>PYHX02000158.1:13317318-14040203 GCA_004302925.2 Cochliomyia hominivorax | reverse complement strand
TTCAGTTCTACAAATCAACACAAAATCAATTTGTCTCTAACTTGATGAAATTTCTTTAAGATATATTTAACGGTTCTAAATTTTTCAAATATATTCAAATATTCCTGTAGACTTAGACTATCTGTATGGTCTTCAGTCCAGAGAGCTCGCTAAAATCAGGTTATTTTATATAACCCAATCGCGATTCCAATATTTTTGATGATGAGTTAAACATTTCATGTTGGTGGTCAGCATTTACATGCCAAATTTGAGACTCATGAGTAGTCCACAAGTAATCGTAAGTTGCAAGACAACGCCTACTACCGAATACCACTTTAAAGTTCATAACTTTCAAATTCAATAATTTTACAAATGAGATTTACATAAAAATATTATGAAGATCGATCCAAAATTTTTACTTTAGAAATTTATTTTATTGATTGGTTTGGATCGGTCTCAGTAGCTCCCATACAAGAACACTTAAAATCGCATGAATCTCAAAATATGTTGGTATTGTGATATTTTGAACAAATAATATTTATATTATTTCCAAATATGACATCAAATTTTACTAGGATCCAACCATAATTTCCCAGTAGAAGAACCTATTGTCATAACTCAAAATATATAATCATATTATACGAGGGTCTGTCTACAATTTGTATGTCCTTTTGATTGAAAATAATTAAAATCGGATAAAATTTAAAACAGTAACGCCGGTCACAAACAAACAAACTCCTTATTCATATTTTTGCAATTTTTAGCTTAATCGGGCAAAAAGGTGCTAAGTATTTATAAAATTATGAAGTGAATAGGAGTTGTCTATTTAAATTAATACAAGCACAAATAAAAATTATTCTTTTAATTACTACTAAACAACTTCTTAGAAGTGATTAAACAATTTAATATTTTAAAATTTTTCTTTTGCTTCAAAATAAAAATATTTGGCATTCGTTCCCTTTTATTTTGTATAAAAAATATTTACATATAATTTTAGTGGTGAGTGTAAATTTTCTATAAAAAAAACAGTCCACATACATTTAAAAGTCAAAGATCACGAATATATATACTTATTTTTTTCTTATTCTCTACAAACTACGTCTTTCTCTTGTTGCAACCAAAACAAAAAAAGAAAAACCTTTCAAGTCTTAACACTTACGGTTACTTAAAATGTTGCAATTTGATTTTTTCTGCATTTTTTGCTTTTAACTGCAGCAAACAAAAAAATATTTAAATGGTTGAAAACAAAAAATTGAGAAAAAAACTTTATTTAAGTAGAAGTTTTATAAGCGTAAAAGACTTGAGCATAGAATTCTTAGAATTTAAATATTGTGTGAAATAACAACTCTAAAACTTAAGAATCAAAATAAGAATATACACACATACACACATATACACACATACACTTATTAAGTAAGAAAAAAGGAAAAATGCATTGGCATGACTTCCTAAAAAAGAGACACAATTCCATAAGGAAAACTAAAAAGAAAAACTACTTCTTCTTGGTTGTACAACACAACTAACTACTGACAAGATTTGCTAGTTTAAATAAAATTTATATAAATACAAACATACATGGATTTACATACACATAGATATAACACAGTGGTTCAAAAACGGGTTTTTTTTGGGAAATAATTCTATAATTTTGTAATCATTTTAAAATTTAAAACAAATATATATTCTAAAATAATTTAGAGGATTTAAGCTAATCAAACTATTCTGGGCGTTAATGGGCGATCCTGCAAAGTTGCCTATTTCATGATTTCTCGGTATTTCATACATAAACGCTTTTTTTTGTAAATAATTCTTTAACTTTTGAACCGTTAGATACATTTTAACAAAAGTTCACACGGTCAGAGCTGAGATATTTTCGAGTTGATCTGGAGAAGTACAGAATCCTAACTAACCAGAAGCATAGTCAGTGAATCACAAAATTTACCATCTGGAGAGTCCATGCAAATTTCTATAAAAAATATATTTCCATGTGTTAGTTATCTTTTGCAGTTTCAAAGATATTCAAGCTGAAATTAGTTTTTAATCTATTTTTAAACTTGTCTTTCTCATAATTAAGTGATCTTAATTTAGGTCCCTCAATTAAAAAAAAATTCTTCAAAAAATTATGTTAATCCTGAAGTTGAAGCTTTGAAAAAAATTAAAATTTTTAAGGATCTTTCCAAAAAGGTGGTAACATTTGAACTTTTGTTCTGAACTTTAAAATTTTTTAACAGATTTATAAAGAACTCTTAACGGAAATGGGTGTAAAGTAAATTTCATTGAACTTGTAGACAAGATTCGCCTACAAGCCCTATCCGAATTTGGTCAATTTTCAAAATTTTTTTTTAAGTTATAAGTAATAGTAAAGCTGGAATTATAATCAAATTGTCCTTTATATGCAGCTACATATTTGAGGTAAACGCCCAAAACATTTTTTTTCTGCCGGACGGCCCTTACAATGCAGGGCAATTATTTAAGTGAAAAAGTCAAATTTTTAAATATGATTTATGCGGCTTGAGATTTTGGATATTTGTGTACAGAAAAGTGGGAACATTTTTATTTTTCTGAACAAGATCATAAATATCGTAGTTGGAAATTACAAGGAGATATCGTTATTCGCCTGAATTTTATTGAAGTTCAAATATGAATTTTATTTTTCCCAAAAAACAGCAAAAAGTTAATATTTTAAGTTTTTCATAACTTCTTGATATTATGTAACACTCATCTACCGTTATCTTTAAAAATTGTGAAGTTCTAATATTGTCACAAACTCAAATACTTGTGTAAGAGGTCTATATTTTGACTGTAAATTGGACCTAAATAAGGCTTATCTAGATAAATTTATTTTGTACACAATTTTTGAAAACCTTTTTAAACACATTGGGATTTTGGGTATTTTCAAATGTAAAAGTAGGAATTGTTTAAAAGCTTTAAATAAAGAATTAGTTTGGCAACATTATACGAAAATTTCAAATAATTTGATTTTATTAAAGTTCAAATATAAACCAAATTGTGCAAATTATTTATAAAATTTTTATCCCAGTTTACACTTATTGGGATTTTGGGTATTTTCATATGTCAATGTGGGAATTCTTTTATTTTTAATCGAAAGACAAGCTTTAGTTTAAATTTTGTTAATGTTCACATATTTATATAATTTTTACAAAATTATAGCCAAAACTGCGATAAGTTCATAACTTTGTATAAAATTCCACCTTAATTAGGCTTCTTTTTGCAAAATTAAGCAATTTTCTTGTTAACTTGAAATTTACTCGAAATTTATATATCTCTAGCGATTCAAAAGTTTCGAAATTATTTCCAAAAAAAAACAAACTTTTTGAAACCACTGTGCATACATAAACATCATATGTTTTACCTTTGCCAAAGACCTGACTGGAAGATGTAAAAAAAGGAAATATGCACTCAGGCGTGGGCTATAAGATTGTTTTCTTCCTCATTTGATGCCATACTTTCCCCTTTGGGGCAAAATAACAACCAGAAAACTAGCAAAAATATCTAAAAGGGATATTTTACTACCTTTTCCAAAAATAACAACAACAACACCAGCAACAATAAAGAATAAAAAGGGTCATACATTTAGCTCTGCTTTACATACAGACCAATACAGATTTCCATATGCAAGAAATATATTCGAAACACTTACCCGAAACACTAAACTTGAGCTGGTGAACGTTGGTCGATTGTCATTCAAATTTAACACCTCAACACGCAGTAAACGTATTGATTGTTTTGGTGGATTGCCACCGTCTGTTGCTGCCACCGCCAAACGATATATACTACGTTCCTCATGATCCAATACAACTAATGTACGTATGACACCCGTGTTGGCGTCTATGCTAAACAGACCAAAGCCATCCGAATCACGACCTTTTAATATCGAATAAGTGATCGATGCATTTTGTCCATTATCACGATCGACAGCACGTACGCGCACAACTTCAGTACCTGGTGGCTGTTCCTCACGTACACTGACCACATCCTCTTGTGGATCAACAATCTTTGGTTGATTGTCATTGACATCGGTTACATGGACTTTGACAGCAACGCGTGAACTACGATATGGTGTACCCTGATCGCGAGCCTCTGCTACTAAATCATAAACAGCGCGTTGTTCACGATCCAAAGGTTCGCGTGTTGTGATTTCACCTGAAATGAGACAACAATAACAAAACGAGTGAGAGAAAGGTATTGAGTGAATGAGAGATTGTTTAAGTGAGATCTTCTTTTAAGGCAATGGGTGGGTGGAACTTTTTAAATAAAATAATTTTATAAATTTGAGTCCAAAACATTTAATTTTAATTAGTTTTAGTTTCAATAGAGAAAAAAGCTTTTAAACGGTTTTCGATTAAATAAACAAAATGACGTTTAAAGATAATTATAAAATAAAGAGAATTCAAGTTCAATTTAAAGTCTAATAATACCTTCATTCTTTTTTAGATCGAATCATAATTTTAAACATAGCGATTAATCGGCAAATGCTCCGATTAATGCTCCTATGAATTAGAAATCGGTATAATTAATATTAAAAGACAAATAATAAAATAATTAAAAACTGAATGGACAAGTAATTAAAAATAGATTGAATTTATCAAAGAACATATTTGAGATGTAATATATCGAATAAAATATTCGAATAATTAAAAAATGTATAATATTAAAACTTTAAATATAAGCGGAAGGCGATAATTGTTAATAACAATGTTATTATCAAGTCAAATAATTAAAAAAAACAATTATGAAAAGGAATCGAATAAATATTCGAATAATATATAAAAATTAGAATTATTAAAAAAGCACAATCTATATATTTATTTATTTAAATTTTCGAAAAAATAATTTGTAATTATTAAGGGAAATAACCCTCAATAAAAAATAAAAAAATCTGTGAAATATTCAATTAAATCATGCCAATAATCGATTAAATTATTCGAATAAATAATGAAATATTCGAATATTCATTGCACAAGTTTTTAAACTATTTGAAATTATACAATTAAAATAAAAGTGTTTAAAATATTTTGCAACATTATTCGAATAAAAGAGTAAAATTTTGAAATATGTAATTAAATTAATGGAAAAAAGGGAAAATAGGTGAACATGGTATCCAACAACATTTTTATTTAATTAATAATGAAAAATATAATATGAATTAAGAATCGTTTAATCGAATATAATATCCGATTAAAGAGTTAAATAAGTGTATTAGATAAAAATAACAAACAATTTCAAAGTAGGGGATTGTTTAAGATAATTATTCGAATAATAGAATTAATTATTCGAATAATCGAATAAATTATTCGAATAATCGAATAAATTATTCGAATAATCGAATAAATTATTCGAATAATCAATTAAATTTTTGAAATTTTTATTTTACTTGAGAAAAATAGAATTCAGAAATTCTTTTATAAACAATTTAAGTTTCTAATGCCTTTTAGATCCCTTTTTTTCCAAATAAATATTTTCTGCCATTTTTTAGTGTCATTTAAATTGTTGGCATTATTAAATAGCAGTTATTTTTTTTTCTTATTATTTTAAGTCTTTCTCTAATAAATTGCCATTTTTACTGCTTTATATTCATATTAAAACTAGAAATGCTCTAGATTTCTTTTGATCATTTATTTTTTTTTTCTATTTTCCTCAATCATTTTATCCATTTAAAAAATCTTGACTTTAATATGAAAAACTAAAAGGAAGAAAACATCTAAGAAAAAGAAAATAGATTTTAATCATTTTAAATCAATCTTTTTGTGTTGCCTTAACTATATAGAAAACCGCAGCTAGAGCAGTGAGCCTAGCGAGCGGTGAAAATGTGATTAACATAAATTGTATATTTAAATCAAATACCTGTAAGTGCAACATATTAAGTCAGTTAGTTAATAGATGGTTAAATGTTACAAAAGTTACTTAAACTGAACTTAAAAAGAACTTGTTGTAGCAAAAATGCAACAATGAAAGTTAAGCAATTGATTTTAAATATCTTCCAAGATACAGATTTAGATACATAGAGTAGCGAATAAAAAGAATAAACAAACTAACAAACGAACGAATGAACACTCTAGTTTCGATTTTTTTTTATAAAAATACAAGTTATCAATTCCATAGAGTTTTACAGTGGCCCCTAAATGTCAATCGTTGAAGACATACAATTGACGGATGAGCTGACAGCAGCGCTAAAATTGTTGTTGTTCGCTCTTGTTGTATGATTTTTAAGTTTGGTTTAAATCTTGTGAGTGTGTGTGTGTGTTTTACAATTATCATGCTTACAACATTTTTTTGTAGGCTTTTGAATTTTTATACTCTACACCACCATAGGTGGTTGGGGTATTATGCGGGCTGACTGGTTGGTTGGCTGTCCACGAAACCTTGTGAATCAAATGCAGGTCGCAGTTACAAAAATATCTTTATAAAATTTTGCATGTGTCATTATTTTGGCCTATTGGAATTGGTTATAATGGGTCTATTACTTCACCTAGTTCCCAAACAAATGTTCTTCACAGAGTGAAGTTTTAAGGTAACGAAAGTTCTTAATATAATAATGATATTCTAAAGCGGTTGTGCCAAAATATACGATCGATTATTTCTCATGGGTCCTATAAAACCCACTTTCAAACCCACTGTATTGTAATAAGACATGGTGAAATCTAGACAAAATCGAGGTGCGAAATTTTACGAAGATCGGTCCATGTAACGCCCACAGAAAATCTATCTAAAATCTTTAGAAAGCACTAATCCCACATGAAAGTTAGCACCAATATAATATAGTGTATTCTTAAGTAAAATTTTAAAATACCGTTTTACGAGGGTGGTTCATTAAATTTTTATAACGAACAATGTGGCATAGTGTATTCTATAATCGGACTTGACTGACTATAATAACTTACTTGTTTCTAAAAAAAATTTGTGTCACAAAAAATTAAGACGAATAACATACAACAACAATTTTGGTATGAGTTGGAGTTAGAAATCCTTCTCAGTTGGTTAGAAATGTTTTGAAGCTTCTGTTTAAATAAATCTTTTTTAATAGATAAAATCGATTTTTATTATGATGATGATGATCAACATGAACATCATCATCATTTTTATCATCTCTAGTTGTTTTCGAAAAATCTTATTTTTCGATATTCATTTTTGTAGTTGTGTTCATTATAATGAACAACAGGTTATTTTTCCATGCACACTTGTTCTTACTTTTTTTTACTATTGATTTTCCTAAAAGGCTTAAAGCAAAATTGTGTATTTGTTAAATGAAAAATTTAAAGGAATTAAAACATCAAAAACTTAATGACATTCTTTTAAACTTTGTTCGATTCAATTAATTTTAATTTTTTCAATTATTTAGATAAATTTGTAGAATTTTATATTGTTTATATATAATAATTATTTTTATTCGAATAATTTTTAATCGAATAATTTATATTCGGTTAATTTTTAATAAACTTAAAATCTATTAAATTTGTATACTATTAATATCTTTTAGATTTTTAAATGTTTATTGCAAAATTATTACACCTTTCAATAATATAATTAATAATACTTCAAAATTGAAAACATCATTCGAGTAATCGATTAAAGATTTTAAATTATTTATGACTAAAGTAGGTAGAATAAATAGTATATAGTAAAATTTAAATTTAACAATTTATAAAAATTTTGATTACAATAAAGAAAACGATTTTCGAATTAAATATAATTTGTATTCGAATAATTTTTAATCGAATAATTTTTATTCGGTTAATTTTTAATAAATTTAAAATCCATTAAATTTTTAAACACTTAATGTCTATTAGCTTTTTAAATGTTTATTGTAAAATTATTACACCTTTCAATAATATAATCAATAATCCTTCAAATAAAAAATTCATTCGAGTAATCGATTAAAAATTTGAATTTATTTATGGCCAAAGTAGGTAAATGAAATAGTATCCAATAAAATTTAAATTGAACAATTTATAAAAATTTTGATTACAATAAAGGAAACGATTATTCGAATTAAATATAATTTGTATTCGAATAATTTTGTATCATTTTATTTATTTCCACTTATAATGGAATAATTATCAATATCATTATGCCTTTCAATCTTTTACAAATCTTATGAACACATTTTTAACGATTATTCGTTTATTTTTTTAGTCGAATAATTGCTGTGCATAAAGAAATATAAATTCATTCGTTTATTTGTAAATTTTTTTGATAAACGATTTTTGTTCTTAAATTACTGCTAATTTAAAAAAGAATCAACAATTGTAGGAACAAATAAATTAATCGAATAAATATCTAAAATCCTAAAATATTAGATGTGGCCAAGGAGGTAATTGTAAAAAAATATTAATTGTCCAAAGTAACTATTTGAAATAATAATTCACACTAATTTGAAAAAATTGTTATAAATTTCAAAAATTTTTTAACCGAATTGCTATTTTAATTATTCGATTAAAAAATATAATTTGAAAAACTATTCTATTTCACATTTAAAAAATATTAATACCTAAACGAATAATTGTTTTATTAGAAATAATCTTTAAAAAATGTTTCAACATTTGTTAAAATATCTAACTTTAATTGGATTTACAAAATACATATTCGAATAAAAATTATTCGTTTAACAAATCTTGATATTTTTATTAATTAATATTTTTACATTTAAAAATTCATTAATACGTAACTGCGACAACTTAAAAGTATAGTTTCATAGCCCATATCCATCGATTATTCGAATAAAAAATTATCGAAAATAATAAATGAAATGAAGAAAAAAATTTTTCCATTAGTTTTAAATTCATTAATGAACTATTTGATTACCTTTTTATGGAATAATTTTCTTAAAAAATAAATACAAATATTCGATTATTTTTTTGTTTTTTACAGAACTATAGTTATTCGAATATTTTGTTAGTCGTTTAATTTAAACAATAGCTTTTAACAAAAAAATTTTACTATTTTTAGATTTAATTATTTTTCAAACTATTATTCGATTATTTTTTTATAAAATTATTCTTATTCGAATATTTTTTATTCGAATAACTAAAATATTTTTTTAATTATTCAAATCAATACATTTTTTATTAATTAAATTGTACATTATCTTCTTTCACGAGTACTGAAATTAATCGATTATTATTAATCGAATATTTTTTTAGCGAATAACTATCAAAATTTTATTAAATCATTAATTTAACAATTAATTATTAGAAACTTTTACATTAATAAAATTTAAAATTTATTTAAATTTTGGTGCCTCCACTCCGGATCTTTAAGGATTCATTCTTTTCCATTTCTTTTAAAATTTTCATACATTGTTATTCGATTGAAAAGTAGAACATTTTCTTTCCATTTTTTTTTTGTGACTTTAACAAACACATTGGTGTACCATATCCATCTATAATGATTGACCTATGTGGTGATCATGTTTTTCATTCCCTTCTATTCCTATTCTCCCCTTCTATTCCAGACTAGAAATATAAATATTTTCTAGTAAAATGAGAGTGTGTTACATTAGATTATTGGGAATATTTCTTCATTTATGTCCAAAAGGAGATTGATTTTTTACTTTGTGGAAAAAAGACTCCAACCACAGTACAAAATGTTTGCATGTGTATATGTAGACATGTATGTGTGTGTGTGTGTTTCAAATTGGCCTCAACTTCCATAGATTGTGGTTAAGTGAGTTGTTAAAAATGTCAATGATTTTGTGGGTTTGATGTAACGTTTGGTTAGACTAAAGTGACATTAATTTATGTTAAAAGGAAATTCTTAAGTTTTTCTTATTTTTATTGCAAACAAATGAAAAAATGGGAGAATTAAAAAAAAAAAAAACTTTTTATAGTGTTTTGAACATGTGCTTGTTGTAATTCAAAAATGTTTAACACAACAACAACAAACATTTTAATTCTCATCGATAATAAATAATAATGATAAATGTATGTGTGTGTGTTTTTTTATAAGAATTTCGTTAAATTTTTTTGGAATGAAAAGAATTTTTGGATTTTTTTCATGAAACAATATTTTAATTATGTTTGAGAGATTGAGAACAGATTGAAATTTGACACACTGAAAAATATGCACTGATCCTCGTGTGGTGATAACAGTACATATTATCACTTTCGATATATTGCGATAGAATTTATGGTGATTTCTAGTGACTTATCAATGATTTTATTGAAATACTTTAATACATGTATGGTTTCATTATATGGAAACCTTTGCATTGATATTATGGACCGATCTTCATTTAATTCAAAAGATATCAACTCAAAATCTAAATAATGATTCTTGTAACATTTCATAAAAAATATCTTGCACATTCTCAAATCGACTAAGGTAGTGATTTTGTCAATTTACACGATGGAATTAGACAATAATCTCTAACTCAGAAGATCAAACAACCAAATGACAAATTTGGCAGAATCGGAGTGGTGTTTGTACTTAACCTACAAAATGGTTGAGACGGCACTCCATTAATTTTGGATTATATGTGGAATTTATTGGATTCATGAAAAGTCTTTTGATCAACAGAATCATTAAGTCGAGTATGTTCAACTCCTCAATCATGAGGTGAACACTTAGGGGAACTTCTTTAGGCGACGTTTCTCCCTTCCCTTATGGAAATTGGCATGGAATGAGCTAATTATGGGAATGGAAAGTTCGGTTTTAGGACCAGCGTACATTATAATGGTACCAGGTAAATATTTGGGAACTTGCTTTCGCCATATAAAAAATAACATGGAACTCTAAGTGGCTTAAGTTTCAATCGATCGAAAACACAGAACTTCAGACTACTTGTATTGAAAGGGATAACTTTGGCATCTGGTTGTATTAAATACCTTGGACGGATCGAATAATTGCATTATATTGCATATTAAGAGTGTGGTTATTCGGAGATCGACCAGTTGGCTGAAGTATTATAAGGCTGTATGGCAAAGATATCACTTAGGTCCCTAACTGGTGTCTACAAAGTATCGAATCTTGTTCGGGATTGTAAACAATCATAAAAAGTGGACAAAGAATTCGAATATTGCACTGGAAAACAAGACATGGGCGACTTATATGTCCTGCAAAATAAGAAGAAAACACCACAAGTTAAAGCACTAAACGTCTGCGTGATTTACCACTCACCGTCTGTAGGAAAAGTATAGAAGAAGGACTCTCTGCTAAGCGCAGAACAAATGAAATAATGAAACAATGTGTTTGATTACCAGGACGATGTGTCAAAATGGGACCAGGTCATCATTCTTAAACCTTCTTGATATATATTGTCCGGTTTGGAATTTATACAACGAGAATTTGCCTTCCTTCAAACTACTTTTGTTGCAATTGTCGAAATGAGGTAGAGGAATGATTTCTCATCATTTCTGCCGACGCAATCTCTGATTTGGAGTCAGCTAATTTAAAAAGTATCTCTGGATTTATCCATAAAAGCAATTAAAACACTGATTGGAGAAACAAATCCAGCACTCACTTTAATATACTTTGACTCCATCGATATACTTACTGTTCATATTTTCCTCATCATTGAATTAACTCTGAGTTGATCGGACTACTCTTAGTTTGGGAGATAACAATATTTATAAACATCTACATCAATACATGACAGTGCAATCACTTATAGTGGTGTAGGGTATAAATATAAGATCTTATTTGAAGGTCATCTCAAATATAAATTTTCATATTAAAAATTTTCTTGTAAAAAAAAAAAAACAAAATTATGTCATCTTTATACAACAAATAAGAAAAAAAAGAACTTAAATGATTAAATTAAACATCCTTAACAATTTATTTTGCAAAAAGTATTAAATTTAGCCCTTTTTTGCTATCAATAACACAATCTTTATAAAAACTTTTACACCTTTAAAACTTGTTCAACGTTACTATGCAACATTATCTCTAATCTGTTAGCAACAATGTTGCTAAAATAACCTTTTTACTAATTCTCCAAAAAAAAAAAAAAAAAAAAATAAATAAATAAATAAATAAATAAATAAATAAATAAATAAAAAAAAAAATAATAATAAAAAACAATACGACTATGCCGCATTTTTAATACCCTCCACCACAAATGCGTCTAAAGTTAATACGTTAAGTTGCGAACATACAATCATGCATACACTAACAGAATCTTAAAATATATAAAAATTTTCTTATATATAACTCGGCAGACTTGATGAGTCATAAATTTTTTTATATTTTTGACTATAACTTTTTTCTACTGAACCGATTTTGTCTTTTTTTTGAAAGGTAATGAAGTTCACATAAC
Source organism: Cochliomyia hominivorax (assembly GCA_004302925.2). Classification (NCBI taxonomy): domain Eukaryota; kingdom Metazoa; phylum Arthropoda; class Insecta; order Diptera; family Calliphoridae; genus Cochliomyia; species Cochliomyia hominivorax. Next base: position 14,027,950 of record PYHX02000158.1, on the reverse strand, counting down.
TAAATAATGTAACAAATTTGCATTCTAATTTGTCGATTTGTATTTGACAATTTTACAAAAGTTTTATGCAGATATCGATCTATATCTTTTAATATACTCAACCGATTTTGATGGTTCTCAGGACTATAACAAATACTCAGGGCAAATTTCATTGAGCTCTGTCGATTATTGTGGATGTGAGCGTGCTAACAGACAGACATAGATTAATCGACTCAGATTTTGATTTGATGAAAGAATATATATACATAATGGGATCTGATATGGTTCTTTCTTACGTTATATACTTGTTTTGATGAAGGGTATAGCAAAGATAACCAAAACTTAACAAGCGACTTGGAAGAGAAACAAAACGTTAAAATAAATTTCATTTAAAACTTAATTAATTTAACGGCAATTTTATAATCGGCAAGGAAAAAAAGCGGAAATCAAGGTTTTAATTTACAAATAATTATTGTAAGAAATTAATATAAAAAAGCCCACAAGAAACAAACAAATTAAATGGACTCATAAGAGAAGAGTGATAATTTTGTAAAGAATCTTGAGTTTTGTGAAAATTTCCTTAATGCAATCAACCACTCCTACGTGAATGATTAATGTCTTCACTAAATGTTGAGTAAAAAAATAAAATTAACAATTTAGATAAATTTCCACCGCCGCCTTGACTTCACTAGTTTTTTCTTTACAATTCAATTCACTAGTTTCTTTGGCAATTTGAATTTGTTTTTTGTTTTTTTTTTTTTCGAAATATAAGAAAAATTAACATAAATCGTTATAAACGACAAGTTATTTTGGAAAACAAATGTTTAAAGGAAAATCCTAACGAGTGTGGGAATGTAACCGTAATTGTTATAAACAAAAAACAATAAAAAAACATAAAGAAATAAAAAACTTAATTTTACACGATGGTCAATCGTGCATGGATTTAATAAACATAAAAACAGATAAAATGATTCTTAGAATTATATTATTGTTACTGTTACAACATTATCATGTTTATGTTAAATAAATTAAATAATAAACAAACAAAAAATAAGGAGAATAAATTAATCGATGAATACACCCACTATGAGAACAAAGAAGAACCTTGTGATATAAACATTATGGGAATTGGGTTCTCTAAGCGCAGCAATGTCATCAGAGAGAAGATGTTAACGAACATATTTTCTATTTTATTAAAAAGTTAATTAAATCTAATACCGATTTCATCAAGTCTTTACTCTTAAACAAATTGTGATTTGATCTTAGAAATTAGTAAGAATAATATATTCGGCTATACCGAATCTTTAATACCCTCCACTACAATACGTGTGAGAAAATACGTTATTTTTCGTACACATACATACTCACACTTACACTCACAGAGGTATACAATATGTGCACATTTCTCTTAATATAAAATTGAACACTTAATGAGCAATAGTTTATTTTGACTATAACTTTATTCTACTGAACTGATTTTGATCATTGGAATTTTGATCATGGAACGGTAGTGAAGTATATGTAGTCTTATATTATGGCAAAATTAAAAAAAATATAATTCTAATTTGTCGATTTGTAATTGACAATCTTAAGAAACTGTTTTGCACGAACTTAGAGGATGCCTCAGATATCGGTGTAAATCTTTTAATATGCTGTACCGATTTTGCTAATTTTAAATAGGAAACTTCTCAGGACTATAGTTAATGTTCAAACCAAAGTTCATTGAGCTCTTTCAATATGTGTGAATGTGAGTGTGTCAAAAAGAGACAGACAGACGTAGCTAAATCGAATCAGAACATATATGCATTATGGGGTCTGAGATGATTTCTTCTAAGCGTTACACACGGAGTGACAAAGTTCATATACCCACTTCATTACTTATGTTGGTGAAGGGTATAAAAATGTTCTTTATTTCAGGAGAATGTTTGAGAAACTTATGAGCTGATCTTTTTATCAGAGAGTTAAAAGAGAATATTTTCTGTTTCATCAAAAATAAAAATTTCTTCCAACATTGACACTTAATAGAATTACAACCCGATTTTATTAGAAAAAATTTCATAATAACGGTAGAAATTTGAAATCAGAGATTCCCACCCATACATTTGTCTTTGTGTGAGCACGCTTGACATTTCGTCAAACATCGCTATTGAAGAATCTGTATTTTGAGAACTGATTTCAGCAAGGAAAAATAAAAATTAAGCGGAAACTGATTAGCTGTCAGTACTTTCCCGAAAGGAAATAAGAAAACGTTTCTTGTTAATATTGAAACAGTGTATTCCGTTCATATAACCTTATTCTGTCAAATTGAACCAATATTATGTGTTTGAAACACTATCCTGGAATAATAATTGTAACAAGAGCTACCTAAAATTATGAACTGATCATATTTCATTGAAACATTGGTGAAATACGGAATGTGCAAAGTTGTCATATTTTTTAGTAGAAAATATATCGTTAAATTGTTGCTGTGTCGATCTATATAATTTATAGTACAATTTTATGAAGTCTCATCCTCATAGGGTGTTATGGGGTTTAACAAGCGGTCTTGACATTGAGATTTAATTAGATCAGACATCATTTTTAAGCTGAGCTGCTAGAAACATTAATTAATCAGTGATCTTAAATAGTTACTACCAGAATTTTGCCGACCAAAACTCCAATTGGAATTTAGTTGTTATTAAAATTCTGCTCAGAACGATTAGATTTCAATCCAATTGGAATTTTGTTTAAATCGTTTAAAATTAAAACAAATTTGAGAACCATTTTCACATACCCTACATCAACATAAATGGCGGCGATACTATGAGTTTGTTTGGAATTTTATAAATCACCGATCGAATCTGAATCACTTCCACTTTACGATGTCCGTCTCTCTGATAAGCTGGCTACAACAGATCGAACTTTAAAAGATCTACATTTTTGTAAAAAGTATTTCTCAGAAATTTATTCCTCAAACTAAAATGTGATCGAAGAATGAAGAAAATTTGATCGAGAATGTATTAAAATAAATATTCTATCATCCTGGTCCATAATTGATATGCAGAAATAATAAACATGCTTTCTCACTCTTAAAACAAATATATATATTGAAGTAAATAGTGATCGTTACCAATAGATTTAATTGGAATCTCTTTATGAACATTAATTCCAACACATATAAAGGAAGACACAAATGTGACCTTCCTAATCTAACATTGATGATTAGAATAATGAACTCCCTCTCTTTTTCTTAAAAAATATATAATGCAGAAAAGAGTGAAGTAGTTGAATCTTTTTCTGATCATCATAAATAGTAACAATCATTATAATCTCTCTCTTTCTTAGGAAATATACATCAAGTAAGGAGTGATCGTTTGCAAGAGACTTGATTGGAAATTTTTCTCGTTAATTTGATCCCGGAAAGACAAAAGTTGAGGCCATTTTGGTCATATAAAAATAATATACAAAACACACTCTCTCTCTCTCTCTTTCCCTCAAAAAGTATATTGAAGAAAAAAGTGATCGTTACCAAGAGATTTAATTGGAATCTCTTCCTGATCATAAATTTTTTACAAAATAATAGTTCTAGTGGAAGCTATAATTTCTCAGTAACTCTAGTATAAAAATAATTGTAATTTAGGATTTCTATTCGTTTTCTTACTAATTTGACTGTAAAATAAAAAACGGCATAAAATTGTAACAACAATTCTGTTATAAAATTTAAAACTTTAAAACCCAAAAACTCTTTTCTTCGCATCTGAAAAGAACTAATTATTTTACTAACTTTTTTTGAGTTAAAATGGACCCAATAAAAATTTATTTTTATTATTTAAATTTTATTTCGAACTTAATTTGCAAATTTTAGCTAAAACTTTCTTTAGACTATTTTAACAGGTTTCTTTTGGTAAATAAATATATAAATAATCTTTAATTTTAGTTTTTTTATAAAAAAAGCAAGAAAACACAATTGTTCTTAAAATAAAATAAAAGACGCCGCTTGTTCGATTTCCAGCACAAATTCATTTATCAATTTCGAGAACAAAAAAATGCAACATTTTCCGAAATTCTCTTTAAAGCACATTCATTTGAAATTAACCTACTTAACTATTTATTTAGTTGGTGGTACCATTGGTTTGTTGTTTTTGTTTTTTTTTTTTTCATGGCCAAATAATCAAAATGTCTTTTTTTGTTTTTTTTTTCTTGTTGTAACTTACCCGTAAGTGGATTAACTTGAAACGAACTATTTGCCGGCAATAAACTATATCTGATGGCCGCATTTTCATTTAAATCCAAATCAGTAGCACCAATAACACCAACCAATGAGCCACGACTCATATTCTCTTCTATAAAAAATTCATAAGATGAATGTAGAAAACGTGGATCATTATCGTTGGCATCCAAAACGCGTACTATAACACGTGTGCTTGTTTGGGCAGGAGGTGAACCATTATCACTGGCCACCACCGTTAAATCATAACGATCACGTGTTTCACGGTCCAAAGGTGAACGTAAATAAATCCAACCACTATTTGGATAAATTCCAAATATTTGTGAAATTTCACCAGATGAACCACCACCGTTGGTAGCAGCCGCAGCAGAGGATGAAGAAATGTTTTTATTATTTTTTGAATTTTTATTATTATTGCCATTGTTGTTGTTATTGTTGTTGCTGTTTATGAGGGTTTGATTTCCCTGCTGGTTGTTACCGGTATTGCTACTATTGTTGTTGTTGATAATACGATAAGTGATGCGAGCATTGTTGCCAGTATCCAAATCTACAGCTGTCACTTGTACAATCTAATTGAAAGAGAGAGAGAAAAAAAATTAGACAAAAATAAAAATAAAAATTTGTTTATTTGAAAAAATAAAAGAAAATGAAGAGGATATTTTTCTTATTTTATTATTTTTATTATTTTACTAAAATTAGTATTATTGTTTGCTTGAGCTGATAAAATGAATAAAAAACTGAGAAAAACTTTCACAAACATTTTCTATTCATTTCGTAAATTTGTTTAGTTTTTATTGCGGTTATGTTGTTTTGCTGTTGTTGTTGTTGGATAAATTTGTTATAACATAAAATATATATTGCAATGATCAGTTGGGCATTTATTGCTATATAGTGAAATTATATTTGGAGAAGCTGTATTTGAGGGAAATACCCTATAACTGGAAATGAGTAAAAGCTATTGATGATCTCATTTGATCATATTGAGCGTAGGAGAACTGATCCTGTTTTCAGCAATATTGTAGAGTTCTACTAAATTCCTTTGTTGATTGATCGGTTGATCTGTTATTATAATGGCGTTACTTTCATAACTGAAAATGATTAGTTGATCTTAATTGATCACATTGAGTTTAAGTCTGATTTTTTCTTAATTTAAGAAAACTGATCGTGCACTACTAAATTGTTTTGTTTTTCGATCAGTTAATAAAAAACAATTAAAAATCAATATTTTACCTAAAATATATGATCAATTGTAGCTCGATCAATTGGGTATATATTGCAGTAAAATGACTACAATTTCCTTAAGGAGTCGTATATAATTAGAAATTAAATGTTTCTCTAATTGTTTGGTGTTGTTCTCTTTTTTAATCAAAGTGAGCAAGGCACTTATTCAATAAAAATGTGTGATCGTTAAGTTAATTTTAATAAAATTCTTCGTAGAGCCTTTTTTATTACTTTACTTCAGATATAAACATTTATAAATAGTTTTTGTTGAGTTACAGTCCAAAAACCACAATATCACAACAGAATTAAAACAAATCGTTTTAGAACAAATAGTGTTCAGAAGTGATCGTTTTGTAGTCTATTTAAAATAATTCAATAGCAACTAGATTCTTCAATATTTTTCTTCAATATCTTTCTTCCGAATTAACCACGATCGCATGTGATCAATTCTTAAAATGTATGTAAATATAAAATTTCTTAAAAAATATGTTAAACAACTTTATAGAAATAACTAAAATCACTGATCAAATATTGAAAAATATTAAATCTAAATTGTGTCTTATTGTAATTGAATACGCTTTAATGAAAGACTAGATTTCAAAGCAAATTCATTTCTATTTAAAAACTGATTGACATAATTTTCTTTACAGATCATACTCAAGATCATTTGTAGAATTTGATGAGAATCCTTAATTCTCTCATAATTACAATCAATATGATCTTTTAGATCAGAATAAGTTCTAAATATTGAACCTGAATCAAAATTATAAACTTTTTTTTAAATTTGCAAAAGAACGACGACTGATCAGTTTAGACTGATCTTAGACTTTAGCGAAAGTTTCTAAAGGTGATCACTTTAATCTGAACTTTTCAACTTTAGTATAAAGTTCACAAGATTTAGTTCTTTTTTTTAATAATTGTGTTTCGTTTCATAATTTTTAGTAATTTCGTTTCGTTTTAATAATGCGTTTATTCAATTTGGTGATCAGAATGAATTAAAGTGAAAATATTATTATTATGCTACTTTATCAGTATGATCAATGATGAATACATTTTGGTTTCTCTTTTCTTCCTTGATCGAAATATACTAAATGAAGTAAAAAGATGATAAAACATTAAGTATCTATAATTTCTCTAGTGATCATGGTTGTTAAATAAAAGGAAGTATAATCCTAGTTTCACCCTTAACTGATCGTATTATTATAAAGTAATACCCCTATTTAAATGACTTATTTCCGATCAATTTAAAAATAAATTTTTAATAGTTTTAGTTAAAATCTCTGGCAGCAAGTTTGGCTCTTTAAAAATGTGAATTTTCTCTAATGCATTTTTCTCTTTCTACAGATCGTAAGGCAACAAATCCTTAAACATTAAAAAAAATTGGTAGTTATATAGAAGATTCATTTGTACTGTCAAAAGGACTTGAAGGTTATAAAAGGGATTATATTATTTGAGGTTATATTAACGCTCTCAAATAATGGTTTTTAGCATCTGTGTAGGACCTCCCCACGATTGATCGTATTATTATACTTGACTCGGAAAAATTAAATTACCAGTAATATATTTTCTTCTTTTATTGAGCATGAGGTAATAAATCTATTTTCAGCTGATCAATTAAAAATATTGAATTTTTTAAAAACATTTTAAGTATGATCGTGATAAATAATGCTCATGTTATGGAAGTTCTGTTATCGATCAATTAAGACTATTTTTGTTACACTCATTAATATTTAAATTATTATTTATTAGAATCAAAACTTTATCTCTTTTATAAATTTGAATTTCTACTTAAGTAGTTTTCCGTTTTCTACTGATCGTGAGATCAGTAGATCAACTCGTAAACGCTAGACCATGTTCTGAGAGTTATATTGAAGAACCATTTGATTTGTCATTAAGTTGATCAATTTTTTTATAACAACTTTAAAAGTGAATTTCAAAGTCTTTTCTTTAGTGATCGTGTTTAACAGTGATCATCCTGTCAGACTAAATTTTTAAATTAATATAACTTTTATGCGATCAAACTTTGACTCTTTCGTAAATCTCTAGATTTAGCTTATCTGATGATTAGTTTTATGGCAAAGTTTTACTTCTTTAGTAGTGCATCTCTAAGTCTACTTTTGACTTCTCTTTTTTTAAATATCTCTTTTTATAATAATTTCAAGCTGTTATTTAAATTTGTAGTAGTTAGTTGGCTCATTTTTTCTTCTATTTCAATTTTAAACTTAGATTTTTTTCTCTATTTTTTCTACAATTAACCTATTTTGACCGTTGGCGTATGTTTTTATTGTATGTGTACCCCCTCATATAGACTAAAAAAAATAAAAAAATAAAAATAGTTTTGCTATTCATACAACATAATAGCGATTAAAATCGTGTCTAGAAATGCGAAGAAAAAGGATTTGTCGTGTAGTTGATTTTTTTTTGTTATTATTTTATTTAACTATTTTTTAGTTTTCTCTTACTTTTTCAGTCTGTAACTGCTGTTTTTCTTTTATTTAAAAAACTGCTGTAACAAAACTTCTACTCAATATGATGTTGATGATGTGAATTTCTTACATTCGTTCTACTTGAAGTTTTTGTTGTTCTTAGGAAATAGTTAAAGTTTAAGACAACAAAAAAAACTAAAATTAGCCAAAGGAAAGTTAGGGCTGCTTAAGATTATTTCTGTCTTATTTGCCTTTTTTTCTGCTGACTTGGCAAATCATTATTATTTGGTTGTTTTGTATTTGACTCATTCCATTTAACCAAATTGGGGTTAAGTGACTTTCAAATTTTCACTTTAAATATGCCAGAGTGTTTTTTCCTACAAATTGAGGATTTTAGTTCTTTTTTTTTTTGTTTTTGTTTGATTTTAAATAAGTTTATTATAAAAATATTAGTTATTGTTCGATTAAGGCCATTTGTATAGCTTGTCTTAGGGCTATAAAAACATTAAACAGTTGGCTTTAGCATTTAGTTCTAAGAATTATTACATCTGTTAGTTTTACGATTGTGTTAGTTTTTGTTTGTATTGTAATATTGTTATATTGAAAGCAGTAGGATTTTATTGTTATAAAAAGTAACAAGTTAATTACTTATTTATGTGTTTTAAGCAGGAAATGTTAAGAAAATTGCATGGAATTATTAAAAGAGATTCATAAAAGTGTATAACAGTTATTCAAGAAAAGTATAACAATTATTTAAAACCAGAAAAGTGCTTTATAAAAAATATATAATATTTTACGACTTAGTATAACAGTTATGAATTAGAATTTAGTGTACTACAAATTGCCTTAAAAAAACTAAAAAAATGTTATAAATATATAAGAGTTTTTAGTAATTGTATAACAGTTTAATGACCATTAAGAGAATAATTAGTTATGAAAATTACAGGAATTAATAAAGATTTCTTAAATATGTAACAGTTATTCGTGGTTGTTATGACAGTTATAACAGTCCAACAGTACCAAACACGCCATTGATTCTTTAACATATACATATCTTTTCCACATTTTAAAAATATATAAGAAGATATAGATGTATAACAGTTTCAATTATCAGTATAAAAATTCAAGACCGTGGCGAAGGTATTCAAAAGTTTTATGCTTTTAAAAGAGTTTTATGCAGAATAAAATGAATAATTGAAATATTATAACAGTTTAACAAACAGTCTCTAAAGTATTCGAAAATGCTTAATAAATAACGAAAAATAAATATAAAAAAATTATTTTTTAATTTAATACATATTTCATTATTTGTGTAACAGTTTTTGAATAACATTTAAAAACTGTATAACAGTGTTAATATTACGTAATGCATATAAACCTGCCTTTTTAACAACTTAAAAAATCAAATAGTTTCAAATCGCTGTATACCAGTATTAAAAATATCTGTGATATTTTTTAAATTTGGTGAATTATGTTTTGTAAAATAATTTAAATATTTTTTTATACATTTTTAAGCTGTATAACAGTTATATAAAAAGTGTAAAAAAAATTTAAGTATAACTAATTAATTTCTGCCGAAAAATAATATTTTATTGAACTTTAACATATGAAAGCAGTATAGAATAATTTGTTAATAACAGTTATAAGTTATAGTATAACAGATATAAAAATCTTTATAACATATTTATAAATTTGCAGAATTATTTCTGCATTAAAATATTAGTTTTTTGAATTATTAAGCTGTATAATAGTTACATAAAAACAGTATAATTATTTTTACGTATAACAATTTCCAACCGTTGTATAACAGTATTAAAAATTTTGAATTATGTTTATAAATCCTCTACCCCATTTCAGAAGAAATATATTTTTTAAAATAAATTAGCGGTATAACAGTTATATAATATACAATTTAATAATTTTCATAACTTCATGTTTTTGTATAACAGAATAACAGAATAATAATTATAATATAACGTGTCTTAAATATTTTTATAAATCCTCTAAACTATTTTTGCAGTAAAATAATTATCGTAATGAATGATTGTATAACAGTTATATAAAAGCTTAAAATAAAATTTAATGTATACAGTTTCAACTTGTATATAACATTTGTAAACTCTAAACTCTTTCTTTAGTAAAATAAGATTTTTATGACTTAACAAACATTAAAAGTGTTATAAAAATAAAGCATAAAAATCAAAAAATGTCTATAATATTTTTAATAAATCTGCTGAATTACTTCCGCAGTAAAATAATATTTTCTTTATGACAGAATAAGAAGTCAATAGTTGTTTAAAATCAGTGTAGGAAGTTTTATGTGTAACAGTTTGAACTCGTTGTATAACAGTATTTAAAAGAAAATAATGATGTCGTTTGCTCAATTATTTCTCCATTTTAATTGTATCTTTTACAAATGTTTAAGTTCTATAACAGTTATATAAATGCATTATAGTCAATTTTAATTTATAACAGCTTCAAATTGTTGTATAATAGTATTAAAAATATTTTAAATATTTTTATAAATAATCTACACTATTTCTGCATCGAGATAGTATTTTGATTAAAGCAGTATAATAAGTACAAAGTATAACAGTTTTGTAAAATAGATTTTAATTTATTTTATAAATTTCATTTTTAATAAACTCACTGAATGAATAAACTGTATAACAGTTATAAAAAAGAAGTTTAATAAAATTTATAATACACCTTAGTAAATAGTCTCACATTTTGCATTATTTTTTTGAAAAATAACTATTATTATTGCTCCTAAATAAGTCGTAACAATTTTTTTCTTAATTATTTAACAATAAACAAAAGCTCATTATTAATTGTTATAAATTTTGCACACAGAATCATTAAAATCCAAGGTTTTTTGTCTAAAACGATTAAAATTAAATAATAATGTTTCTCTCTCTTTTTAATTCATATTTCCATTTCCATATGAATAGCATTATTGCTATTGCTATTCATATTTATTTTTATTTATTTTGCAATTGTCGGATTAAGTTTGAGGATTAATTTTTTTTATTTCTTTTCATTAAAGTCAGTTTTCATTTAACGTTATTTTTATTGTTTTGCTATAATTTAAATAAATGAAATAATTTAATTTAATAATTATTTAAAGCTTCAGCACATGTTGAAAGTTGTATTCAAATTATTTACAGGCCACCGCACCCATCATGTGTATTAAGAGTGGATAATTATTGGTGCTTTAACTTAGTACACCTTTAAGTAAGTATTTGCTCTTAATACTAAGGTTTTGGTAAAGTTTTATACAGTCACTAAAAGAAATTACATAATCATTTCCATATATTTTGCTATGTATCATTCAGCTTAACATTGTGTCTTCACTAGACTTTTATTTGGTGTCTTGGCTAGGCTATAGTTCAACAGATCGATTAGACCATAATCTAGAGTTTATTCTATCTAGACTAGAATATAGCGAAGTGTCTAGACTAAATGATGTATTAATGTCGAGACTCCAGTATAGTTTAATGTCGAGATTCTAGATTATAGTATTGTTTAGTGTCTAGTAAATTTATAGTTTAATGTCCAGACTAAAGTATAGTTTGATGTCTTGGCTTGATCGTAGTTAATAACAGTTTAGTATCTAGACAACAAGTACTTTAGTTTCAAGACAAGGTTATAGTTTAATACCTAAACTATAGATAATTGCCTAGACTATAGAGTCTAAATGAGACCCTGTCTTGGCAATAAGATTAGAGCGTCTAGTCTGGTCTAGTCTCTCGACTGGACTATAGACCTGTCTCTAGACGGAACCAAAGACCTGTCATTTCATTAGTTTCTTTAGTAGACTATAGCATACTACATTTGAAATTTTCACTAAAATTTGAAATTTTCACTAAAATTTGAAATTTTCACTAAAATTTGAAATTTTCACTAAAATTTAAAATTTTCACTAAAATTTGAAATTTTCACTAAAATTTGAAATTTTCACTAAAATTTGAAATTTTCATTAAAATTTGAAATTTTCACTAAAATTTGAAATTTTCACTAAAATTTGAAATTTTCACTAAAATTTGAAATTTTCACTAAAATTTGAAATTTTCACTAAAATTTGAAATTTTCACTAAAATTTGAAATTTTCACTAAAATTTGAAATTTTCACTAAAATTTGAAATTTTCACTAAAATTTGAAATTTTCACTAAAATTTGAAATTTTCACTAAAATTTGAAATTTTCACTAAAATTTGAAATTTTCACTAAAATTTGAAATTTTCACTAAAATTTGAAATTTTCACTAAAATTTGAAATTTTCACTAAAATTTGAAATTTTCACTAAAATTTGAAATTTTCACTAAAATTTGAAATTTTCACTAAAATTTTAAATTTTCAATAAAATTTGAAATTTTCATTAAAATTTGAAATTTTCACTAAAATTTTAAATTTTCACTTAAATTTGAAATTTTCACTAAAATTTGAAATTTTCACTAAAATTTGAAATTTTCACTAAAATTTGAAATTTTCACTAAAATTTGAAATTTTCACTAAAATTTGAAATTTTCACTTAAATTTGAAATTTTCACTAAAATTTGAAATTTTCACTAAAATTTGAAATTTTCACTAAAATTTGAAATTTTTACTAAAATTTGAAATTTTCACTTAAATTAGAAATTTTCACTAAAATTTGAAATTTTCACTATAATTTGAAACTTTCACTAAAATTTGAAATTTCCTTTATTTTTTATTGTATTGAATTTTTGAAAAAATTATTTTCTTCTTTAATATTCATACATTTCCTTGTTTTAATTATAAAACCTGCATATTGCGGTGAATTTTTTAATATTTGTCATTAGTTTAATAAATTTTAAATTATTTTAATTCTGTTTATACAAAAACACTCATTATAAACTTAAGTGTAGCATTAGCGTTTAATTTATGTCATAAGAATTTCTAACGTAGAAACAGAAATCTGTTAAACATGGTCTCCCCATAATGGAGCCAGTTAAATAAAACCCAATTACTAGCAAAAATATCTTGACTATAACTAAAAAGACATTTGTGGTGTAATTTCATTTATATAAAATTGTAACAATTTGTTATGATAGTTTTTTCTCTAAATGATTATTGCAACTGTCCGTCTGGTTAGCTGTCTGTCTGTTAAACGAATTGTTTTAGAAACAAGAAATAATGTTAAAAACATTTGAAGCCATAATTAAATGACATTGGCTTTTTTTAATAAAATCAATTTTAATAAAAAAATACAAAATTACAGACAGAAAGCCACAACAAGCCTACTGGTTTTTAATTGTATTGAGTAAAAAAAATATACAACAAATATTTTTGTTGTTTAAATAAACAAACAAACATCTTTTGCTATTAATAACATTTTGTAAGTAATACGGCAGCATTTGAATAAATAATTTTTGTTCTTTTTTTTCAATTTGCTTGTATTTTTACACCCTCCACCACCACAAGTTGTGAAATGGGTATATTAACTTTGTCATTCCGTGTGTGATGCTAAGAAGGAATTGTCTAAGATCCCATGGTGCATATATATTCTTGCATTAAATCAAAATCGAAAATCGTTAAGCTATATTCGTCTGTTTATCCGTTTGTCTGTTGTCGGCATGCTCACATTGTATGTGTGAGTGTGTATGTACGAAACATAACGTATTTAATGGAGGGTATTGAAGATTCGGTATAGCCGAATATGACATTCTTACTTGTTTGTTTTTTTTTAGATTTTGTGGTAAACGTTTGTTTGTTGATTTCAGTTGGATCGTTTGGTGGGTTTTTGAAAAATAAAAAGAATGTCGAAGAAGTTTGAAATAAAACAAAAAAAACTGTCTAACATAAATCACTCAAATTGTTGTGGGGACTTTTAGAATTGTATTTGTGATTGACTTGCAATATGCGACATGTTGACATGTTTGCTTCGCACAATAAAGCGTGTTTATAAGATATTTTCATATACAACATAAAAATACAAAAATAATTTACCACAATGAGTACAATAAATATTAAATAAAAATAAAACTAAATAAAATTATAAAATTATAAAAGAAACCAAAAAATAACTTTAATTTATATTAAAGTCGTAAAATTAAAATATCGAATAACAAGTGAGTAACGAATTTCAAATACTCTTCTTAAAACAGTTCCTAGAATTATTGTAGAAACTTCATTTGCATTATAAATTATAAATATCATGATATGAGCCTTATGAGTCTAAGAAATATAATTGAAAAATATTTTGAATCAACCAGGATTCAAGTAAAAGAAAACGTAATTCCAAATTATGTTTTTTATTCATGATTTTCAAAAATCCGAAAAATATATTTTTTCCGTTATTCCAAGATGTTTTAAGCAAATAATTTGGTATTATTTCGGGAATTTTTTGGTACTCATTTTGCCATAATTATTTATAATTTTTGATCTTCTCCGGTTTTTATTTTTATTAAAGTTCAATTTTAAAAAATCTGATTAGATATTGAAAAACCGAGAACTCACATTTATTAAATATGATATCTAGTTCCCTCAAAGCATGTATGTTTTGGTTCTTTCACTAGACTTTAGTTAACTGTCTCGACTAGATTATAGTCCAGTTAGTCTATATATTAATGTAGGATAGTTTTATTACAAAGTTTGATGACTTTGATTAAAACACAATTCTTTAATAGATTTTAGTTTATTATATATTATATATATATGGCTAAAGTCTAGAGTATTTATAGTTTTAATTAAATAATCAAATATATTTATTCACTTTGATTTTAAGACACTTTCACAACTTAAATTTACCACTTGACTTTTTACAACTTTACAACTTAACAACTTAACTTTTTCAACTTTAGACTACGACTGCCCTGCACCAGTGCTCAAACTCAACTATAGACGGAATTGACCGTCTATTGAGATCTAATCGTTACTCGTCAGTTTTGTCGATTCTAGAATATTCTTGTCATATACTGTCATCTCTCTTCGTCCTATTCTGTCAAATACAACGGTCGGGTAGGGTCTACCCGATCGTGTGCGACCAGGCTCAAATCCCACATTAATGTCTCACAATTAGACTTTAATAATTTTCTCAGGAGAGACGACAGGTTGTATCGACCCTGCAGATCGTAGTTATGGAAGGAATTTAGAATGTACCAAAATGGCTACAGTGCGAGCGGATACTTCTCTAAATTAAGTGTCCCTCTTTAAGAGAAGTAGAGAATGGGAGTTTAGTGTCTAGATTAGACTATAGTTTAGTGTTACAACTAGATTATAGTTAAGTGTCTCGACTAGATTTTAATTTGGTGTCTCAACTAGACTAGACTATTTTTAAGCGTCTCGACTAGATAATACGAACTCAACCGTCTTGGTTTTGTGCTGTTCATTACCAGAGTTTATTTTATTTTTTCAAATTCTTCATAAGGTGGGAGTGACTTCAATAAATGGATAAACTTAACTTCCTTCAAAAAGTTGCAAAATTTTTAAAATTTATTTGCTCCGATTTTTACTGAAATATTTCAACATTTGGGATGTGGGTTTTTTATATGAGGACTGTGATAAAATATATTGTCAGATGTCATTCTTTCTTTCTAAATAATAAATATAATTGAGTAATAGACTGATTGTTGTGAAAATAAGTACAATTCTTATACAATTATTTGTTCAGATTTTTCTGGATATTAAAATTCTTGTGAAATATATAACATGACATCATTATTTAAAATTATATTTATAAAAGATCCCAACGTCTAAGTTTCTAATTATTAAGATGATCTTAAATATCGGCGTATAACTTTTACTATTTTTCTACCGATTACGTGAGAAGGGTTCAAAAACTCGGATTATCTGATAAAGCTACATCTCTCATATCATACATTAAAATTTCCTGGGACAATAGAAACAAATCTGACCAATAATCTGACCAATAATCTGACCGATTTTAATAGTAAAAATGTGAAAAATCGATATAGTTATTAACAATAGTGTGATAAGACTTATCATTCAATATCATTCATAATATCATTCATAATTTTTTCGTTTTATATTACAAACTTAATATGCCCTCACTTATCTTTCCTAGTGGTGTAGAGTATTATGAAACAGAAAGCGGTTAAAATTTCAAACAAGTTAAAAAACAATATTGAATTTAAAACTTCTCTTTAAAGAAAATCGAAATATTTTAATATTTAAAACACAAAATCAAATAAATAACAAATTTCAATTTGAGAAATTGTTAATAAATTAATGTGAAAAAGGATATTTAATTTAACATATGGAAACCTAAAATCAGCAAAAAATAATAAATAAAACTCTTCAACATGTGTCTTAAGTCTTTTGTTTTGTTCATACTCAATACATTTTAACGTTTTATTTTCTTAACATTTGTTTATTGTCATCTCATTTAAGAATCATTTATTTATTTATTTGTTTTTTTTATTTTTAATTCTCCTCTTTTCTTCTTCTTTTGAAAAAAAAAAAAAAAACAAAAAAATCTTCTAGCTTTTAAAAGCCAAACCTTGTTAAAAGCCAGAATAAGAGTGAATAAAAAAAATAAAAGAATAAGTTGATTTTCATTTGAATGTGTCTCTGTGTGTTGTTTGTGGTTTATTTACCTGTGAATTAACTGGCATTGATTCCAACACTTTTACATGGTACTCATTACGTTCAAATATTGGTGGATTATCATTGACATCCTGTACTTCCACGACAATAGTTAAATTGCTTGATAAACGTGGCTGCCCAGCGTCCATGGCAGTGACAATTAACGTATGTCTTTGTGAAGTTTCGTAATCTAAGTGTCGTGACAATGTTAGGTGGCCTGAACGTGCATCGATAGCGAAAAGATTTTTTAACATAGAATCCATAACATTGCCACCAACACCAACACCAACACTATTATTACCACCAATACTACTAACATTTTTGCCACCATATGCAGATGATGCTCCTGGTGCTGTTATAGCTGTTGTCGTTGTTGTTATTGTTGATGATGTTGCTTTATTTGTGGTAGCTGATGCTGCTCCCAGTCCTGAATTTTGTTTCAATTGCAACATTGCGGGTGAAGAGTTTAGATTTGTTTGTTGCTGTTTCATAGAAGATGTTCCCGTTGCTACTAAAACAGATGTGCCACCATTTACCCCACCAGACATCGTGACATTATTTAGTGAGACTGTTGTTAACATTGTCAATATGTATGAGATTTCAGCATTTTTACCAGAATCCTTATCAAAAGCATGGACTTCATATAATGGTTTACCAAGTTGGTAATTTTCCGGTACTGATATGCGTATCATAGATGTTTCAAATTCGGGTGCATTGTCGTTAACATCTTCAATGGTTATAATGACCTATAGAGAGAGATGGGAGAGGAATTAATAGAATAAAATTAGAAAAATAATATGAATTATTTTAAAGTCTGGCATAATTACTAAAAGGGGACTTAAGCATTTTTCAGAGATCATTGTTGATCGCTGATCGCTCAATTCTAAAAAATCTATTTTTAACCGTTTTCGATTTTCCCAATAAGTATTCATTCGAACCATATTTTAATTAAAATTATCAGATATTTTTAAAGTTCATTAACAGGTTGAGAGAATCATAACACTTTTTGAGATTAAAATGAGGGAGAGTTTTATTGAAAAGAGAAACTTTTATAAAGATCTTCATCACCAAGATTTATAATCGATCCCACTCAAGTCTCTTTAAATAAATTTTGTGAAAAGCATGACAAAGATCAGTGCCAGATTAATATCATGAAGTCTTATTCCATACGCGATCGCTTATCCATTTATAAATACCAGATAACTAATTGAAATTGTTATATAATTTTCTTAACGATCGTCCTTTAATTTAAATTCGAAAACGATCATGCCAAACGTACGTATATAATTTTTGTAACCCAAAGTATTAGATCTCATATTTACCTGCGTATATCCTTCATTACCATTGTGACCCATGCTTGCTTTGATGTTGAGTAAAACTTGAGACTTCACCTCATAATTCAAACTGTTGGCAACTCTAACATTGCCAGAGTTTTCATCAATGGAAAAATAACCTTCTGGATCACCGGAATATATTGAATAATGAACAGCATTGCGATTGGCTGAAAGGGAAACAAATATATGAAATTAAGAATCACAAAGACATATATAAATAAATAATGATCATTAATATCGTAAATTTTGAAGATCAGCAACATTTTCGGAAAATTACAAAATCAAATTTAACAATTTTGATAATCAAAATCGGAAATCCGATCAGTGAAGAATATGATCATTACAATATCAATATCAAAAAGTATAAAATCATCGATATTTTGGTGATAAAAATGTTCGATCATAAGTTATATATATGATTTTTGCAATAAAAAATTGAAATTTTCACTAAAAATTGAAAATTTCACTAAAAATTGAAAATTTCACTAAAAATTGAAATTTTCACTAAAAATTGAAATTTTCACTAAAAATTGAAATTTTTACTAAAAATTGAAATTTTCACTAAAAATTGAAAATTTCACTAAAAATTGAAATTTTCACTAAAAATTGAAATTTTCACTAAAAATTGAAATTTTCACTAAAAATTGAAATTTTCACTAAAAATTGAAATTTTCACTAAAAATTGAAATTTTCACTAAAAATTGATATCTTCACTAAAAATTGAAATTTTCACTAAAAATTTAAATTTTTATTCAAAATTTAATTTTTACTAAAAATTTTACATCACTAAAATTGAAACTTTTATTAAAAAATTTAAATTTACATCAAATGTTTTAAAATTTCACTAAAATTTGAAATTTTCACTAAAATTTGAAATTTTCACTAAAATTTGAAATTTACACTAAAATTTGAAATTTTCACTAAAATTTGAAATTTACACTAAAATTTGAAATTTTCACTAAAATTTGAAATTTTCACTAAAATTTGAAATTTTCACTAAAATTTGAAATTTTCACTAAAATTTGAAATTTTCACTAAAATTTGAAATTTTCACTAAAATTTGATATATTTACTAAAAATTGTAATTCTTATTTAAAACTAAAGTTTTTACTGAACATTTTAAATTTTTACCGAAGATTTTAACTCTTCACTACAATTTGAAATTTTCCAAAAAAAAAAATTTAAACCTTTATATAAAGTCACTAAAATTATAATATCTTAAGTTCATGTAATTTTAAATTGTCACTAAAAGTTGAAATTTGTCTTAATAATTAATATTTTTACTAAAAATTTAAATTTTTCTAAGAATTAAAATTTTTACTAAAAACTCAAATAAAAAAAAACATCAATTTTTTAAAGAAATTTTCACTAAAAATGTAAATTATAATTTCACTAGAAGTTACAATTTTCACTTAAAACAGAAAATTTTTCTGAAACTTAAAATTTGTTGTTTAAAATTCGGGAAAAATCAAATTGATTCTAACGAGATAAGATAAATTAAAAAATATTTACTGATCGCCCACAATTAGTCCAGTTTGTTTGAAAAAGAACTTTTTAAAAAATTCTAAAAGGATAAATATTATTCTTGTTTTAGAGCAAAAAAGAAATATCCTTGAGTTCTTATTATTTTTTTTTGTTTCACAAACAAGCAAGAAATTCTCTTTTTTATTTTTGTTGTTTTTGGATTTTTTCCTACAATCATTGAAGCAAAAGAGCATTCATTAATTCAATGATTTGGAAACAAATATCTGAACATTTGATTGACAGCACAGACAATTTCTTTTTGCAGCACAAGCTTCTTCAAACAAAACTTTGTGCGTTTTTTTATTAGTTTTTGAAGATTTTTATTTTCTTAAATTTAAACAGATTTTTTTCTGATACTTTATTTGAGGCTTTTTTAGGGTTCTTGAGTAGTAGAAGATTGTTTAAGATCTTAACGATTTATAAGTTTGGTTTTTGTTTCATTTAGCTTGTTATACATTTTAAAAGTTGTAGTTTTTTTCATACGTTCAAGGCACATGTTTTTTTTTTTTTGTTATTTTACTCAAATTTTGTTTAAATATTAAATTTGGCAGTTAGTTTGGTTTAAGCAACATGCTTGAGTTTTTTTTAAGGTTTTTTTCCTTTTTTGCGGTAAAACCATTTGAAAGCTAAATTTCAACAGAAATTTTATATTATACTTCAAGGCATCAAAATAAAATACTTAAATATAAAAATCATACCAATAAAAAAATAAAAACCAAACCAAAATAAAGGCTTCAAATCATGCTAAGGATGTATATTATAAGCTTCTTTTTATTGGTGATTTCTTTTGGAGCTTTTAAATAAACCATTTTGTTGCATTGTTCCAAAACGTTTTCATGATAGTCATCATGATTTTGTATATTTAAAAAGATGTTTCTCTTCTCTTGCGATCGTATGCAAAAATTGTGTTCTTGTTTGATTTTATTTTTGTTTTATAAGTATTTTCTTAGTTTTTTGCTGAAATTGATTTTTTTCTAAAGAATTCTTTAGTGCTTTTCATGAGTGCTTTTTTTTTGCTTTAAATTTTGTTGGTGTTGAAATGCAATTTACTTCCTTACTTAAAATCAGGAATTATTTTTTGCGATTTAGCAAAATATTCTTTCTATTGTTATAATGAGATTTTTATAATGCCATTTGATTCCTTTTTGTAAATCAATTTTAATGATCCATTTATTCTCGGGGTTTTATACCTTCTTTTCGTTTTTTCTTTCTTTCTTGAATTGACTTTAAATTATCAAGTGTTTGCACAAAATGACAGTTGCAACCTTTTTGCAAAGAGTTTAATAAATTTTATATTGATTTGACCATAAACTAAAGGTATTGAAAGAATGAAAGCAAAAAATAAGATATTTTTTGGAGAAAATTGAAAATGTTACAAAAAATCACATTTTATAGAACATTTCAAATTTTAGTGAAGATTTCAAGTTTTAATGAAAATTTCAAGTTTTAATGAAAATTTCAAATTTTAGTGAAAATTTCAAATTTTAATGGAAATTTCAAATTTTAGTGAAAATTTCAAATTTTAGTGAAAATATCAAATTTTAGTGAAAATTTAAAATTTTAGTGAAAATTTCAAATTTTAGTGAAAATATCAAATTTTAATGGAAATTTCAAATTTTAGTGAAAATTTCAAATTTTAGTGAAAATATCAAATTTTAGTGAAAATTTTAGTGAAAATTTCAAATTTTAGTGAAAATTTCAAATTTTAGTGAAAATTTCAAATTTTAGTGAAAATTTCAAATTTTAGTGAAAATTTCAAATTTTAGTGAAAATTTCAAATTTTAGTGAAAATTTCAATTCAAATTTTAGTGAAAATTTCAATTCAAATTTTAGTGAAAATTTCAAATTTTAGTGAAAATTTCAAATTTTAGTGAAAATTTCAAATTAAAGTAAAAATTTCAAATTTTAGTGAAATCTTCAAATTTTAGTGAAAATTTCAATTCAAATTTTAGTGAAAATTTCAAATTTTAGTGAAAATTTCAAATTTTAGTGAAAATATCAAATTTTAGTGAAAATTTCAAATTTTAGTGAAAATATCAAATTTTAGTGAAAATTTAAAATTTTAGTGAAAATTTAAAATTTTAGTGAAAATTTCAAATTTTAGTGAAAATATCAAATTTTAATGAAAATTTCAAAATTTAGTGAAAATTTCAAATTTTAGTGAAAATTTCAAATTTTAGTGAAAATTTCAAATTTTAGTGAAAATTTCAAATTTTAGTGAAAATTTCAAATTTTAGTGAAAATTTCAAATTTTAGTGAAAATTTCAAATTTTAGTGAAAATTTCAATTTTGAAATTAATTTAGTGAAAATTTCAAATTTTAGTGAAAATTTCAAATTTTAGTGAAAATTTCAAATTTTAGTGAAAATTTCAAATTTTAGTGAAAATTTCAAATTTTAGTGAAAATTTCAAATTTTAGTGAAAATTTCAAATTTTAGTGAAAATTTCAAATTTTAGTGAAAATTTCAAATTTTAGTGAAAATTTCAAATTTTAGTGAAAATTTCAAATTTTAGTGAAAATTTCAAATTTTAGTGAAAATTTCAAATTTTAGTGAAAATTTCAAATTTTAGTGAAAATTTCAAATTAAAGTAAAAATTTCAAATTTTAGTGAAATCTTCAAATTTTAGTGAAAATTTCAAATTTTAGTGAAAATTTCAAATTTTAGTGAAAATTTCATATTTTAGTGAAAATTTAAAATTTTAGTGAAAATTTAAAATTTTAGTGAAAATTTAAAATTTTAGTGAAAATTTAAAATTTTAGTGAAAATTTAAAATTTTAGTGAAAATTTAAAATTTTAGTGAAAATATAAAATTTTAGTAAAAATTTCAAATTTTAGTGAAAATATAAAATTTTAGTAAAAATTTCAAATTTTAGTGAAAATTTCAAATTAAAGTAAAAATTTCAAATTTTAGTGAAAACTTCAAATTTTAGTGAAAATTTAAAATTTTAGTGAAAATTTCAAATTTTAGTGAAAATATCAAATTTTAGTGAAAATTTCAAATTTTAGTGAAAATTTCAAATTTTA
Organism: Cochliomyia hominivorax; assembly: GCA_004302925.2. NCBI lineage: Eukaryota > Metazoa > Arthropoda > Insecta > Diptera > Calliphoridae > Cochliomyia > Cochliomyia hominivorax. Next base: position 14,005,669 of record PYHX02000158.1, on the reverse strand, counting down.
GTGAAAATTTCAAATTTTAGTGAAAATTTCAAATTTAATGAAAATTTCAAATTTTAGTGAAAATTTCAAATTTTAGTGAAAATTTCAAATTTTAGTGAAAATATCAAATTTTAGTGAAAATTTAAAATTTTAGTGAAAATTTCAAATTTTAGTGAAAATTTCAAATTTTAGTGAAAATTTCAAATTTTAGTGAAAATTTCAAATTTTAGTGAAAATTTCAAATTTTAGTGAAAATTTCAAATTTTAGTGAAAATTTCAAATTTTAGTGAAAATTTCAAATTTTAGTGAAAATTTCAAATTTTAGTGAAAATTTCAAATTTTAGTGAAAATTTCAAATTTTAGTGAAAATTTCAAATTTTAGTGAAAATTTCAAATTTTAGTGAAAATTTCAAATTTTAGTGAAAATTTCATATTTTAGTGAAAATTTCATATTTTAGTGAAAATTTAAAATTTTAGTGAAAATTTCATATTTTAGTGAAAATTTAAAATTTTTGTGAAATTTAACTAAAATTTTAGTGAAAATTTCAAATTTTAGTGAATCATGCATAGGAATTATAGTTTTAACTGGTCGATCATAATCAAATTAAAGTGACATTTAAACTCACCTGCATCTGTACTCGTAGCCTGTATTGTTCCTACTACGCTACCCCTTGTCAAATCCTCTTTAGCGTAAAAATTATAGCGTAATTTTTCAAATATTGGAGGTCGCTGTGTAGCATCAATAATATTTGCATAGACTGCAGCATCCTGTTGGGTCCTCAGTCCGCCACCATCACTTGCCGATACATTGAGAATGTGTAAAGATTGGGAACGTGCCGACAACATATTTGGACGATTTAGAAATATTTCTCCTGTTGTACGTTCAATACGAAATAAACCAGCATCATTGCCGGAAACAATACGATAAGTTATGGTGCCAAAACGACCAGAATCAGTATCGGTAGCTGCTACCGTTACTATGGGAGTATTGGAGGCTGTAGTGGAGGCAGTTTCACGCAAAGAGACATTATAGTGCTGGGGGTAGAAAATGGGACGATTATCATTGATATCGGTTAATTGAATTTTAACCATGGAAGTTGTACTTAGACCACCTAGAAGGATAAGAGAATGTTTCATATTTTTTTATTAAATAGTTTTATAGAGTCCCAATTTATACCGTTATTTACCTCTATCTGTAGCTATTATGGGGAATTCATATATTTGTTTCTTTTCATAGTCCAAATCTCTGGCAATACAAATTTCTCCTGTAGCAGAACGTACATCGAATTCCGTAAAGGTTTTAAGACCCATGGAACCCATAGTGTAATTCACCATAGCATTAACACCACAATCAGGATCATTGGCAGAAACCTAAAACATTTACGAGTGAAAAGAAAAGAATGTTATTTAAACTGCTCAATGATAAAATTTTCTATAAAAATTTGCTCAAAGAGAAAATTTTCTACACAAATTTTTCTTCTTGAAAAATTTTCCAAAAAATTTACTTAAAAAGAATATTTCATATTCAATTTACTCAAAGAGAAAATCGTCTATCAAATTTTTTAAAAAATTTTGCTTTTAGAGAAAATTTTCTTGAAGATTTTGCTTTAAGAGAAAATTTTCTTGAAGATTTTGCTTTAAGAGAAAATTTTCTTGAAAATTTTGCTTAAAGGAAAAATTTTCTAAAAAATTTGCTTAAAGAGAAAATTTTCTAAAAAATTTGCTTAAAGAGAAAATTTTCTAAAAAATTTTGCTTTAAGAGAAAATTTTCTAAAAAATTTGCCTCAAGAAAAAATTAAAAAAAATTTTGCTTAAGAAGAAAGTCTTCTAAAAAAAATTTTTGCTTAAAGAGAAAATTTTCTAAAGAAAGTTGTTTAAAAAGAAAATTTTTTAAAAAATTTGCTTGGAGAGAAGATTTTATAAAAAAATTTTGCTTAAAGTGAAAATTATCTAAAAAAAAATTATCTAAAATAATTTTGCTTAAAGAGAAAATTTTCTAAAAAAAATTTTGCTTTAAGAGACAATTTTCTAAAAAAAAATTGCTTAAAGAGAAAATTTACTAAGAAAAATTTTGCTTAAAGAGAAAATTTTCTAAAAAAATTTTTGCTTAAAGATAAATTTTTCTAAACAAAATTGCTTAAAGAGAAAATTTTCTAAAAAAAAATTGCTTAAAGAGAAAATTTTCTAAAAAAAAATTGCTTAAAGAGAAAATTTTCTAAACAAAATTGCTTAAAGAGAAAATTTTCTAAAAAAATTTGCTTAAAGAGAAAATTTTCTAAAAATTTTGCTTAAAGAGAAAATTTTCTAAAAAATTTGCTTAAAGAGAAAATTTTCTAAAAAATTTGCTTAAAGAGAAAATTTTCTAAAAAATTTGCTTAAAGAGAAAATTTTCTAAAAAATTTGCTTAAAGAGAAAATTTTCTAAAAAATTTGCTTAAAGAGAAAATTTTCTAAAAAATTTGCTTAAAGAGAAAATTTTCTAAAAAATTTGCTTAAAGAGAAAATTTTCTAAAAAATTTGCTTAAAGAGAAAATTTTCTAAAAAATTTGCTTAAAGAGAAAATTTTCTAAAAAAAAGTTCTAAAATAAAATTTCATTACTTGAGTTTACTTTCTGATTTAAACGTTTTGTCACTAATCTGGTCTGAACTTTAATTGTTGTTCTGGATTTAATTTCCGTTTATTCTCTAGAATTTAATTTATATAATTTTTCTTTTTAAATTTTGAGTTAATTATCTACACAAAACTACAGTTTATCTTCGGAACTAAGTTAAGAAATATTTCCAGAACTGTACTCTTGCAAATTTTTAAGATCAAATTTTAACTGATGTTTTCAAATAAACTGAATTTTCAAAATTAAAAAGTAGTGTTCTTTTACTATATTCTCTAGACTAAAGTTGGTTTCTTCTCCTGATAAAACTAAAGTTTGTTCCTTCGATTAGTCTATATAGTTTATCTCTCGACTAAACTACACTGGTTTCTTGACTAAAATAATTTAAGCAAATTTTATAGTCTCGACTTAAGCTTAAACACTAAACTTAAGTTTATTTTCTTTGCTAAAATAAAGTTATTTATGTCGATGAAAGTAGTTTACTCTCTCGACTAAAGAAAGACTATATAGTAAGTTTTCTTAAAAAAATATAGTTTGCTACCTTAACTAAGGAACAGTTAAATCTCACGACAAAGGACAGTTTATATTCCGGTTAAAATATGTTTATTCTATTCTATTTTCTACTTCACAAAACTTAAGTTTATTCTTCAGTCAAATTTACAGTTTATTCTCATATTTCTTCTACACTTAACTGTAGTTTATCTACTCGTCTAAACTTAAGTTAATTTTTTGTATTTAACTGCCGATTATTCCTTGTTTAAACAACAAATCGTTAAAATTCTTTTCGAATGTTCAATCTACCAAAATATTTTTTCTTAAATTTGTACTTTAAACTTTAATTGCGTATTTAAATTAAATTTTTATATTAAAATAGTTATTTTTGTTAAAAAAAAAACTTACATAAAACTAAAATTCATTTTGGTTAAATGTCAAAACGAAACACAACCAACTAAACTTAAGTTAACAATGTCTGAAATCTTGATTACAGTTTATTTTTGGCTTTTTTTTGGGGTCTTGTAACTTTTTTGACTGACCACGTATTAACAATTTTAGTTTATTATTATATTTTTCAATTAAAATTCTTTATAGAAAATATATGTAATACCTGTTGGCCTACAAAATATTTAATAATACATTTTTTTACATTCGTTTGATTAAAATCTTTATAACAATATGTGTATGTTTTTAGTTGTGAGGCAAAATGAATAAAACTAATAATAATAATGGTGGATTTTAAATAAAGTTATTTACAAATTATTAAAAATAAATTTAGAATTTTATGTGCAAAAATTATTTAACTTGTAATATGATGTAATTGAGCAATTTTTGTTATTAATTCTTTTTTACGTTAAATAATGGAAAATGATTAAGAGATTTTTGTTCAAGTATTAAACTCAACTATTGATTATTTTTTTTAGACTAAACTATAGTTTATTCTCTGAACTAACGTCTAAAGACTAAGCAATAGCTTATGTCGAATTAAGCTTATGTTTATTCTCTGGACCAAACAAAGATTATTCCGTGGATTTATTTATAGTTAATTCCCTGGTTTAAACAATAGTTAATTCTCTGGACTAAACAATAGTTTATTTCTCTGGACCAAACTAATTTTATTCACTGCAGTAAACTATAGTTTATTTCGTGGACTAATTTATAGTTAATTCTCTGGACTTAACAATAGTTTAATCTCCAGACATTAAATTAAAGTTTATTCTCTGGACCAAATATAGTTCATTTACTGGACTAAACTATAAGCTATTCAGTGGACTATTTGGTAGTTAATTCTCTGTACAAAAATGTAGTTTATTCTTTGAACAATACTCTGGAGATCACTGTAGTTTACTCACTACTTTATTCTCTGAATCAAACTGTATTTTTTACGTCAAATATAAAATTGAACTTTCCTTTATTTAGATTAAAATGTATTTTATTCTCTGAACTTAAATTTAGCTTATTGTCTAAACAAAAGTAGAGTTCATTCTCTGAACTAATTTATAGTTTAATTTCTTTAGTTAATTTTCTATATCAAACTCATCTTTTTTTCTCTGAACTTAACTCTAACTTATACTCTGAATTAAATAACAGTTTATTCTCTGAATTAAATGGCAGTTTATTCTCTCAACAAAAGTATATTTTTTTTCTCTTAACTAAAATCTCTGTTCATCTCTAACTCTGGACTAATCTATAGTTTATTGTCTGGTTTGTTTTTGAACTAAACTCCAATTTATTTTCAAGGACCAAACATAGGTTATTCTGTAACCAAGACTCTATTATATTCTCTGGACTAAGCAATACTTTATTCCATAGTTTATAGTTTATTCTCCGAACTAATTTATCGTTTTTTTCTCAAGAAAATTATATTTTATTATTTAAATTAACTTATAGTTTATTTTTTGAATCAAACCAAGTTTATTTTTTTCTCTGAATTAAATTATATTTTTTTCTATGAATTAAATTGTAGTTTATCTTCTGTATTTATCTATATTTATATTTTTGGACTTAATAGAGTTTATTTTCCAAATCATAATCAGGTTTATTTTCTAAACAAAACTCTCGTTTATTCTCGGAGCTTAACTTAAGTTTGATCTTTGAAAAATCTATAACTTAATTTCTGAAATAAAAGTTAATTTCTGAATTAGGCCGCAAATTATTTATCTGGTTTAAATAAAGATTTATTTTCTGAAATATGCTTCAGTTCAATCCTTGAACAAAAGTATAGTTTAATCTTTGGACTTAACTATAGTTCAGTTCGTAGACTAAACTTTAGTTAAATTTCTATGCTTAACTGTGTTTTAAAATTTATCCTCACAACCTTTTTTCTTTCTTTACTTTCTGAATAAGGCAGTCAATTTTTCTCTCTGGTAAATAAGGGTTTATTCTCTGAACTATGATTCAGTTCAATTCTTGGTCTAAAGTATAGTTTAATCATTGGACTATGCATAGTTTTTTCGTAAACCAGACTTAAGTTAAATTTCTATACAAAATTGTGGCTAAAAATTTAATCCTGAATGTTTGTTTGCCATGAAATCCGCTTTATTTAAAAATCCCCTATTTCAATCCTTTTTCTCTTTTTTTTTTGCCAACCACAGCTGTCATAGTTGATTTTGTTAATGGCTGCAGTAGAAAAAATGAGAGAATGATTGGTAGTTTTCAAATCTTGTATGTTTTAAATTGTAATTATTTTGTTATTTCTTGATTTGAATTTTTTTCTGAACATTTGTTTGTTATTGTTTTTTATTTCTTTTTAAGCTTTAACTGCTATAAATAAATTGGCTGGTTAATTTGTATTTCTCATTTGGTCGGGTTTAGCATTTTGCAAAACTTACATTTTCATTTAAAATTCCAAACACACACATTTACTCAAACTGCAAACGAGGGGCTGGAATTTATTTGTAGAAAAAAATGAAACGAATGGCAGCTTAATTCTTTTGTTAATTTTTTTCTTTATTTCGTTTTTTATTTGTGATTACAAATGAAGTTGTCAAAATATTTAACAGGCTAAATAATTGTGTTTTACACCAAACCAACAGACCAACAAACTAACTGACTGACTGACTGAAAGACACAAATGTTTTGAAGTGATTATGTTGCATATTTAAATTGAAATGGAATTTATATAGATTTTGAAAAAGAACATTATTTTGTTCTTACTATTTAATTTAACCTTAAAATAATTCCCCTTTTCCCCTTTTTCTTTGCAGGTAACTAAAATTGTTTATTGTCCTGACATTAAGGTTTTATCATCCATCAATTTTTTTTTAAATTATTGATCGCATTCATATTGATTGACATGTAAACAAATAATTTTTTTCGCTCATAAAGATGTAATCATTCAACATGTATCAATAATGTTGCCACACAATGTAGCAACAACATATTCCATTATTTATGAAATCACATAAAAGTTTGTTGGTGGCATTTAAGCAACAAAAAAGAAAGAAAGATAAATTAATTATATTAAAAGTAAATAATAAAGATGATAAAGAAGAAAAAAGAAAGCGAAGGGTAAGAGAAAAAAGTTTGAAATTCTCTAAAATAAACATTATTTTATTCCCCAGCATAAACTAGAGTTTTTTCTCTAGAACAAACTAGAGTTTAACATTTAGAGTAAACTTGAAGAGATAATTTTCTTTCAAACTAACCTAAAAACATTCTAGGAAATTTGCTTAAAGAGAAAAATCTTATAGACGATTTACTTAAAGAGAACATTTTCTATAAAAGAAAAATTTTCTAAAAAAAATTTGCTTAAAGAGAAAATTTTCTAAAAAACATTTGCTTAAAGAGAAAATTTTCTAAAAAGATTTTGCTTAAAGAGAAAATTTTCTAAAAAGATTTTGCTTAAAGAGAAAATTTTCTAAAAACATTTGCTTAAAGAGAAAATTTTCTAAAAAACATTTGCTTAAAGAGAAAATTTTCTAAAAAACATTTGCTTAAAGAGAAAATTTTCTAAAAAATATTTTACTTAAAAAGAAGATTTTCTAAAAAATTTTGCTTAAAGAGAAAATTTTCTAAAAAGATTTTGCTTAAAGAGAAAATTTTCTAAAAAAATTTTGCTTAAAGAGAAAATTTTCTAAAAAAATTTTGCTTAAAGAGGAAATTTTCAAAAAAAATTTGCTTAAAGGGAAAATTTTCTAAAAAAATTGCTTAAAGAGAAAATTTTTTAAAAAAATTTGCTTAAAGAGAAAATTTCAAAAAAAAAAAATACTTTAAGAGAAAATTTTCAAAAAAAATTTTCTAGAAAAAATTGCTTAAAGAGAAAATTTGCTAAAAAAAATCCTTAAAGAGAAAATTTTCTAAAAAAAATTTGCTTAAAGAGAAAAGTTTCTAAAAAAATTTTGCTTAAAGAGAAAATTTTCTAAAATAAAAATTGGTTAAAGAGAAAATTTTCTAAAAAAAATTGCTTAAAGAGAAAATTTTCTAAAAAAAAATGCTTAAAGAGAAAATTTTCTAAAAAAAAATTGCTTAAACAGAAAATTTTCTAAAAAATTTGCTTAAAGAGAAAATTAAAAAAAAAAAAAAATACTTTTAAGAGAAAATTTTCTAAAAAAAATTTCCAAAAAACATTTGCTTAAAGAGAGAATTTTCTAAAAAATTTTGCTTAAAGAGAAAATTGAAAAAAAAAAAAAAAAAAAAAAAAATACTTTAAGAGAAATTTTCAAAAAAAAATTTCTAGAAAAAATTGCTTAAAGAGAAAATTTGCTAAAAAAAATTCCTTAAAGAGAAAATTTTCTAAAAAAATTTGCTTAAAGAGAAAAGTTTCTAAAAAAATTTTGCTTAAAGAGAAAATTTTCTAAAATAAAAATTGGTTAAAGAGAAAATTTTCTAAAAAAAATTGCTTAAAGAGAAAATTTTCTAAAAAAAAATGCTTAAAGAGAAAATTTTCTAAAAAAAAAATTGCTTAACAGAAAATTTTCTAAAAAATTTGCTTAAAAGAGAAAATTTTCAAAAAAAAAAAAATTACTTTTAAGAGAAAATTTTCTAAAAAAATTTTCTAAAAAACATTTGCTTAAAGAGAAAATTTTCTAAAAAATTTTGCTTAAAGAGAAAAGTAAAAAAAATTTGCTTAAGAGAAAATTTTCTAAAACAAAATTTTGCTTAAAGAGAATTATTCTAAAAAATTGCTTAAAGAGAAATTTTCTAAAAAAGTTTGATTAAAGAAAATTAAAAGAAAAAATTTTTGCTAAAAGAGAAAATTTTATTAAAAAAGTTTGCTTAAAGAGAAAGTTAAAAAAAATTGCTTTGTTAGTTAATCTTTTTGACTAGTTTTTAATTTTTGTCCTAATTATTTTATTTGTCACTTGATTTTATATTTGATTTGTTAAGCCCCTGTCTGGTACATTTGAATTTGAAAGTACTTCCATTTTGAACACCCCCTTTTTTTCAATAAATCCTAATTTTATCGGTCAATGCCAAATATGCTCTAAATTTACAAACCTTTAAAAAAATTAAATCATTATGCCAAAAATGCTGCATAAAAACATTTAAAAGCTGTCAAGAAATTTCAAATTAAAATATCTGTTCAGAAAACTCTGCAAAAAAAAAACATACTCCAGAGATCCGTAACGAATGTCCTCCTCACATCTCATACTTTTTTGTTTTGTTTTTTAAATTTTGAACTCATCAATTATGTTCCAAAGAACAACAACAAATAGTGGGCGACCGTTTAAAATTAACAGAGAGAAAAAACATTATTTTTGGAAAAAAATCTTTTGGAGTTTATTTTAATTTTGAAGAAAAAAATAAGATTTAAAATTTTTTTTAAACAAACAGTCAGAAACAAATAAGAGAAGAAACAGAAAATAAGGAAGAATGCTTTATTCGGCTACACCGAATTTTCAGTTATTTATATCACACAAAAATCCCTGTGAAGTAAACACTTAATGAGTCCTAAAATAAGTTATATTTTTTGCTATAATTTTATATCGACTGAACTGATTTTGACAATTTTACGAACAATTTTTTTAAGCGATCTGAAGCGAGTATAAATATATTGAAAGGATTTCGCTTGTTTTAAATAGGAGACTTTTAAGCACTATAACAAATACTCAGGCCAAATTTCATTGAGCTCTGTCAATAATTGTGGATGTAAGAGTGCCAGCAACAGACATATAGATAGTCAGAAGGATAAACAGACATTTAGATAGACAGACAAATGGACAGAACTAAAGCGATTCAGATTTTGACTTGATGCAAGAATATATATATGTACGTTGTGGGGTCTGAGATGCTTCCTTCTTAGCGTTACACACAGAATGACAAAGTTAATATACCCTCTTCACCACATGTGGTGGTGGAGGGTATAAAAACGACAGCAATTTAAATGTTGTTGACAGATAATGTGGCCAACTGAGACAAAACTCTTAGTATGAATGTAGATGTTTGAAGGTTTGTTAATTTTCATGGGTATTTTGGTGGTTCAGTTCGGTTTGGTTTTAGTTTTGGATTTTGGTGTGGTGCTGGTCTTGGTTTGGTGACGAAGATAAAATTTTTGCACATTTTCAAATAAACAAAAAAATAAGAAAAACAAACTAAAAAAAAAAATAAAAACACAAATTTAAATTAAAATAAGAAGTTAAACTTAAATTTGATGAAGTAAAATACGAAAGAAGAAAAGAAAAACTGAATAATAAAATAAAACTTTATGTGTGTTAAAGGTTTAAAACGTTTAAGTTTAATGAAAGTCTTTAAACTCCTGCTGTTTGTCAGTATGTTTTTTTTTGTTTGTTGTTTTGTTGTAGTAGTTAGTTAAACGTTGTTGTTGCTGTTGAGAAAAGTGATGCTTAACTGCTTGAATGCTTTAAATGTTTGAAGTTGTTGTTGTTGTTATTGTAAATGCATCATGATCTTAGGTTACCACAAAAGGGTAATTAGCCCAAAATCATTTCATTTGATTTCATTTGATTTGAGTGGGGTTTAACTACAGCAACAACAATAATAATAAAAACAACAAATAAAATAACAGGAATAAAATAAAACAAAACAAAAAATTAACAAAGAAAGATTTGACAATTAAACAATTGTTGGTGGTTTTGCTTTTCTTTCTTTTTCTGATATTTTTTTTTCAAACTGTCAGAGGAGAAGGCAGCCTAAGGATGATATTTTGATGAGAAGGAAAAGAACTCAAAATAAATTTATAATTGAATTTAATAATATATAATTTTCCAGGAACATGTCAATCAAGCATTTTTGAATTATATATGTAGATTGTTCTGAAGGTTATTTTGACATGAGACAATTGAATATGTGATAATAAGAATTTGTTATACAAAATCAGAAATCGTAACACTGTTCTATTTGAAATTAAGAAAAATATAGTTTTTTTAAATTCATTCTTTTCTAGGAGAGAGATCTCAATTGATCTCAATTTAACTCCAGTTTACATTTGGTTCTTAGTTTGTTCTCTGAGAGGAGTTTGTAGTGATTTCATTTTTGCAATAGATATAATTTGGCTCCTCCCTGAATTCAGTTTACCTCTAATTATATCTTAGAAAATGTACTTTAATACTTTAATTTTACTTTAAACTGATCTTGATCTTGAGATTGATCATATTTTTAATCAAAATTTTCTTAATTTATTTCAAAATATTTTTTCATCTCAAACAATTGGAAAGAAATAAAAGATCTATTGATTTCATGATTGATCTCAGATTATATTTAAACTGATTATAGTATTTAGTATTACTAACGTTCTTTAGAACTAAAAAATCAGGAAATCAGAATCCTTTGTCTAATATCTTCAAGAATCCTTAAAGATATGATGTATATTTTGCCAGAGATTTGAGTCAAAAATTATCTCAATTTTACTCCAAAGTTAATTGGATCCTTTTATGACTACGTATTTTTCCTGACTGACTTTCATTCCCTTGCTTCCAAGTAGCTTTTAAACTGATCTTAAATGGACTTAAAATATTTTAAATTGGATTGAAATTAGAATGATCATATTTTTATACCAAAAGAGATTTTCATCTCTATAAAAACGGATCTAAAGTTGATTTAAAATTGTTCATAGTTTGATTTAAGCAGATTAAAATTTGCCTTTAAACTGATCGCACTTAGAATCTAAACCGATCTTAGTGTTACTCTAACTGATCTAAGTCTCCGAAGACTAAACTTGATATCATATTTTCGACTGATTTGAACCATATTCTTTATCTTAATTTTTTATGATCCACCTAATTTTTAAAAGAGTCAAAAGTGATCTTCATTTCACTATGAACTCAATTTCACTGACTTTAGTTTACCCGTTAGCAAATAACTTTTAATTTACTGAATTTAGTTTGATTGAACTGGCACATAATATATCTTAGTTAAATTTTTAAAAGATCAGCTTGGATCTATGCTGATCTTTTTCTTTAATCTAAACTGATCATAGTTTGTCTATAGACTTTTCTTACTGATCTTCATTTGATACTGATCATATTTCAGTTTAAAAGTGAAAACGGATTCAATTTGTCTCCAAACACGATCTCAATTTGACTTTAAATAATTTTGGATATCAGATTATGCTGATCTTACTTCATTTGTTCCTACAGATTTTACGTTCTAAGCTTGATCGTAGTTCGAAACTCAATAGATTTTGGTTTGCCTCTAGTCAACTTTAATATTTACTCAAAACTGATCTTTGAGTTTGACTTTAAGTTAATCCAGTTATGAGAGTTATGAACGTCATTTCCAAACTGAAACCAGGATGTTAGCTGATTTTGCTTTGACACTAAATAAATAGCAGTCCAAACATTTTCCAGTTGGACTATAAAATGATCGCAGTTTTTACTTTTCTTACAAACAGATTTCAATTTGTGTAATTTGACACAAAATTGATGTCAATTTGGCTGTGAAAAAAAAATTCTACTATGACTCTATGTTAATTAAGGCCCTGTTCTAACTTGTTTATTAACTGTAAACTGATTTTATTTTGAACTGATTTTTTATTAACAAAATTCAGTTTGACTCTTCAATGATCTTTATTGAAATTTAGGTCAACTTGGCTTGACTCTGTACTGCATGTTCAAACTGATCAAAATTTTGATCTTAATAATTAAAAAAAGAATTTAATAAAAGATCTCATATTTTTCTACAGATCCTACTTTCACTATATTTTATGTCAGATTAACCGCAAACTGTTTTGTACACTTTAAATTTGCTTTTGAACAGATTTCAGAGTTATCATTTGATGGTAAATATGAACTGATCTTGGCTTAATTCTAAAATGATCTCAGTTTGATTTTAGATTGATTTAAGATTTATTCCATACTGATCTGGTTTAAAACTGACTCTGTAGGCTCTAAATTGATCTCAGTTTGCCATCAAAGAGACACTGAAAAACTATTAGTACGATTCTAAATGATCTCTGCTTTACTGTAAGCTAAATGGCATTAGATTTAGTAAATGCAAGTATCTCTTGTACGCTTCGATTTCCTTACATTTCCTTCTCAATAATTTCCCTTAGTATACCTTCCCACTTTTTAAAAAGTAAACAAGACTTGACAGCAGCTTATAACCCAAACAATTTTAATTGATTGAATTTTAAATGTTTTTGATGTTATACAATAGTTTTAAATTAAAATGATTAGATAAATTTGGCAAATTAACAAAAAGACAAAACAAAAGAAAACTAGGAAAACTGTTTCCAAAAAAAAAAAATATATTTCAAATAATTGTCTCTACATATTTAAAAAGAAAACTTTCTTCTGTCTGTTTTAATGACTTAAGACTTAAAAATGGTATAAAGAAAATTAAAGTGGACCCACAGGAGCAAGAAGACAACTAGACTTGTTATCTTTCAAAAGTGTTTTAGAACATTAACACTTGTCTACAAATATTCTTTAAGCTCTTACGCCAAACTCTTCCCTGACATCATTAATAATTAAGTGGATTTTTATTATATTTTCTGCTTTTTTTGCTTTTAATAAAAAATAACTCTTTTTATTAATGATTAACACCTTTTTTCGTATAAATTTTAGTTAAAAAAAAAAATATAAGAAAAAACGTGGGCTTAAGAAATTTTTGCGCAACACTGAAATCAAATGCAAGATTTTGCCATTTTTGCATTTTTATAGCAATTATAACACCTTTTTCTTCTTTCTCTTCGTATTTTTCTTTTGCTCCTAAATTATGGAGAAAAAAGAGCTTTTGCTTTACTCCATATTTTAAGTTTTGGCATCTTCAGCAGAAGTCCAAGAATGATCGGCCTCTTTTACTTAAATGTTGCACTTTTTTTCTTTCTTCTTTCATTTTTGGCGTTTTCTTATCAAACAAAACCGTTTGTGATAAAATTTGACGTGTTGGCTGTTTAATATTGAAAAATGTTTTCTACTTAAAAATCTTTTTTCTCTGTCATAATGAATGTGAAAATGCACAGAAAAAAAGTGCAAAAATGCAAGAGTTAAGAAAAAAAACAATTAATGATGTGGCTTTTATTATTGGTCAGATAAATAGAGTTTTTCTTCTTTTTCAGTTGTTAGTGTTAATATGAAATATTTTATTTATTAGAAGGCTGGTTATTTGTGATTTTCTTTCATGGCAATTTCCGGCAGAGAATGTTAACTATCGAATGGATTTTTAGGAATAAGAAATAATAAGGTATTTTATGGTTTAAGTGTTTTAGCATCAATTAGAGGCGTGTTTTTTGGAAAATATTGAAAAATAATCATAATGTTTTAACACGTCATCAGGAAACGATGATGATCAGTGAAAAGTGATAATATTGGCATAAGTATAATATAGAAGATTTTAAAGAATGAAAGAAGGTTATCTCCTAAGCTAATATATATTAACTTTGACCTCAAAGTATGGTCGGTGATATATTAAAGATTTCGACATCCACTTTTATTCAAGGTAGAATAAATAAAATAAAACATTTCTATTTCTTTTTTAATACTTCAGTTATAAACACCGTTTCTAATTAAGATTTCGTCTCAGTTTTAGATCTCCTTCAGGTCTGAGTTCTACACTCAGTTTCACATTCAGTTCTAGATTCAGTTCCTCATCCATTTCGAGCTTTAGTTATTGACTCAGTTCTAAATTCAATCTTTATTCAATTCTGGATTAACATCTTTACCCAGATCCTGACTCATTTCTTAATTCAGTTCAGTATTAAGTTCCAAGCGCATTTGTCGACTCATCTATTCATTTAGTTCTTGTTCTGTTTTTGATTAGTTCTTTATTAAATTTTTGATTCAGTTTTTGACTCAGTTCCTGATTTAGTTTTTGATTTAGTTCCGGCATTTATTTTAGTTTCTGACTGAGTTCTTGATTTAATTAATCATTTAGTTGAATTAGTTGTTGATGTAATTCTCGATTCTGATCTTCATTTAGTTTTTGATTTAGTTCTTTATTTGGCTCTTGATTTAGTTCTTAATTCCGTTCTTGATTTAGTTCTTGATTCAGTTCTTGACACAGTTCCGGGTTTAGTCCTTGATTCAGTTCTATGTTCTTTTTCTTTATATTCAGTTCTAGATTTAGTTTCAGATACAGTTCTATTTCAGTTCTAATCTAAACTTCTAGTATTTTGAGTTTTAATGTAATAGAGATTCAAAAGTAATGTTCTTAACAAAACTTTTTCAGACAAAATCATAAACAAAACAAAAGACTTAAGAAACAAACTTTTTTTATTTTTATTTTTATTTTTATTTTTTTTTTTTTTTTTTTTTTGTTAAGAGATTTTGAAACTTTAATTTTGAAAGTTCTTAACACTTCAAACACTTTAATTCTAAAATAGAAGAATTTTCTTTAACTCTTAAAACCTTTTTAACGAAATTAACAAACAGCCTTCAATCAATGTTACCATTAAGCAGCAAATTGATGAAAATAAAAAAAAACATCTGCTCTTTTTTCCATTAAAATAATTTATAAAAATCTTTAAGCCAGAAAACATTTTTAAAAGTAAGAAAAACTTATATACATTTGCTTTTCTTAAGCTAATATTGTTATTTTGTTGTTGTTGTTGTTGTTGCCGTTAATCGTAGTTATGTTGCATATAATCGTGTATCTAATCATGTTTTCTTGTTTGTTAGATTAGTTTTTCTTTTCAATTTTTTTCCTTTGGTTTCTTTTTTCTTCTAAATAAAAAAGCGAGGAAGGAAAATCGTTTACACATACAAACACTAACAAAAAGCTTTCAATCTCTGCTAAACATTTTAAAATGTTTTTTTTCGTTTCTCTGTATTAAAAAAAAACCAACAAAGAAATTGAAAAAAGTATATTTTTACATAAAAACATGTTAAACGCATTATTACCTTTTAGGAAAAAACATAAAAAACATCTACAATTTATACCCTCAGACGACCCTCTAATGCTATTTTTGTGGCAACATTTCTTTTTCTTTTTGTTTTCTATCCATTTGTTTCCTTTTAAATATTTTCTAAGTGACCAAAACAAGAAAAAAAAATAACAACATCATATTGATATGATGATGATTACAACACTCCCCACTTTCAATTGCAGCCAACTATTCTTTTTTCTTGTTTTCTTTTTGAAAACTGGGAAAAGTAGAAAAAAGGAAGGCTTTTTTTCAGACAGTTGCTGGTTACAAAAAAAAAAAAAAAAAAAAAAAAAAAACAACGTTTTTAAGATAAAACAATTTTGTTACAAGCTGAAAAATGTAAAAAGAGGAAGAATGAATATAAAGTAAAGTGTTTGAACACGAATTTTTACGTTCATCCATCATCACAAACATTCAACGAAAACAACAAAAATAATAGTAACAGCTACAACAGTAACAATAACAACAACTATACAATAGCAGTAATAATAACAAATCGACATTACTACAATGTACAACAACAACAACAACATGTCTAAATTATAGATTGTTCGGTTTATTACAACATTTGAACAGGAATCATCATATACAACAACTACAATAATAACAACAAAAAAACGCATTCATAATCCAACGCATATTTGGTTTTTGTATTGTTTCTTTTCTCCAATTTACTCTCAACTGTATAAATCGACATAAACTAGAGAAATGGGATATAAACATATCATTCCAAAACAGGGATGGGGATTTGGAATTTGATTGTCATGTGATTTGGGTCCAGTTCTTGATCTCGCTATACTTCTCAGATATTAACTCAGTTTTAGATTCAATTGTAGATTCAAATTCATATTCAGATCTGGATTCTGGTTAAAATTCAGTTTTATATTCAGTTTTAAATTGGTTCTAAATTACCGTTCTAATTTAGATCAGTTCTAGATTCAGTTCGTGGTTTAGTACTGGTTTAAGTTCAGTTCTAATAAAATTGTGGAATCTGTTTTCAGTTGATTTTGTATTCAGTTCTAAATTGATTTTCGGGTTTCTAGCTTCGTTTTCCATTCAGTTCTATTTCCAGTTCTAGTTCAAACTCATTCAGTTCTACTTCAGATTCTTTTTCAGGTATTGGATTCAGTTTTAGATCCAGGTTTGGTTCAGTTCAAGTTAAGGTTTTAGTTCTGCTGCTATTTTAAGTTATACTTCTGATTCTAGTTCAGGTTCAAGTTCAATATAAGTTCAGGTATCTGATTCAGTTTTTTATTCTGTTCAGATTAAGTTTGAGTTTAGGTTTAAATCTCGTTTAGCTCTTGATTTAATTTTGAGTCAACTAAAAATTCAGTTCCTAATTCAGTCCTTGTACAGTTCTATATTTCATCAGTTCTAGGTCAGGTTATGCACAGATTCAGTTATGGTTCAATTATGATTTTGGTTTTAGTTTACACTCCAGTTGAATTCGGAAACAGTTCTAGCTTCAGTTTAGGTTTTCGTTCAGTACTAGTTAAGGTCCTGGATCCAGTTCTAGTTCAACTTCAGGTCTGGATCAATTTTAGACTCAATTCCAAATCAAGCTCTATTATTAGTTTTGTGTTCAATTTTAATTTCACTTTGTATTTTGTTTCAGTTCACTTTAATATACTAGATTCAGGTTCTATATTTCCAAAATATATATATTTTCATATAATACTAAATTATCCACTACGGACCCTTGTACAGACCAAAGTTTAAACAAGCAGTCAAAAGTTTCACAGACAAAACAACATGTTTAAAATTGGAGAGTTTATGAACCAAAAAAATTTACAATAAAAAAAATATTTGAAGGTAAATTCAATGTTGCTTTTACTTACACAACTTGTTGCTGTTACAACTGCAACAACAATTGCAACAGTAACAACATCAGCAAAAAAATGAAAAATATAAAGAAAGATTTGTTTTTCGTAACATGTTTTTTGGAAGTTCATCGAACGCTGGACTTCATTTTTTCACAACAGAAAAGAGATGCAATTTTTTTTTTTTTGGGAGAAATAAAAGAGAGTAATAATTTCTCCCAAAAAGAAAATATAATAATGGAAAACAATTTATGAATGTTTATTTTTATATCTCTGTTTTATTGTCTGTTGTACGAGGGGTTAAGAGATAGATGGAGGTCTTGTTTTACTTATGAGTTTAACTACTTTTAAGAGAAAATTTTCGCTACAAGCTTTATTTGGGCAATTTTACGTCATAATATTTTTTTTAGATAAGAAACATTTTTTTGAAAAAACGCACAATTTTTTTTTTCAAGAAAATGAAGAAATTTTTGGTGGGGGATAAAATTGAAAGAAAGTGTGTGTATTGGAAAGCTTGTAAGTATTGTATATAAGTAAATGCAAATTATTTGGATGAGAAATTTAAAGGAATAAAATGTTCATTCATTCACATTCAAAGATATTGTTTTTGCACATATACACTGATGCATGTTCATAAAAATGCATTTAATTGTTTCTCTATTTTTGTTGTTCTCATCGAAAAATAAAGTTGAAGTTTTTATTGAAAGCCAACTGTTTAAGTTGAAATCATACTTTTAACTTATTTGAATCAATTTTTTTAGTGGGTTAATATCTGTTGCCAAGAACTTTTATACCAGATTAAATCCATCCTTGTGTAGTTTTGACACTAGAAACTTGCGAATAAAACTTTAACGACGCTTAAACATTATCTGTCAATTAGCTTCTAAGCTTTCTACGAACAAGACAATTAGTTTTTGCTACTACTTCAAGATTTATCGAACGTCCCTCCACTCCGTCCTTCCACTCCATCTATATAAACAGCAATTTTACGGTACATTTTCATAGTAAACAAAATTTTTTCATAGCCTTGGTGTTTGCCTCTTCATAGAATAGATCCAAACTAAATTTTTTCATAAGCACGGATGTTCTAATAGAAAAATTAGTCGATACATGGATCGTAGATTTTATTCAAATAAAACCCAGAACAAAAGCACAAAACCTTTAATAGAGATAAAATTAAAAATCTTAAAAAATAGTGAAATCAATACCAGGAGATCATCCATCCATTATTAATGTTTCTGTAGAGACTGCTAAACTTAGATGCGTTTATAGTAAAATGTCATTAAAATCGTAGTTAAACTCAAAACTTAATTAAAAAAATAAAATGAAATACAAATGAAGTTTTTACTTCAGAATATTTCAAATGGAATTTTAGTTTATTCAATAAAAATATTATTTGACCACTAAATATGTTCATGTTCAATTTGTTCCAATTCTTGAAAAAAAGTTAAATGCATTTATAGGCATGTACACTAGTGTATATAAAGAATTAAATGAACTCAGATTTTTCTTTTGGGAAATGTGACAAGCTGCTTGTGAGCTTTAAATGGAATAGAAAAAAGAAAATAATGAGTTTTTTAAATTCAGTTATAGATTCAGTTCTCGACTATAATTTTAATAAAGTTTTCAATTCTGTTCTAAATTCAGTTCCTGATTTAGTTCTTAGTTGAGTTCCTTATTCAGTTCTTCACTCAGTTTTTGGTTCATTTCATTATTCAGTTCCTTATTCAGTTCTTGATTCAGATCTTATTCCAGTTATTGTTCAAATTCCTGATTCAATTCTTGAAACAGTTCTTAATAAAGTAGCTGATTCTATTCTGGATTCAGTTCTCAATTTAGTTCACGATTCAGTTCTTTTTTCAGTTCTTGATTTAGTTCTTGATTCAGTTCTTGATTCAGTTCTTGATTTAGATTTTGATTCTGTTCTGGATCCTGTTCTGGATCCTGTTCTTGATTCAGTTCTTGATTCTGCTTTTGTTTCAGTTCTTGATTCAGTTCTTGATTTAGATTTTGATTCTGTTCTTGATTCAGTTCTTGATTCTGCTTTTGTTTCAGTTCTTGATTCAGTTCATGATTCAGTTCTTGATTCTGTTCTTGATTTAGTTCTGCATTCTGTTCTTGTTACAGTTTTTGATTTAGATTTTGATTCTGTTCTTGATTCAGTTCTCGAATTAGTTCATGATTCAGTTTTTAATTCTGTTCTTGTTTAAGTTCCGTATTCTGTTCTTGATTTTGTTCATGATTCAGTTCTTGATTCTATTCTTGATTCAGTTCTCGATTTAGCTCATGATTCAGTTCTCGATTTAGTTCTTCATTCTGTTTTTGATTCAGTTCTCGATTTAGTTCATGATTCAGTTCACGATTTAGTTTATGATTCAGTTCATGATTCTATTCTTTTTTCAGTTCTTGATTCTGTTCTGGATTCTGTTCTTGATTCTATTCTTGATTCAGTTCTTAATTTAGATTTTGATTCTGTTCTTGATTCAGGTCTTTATTTAATTCTAGTTAAGTCCATAATGTCTCCGCAGTTCAAGTTCATTTCTAGGTTAGTTCTAGTACAGTTCGGTTTTAGCTCTATTCTAGTGCACTTTTGCAAAAAATACAACTTTTTTCATCAATTATTAGAAAAGTGAAGCCTTTCGGAGATCGTGGGCTTTTAAATTTATTTAAGGAACAGCACAGATATCTTTATGTAGAGCGGACAGATTTATTTTGTGTCAGTTTTGGGAAAATGATGGTATCGAAATTTCATTCAATTTATTGGTTCAGATGGTTTTTAATTCTACTCTAAACCTCATCAACAACGAAATATACCAAAGCAAAGAAAAAAATTAGAACTATTTAACATAATTTCAGACACTCGTACTAACACAAATAGATATAAATAACGGTTTGTTTACCAGTTAAATGAAGTTTATCGTATTAAAATCGATGAACATTTACTGTTGGAGTCATAACTTTATTACGCACCAAATACAATATTTTTTTTTGCAAATATTTTAATCCCATAAGCAGTTTATAGCTTTTTCACCAAAATAGCAAAATTTGAAAGCTGTAAGCACTTTTTTTCATTTCATTTTTCGATATATCAATAAGTTATTAAATTATTTCCAACTTATGAGTTTCTATTAGTTTTTTTATTTTTGGTGGCTCTTGTAGTTTGTTAACAGCAACAATTTAACAATATTTTTCAACAGATTTTCTTTTCTCCTAACAAAAAAACTATATTTGTTAGTCTTGTTAAAATCAATGATTTTTCATGTTGTTAACTTCATAATTTTTTATAACTTTTTTTCTCTCCAAAAAAAAGTTGTTTTATTATTTTTTTCATTCATTTTTGTCCATGTTAAATGTCTTTTGTAGATGTTTTAAGTTAAGTACAAATGCAGATAGAGATACAATATGAAAAACTGTTGTAGTTTTTCATTTATATTTTTTTTCTTACAGTTACAAGCCGATATTTCACATGTATGAATTTAAGTGTGTGTGTGTGTGTGTATATGTGTCTGGGGATAATCGTATTTCAAAGGTGTAAAAAATACATGTATGTTTTTTTAAGATATTTTTCTGCTGGTTTGTTGAGCCAAAAAAAAAAGCTATAAAAAATTACCCATATTGTGTTTAGTTTTCCGATGTCTTGTTAGAAGAAAATGAAAACTGTTTTTAAGAGTTTTTTTATTATTATTTTTTTTAAAGGAGAAAGTGAAAAATAAACGTTGTTTTATGTTTAAAGGTTGTTAGTGTAATTTAAAAATAAAAGAAAATTTCAATAAAATTAAGTTTATAAAGATATTTTTAGCTTAAATATATTTAGAGCGATTTGAAGACAAATTTGTAAATATTTTTGTAAAAAATATACATTTTAAGAGGCCTTTTAAGACATGAAAGTTTTTTTACAAAATTAATAATTATTTAATTTGAATTGAAATTTAAAATTCCATTAATAAATTCCTACTATAATTAAAAAAAGCTCCTTTTCTATAGAAACACTAAACATTTTTATAACATTTCTATGTGATTAAAATGAGTGATCCTACAAAGAGTTGGTCCAGTATTCAAATATATGCCGTCAAATTGTTTCCAATGTTTTTAAACAGTACCGGGGGAACTTGTCCTTGTTGATAGCAAACCTGTTTCAAGTCCACATGGTGTTTCTAAAGCCAAAACAAGGAAAGCATTTTTCGAAAAGATCCCAACCTATTCGGTAGGAGGGCAGTTCAGTTAGCTTAGCGCTTATATTCTTATAGAATCGCTGCTGTAGATATAGAGGCCAAAAACAGAAAACGGAAATAGAAGTCAAGTTTTCCAAAAAAATATTTCTCAAATTCCTGGTAAAAAACTATCATGTGATGCTCGAAAGCAGTCAAAAATTTTCAAAAAGTACTTTGTATTGTAAACGATATGCAGTTGCGACAAAAGAAGCCATTCATTTCTTACAACTGACTCTTAAAAATGCCGAAATTTATTAAAATCAAGAGAATTTAAGAGAATTTTTTGAAAGAGCTTTATGTTTTGAAAGAGCTCAGGTAAGAAAGAAAACTTAGAAGAAACATGAAAGTGAAAAAAAAACTTAATAAGCTTTCATAACTTCAGGATTCTATTAGATGATATTCTTTGAAAAGAAATTGGAATTCAATTTTAGAAAAAAATATTTTTTTTTAAATTTTAAAGTAAATTCCTCTCAAGCTGTGTATCCCATCCAAAAATGGACACTTTTTTTGCTGAAAATAAACTAAAAAGTTAACGAAAAGCTTCTCATACACCATAATTACCCACAAGTGTAGGTGGACATTAGTTTACTGGTTAAAACGTATCTGACATAATAAATTTAATGTCCACAATTTTCTGAAAATAACCAGACCGTGTATCCCTTAATATTAATATTCTCTTACTCTATTCTTTTCAGTCTCAGGCACATAAAATAATCATAATCACTTTTGACAAAAAACGTAGACATTTTCAACAGAAGCATTTTCCCTGTAACATCATTTCTTAAGGAATATGAAGAAAAAAAGCTTTATAAACGGGAGTAGAATTCTCTTTTAGTTTAAAAAAAAGAACAAAATTAAATTAAATTTATTACTTTAAAGTTTTACATACAAAAACAAACATGTGTTTTCAAATATTTTTTTTTTTATAAAAAAATATTTTTGAGTGTGTGTGTGTGTTGGTTTGAACGCGGATTTTTACGGTTTCCTTTAAATGAAATAAACTTGATTGCTTTTGTCTCCATTTAATCAGACATGTTGTTAAAAATGTTCTTTAAGTGTTGTAAGTTGTTATAAAAGTTTTATTTTTTTTTTAATTTTTTATTTTTATATTTAATTTAATTTATTACTTTATGCTGCTGGTATGACACTGTCGTTAACATAATGCTGTTACTGATTTTTATACTCGATTTCTATATATATCATAGCAAGGCGGCGTCAATGTCTCAGGTTGAATGATTTTAATTAATGTTAATTGAAATTATGTGTTTTTTTAATATTTTTTTTATTTAATATTTTATTTCATTTTGTTTGAAGGATGGAAATTAAAAAAAAAAATAATAATAAATAGTGTTGTTGTAATTATTTATATAATATTTTGTTTATTTGGGTTTTATATAACGATTATAAGGAGGAGGTTATCAATGTTCATACCCAACACCACCGTAAGTGTTTGGGGATCACTTACTAAGTCGATTTAATGATATCCGTCCATATATTAATTATTATCATTAATTTAACCCAAGAACGATACTTATTGAAATTGGGAATTAAAGAAATGAAGGTTAAATATCAGCCAACGAAACCATTATTCATTATAACGAAAATTTTCGTAAATTCTTTAAATTGACGAAAAATCGTCAATACGACTATTTGAATTTGTTAATAAAAATGCTGTTAATTTGAATAAAATAAATTTAAAAAAATACCTTTATACGACTGTACTTTATTAATTTTTGGTATTTACCAAACATAACCAACAATGTGGTGTAGGATACTAAATAGTCGGACTTAATCAACTATAACTTCTTACTTGTTTTAATAACGACTTTATTAGTGGCTGAAATTTTTACACTTGTGTTTATCTATTTAAAAATTTTACATAAAAAGCTGGTTACAAGTTAGAAAACCAGCATGATTTTTATTCTAAAATAAAAATTATGTTATAAAGTTTGTGTCTTAAGTCTATTGTTTTTGATGAATAGATTTTTGTAACACAAATGTTTCTGTAATGGAATTTTAAACAAAAATTCAAATATTTTAGAAATATTTGCAATGAAAACTAAAATGTGATAAATCATCACAAGTTAAAGTTTAAAAATAAATATTAAATTCCTCCTAATTTGATATTGCGACAAGCGATGTAAATGTATGCAATATTAAAAGTCTTTAGAAAATTGTACAAATTATCTTGGCAGGAAAAATATTCGAATATCTAGGACAGATATAATTGTGCGACATCAGCAATATATATTTAGATATATATTTAGATGATAATTTTTGGTAATAAATACTTTTTTGATTTTTTGATGAAAAATTATTTTTTTTAATTTGAATTTTTAGTGAAGATTTGAAGTTTTTAGCGAAAAATTGAATATTCTAGTGAAAAATTGAATTTTTAGTGAAAAATTGGATTTTTAGTGAAAAATTGCATTTTTAGTGAAAAATTGCATTTTTAGTGAAAAATTGCATTTTTAGTGAAAAATTGCATTTTTAGTGAAAAATTTAATTTTTAGTGAAAAATTGCATTTTTAGTGAAAAATTGCATTTTTAGTGAAAAATTGAATTTTTAGTGAAAAATTGAATTTTTAGTGAAAAATTGAATTTTTAGTGAAAAATTGCATTTTTTAGTGAAAAATTGAATTTTTTGTGAAAAATTGAATTTTTAGTGAAAAATTGAATTTTTAGTGAAAAATTGCATTTTTTAGTGAAAAATTGAATTTTTAGTGAAAAATTGAATTTTTTAGTGAAAAATTGAATTTTTTAGTGAAAAATTGAATTTTTAGTGAAAAATTGAATTTTGAGTGAAAAATTGAATTTTTAGTGAAAAATTGCATTTTTAGTGAAAAATTGAATTTTTAGTGAAAAATTGCATTGAATTGAATTGAATTTTTTAGTGAAAAATTGAAATTTTTAGTGAAAAATTGAATTTTTTAGTGAAAAATTGAATTTTTAGTGAAAAATTGAATTTTTAGTGAAAAATTGCATTTTTAGTGAAAAATTGCATTTTTAGTGAAAAATTGCATTTTTAGTGAAAAATTGCATTTGTAGTGAAAAATTGAATTTTTTAGTGAAAAATTGAATTTTTTAGTGAAAAATTGAATTTTTTAGTGAAAAATCGAATTTTTCAGTGAAAAATCGAATTTTTCAGTGAAAAATTGAATTTTTTAGTGAAAAATTGAATTTTTTAGTGAAAAATTGAATTTTTTAGTGAAAAATTGAATTTTTTAGTGAAAAATTGAATTTTTTAGTGAAAAATTGAATTTTTTAGTGAAAAATTGAATTTTTTAGTGAAAAATTGAATTTTTAGTGAAAAATTGAATTTTTAGTGAAAAATTAAACTTTTAGTGAAAAATTGAATTTTTAGTGAAAAATTAAATTTTTAGTGAAAAATTAAATTTTTAGTGAAAAATTAAATTTTTAGTGAAAAATTGCTTTTTTAGTGAAAAATTGAGTTTTATTGAAAAATTGAATTTTTAGTGAAAAATTGAATTTTTAGTGAAAAATTAAATTTTTAGTGAAAAATTAAATTTTTAGTGAAAAATTAAATTTTTAGTGAAAAATTGCATTTTTAGTGAAAAATTGAGTTTTATTGAAAAATTGAATTTTTAGTGAAAAATTGAATTTTATTGAAAAATTGAATTTTTAGAAAAAAAAAATGAATTTTTAGTGAAAAATTGAATTTTTAGTAAAAAATTGAATTTTTAGTAAAAAATTGAATTTTTAGTGAAAAATTGCATTTTTAGTGAAAAATTGCATTTTTAGTGAAAAATTGAATTTTTAGTGAAAAATTGCATTTTTAGTGAAAATTGCATTTTTAGTGAAAAATTGCATTTTTAGTGAAAAATTGCATTTTTAGTGAAAAATTGCATTTTTAGTGAAAAATTGAATTTTTTTGTGAAAAATTTAATTTTTAGTGAAAAAAACTTCGAAATTATTATAATTATTTATTAAATTTTTAGCAAAATTTTTAATGGAAAATAGATTTTTTTACCCGCATGGACGGTAGGACATGAAATATGAAACATATAATTTTTTTGCAAAATTTATTATTTTTTTTTTGTTTTCTTTTAACAAATGATCATAAACAATAACAAATAAAAATATCATTAACATAATCAAAAGACTTAAGCCATAAACCTCCCCAATATGAATTTATAGCGTTTTCACCATTTTTTCTCTCTTCCCTTGGTTAAATATGGTGATTGCCGAAAAAATATCTTTTGTTATTATATTTCTATTATTTCTATTATTATTTTTTCTTTTTTTTCTTTTTTTGAAACGGATTACATAATTTCGAAATTTTGTTAAAAAAAGATACATTAAAGAAACTAAATTCAAAAAAAATCAAACTGCAAAAATCTAAATGCCCTAAAGTGTTGTGGTTAAAACATACAAGAGATTTTCATTTTCACATGTTGGGATATTTTTTCTTTCATTTGGCTTCTTTTCGAACTAAACTTTAGATATCAAGCATTTAGTATTTGCATTTAGTACCCACACATTTAAAGCAAATATAGAGAGAATAAGTAAAATATATGCTGAACAAATTTGAGTTTATGAAAAGTGGAAAATAAGCCTGAAAACAAGCGAAAGCGTTACATCAAAATTGTAAATATTATCTATAAATAATAAATAATATTATTTTTTTGGTTTATGCAAAAAAATAGGAGGTTTTCTTTCATTTTTTAGTTATGGAAATGGAAAATGTTTAACGCAATCAGCACTTAACAAAAAGAAAAAATGCATAAATTATGAGAAAAAAGTTAACAAGCTTTTTTTAGAAATATAATTTTATTTAGAAAGGAGTGAGATTGAAAAATTCTAAACACACATATGTGTAAATAACAATGAAACAATTTAACTTACAGTCTTATTTTTGATTTGATTGAAATTATTATTATAATTTACAAAAAAATATTTTTCATAGTTTTAATCAATAGAAATGAAATTATAATGAAACTTTTTCGGCAAAATTCTAATTATGTTTCCATTTCAAATCAACCACAACTTTTTGGGTTCTTTAAATCTCTTTTAACAAGAACCCAATATTCCTCCAATGGTCTTAACACCAGGCAGTTTGGACGATTCGACTCCACTCAAAGGCTTGTTAACCATAATGAGTGGATGTCAGTTTAGGTGAAAAATAAATGGACACATTATGAAGAATTCTGAATGGAAAGAGTCTCTTTTGTTAACATTCCATGAAGTAAATTTCAGTATTTATAGGGACCATTATACAAATGATTAACTTCTTTGTTGCAACTGTACATTGCTTGCCACAGCAAGAACTTCTTGGGAAATTTTGCCTGCTTTTTGGTTCCAAATTTTTGTTCAACATTTCCTCGATCATCAGCAACATAAGTTTTTTTAGAAATTTGAACTTCAATTACCGCCCACTATTTTGTGCCTTAAATGTTTATCCGCGTTCCTGAACACTACTTTAAGAGCCTTGTTTAACCTGAATTAGTTTTAGCTTTTGATACCAGTTATACCGAGCACAGAATTAACCGGGCAGTTTTTCTATGCTGGAAGCTCTTTTGAAAATATTTCATATATAATTTTTGGCTTCATAATTATAATGTGGACCTTTCTTTCTAACTGAACCAAGTTTTCAAAGGATAAGTATTCCCGAAACTGTATAATAACATTGGAAACAGTTTAACGACAGACCTAAGAATGTTTGGCCAACTTTTTGTAGGTTCAAATTGGGTTTTGTTGAATAAATTCAATATTTGTAGTACGCAATTTGATAGAAAAAAATTGGGTAAAAAGTCTTTGTAAGAAACGTGTGTTAAGAATATTTCAATCTGTCTTCTTAAGAGTTACCTTCACTTATTTACTTTCATTGAATATCTTGAATTCTATTCTATTTACCGAAAGTAAACTTTCAGTGGCTTTTTTTAATTCATTCTTGAAATTTGCATAACAATATTAGTAGCAAATGTCCATAAAACTCCATATGCAACTCATTTAGTTACTAATAAATATATGACAGTATTATGTTTTACATTTATCCATTAATACATTTTTGTTCTCATCTTTTCATCTTTCATAAACACTCATAAGTTGCATTTAGCTCTTTGAGGTAGAAACGCTGAAAAACTTGTTCTTCTTGATTGTTTCATAAATAATACATTTATGTTTTAAGCACTTAAATGTATTAAGAAAATATTACAAAAATAAAAGAAAAAACACTAAGAATAAAAACGGTAACAAAACCTCCAAACCACTAAAACTAACTTTAAACACATTTGCTCTGACTGCTCTAAAGACTAAACCATCAAAGGCAGCTACTGGTGTTTGTAAATTGCACATAAATTATAAACTATGAAAATGTGGGGAAGTGACTAACTGAGCGAGTGAGTGACTGGTTGTTTGTTGGTGAATGACGTTATGGGAATGAGTACATTCGATTTTGTCAAATAACTACTCTTGCTTAAGTGTCAACAACACTAAAAAGAGCTAACAAAATGCATAATAATCATAAAAATAATGTAATCAAATAAAGTGTTGATTTAATTTCATAAAATTAACATAACAAAGAATCAAATAAAGTTTGAAAATGAAATAAAAAATGAAAAGCGGATATTAACATTTCAATATCAATCATAATTTTTGAAAAAATTGTATTAATTTTAACATTAATTTTTAGTTTAATTTAAATTTTGCAGCCAAATTTATCTTTATAAAACAAAAGACTTAAGCAACAAACTTTTTTGGAAAATAATAAAACCACACAAAAAATGTTCATTTGAAATAAAATAAACAATTGAAATTATTATTGAAAGCTAAACATTTGATTTGAAATTTTTTAGCCATATAAAAAACAAAAGACTTAAGCAACAAACATGCATTTAGATAATAACAATTGTTAATGCAAATCATGTCACTTTTCATAGAATATTTTAAGAAATTAACATATTAACATTTAATTAGACAGTTTATTGTAATAAATGTCACAATATTAAGACAAAATAAATAAATTTGTTGTGATTTAATTTTTCTAACAAATTTTAGTGAATTTTGGAAAAATAAAAATAAATAATTTTCTGTTGTAAAAAAGTACAGAAAAATGCCAAAAATAACGGCGGACACACTTTCAGTGTAAAAAAAATTATAGACCTTATAATGCCTCGACATTAATTTAAGTGGTTTTCAAGTCATCTTCAGACTAAGCACGGAAGCGGTACCAAAATTCCAAACTTACAGTGGAGGTGGAAAATATGTAAACCAAATATTTTTGATATGTTTTAAGTTTTATTCCCTTCTTAAAATATACTCTTCGATTATGGATCACTTTCTAATTCGATATAGTGATGGGCGGTGTTCGCCTGGCTGGTAGTTTATCAATGTCATATAGAGAAAAGTCGACTGTACTACAGGTCTCAATTTTGAAACAGCTAAGCGTCTAATAGTCGATCAAACTTGACTACAATATACCCTATACCTTAAGGAAGGCATGAAAAATTATGGACTAACCCTCGTAGAATTTCATTAAATAATATTTCCATGATACTCCTATATATGAGAGAATCATACCATTATCGAATGTGGAGGTTATTTAAAAGCTATAAGAAATAATGGAATGATCTTCGAAAAAATTGTTTGTGTATTTTCTAATTGCAAAAGTCTTAAACATACTAAATATTCTCAAAGTACCATTTTTATGAGAGTCTTATGCGCTTTAATCAGTATGGAAGCTCAGGTAATTAGTGAGCAGATCTTCTTGAAATTTGGCACTGGGATTTGGACTGGTACAAAATTTATTTGATACACGTATATTGGACAGAACATGTCCAATTTTAAAAGGCAAAAATCATCGTTCTTGGCCCAAGTCGTATAAAAAAACTAGAATATTTTATTTTTGTTTATAGTGCAATATTTAAACTTATTTTTGAGGAAAAAATGTTGGAAATTATCTTCTCGTATTAAAATAAAAAAAAGTTCTAAAATAACTTAATTATTATTTTTGTGGCCCATAGTGCAACAATTTTAATTATTTTTAAGTACTTATATTGTATAAACATTCCTAAGAGTGGTTGTAACAATTGCAATAATAAATTCTTGAATTATGAACTTTTCCCCAAATTAAATCAAACTTTAGAGCTCAAAAATTTTACACACTTTTGCAATATTTGTTGTTTAGCTAAAACATATTAATTAAGTTACTTTAATCTCCTTAATATCGGTATTAATATTTCTCATAATAATATTTCTCATATTATATTTTAACAATTTTGGAATTATGAGCATTTCTCGAATTTTTGTTAAATAATAATTTCCAACATTTTTTTATTATTTTTAGAAACAATGGCCCATTGTGCAATAGTTAAAATTTTGTAATACATTAATATAATAAAATATTTTCTAAATGTGTTAATTATAATTCATTTAAATTTTTACAAGAATTTCAGAGTTATAAGCAGTTTCCTATCTTAACTCTTATGTTAAAATTTCAATTTTTTTAAATATTAATTTAAGATCCCACAAAATGATAATTAAAGTTATTTAAATACATTTTTATAGAAAATTATCTTCTAAATTTGTGTATTCAATTTTTTTTTCAATTCTCAAAGAAATTCCCCAATTACAAGCATATATCTAAATCAACTCTAATTTTAAAATTCAAAAATATTTTAATATTATTTGAAAATTGTTCTAAAGCCCATAGTGCAATAACTAAAATTATTTTAATTCATTTATATGACGAAATGTTTTCTAAATTCATTTTAATCCAAAGAAATTCCTGAATTTTAAGCATTTTTCTAAAATAGCACTAATTTTAAATTCTAAACCTAATTTGAAATGTTATTTTCAGTTTGAATCTGATCTAATTTAAAGCCAAAAACAAATTCCTGAAATTAAAGCCTTTTTCTTTTAATGAAAGTCAAAATTTTTAACCAAAACTGGAAATATTATTTCCACTGCCCATAGTGCTATAATTAAAATTACTTTTGGATCCATATATAAAAAATAATCTTAATCCAGGTATTCAAATACTTTTTCTTTTGTTCTAAATTAACCTCACATTTTGTAATATAAATTTTTCAAATTTCCTTAAAAGAAATCTAATAAAAAAATCACATAATTTTAAATAAAATATATATTATTCATATTCCCCGTTATATGTAGATTAAACTTTACAACAAAACTAAGAAAAATATATTAAAAAAAAAACATTCATCCCTAATATCTAGACATTAATCATTTTTTCTAAGACAAACACTCACTGATTTCTAAACAAACATACATTAAAAAATATTTAAGAGTGAACAAAAGAAGAAGAAGAAGCAAAAAGATCGATATTGCACGAGCATTTACTCATGCAGAAAAACTTGTTATACAATGTATTTTTGCCACTAATATAATGCAACTATTCTTCTTCCTCTTTTTTTTCTGCTGCAAGATGTTTTTTTTCCTTTTTGACAGTCTCCTCTAACATTCAAGTGTAAAAATCGTGTTTTAAACTTCAAACTTTGGGAAGAAGAAGCGGCAGCAAAAAATCGAAGTTTTATTCAATCTTTTGAACAAACAATTTATGGCCATAAGTTATAGACGTTCAATAACATATTAACTCCTCAATGATTCTTTTAAAGGTGTTAAATTCTTGAAACCAAAAAAAAAGAAAAAAAAAACTTTTCAAAAATTTATCTTGTTACATTAGAGTTGGTTGCAAAGAGAAAAAGACGAAAATAGAAGTATGAATTTATATTTGTGATTTATGTTTGATGTGTAGGTATGCATATGGATTCACTTCACAGATTTTTAAACTAAAACTTCTCCTTCTTTTTGTGAACTAAAAATAGAGATGAGGAGGAGAGTTTGTGAAAATAACTTCAAAAAGAATTATGAGCTTTTTTACAAATATTAACAAGTGATGATATGAAGTGTGAAAGGCAGAAAAAATAAAATGTATTTTATTTTTTTTAATAAAATATTTAATGGGAATTTACATTTTATTAAATTTAGTCATTTTTTTTCTCTGATGATCTAAATATTCAGAGTTATAGTCTTAGAAATGAAGGAAATGAAATTTTTAATAAAAATGTCATCATAACAATTAATGGTTTTAGGTTTTCTATTTTAGTTTTTAATATCTGTCTGTCCGTCCTTTTGTATGTCTGTCTTTCTCTAAACTTTTGTAGGTTTTCTTCTTTTTTCTTATTTAAAAGTGTGTGAATTTTATTATATTAAATTTCCTAGACGATATTTGATTTTATGTCTTTTTTTGGTTGAATTATTTATTTGGAAAAAAATGTCTACGTTTCTTATATTCATATTTGTCTTTTGCTTATTAAGATAATAATTGAAGTTTTAATTGCATTTGGTGAGAGGAATTTATGTTTAATTAGATTTGTGGTTACGCTTGAGAAATTAAATAATTATTTCATTTGTAAGGCCAGGCACCCAGACAGATACTCAGACAGACAGTTGAAGAAATAAGGTCATCTTTCAATAACTTCAGTGCAAGTATTTGATACAGTCTGTCGATTTTCTTGAATATAACAAGATTTAAATGATATTTAAGATAATTTTTAACAGACTACATGGCGCTAAAATAATTGTGGTAATTAGAGATGTTACTTTAGGAGAAAGAAAAAGAAAAAGGAAAGAATATCACAGTATGACTCAAATGCTTAGCAGGTAGCTTTTTGCTTTCTAGTGAAGTATTAGTTCCGCTAATTTTAAACCCTTAGAAATACAGCATTTTCGTAGCTGATCATGAGATAGAATTCAATATTTTTGAGAAAATTTAATTTTTTTATTTAAATTTAGAGTGAAAATTTAAACTTTTAGAAAAAAAATTAAAATTTTAATTGAAAATTTAAATTTTTAGTAAAAGTTCCAAATTTAGTAGATAACGAAAATCTCAATTTTCAATTAAAACGTGGAAAATATACAACTTTTCAAACATATTTTGCTTTCAAAAATGTCAAAATAAAAAACTGAGGAATTTCCTCTTCACTTTATTCATTTTAATTAAAAAAATCGAATACAAATCTTTTACCGCAAAAAGGTGTCAAATTTACCTTTCTTTTTCTCCATTTTTAGTTACATTTATTCATACTCACTTTAATACCAAAATAACCAAAAAAGAAATATTTCAAAATACTCAAGTGGTTTGGTATTTCATTGCGAAAATGAGCAAAACTCTATCATAAATTCCAGCAGTAATCAATTCATTGAAGAAAAATATGTCCAAATTGGTATTACTAACCTGTAAATGAAAAAAATAAAATGTTTATGTCGAATAAAACTAAAGAAACAATTTAAATTGCTTAATAAAAATAAAAAAATCAATTATTTTAATTAAAAACTAAAATAAAAGACGAAAAATAAAAAAGCAAAGCAATTTCTGAACTCCTTCGCACAATTAAAAAGTCATTTAAAGAAAATATTTATAACTTATGTGAAAATGTCAGAGTTTAGTGAAATTTTTAAACTTTAGTGAATTTCAAATTATAGTGAAAATTTAAAATTTTAGTGAAAATTTCAAATTTTAGTGAAAATTTAAAATTTTAGTGAAAATTTCAAATTTTATTGAAAATTTCAAATTTTAGTGAAAATTTCAAATTTTAGTGAAAATTTCAAATTATAGTGAAAATTTCAAATTTTAGTGAAAATTTCAAATTTTAGTGAAAATTTCAAATTTTAGTGAAAATTTCCAATTTTAGTGAAAATTTCAAATTTTAGTGAAAATTTCAAATTTTAGTGAAAATTTCAAATTTTAGTGAAAATTTCAAATTTTAGTGAAAATTTCAAATTTTAGTGAAAATTTCAAATTTTAGTGAAAATTTCAAATTTTAGTGAAAATTTCAAATTTTAGTGAAAATTTCAAATTTTAGTGAAAATTTCAAATTTTAGTGATAATTTCAAATTTTAGTGAAAACTTCAAATTTTAGTGAAAATTTCATATTTTAGTGAAAATTTCAAATTTTAGTTGAAATTTCAAATTTTAGTGGAAATTTCAAATTTTAGTGAAAATTTCAAATTTTTTGTAAAAATTTCAAATTTTAGTGAAAATTTCAAATTTTATTTTAGTGAAAATTTCCAATTTTAGTGAAAAGTTGCAGGAAGTTGCAAAGTACATACGTGTCCTCATCCATTATACTGCAAGAATTTTTTTTAGAATTTGATTTCAATGTCCGTGTTGTATTTTTAGCTTTACCTTTCCGTACCAAAACGCCCAAGCACTAAGCTTACCGGGCTGCTTTTCTAACAGAAGTATTGGAGCTTATTTCAAAATAGATACATCACGTAGACCATTCCTTCCATCTGAACCTGAAGGTTTTCTATCAGTGGACAAGTTATCCAGATTCGATTTAAAAAATTATATTTTTGAAAGTAAACTTTCTCTTTGTAATTCTCAGACAGCGGTGAGAGAGCAACTTATTGTTTAGTGAGCAAATTATTTATTTTTTAATGACGAGAGTATCAAGTTTATATGATATCTTGAAGATAATTTCTTTTTTTGAAGAAATCTTAAAAACAACTTAAATTTGAATTTGCTCCTACTAATACTCTCACTTATTACAATTTATTATATCATTATTTTCATTTCAAAATTTTTATTAATTTCAAATTCAATTTCCTTCTTTTTACTCCAACATAAATATATATTTTAACATTTATTTTAATTGTCACCTTGTTTGTGCATTCAAACTATTCATTTTACAGATTTAACTCTTTAAACAAACGTTAATAAGCAAAATTTCCATTTATTTTTTTTTTCCTCTGCCGCTTAAACATCTTTTTGGCCACAAAATTCCTACAGACGTAACTGCGTGTTAGAAACTGGCTTTTTTTAAAACAAATTTGACTATATTTTTAAATAGATATATTTATAGGAGAGTTATTTTTTCTAATTTCAAAAATACATAACTTGGACCAGACATTATTTGTTGTACATCGTTGTTGTTGTGGTTGTTGTTAAAGGCATTTGGTCATTATATAAATGTAAAATTTTATGTTTAAATAAATTACTTATTTTATATTTGAAATTATTTTTTATACCCTACACCAACACAAGTGGTTAAGTGGGTATATAAACTTTGTCATTCCGAGTGTAACGCTAAGAAGGAAATATCTCAAATCCCTTAATATATACATATATATACTCTTGCACCAAATCAAAATTTAAGTCGATGTCCCTCTGTTTGTTCTTCTGTCCATCTGTTTGTCTGTTGTTAGCACGCTCATATCCACAATTATTGACAGAGGTCAAAGATATTTAGCCCGAATATTTGTTAGAATGGCACTAATTGGAGACGATCAAAAAATTATAAAAATCGGTTCAGCTGAATGAAATTATAGCCGAAGATATAACTGATTTAATGACTCTTTAAGTGTTCCTGCATTAAAAAAAAACTTTTATATATTGAGGTGACTGTATGTGTGACTGCATATGATCGTAAATTTTATATACAAATTTTAAACGCATTTGTGGTGAAGGGTATTAAACTTTCGGCATTGACGAATATAGTATTTTTACTCTTTTTTTCCAAGTTTTTCATAGTAAAAGTTTATTTCCATAATGCGTTTCAATACGAGGGGAGTAAAAAGGTTAACAACAGGCACATGTTCACTATTGATTAAAGTATCAATAATTTTGTGAATTGGCAAAAAAAAAAAAAAAAAAACAAAATAGCAAAAAGGAAAAAAAGTTTGGTAATAATTTACAAATGAGTTAAAAGCGAAAAATTGTTTGTAATAAACGAAAGACTTAAGTTACAAACTTGCTGGATTAGTTTTTCGTTTTATTTTTTTCTTCAATTATAAAGCTTGTTTTTTTTCTTGAAAACGAAGCGAAAAGGTTTACCTAAAAATTGCTAAACGGTTTATAATATAATTAAGCAAAACTCAACATATTTTTTAATGAAAAATTTTCAACACTGAAAGAAATTTATGGACTTGAAGAAAAGTTTTATTTGGATGATGAAATTAAATTCAATTTTCTTTTTTTGAAAATCACGAAAATTATAACAAATAAGGAAACATTTTTATAATTTTCATTTTATACGGGAGTGAGATCCAAAAATGATTAACACACACTTTTCATTAAAGCTTTTTACCCATAGACATGTCAAGCAAATGAATATAATGCTAATCTGATTAAAATGAGTGATCAGAAAAAAGTGTTAAATATTTTCAACAAAACCCAACTTGGTCTTACATAAAGATGGCCAAGCTTTCCAAGGTCTGCCATCAAATTGTTTCCAATGTTATCAGACAAAGAAGCTCCCAACACATCCAGTAGTAGAAGGCAAACCAGTTAGCAGTGTCGGGACTACTTGGTACGAAAACTTAAAGCTAATGCAGGTTAAGATTAATACAAGGCTCAAAAAGTTCCTTACAGGAACACTGATTCAAATTTAGAGGCCAAAAAAACGAGAACGGCAATTGAAGTCAAAAAAATTCAACATGTTGTTGTGACAAAAGAATCCAATAATTTCTTACAACGGGCTCTATAAGTACGGAAATTTACATCAAGGAATATTTTTTATTTCACAATGTGCTCACTTATTTTTGGCCTGTCTTGGCATCCAGTCATTATGGTAAACATGGCTTTGAGTAGAACAAGGACATTTATGAAGTATATGTACCAAGAAAAATTTTCCAAACTACCCGTAGCTTAGGCCAGTTCAGATAAAATGCGCTCTTGTTAAAGAGAATTGAAGAGCACAAAGATGTCCAAAAATTCGTCGATTTTAAATAGAGATGGACCTGTTAGAGCAAAGTGATAGAACACGTAAATGGAAGAGTTGTCGAGAATGGTTGAAAATTTCATCCTACTGATAATTAAAGTCGTTATGTAAAAAAGAAAACTATAATTTTAGTCGTATGTCTGTTAAGAATTTTCCGATCTCACTCCTTAAGTTGCACATTTTTGTCAAAAATAATTCCCCTTCCTTATTTTATTAAATCTCCTCATATCTTTATTAATTTTTATTAAATTTTCTCTAAATAGTTTCAATTTCAATATATAATTTTTATATAAATTTGTCATCCATTTATAATTTTAATAATTCAATCATAACTATTTTTTATTTATTTGTTATTGTAGACACTATAATTAATTTAGTTTTTTTCGCTTTATAACTTAACAAATGAGTTTTGAATGAAGCAAAAAATAAAAATTTATTTTTAATATTCAATTAAAATCAACTTCTTCATTATAACACTAAATCTTGTATTTAATGTCAACAATTAAATTAAATAGAAATGTTTATATGGATTTAATGTGTTGTGTATTTTTATGAAATGACAAATTGTACAAGTTGCAATATGCAGAGATGGGAAATATTGATCACTAAGAAAAATTAAATTTTAAAACTCGATTTAATACTGTTTTAAATCTTATCAATAAATTTTTTATATTCTAATTTATTTTTTGATATCGATCTTCTCGAAATTTAATTAGTTTTTTAAAACTAATAAAAAGTTAATTGTTCCCAAAATTAATAAATTTAGTACATTATGAACTTCCAATTTCGGGAGGACATTTGTGTTATAAGTTAAATGAAATCCAGTTTGAAAAATTGAGTTTCAAATTGAAATATAGAATTTTTAGTGAAAAATAGAATTTTAAGTGAAAATTGAGTTTTTAGCGCAGAATTGAATTTTTAGTGCAGAATTGAATTTTTAGTGCAGAACTTAATTTTTAGTGAAACATTGAATTTTGAGTAAAAATTTGAATTTTTAGTTAAAAAATTGAATTTTGAGTGAAAAATTGAATTTTGAGTAAAAAATTGAATTTTTTGTGCAGAATTGAATTTTCAGTGAAAAATTGAATTTTTAGTGAAAAATTGAATTTTTAGTGAAAAATTGAATTTTTAGTGAAAAATTGAATTTTTTGTGAAAAATTGAATTTTTTGTGAAAAATTGAATTTTTAATGAAAAATTGAATTTTTAGTGAAAAATTGAATTTTTAGTGAAAAATTGAATTTTTAGTGAAAAATTGAATTTTTAGTGAAAAATTGAATTTTTAGTGAAAAATTGAATTTTTAGTGAAAAATTGAATTTATTTGTGAAAAATTGAATTTTTTGTGAAAAATTGAATTTTTTTGTGAAAAATTGAATTTTTTTGTGAAAAATTGATTTTTTTTTTGAAAAATTGAATTTTTTTGTGAAAAATTGAATTTTTTTGTGAAAAATTGAATTTTTTTGTGAAAAATTGAATTTTTTTGTGAAAAATTGAATTTTTTAGTGAAAAATTGAATTTTTTTGTGAAAAATTGAATTTTTTTGTGAAAAATTGAATTTTTTTGTGAAAAATTGAATTTTTTTAGTGGAAAATTGAATTTTTTAGTGAAAAATTGAATTTTTTAGTGAAAAATTGAATTTTTTAGTGAAAAATTGAATTTTTTAGTGAAAAATTGAATTTTTTAGTGAAAAATTGAATTTTTTAGTGAAAAATTGAATTTTTTAGTGAAAAATTGAATTTTTTAGTGAAAAATTGAATTTTTTAGTGAAAAATGGGTTTTTTTCTGTGAAAAAAATGAATTTTTTGTGCAGAATTGAATTTTTTGTTAAAAATTGAATTTTTTGTGGAAAATTGAATTTTAACGAAAAATTGAATTTTTTGTGAAAAATTGAATTTTTAGCGAAAAATTGAATTTTTAGCGAAAAATTGAATTTTTTAGAGAAAAATTGAATTTTTTAGTGAAAAATTGAATTTTTTAGTGAAAAATTGAATTTTTTAGTGAAAAATTGAATTTTTTAGTGAAAAATTGAATTTTTTAGTGAAAAATTGAATTTTTTAGTGAAAAATTGAATTTTTTAGTGAAAAATTGAATTTTTTAGTGAAAAATTGAATTTTTTAGTGAAAAATTGAATTTTTTAGTGAAAAATTGAATTTTTTAGTGAAAAATTGAATTTTTTAGTGAAAAATTGAATTTTTTAGTGAAAAATTGAATTTTTTAGTGAAAAATTGAATTTTTTAGTGAAAAATTGAATTTTTTAGTGAAAAATTGAATTTTTTAGTGAAAAATTGAATTTTTTAGTGAAAAATTGAATTTTTTGTGAAAAATTAAATTTTTTGTGAAAAATTGAATTTTAACGAAAAATTGATTTTTTTGTGAAAAATTGATTTTTTTGTGAAAATTTTAATTTTTAATGACTTGTGATTAAAAATATAATTTTATATTTTTTTATTCTAAAAATATTTTCAATAAAATAAAAAATTAGAACTGTAAGTTCATTTGTCTCGTTTTTATATGCATATGTATGTTAAGAATTTTTCAATCTCACTACTTAATATCATGACATAATATTCAAGTTGTTCTTATGGGATCTTATTAATTTCAATTCGTACTTCTGGGACAACATTAATGTACATGCCGAATTTAGTCAAGATAAATTTTGAATCGGAGAATTGTAGTTTGTTCACAGGATTTTCATTGACAGAATTTCGGTTCAAAGATTTGGACTTGTTATGATTTGAATGCGATCGGTAGATGTTGAACTTAGGATTACAAATTAGCTTTAGATTAGTAGAGGACATGTAAAATGTATTCATCCTTGGTTTTTTATGTATAAATGTTCATATGTATGTATGATGTTCATATGTAACTGGGCGTTACATATCAATAATTAATATTACTCATACGCTACTTGTAATTGAATTTCAATTTTGATATGTATTAATTTTATTTAGTTCATGTTGATTGAATTTTATTTGAAATTATTTAATATTCTAAATATATAATTTTTTTTCATTTTTTAAAACTACAATATTTCATACATAAAAGTTTCATTTTCAAGTTGTTACATTTAACAACCCACACACAGATATTTCAATGTAAAAAGTATAACTCTTCATATCACAACAATATCTTTCTAGTAGAATGACTTCTGTTAAATTTTTAAATTTAATTAACTTAACTTGTTATCAT
Source organism: Cochliomyia hominivorax (assembly GCA_004302925.2). Taxonomy (NCBI): domain Eukaryota; kingdom Metazoa; phylum Arthropoda; class Insecta; order Diptera; family Calliphoridae; genus Cochliomyia; species Cochliomyia hominivorax. The sequence goes on along the minus strand of PYHX02000158.1, from coordinate 13,966,398 downwards.
TAAGTAGATTTAGAATTGACGTCATTGTTTATTAATATTGAAATTAATTTATTTGAAAATAATTATTTTGCATAATTAACACTCATATTTTATCATTTAGTTTAGTATCTGACTACCGATTTAATCAATCAATATTATTTTAATAAAACTTGGCTGCCAATTTGCAAAATAAAGAACATAATTTGTTTTACTAATAAATAAATAATAGTATTTTCTTAATAACTGTCTAACACGTAAAAACTGCAATTAATTAAATTTACATATTTATAGAAATTATTATTTTTATAATTATTTTTTTTTTATAAAAAAATTATAATAACAAATGGAAAATATTTTTAAATAAATACGACCACATGTAATTTAAAAAAAAAAAACGATTGTGGAGAATTATATAAAGAAAATTAAAAGGAGTGATTTTTAAGAATTTCATATTGAAGACCTATTTCAAAATCCTATAAGGAGTGAGATCGAAAAATTCTTAACATACATATGAATTAATAATAACTACACCACATAACTTGCAGTTTTATTTTTTTTTATTTGATAGAATTTATTATTAAAATTTATAACAAAGAAATATTTTTATAGTTTAAATCAAAAATAATGAATTTTTGAAACCCTTTGGAAAACCTTCCATTAAAGTTTTTATAACAGTTTGTGTCACTTTGACCAATATCTCATCACTGACCCTAACTCCTGGCAGTTTAGAGGATTTGTCTCTCTTGGTACAAATACGACGTTATAGTTATTTTGGGTCGAAAAAAATTTTTGTTAGTCACCCCTAGAATAAAGGAATAGTTAATGCTATTTACACGAAATTTGCCACACCTCAGAATACAGCTCTTGTATAGCGCCGCCAGTCTAAGCCCGATGGGAACATATTTTAAGCCGTCTACATGATTTAAATTTTTTTTTAAATCTGGAATCATCATCTATTAGTCACTTCAAGTATTTTGAATCCATCCCCATAAGGTCTTGCAATTTATATATGATATTTTTATAAATAAAAATCGCATTTTTGAAAAAAAAGCTTTAACTCTTCTTTCATACTAGGGGGTAACTGGAGACTGACCCACCCTATTTTACCACTTAAGGGTTTGTTTACCATAATGATAGAATGCCAAATCAGACCAAGAATAAGTGGACACATTACGAAGTCTTATGAATGAAAGCAACCTTCTTGGTAAACTTTCTATGACGTTACTTAAGAAATTTATAGAGGCCCCTGCAACAAATGATTGACTTTTCTGACTGCATATTGCTTGTCATACCAAGAACTTGTTGGTAGCTTTTGACTACTTTTGTGTCTCAAACATTAAAATTTTTGACCGGAAAGTTGCGCCAAATCTGCCAAAACAAACGACTTAAATTTTCGTGCTCTCTTTTTGGCCACTTAAATTTTAGCAGCATTCCTGTCAGAACCGTTTTGAGTCTTTTGTACTTTTAAACCTACATTAACTTTAATATTTCATATCAAATAATCAAAGCTCTTTGCTAACTGGGCTGCTCTCCTACCGGATATGTTGTGAGTTTTTGTTTTCAAAGTGTTTGTCATTATGCAGCCAGAATATTTTTTTTAGAAAACTTGAAGGTTTTTGGTCTCAGAAATTGTAGCAGTTCTTCGGTCAAGAACTTTCTGAGTCTTTTATATTTTAAAACCTGAATTACCTTAAACTTTTGTACCAAATAGTCCGAGTTCTGAGCTAACCGGTCTGTTTTTCCGCCGGATGTATTGAAAGCTCTTTTGAAAATGCTTTCTATTTTTTGCTCTTCTTCATTAACCAGGTTTTCTATCAAAGAACAAGTTCTCTCAGTACTATTTAATAACATTGGATACATTTCGACATCAGACCTCTAATTGCTTGGCCAATCTTTTGTAAGGGTTTGTGGAAAATATTTAAAATTTAATCACTCGTTTTAATCAGATTAAAAATAAATTTATTTTTTTGACATGACATGTTTTGCAAGGATAACTTGATCAAAAAAAATTTAATAATACTTGGCTGAAAGGTTTAAATAAACACGTGTGTTAAGAATTTTTCGATCACACTTTTAATATCTTTTATACAATTTTTTATATTTTTTTTTAATATTTTTTTTTTTAACAATTGTTTATTCATTAATTTTTCTTAAGCTTTTTTCTTCTTTCATATCTAAATTAACTCGGGCTTTTACGCTCTGATCTCTGAAAATTACATATAAAGAACAAAAAGAACCCACGCCAAACAAAAAATGCAAATAATTGGTTTAATGTTATATTTACAACAAACAACAACAACAATTGTAATTCTTAAAATTACAACAACATACAAAAAAATACATTCCTCAAGATACAACAAACAGGCCTTTTTCTGTATTTCACTTTGATTCGTATTGATTTTTTAATAAATAAACTTTTTATATGGGTGCAGCTATTAAATACAATCAAATTACAATAACAGCAACAAAAATCCACAAACAACAACAACAACACAAATAATTTTCAGAATTTGCAATGACTTTAATGTTTACTGTTGTTGTACAACATTTTTCCTCTAATAAACTCTTTAATAATAAAGTGTAGGAAAATGTTGTTATTGTTGTATGTTGGCTGTCAATTGGACTCCATGTTTTGTTTTTTTGTTGAACAACTAAAATCGAAAATAAAATTATTGTTTATATTAAAAACATTAACAATTTTTTAATAAACTTTTAATTAGTTTATAATTAATTGTGGACATATGTTGTTATGTATTTTTATTTAATTTTATTTAATAAATTTAAAGAAAAAATTTTAGATTTTTATGTAATTTAGCACTTTAGTAAAATCACATATTTAACACAAAATAAAAGTGATTTGGACATTAACGTATTTATGTAAAAAGGTCTCAGAATTGATGACATAATAATGTTGCAAGAGACTTAATATTGTAATTTATGGTTAACTTTGTATCTAAATACAAAATTCATGTTAAAATTCAAAATTTATAGTAAAATTTTGATTTATGATAAATTCTAATTTTATAAAAATTTATTGCAATTTTTTACATAAAATTTTAATATCATACTCAAACTTTAATTTGATAATAAAATTGAAAATTTTTTAATAAAATTCTAATTTTACTCAAAGTACCAATTTTATTAAAATTCCAAATTTAAAATAAATTAAATTTTATACTAAAATGAAAATTTATACTAAAAATTATTTTTTTAGTAAAATTCTAATTTTATACTGAAATTATGATTTTATGTTAAAAATTAAATGCTTAAATTATAAAAACTATTATAATTAAAATTATATACTAAAGTTCTAATTGAATGATAAAATTTCTGTTTTAAACTAAAATGAAATTTCATTTTAAAATTATAATTTTATATATTTATTATAAAATTATAATTTTATACTAAAATTATTATTTATTTCTAACATTTCCATGTTTTACAAAATTCTAATTTTATGATAAAACTCCAATATTATACTAATATTCAAATTTTATACTAAAATTCCAATTTGATGCTAAAATTCTAATTTTATACTAAAATTTTAATTTTATACTAAAATTTTAATTTTATACTAAAATTTTAATTTTATACTAAAATTATAATTTTATATTAAAATTTAAATTTTATACTAAAATTTTAATTTTATACTAAAATTATAATTTTATATTAAAATTTAAATTTTATACTAAAATTTTAATTTTATACTAAAATTTCAGTTTTATACTAAAATTATAATTTTATACTAAAATTATAAAGTTATACTAAAATTCTAATTTTATACTAAAATTATAATGTTATACTAAAATTCTAATTTTATATTAAAATTATAATTTTATATTAAAATTTTAATTTTGTACTAAAATTTTAATTTTATACGAGAATTGTATACTAAAATGATATGCTTAAAAAATTTATTTTATGCTAAAAATCCTATTTTATGTGAAAACTTCTATTTAACACTTAAATTCTAATTTAATACTAAAAATTCAATTTTATTCACAATTTCCACTTTTATACTTAATTTTAAATTTTAAGTCAAAATTTCCGATCTTCACCCTAAACCCAATTTGGTGGCAAAATTCTAAGTATATATAAAAATGGTAATTTTACTAAAAAATTTTAATTTTATACTAATATTCTAAATTTTATACTAAAATTATAATTTTATACCTATGTTACTTTCGCGAATATGGGGAACATTGCGAAAATTTCACCAAAATTGGTCCAGCAGTCCCAAGCAAGTAAACAGAGAAACAAACACAGATTCATTTTTATATAAACAGATGAGGTTATTTTTGTTATTTATTTTTACACCCTTTTCATCCTAATTTATATAAAACCTCTCTTAATGGATCTAATTGGGGGGGAGGTAAGGAACGCACAGTTCGAATTTCATGTTTCTAGCTTTAGTGATTTAAGCTGTGGGATGAAAATATCAAAATTAAAATTTTAAACTAAAAATTTATTTTAATATCGATATACTTTTCTTCGCATTAATTTTTCACATTTTCTCAATTTCAAAATTTTCCCATTTTCATTTTGTTCAACAATTTGCCAAATAATTTAACATTTTTGCAAAATAAATTTTATATTTTATTTATTTGATCGCAGAAAATTCAAATCCTAAACCATTAATTAAATGAAAATTCCTTTTATATAAATAAAATTTTGCGAAAACATAAAACAACAACAACAACTGTTAAACACAACGAATGTAAAACAAACATGTCTTGACATGCACCAACAAAATATAAATTAAAATTCTAAACATAATCAAATGGAACTATATTTACATTAAAATACACTCTAAACTAAAGTCTGCTACTAAAGGCAACAACAACAGCAGCAGCAGCAACTGTTACAACGCTAAAGGAGTTGCGAGGAATGAAAAACCTACAAAATGTTCAATATTTTTTCAAAAATAATTTGAAATAAAACTGAAAAACTAAAATTCGTTATAACAACTAACGAAGGGGGAAGCAAAAAAAAAATGCTCACATATGAATGACGTTATAATTTAAAGTGCGAATATTTGAATTTAATGATTATACCCTACACCACCGTAGGTATTATGCGTTTGTGTTGATGATTGTAACATACAGACTGGCGTTACACCCACCTTTTAGTATACCGTTTGACTCAAAAACTCTTTCTGAGTCGATTAATGGTGTCCGTCCTTCAATCCGTCCGTTTGACTATTGGACAGATTTTTATGTAATGATCCCCAAATACCCGAAAGGAACAAAGGCTATAAAAATATTCAATATGACCGGGGGTGGAGTGGTACCCTCCATACAAAGCAAATATTGATTATTGAATATCTAAAGAACAAATTTGGTCCCAATAACTTTTTCAAGGAACTATTTCACAATAGAAAATATTGGGCAGATAGAATCAGGGGGAAAGGTAGCCCCATATAAAGAGAAAGAATTTTAACAACGAAATTTGGTCCCATAAATTTTTTCAAAGAACTTTTTTAGGGCCCTCATTCAAGGCAAATATTGATCATCGAATATTTAAAAAACCATAAAAGCGAGAATTTTCGAACTTGGTTCCATTTATTTTATCAGGGAACTGTTTTACTGTACAAAATGAAGAATGGATAGGATCAGGGTGAGAGGTAGTCTCCATACAAAGCAAATGTTGATAATCGAATATCTAAAGAACCAATACACCGAGAATTTTTAAATTTGGTACCAATAAATTTTTCATGTAACTGTTTTACCGGATAGAATGAAGGGCGGATAAGATCATGGGGAGAGGTGTTCCCCATGCAAAGAAAATGTTGAAAGAGTGAGTATTTAAATTAGTTTTTATTACCTTCACAAGGACCATTTTTAGTGGCCCAAAATGTAGGACAAGTAGGAACATATTGAGCCGTGCGACCCACTTAGCAAGTAATATTATAAACCGATATGCCAAGTTATGTGAGGTCTCATACAAATATCACTTTGAAGGGTATAACTCTCACATATAAGTTGGTATTGTAATAACAACTTGTCAAATTATGATAAACATAAGCAAAAAATCGTTGCGCAAAATTATATGAGAGTCGGTCCATAATTTATTACAACCACAATTGTAGTGTAGTGTATTAAATAGTCGAGCATGACCGACTATAACATTCTTACTTGTTTTTTGGTTGCGATTTCATGGAGTGTTGGAAACCCATAGGAAAAATAAATGTTTTCGCACACTTAAAATAAAAAAAAAAATAATTCAATCTTTGAGTTTTCATTTTTTCTTAAGTTTTCCAAAAGTTGTGCTTTTCTGAAGTTAAGAAAATTTTTCAAAATATTTTTTCTCTCTATATTAGAAATAATATGCCAAAATCGTTGCTCTCTGTCTATATTTTGGTCTGTCTGTCTGTTTATTTGTCTGTTTGCGCAATATTAACATTTAATTCCTGTTATTTTTTATTAAAGATCGTAAATCAAATAATTGTAAGAAAGCTTTTGGTGGACATAAAGTGAAACAACTTGAAGGAGAAATAAAATCAGCGAAAACCTCAAAACAAAAATCAGCTAAATGTGTTTAATAAGCTAAAAATATAAAAAAATCGTCATACAAATATATTAAATTAAACTCTATTTGAAGCCAGAAGAGGAGGTGAATAAATAACGCAAAACATTTTAATAACAAAATGTAATAAATTGGGGAAGGGTACCTCTGGGAACTTAATTGAAATATTTTTTAAGAAAATTGCAACTTTAAAACTTTAAAATATGTTTATTCCTTCTAATTCCTTAACTTTGTCTTGGTTAAACTTCCCTTTTTCTGGTAATTTTTTTTAACATATAAGTTTGCGTCTCTATCTTATAGTCTAGTCCAGAGTTTTGCTCTACTAATAAACATAATAATAATTTTTAAAAACCATATCAGTGAAAAAAAAATAAGAAAAAATCCAAATAATATATTTTATTTAAAGCAAAAAATTTCAACATTTTTTGTTAGATAAAAACACTGAGAGAAAAAATAATTTTTAAAAGGATCAATTCGTATAGGGTGGCAAGGATTAAAATGAGAAAAGTGAAAATAAAAAAATTAGCACATCACACATAGAGAGTGTTATTCTAGGCCTCCATAGAATTATAAATGCCACAATTTATTAAAGGAACTGAAACAAAGCTGAATAATAAACCTTATTGAAGCGAGCATGGATCCTTGTAAGAACAACGGAAATATTTTAAATTCAATCTATTTTTTTTAAACAATATTTACATATTTCTATACGTAAATGCTCCTATTTCAAATTTTTGTACAGTGATTAGAAAAATTAGCAAAGATCATCACCATATCAGACAAAGAGGGCGTTGTTCTAGACCACAATAGAAACGAAACTGTATTATCCTTGAACTTAGCTAAAAGAAAACAATCAAGAAACTGAAACAATGCTGAACCAGAAGCACTTACAACGAGCTTTGCTCCTTGTAGGAACAAGACATAAAATACTTTCCATTGATCTTAAAAAGGAGTCACAAAATTTTTCCAAGAAACTTATATCGATCTTAAATTTATCCATCTTTGATGTGAGACTTTTTTCAAAAAAAAAAATATTATCATTCCGAATTTTCACAAAACTTGTTTAAGAATTAAGTCTAACGATAAAAAATTTCTCGAAATTAAATCGAAATAAACATTTTTATATTTTCATCAATCGATATGTTTAAAACAAATCCATTATGCTTTTAATTTAATCAGAAAATTTAACGATCTCAAATCATCTCTCAGAAAGTTTCATCGATTTTAAATTTTGTTTAACAGCTTCTATTAATCTGAAAATTATCTTGAAGACTTCAGCGATCACAGTCTTTTATTTTAAATTTTTTTCTAACAATATTTTACAGATCACAAAATTTCGATAATAAATTTTCGCGATCACATATTTTCCATAAGAAAATTCTAGTGATCATAACATTTCCATAAAAAATTAGTGATTACAAAATTTTCACATTTTTTTAAATAAAATTTTATCGATTTCAAATAAATCTTCTATTGATCTGAAAATTTATAAGTTGCTATCGATTTTACGTTTTATTATTTTCTATAAGAAAATTTTAACAAGAAAAATTTTTGTAAACGAAATTTCCCGATATAGGACATATATGGCGATCTTATATCTGTACAACGATTTTTAATTTTATAATTAAAGTTTAGTGATAACAATATTCTCTAGAATACATTTTGAGTGATCACAATATTTTCACAAAAATTTTTAACAATTCTTTCGAGTTTGAAATTGTTTAATATGATCTGTCGATCATTCAGAGTAGTTTGTCAATCTGAAATTTTTTCAGAAATAAATTTGTTTTCAAAAATCGATATGTTATTAAGTATGAGAAATATTATTTCTGAAAACAATGTTATCGATAAAAAATTTCCTAAAAAAAAATATCGATTCATTTTATAACAAATTCTCTTTCCAAAAGTGTCTAAGTTCCTAAAATGGTTTCTTTTAGAAAAAATTATCGACTACGTGATTTATTTTGTAAAATGTTATCGATAATAATTTTTTTAAGCATTTTTGTTTCGATAACAATTTCAAAACATAATTATAATCAATTTTATTAAATAAATTTTGTATCGACAATAACATTTTAACAAGTTTTTGTGAAAATGTCATTGATAATTAATTTTGTTTGAGAAGATATTTATCGATGATAATATTATTGATTAAAAATGTTTTCCAAAAAAATATTGTCGCTATTGTTTTTTTATATTTCAATTTCTTTTAGTGTTTTTCTGCTTTTCACTGAACCAAATGTCGTAAATAATATTTACGAAAAATTTTCGTAGAACTTTAACGAAAAAAGGTCTTAAATAAACAGAATTTTATTCTAATTAATATAATTTTTCTTCATATTAAAGAATTTTCTTCAAATGAACTAAATAATTTAATGAACAATATTTTTATAAGAAGATGTTAAATTGAATGACTTGTTTTTACTAACGAAAAATATTCTATATCAACAAATATTTAGTAAAAATGTCATTAACGCTTCATAAGTAAACTAACACACAAATTTTTTCAATTCTTCATACTAAAATGTAGTTAATTTGAATAAAATTTTTGTTTATTTAATTATTTTTTTCGTCAAATAATTTTGTATATCTTCTTTGTCATATTTAAGGAAATTTGACAATATAATAACTGAATATAGATATCTGAGGAGATTTTATAGAATTTTCTTATGATTTTAATATGATTGTAATTAAAGGAAACTTTTAGATGAACTCATGAAAATTCAAATGGAATTCATCAGAGATACAAGACATTGTACTATTTTCAGGTGTCTATTACGTTTTCTACACTATTAAATTACTATATATAAATTGAATAATATTTATTCAAATTGAATAATGTTTATTCAAATTGAATAATATTTATTCAAATTGAATAATGTTTATTCAAATTGAATAATATTTATTCAAATTGAATAATATTTATTCAAATTGAATAATATTTATTCAAATTGAATAATATTTATTCAAATTGAATAATATTTATTCAAATTGAATAATTTTGAATCAAATTGAATAATATTTATTCAAATTGAATAATATTTATTCAAATAAAATATTATTTATTCAAATTAACCTCATTTCTATTAACGATTTCAAATAGTCATATTGACAAAATTATTTTGAAGACTTAACGAAAAATTAACGAAAATTTTCGTTATAATGATTAAAAGTTTCGTTGGCTGATATTTAACCTACTTTTTCTTCAATTCTACACCTTTTTTCATTATATTTACTACCCTTTTTTCATTTCAGTGCAGTGACTCAGTCATTTATTCCGTTTAATATTTTAATCCAATTTAGTTAAGTAAATTTTCTTTTCGTTTTGCTTAAGAAAATATTTTTTTTTTTTTTTTTTGCAAATATATTTTATGTCTTTTAAATGTATTTCATTTAAACAGATACGTATGTGTATGTGTTGGTAATTTTAAAATTTATGTGATTTTAAATATTGATTTAACCGACATGGTCAATAGCAGAGATAAGAAAAACAAACAGCAAAAAAATGTACCAAACAACTATATAGTCAAAAGAAAAAACTGAACCGTATGGAAAAAATATTAATAATAAAAAACTATAAGTGTGTTGGTAATATTCATATGTGATTTAATAGAAAAGAAATAAAAATTCATATTTTTCTGCATCATGCTAAAATAATGATCTAGTTTTTTTTTCTAAGAGAACTAAATGTTTGATCAGTCCGTCTGCCTGTCTGTAGGTTGGTTTGGTTTGGTTGGCTGGTGCATTAACTGGAGTGGAGTTCAAATTTGTGAGTTGTTGTTTTTTTTTTTCTTTATTCTGTTATTAATAAAGTGTTTTTCTGTACATGTGTAGCAGTAATATTTTTGTTTGTTATTTCATTTTTTATTTATTTGTTGATTTAAAGATATTTATAGTCTTTTTTTCTCGAATAGAGTATTTTTTTTTTGCCTTTTGCCTTTTGTCTGATGCCATTAAAAATTTTGTTGAAATTTTAACAAGTTATTTTTTTCAGATTTTTTGTTTTTAACTTTTTTTACATTTAAATGCGTGGTTTTGTAAAAATTTCTTATAATTCAATTTTTTATAGAAATTGAAATTGTTATTAAAATTCATAGCATTTTTTCCTATTTAAACTATAATTATAACATTATTTTTATTAAAGAGATTTTTTTTGTTTTTTAAAAATATTAAAAATATTAAAAACAAAAACTGTCAAAATTTAAATATGAAGGCGTTATTCAAAATATATACTTAAGTGTGAAATGAGAGTATAATGCGTTTTAAGTGTTTAATAACTTAAATATAAAAAAGACAAATAAGAGGGATATATTTGGTGGAGTCAAATCTTAAATACCCTATAACTGTCATAGCTCAGGGATGTTGTAGATATCGGTCTGTAACTTTGTTTATAAACCGAATTTGCTGGTTTGAATAGACAAACTGCTATATTTGCTGGTTTGAATAACAAACTGCTACTTAGATCAGTCGTAATTTGAGAGGTTATTTCAGATATCGGCCTACAACTTCTTTTCAATTGAATCAATTTTCTTAAGTTAAGACCACAACTTACTACAGAGATCAGTCATCTTCTAGGACGAATTCCATCTAATTTGGATTGTAATTTTCGAAATTGTTTCAGATATCGTTCTAAACCTTTTTCGCACTAAAACGATTTTGTTAGTTTTTAATTACAAAATGCTGCAGACATCAGCATCAGTTGCAGATGTCATTAGTCTAAGAGATTATTGCAGATGCATACAGAAAAAATCAATGAAAATATAAATAATTTATCTTATTTTCAGTTATGATTTTACTTCATATTAAAAAAAATGTTGATTTAACATTGTTTCGCAGTTTCTTGAAATTTAACTATTTAAGATATGTTTTCAAAAGTTTATTATTAAATAATTTTATATATTAATATTGATAGATTTAAATACGATCAATATTATTTCACCACAAACGTAAAAAATTTTATTTTAAAATAATTGGAAAGAAAATGATCAATCTCAAATCAACTATGTTCAACGTTAATTTTTCTTCATGTTTTTTTTTCTTTGCATAAAGTATATAATTTTTTTTACTGAATCGGATTTATTTTCTACTAAATCGGATTTAAATGACAAACAAGTAATTTTCTAACCAAATATAATTGACTAGTTTCGGACATTTGTTTAAAATATTACCGATATCAGTCAATAACTACTTTTCTACTAAACTGACCTTTTTTCAAACAATATTCTACTTAAGGAACTTAGTTTCCTTGACTTTGGATTTTAATATTGGACGTAAGTTTATAAAAAAACACATTTTAGAGGTTATGTGTAGTGCGACTGGGTGATACCAAATTGACCAATTTGAATAGGGCTTGTGGGCAGATCATTGCTTTAAATTTGCATAGTTTGCATACATTTTAGTTAAGATTTCTTAATGAAACAATAACAAATGTTATACTACAAAACAAAATATATTTTTTTAACTCAAAATTTTATAAAATTTGATTTTTTTCAAAGTTCCAAATTTACATTATTCTAACTTATCAACGGATTCACATATTTTTATAGTCTTTTTAGATAATTTTTAGAATTTTATGGAAAACCTAGCACATATTAAAAAATAATACTACATTAAGGCCGCTGAGTTAAAAAGACTTAAAAAAGACAGGAGAAAAATAGATTTGAAATTTAGTCCGACTTAAATATCTCTGAGGAATTGAGCACGTTTCGAACTAATCCAAAATACCTCTGATCACATGAAAAGTTACGAAATTACTTCCAAATAATCGATTTGAATATAAATTATACAAAACAAGTATTTCATGCATCTCAGATTTGAATCCAAACGCAGACAGATATTCATTTTCCTTTTTAATTATTAAATAAATATTGCAAGAGCCCCTGGTCGACGAAACTTTTAATGAAAATGGAGAACGTCATTCAAAGATATATCAATGGATGGTCAATAAGTTTCGCCGCCCATTTGCTGGGGAAATAAAGCGATTTAAAAATTTACAATCTATTTTTGGAAGTTCCCTACCACACATAGAGGGAGTTGTTGTAGGCAACGACATGTATGACATTATATTGTCCTTAAACTTATCTATAGCGAGGAAAATGATTAAAAATCTTTAAAAAAAATAAACACAAATACAAGCTTTGTAAAGACTTTATGCTCGCACATAGATGGCGTGTTCTAGGCAACGATAGGTACAAAACTGAAAGAAAGCTCAAAAATAAACGCCAACTGAGAGCTTTTTTGAGACTATTGCTCCTTGTAGCAACAATTGGGAATTTAAATTTTTAACGAAAAGCTACTGCAAGATTTTATTATTAAAATGCCTTCATATACCTCTTCTTGACGTTATGAGCAAAGTAATGGATCCTCCAGTACACCAAGTGATCACAAAGAATGTTTTAAGCCTCATTCATAACTTTTAGTTATAAATATGAAACAACTTTTATTCCCCTCCAAAACTTTGGTTTTAATAATCAATTACTTTTTGTTTTATTTCATCAGAAAAAAATACGAAACCCTACAAAAAAATATATTTTTTTATCCATTTTTAGATTTCAATTATTTCCCAGACCAATTTAAATAATTTTTTTATATGAAAAAATATTTACTTTATTTTTGTTTGATTTCTTATTCAGTGTTGAAAAAAATAAGTTCATAAGCAAATAATAAAAATAATAATATTTGCCGACTTTATTATTTCTCGTTAAGTACGTGCCAGGAAATTGTGGTGTGAACTTGTTAAAGCTGCCGATTTGTTCAATTGTTAACCAAGTGAAAACAAAGAAAAAAAAACAAATCAAACTCAACTATCTGACCAGACAAAACAACCATGAAACTCTGTCTCTCTCTCTCTCTGCCTCTGCCTATAAGTGTTATAAGTTACTTAACCCACCAAAAAACAGAAATTCCTCCAAAAAAAAAAAAACTTCAATCTCATCATTTTGGCAATAAAGTGCAAAAATTCGTTTGTTTCCCAAAATATCAGCATAAACATTATGCCAACTTTTATTATTTCTTCTTCTTCTTTAGTTTATAACACTTTCTGTGTTTTTATAGCATCTTGTTTTTTGGAGGGATTTTTATTTAAAATTTTCTTTCTTTTCTTATTATTTTAACCAGAATAGACGTAATAACAATTATAGTAATAATGATTATAATAATCATGACTATAATAATGATGTTGGTGTTGGCAATAAATGGTGATGATGTTGACGTCCTCGAAGGTGATCTTATTAACCGATAGTAAATTGGCAATTTGTGGTCAGTGTTTGATTATTGGATATTGAAATTTATGGGTTTCATTTTTTTTGTTTTATTGTTGCATTAGAAAGGAAATGTAAAATTATTGCAAAATTTAATAAGAGATTTCTTATGAAAGCGAAAATTTTATACAGATAAAACAAAAGACTTAAGCAAGAAACATATTTCTTAAGAAAAATGTTAATACATAAATGTGTTTAATAAATTTTAAAATATTCAATATCTTATAAAATAGTAAATATATTGAAGTGGAGTCGGAAAAATTACTTTAAATTATTGGTAATGGTGGGCGTGGCATGATGTTAAGGAAAGATGTGGCATATAAAGGTATTTGCTTGAATTTATTTAGAAGTAAATTTTGTTCATCTAGACTATTAAGGACAAAAGGTTCTTTATTATATTGGTGAGATTATACTCTTTAAAAAATGGTATCTAAAATAACTTCAAACTTTGCATCCAGACATCTGTTTAATTTCTACAAGAAATATATTTCTCTCAAATTTTAAGTTTAGTTGATTAAAAATTTTGTTTTAGCATTGGAATAATGCTACAAGTATACACTTTTATTCCATGATTTTTTCTGGTTCTGGTTCTGGTTCTGGTTCAAAGACTATTGAACTGATCATGATAGGTCCATTTTTATCTAACCTCTTTGTAAATGTTTTTTAATGTCACTAAATTGAGTTTATACTTTATAAAAACCTTAAATATAAAAATACGTTTATAAAATTTTAAAACTTATGACTTCTGAACGATCATATACCCATATGAAGGTGAAGTATAGTCCGGAATTAGGTATATCAAGATCTCCTCCTGAAATATATATCTTAAAATAATGTAATTAACACATATAAAATCTATGAATTATGGATAAAAATTTCCTTTATAGCAAACAATTATTGATAATAAATTTTCTGTAGGAGAAAGTCATCGACATTGTTCTCGATAGGAGGCTTTAATTGAATGGTCTTAATATTAACTGTCTCTAATAGAATGTTTTTTATCACAAAATTTTTCGAAGAAAATCTTATTGTTGTGAGCTCATGATTTTTTTCTTCAAAGAATAAATTCGATTAAAAATTTACATAAAAGTGTTTCGATAACAAATTCATTCATTTATTCGACAATAATTTTTTTCTAACAAAATATATTTTTTCTTCTAGGAAAGTGTATTCGATAACAGATTTCTATAAAAAATATTCGTTAACAACTCTTTTCTAAGAAAAAAGCTTAGTTAACTAATATTTTTTCTTTTACTCGAAAAAAACTTATTCGGTAAGAAAATTTCTCCAAGAAGATTTCTTCGTGAATAAATTTCTTTAATTCTATAATAAATTTTCTAATTGTTACAGAAAAATTTTTTCTGTAACAATTTTTCTCCTAGAATTTATTCGATAACAAATTTTCTTCAAGAACATTTATTTGTTAAAAAATTTTCTTTAAGAAGAATTTTTCGAACCCAAATTTTCTTTAAAAATATTTACTCGATATCAAATTTTCTCTGGTTTAATCACAACTTTTTACAAAAATAATTTATTCGATAACAAGTTTTCTTAAAAAAATTTGTTCGATAACAAAGTTTTTCTAACTCGATAGCAAAATTTTCTCTAAAAATTTATTCGATAACAAATTTTCTCCAAGAAAATTTATTCGATAACAAATTTTCTCCAAGAAAATTTATTCGATAACAAATTTTCTCAAAGAAAATTTATTTGATAACAAATTTGTTATCGAATAAAAGAAATTTGTTCGATAAAAAATTTTCTCCAAGAAAATTTATTCGATAACAAATTTTCTCCAAGAAAATTTATTCGATAACAAATTTTCTCCAAGAAAATTTATTCGATAACAAATTTTCTCCAAGAAAATTTATTCGATAACAAATTTTCTCCAAGAAAATTTATTCGATAACAAATTTTCTCTAAAAATTTATTCGATAACAAATTTTCTCTAAAAATTTATTCGATAACAAATTTTCTCTAAAAATTTATTCGATAACAAATTTTCTCTTAAAATTTATTCGATAACAAATTTTCTCTAAAAATTTATTCGATAACAAATTTTCTCTAAAAATTTATTCGATAACAAATTTTCTCTAAAAATTTATTCGATAACAAATTTTCTCCAAGAAAATTTATTCGATAACAAATTTTCTTAAAAAAAATTTATTCGATAACAAATTTTATATTGGTTTAATCACAATTTATTTTCAAAAGTAATGCATTGATAACATGTTTTCTTTAAAAAATTTGTTCGATAACAAATTTTTTCTAACTCGATAGCAAATTTTCTCTAAAAAATTATTCAATAACAAATTTTCTCCAAAAAAATTTTCTCTAATCGCAAACTTTTTAAAAAATTATTTATTCCATAACAAATTTTCATTAAGAAATTAAATTCGATAGCAAAATTTCTCTATAAAAGTTACCGATAACAAAATTTTATTCGACAATAATTTCCTTATAAAAATTGTATGCAGTAAAAAATTTCCTCTAAACATCTTTTTTCGAAAACACATTTTCTTTATCTAAATCTCACTAGGAACCACAATTTCTCTATGAAATTTTTATCGATAACAATTTTTGCATAAAATTTTTGATAACAAATTTTTCCATAACAAACAGTTATAGAATCCAATTAATTATTATAACATTTTAAATGTTCCCTTCTTTCAAGTCATTTACATTTTTCCTTTATACCCGTTTTAATATCTTTTTTTTAATCTTTTTTTACTTTTTAAGTATATTTTTGCATCCTGTAATTTATTTCTGTCTTTTTCTCTAACATCTTGCAACATATTTGTGGTCTTATAAAAATTATTTAATTCCCTGCATAATGTAAATATATCTCTTGTCGTCTGTCCTTATTTTTCCAGCCCAAACGAATGTGTTTATGATTTTGCTTTACATTTTTTCTGGAGAATAAAAAAATTTGTATAATTGTTCGAGACAATCAAAACGATTTAACTGTCAACTCAATAACATTAGATATTTATCTACATATGGCGAATAATAAAACAAACATTGTCTTTCATTTTAAATCTGAAACATATAAAATCATGTTCGAACAAAAAAGATATGAATTGTTAGTTAGTTTGTCTGCTCCTCCCGGTGTTTATTATGGGATGTTGAGACTGATTTTGATGCTGACAATGATGATGCAACATTGTTGTTAAACAAAACTTTGGGGAGAAAAGAAAACAGGAGAGAAAAAATATAATTTATTCTGTTTTGGTGTTTCCTCGGCTGTTGCTCATTTTAAGTTTTAATAATAATATTAAACAGTTGGAGTTTATTTCGTGTTTGTTTGCTTGTTTGCTGGCCAACTACCCAGGGTTTCTTTTAGGAGGAAATTTCTAATACAGTGCACAGTGGGAAATATTGCTTTAACTTGGGAATCATTGCATATTATTCATTGAAATTTCTCATGGATATTACTGAGATGTTTTCGAATTTATTTGAAGTGGAACATGTTCCTAATGAGTCCTGGGAGTGAGGAGACAAGCTCCAGAGGAAAAAATCTCAAGAGTAGCCATGTGGAATTTTGTTAAAAATCATGGAGGAGAATTATTTCCAAAACCACATTTTGTGACCACTGTGCAGCGTAATATAAATGAATTGTAACGTTAAGATTTCATACGAATATAAAAATCCTATGGTTTCTTTGGATTCATTCAGTTATTTATTTGTTTGTGTATTTAAAGTATTTGACTGAAATATCATTGTGGGTATAGAAATCATGACAGTTTGTAATTGCCACATTTGCAAATTAATATTTGAACACAAAATAAAAAAAAAAAAAAAATATGCTCAGAAATTTGTGGTTAAATCGCAAAAATGCTGTAGTCTATTGCTGTTCATATTTTTATGTATAAAAGTCTCATATCCTCTACAAGAAATAAACAAACATACAAACAAACGAGTGTATAAATGAATGAATTTGAATTGTTATTGTGGCGTTAGTGTTTTGTTGGTATTAAAAAAAATACACACACACATATAACAAACATTTACATGTGATCATTTTTCTTGCTACCATATGTGAACAGCAACAACGATGTTGTAGCTATTTGTGTCTATCTTCATTTGTTTAATATTCCTGTGCTCCACTCTAGTCTTAATGTTGGTTTCATATGCCTGACCATCGTTTGTTTGTGGTAACAAATGATTGGCCATATAAAATAAGCGGTAGTTTTATGATGCTAAATTTAATTGTTAATAGCCAACACATGTACTCCAAAAACCACTCTACACAAATCTTAGTACCCCCTTTTTTACAAAAAATACAAAAAACCATCGTAATTGTATTTTCCTCTTTAAAATCTCAATAAGAAAAAAATAATAATAAAACTTTAATATAAATTAAATGAAAAATTTGTTAAATTATCAATAGTTTTGTTCATTCGCTTAAACATGTTTAAATGTATGTATGTATGCATGTATTCCTAGTTTAAACCTCGTCTAAGTTTATTTGAATGTTGTTTTAGTTAAATGGCTCTTTAAGGAATAAAAATTAGAGTGTGTGAACATTTTTTTTAAAAAGTCTAGAAAAACTATTTAACAAGATTTTTATTTGTTAAACTATAAAGATGTAATTATTAAAGATTACAATTATCCAATAAGAAATAATAAAACAAAACATTTAAAATATATAAAATTAAATAACAAGTATGTAGCTTAAGTCTTTTGTTTTTTGATATTTTTAAAAAACAAAAATGTTATTGCTGTTTAATAAAGAGTTATCATTAAATTAAAAATGTTTGTTAAAGAAAATTTATGGCGATAACTTTGTGTTGTATTTTATACGCAATCGATAACATTTTCTTGTAGAAAATGTGTTATCGAAATCTTACAGATTATAGATAATACAATTTTAGTGCCGTTTTTTAGCAATACTTTATGTCAATAATCAATGACATTTTAAATGAAAATTCTGCTATCGATACATTTCTTTTTGAGCAAATTTTTATCGGTTTATTTCTTATTGATAACATTTTCTGAAAGAAAATTTGATATCGATAACATTTTCCTATAGGAAATTTGTTATCGGTAACATTTTCTGATAGAAATTTTGTTATCGATAACATTTTCTGATAGAAAATTTGTTATCGATAACATTTTCTAATAGAAAATTTATTATAGTTAACATTTTCTAATGGAAATATTGTTATCGATAACATTTTCTAATAGAAATTTTGTTATCGATAACATTTTCTGATAGAAAATTTGTTATCGATAACATTCTCTTAAATTTATTATCGACAACATTTTCTAATGGAAATATTGTTATCGATAACATTTTCTAACAAAAAAATTTGTTATCGATAATATTTTCTGATAGAAAATTCGTTATCGATAACATTTAATGATAGAAAATTTGTTATCGATAATATTTCTGATTTACAATTTCTTATCGATAATATTTTCTGATAGAAAAATTTTTATTGGTGTTATTTTCTGAAATAAAATTTGTTATCAACAACATTTTCTAATGGAAATATTGTTATCGAAAAAATTGCACGCTTTCCTAATACATAGTGTCTCGTGATTACTAAGAACAACATTGATACATTCTCATGACTATGATTCAGGAATTACATAGTACATCTAAGGTTATAGCCAGAGCACATCTCCTTGAGGACTCCGTTTGTACTTAGTTCAGACTTTCTATTTCTCTTCTGTTTGAGAAAGAATTTGAAAATATTGTTCCTAATATGACCAAGCGGAATTGCTTGGATGTATTAGAAGCAGAACTTTCTCTGACTAACACATCGATCTATTCATTACCGAAGTGCTTCTTATGTGAGATAGCTTTGTCAACTTTACTCTGCTTCAACAGACTAGGGATTTAGTAACTTGAACTTTCATTGACAAAAGTGCCCTTGACTGTTGACAAATATTCTGATACTGCAAGAAATATTCCTGTTATCCAAGGTCGCATGTTATGCGGATAGCAAATATTTCAACCTAAAACAGTCTGCATTCGTCAGGAAGTCGATATGAAATACATATTTACCACAGCTCATTTTGAAACCATCAGTGTCGAAAACATATTGTTTACAAAAATTGTTTCTTCGCGAAAATTCGATATCGACTTTTTTTCATAGAAATTATTTTTTTCATAAAGAATTTTTTTCGATAACAATTTATTGAGAAGTATTACTAATCGATAAATTTTACATTACATGGAGCTGGTTATCGATAACATTTTCATTTAGTTTTTCATTAAAATTAATATTTTTCTAACCAATTATCTAAAAATACTTAAGCTTATCTTCATCTGACTATAAATTACCCTCCTCAATATCTGAAATTTATCTTTCGATTTTTTTGTAAACAAATATGTGTTCAATATTAAGCAATATTTTAATTGCTTTAATATTACTCATACAATCTTAAGAAAAGAACCATAAAGACCACATACACATAATATAAAATAAAAATAATAAAAAACTTCAAATATTCAAACCATTTATTTTCAAAATTAAATATTATGAGTTTAATAATGTAAAAAAAGCGAAATAAAAACCGCAATCCGCAAGAAAAAAATCCAAAATAAATGCAAAACAAATTTGCAAGAAAACAATATAATGACAGGTGCTTTTTCTGTTTGTTTTTATGTCTGTATGTGTGTGTTTGTGTACATTTTCCCTCAATTGAACAAATAACACCAAAAATACTCTAAGAAGCCTGAAATAAAGTTTAGATCAAACTAAACAAAGCAGCTGTAAATGAAAACCTCCAACACTTGAGAGTGAAAAGCACAAAAAAATCATAATAAATAAAAACGAAATAAATTGTAAATTAAAACGCCAAAGTTAAGTAAAAAATCGTTGTTTTAACAGACATACGAGTTGTTGTTGTTGTCGTTATTTTTGTTACTGCGATTAACTCGCCTTCATATATGAAACTTAGAAAGAAACAACAAAATGCAGCAAAAACATTTATTTTTATATAAAAATGCAATTTTTTTCTTCTCGATCAGATAATAATTGTTTTAAGTTACATTTGCTGGTTTATAATACATAATTTACTCT
Organism: Cochliomyia hominivorax; assembly: GCA_004302925.2. Lineage (NCBI taxonomy): Eukaryota > Metazoa > Arthropoda > Insecta > Diptera > Calliphoridae > Cochliomyia > Cochliomyia hominivorax. The sequence goes on along the minus strand of PYHX02000158.1, from coordinate 13,945,601 downwards.
AACAGCAAAATGTCTGTAATTGTTTTTCAAAATGCCATAAGTCTGTTTAGTGTATTTTTTCCTCTTTTTCGAATTTTCAAATAACATAAAATTTTGAAAAAAGAAAAAATAAAAAAAAACAGAAAATATTGTTTACTCGTGCGTTTGGTTTGAAATTTTTAAAATAAATATTATTTCATTGGTCTTAACTGGCAGGAGACTTTATTTCAGTTGGAAGTATTTAACACTTTTGAGTTTTGTAATACATACACTCTAACACACACACACAAACACGTAGACATGCACTCATATGTCGTTTGATAATGATGATGGGAAATTATAGGTTACGAAAAAAATAAATATTAAAACCGATAGTTTGGCCAAAACACATAATTTGTCAGTAGACAATTACGAGGAAAAAGAGGAAGACTACGTGTGTTAATAAAATAAACTTTTCATTTCGTTGGCAAAAGGTATTATTTCGAATAGAAAATTAGTTATCGATAACTATGATTTTTTTCGAAAGCAAACATGTTATAAGAAAACGTTATTGATAAAAGATTGTATATGAAAAATTTTAAGAATAAAAATTTTTCATACGAATACGTAATCGATATCAAATCTTCTATTCATCAACGTTATTGATAGGAAATATTTCATATCAAAAAGTTATCGATAACAGGCATTCTAAATGAAAATACTATTGCTAATTTTATATACAAAGATCTTATCGATAACATAATTTCTATTCGAAAATATGGTCTGTAAAAATTTTCTGTCAGAAAATGTTATCGATAATAAATTTTCTTTTAAAAAATTTTATTGATAACAAATTTTATATAAGAAAATTTTATCAATAATAAATTTTCAATAAGAAAATGTTATCAACAATAAATTTTCTATCAGAAAATGTTATCGAGAACAAATTTTCTATCAGAAAATATTATCGATAACAAACTTTCTATCAGAAAATGTTATCGAGAAAAAAATTTCTATCAGAAAATGTTATCGATAACAAACTTTCTGTCAGAAAATTGTTTAGATAATAAAATTTCTAACAGAAAATGTTATCGATAATAAATTTTCTATAAGAAAATGTTACCAAAATCAACTTTTTGTAAGAAAAACTTATCGATAGCAACTTTTTATAAGAAAATATTAAAAATAAAAATTTGTTTAATTTTTGAAAAAGTTATCGATAAACATTTTTGACAAGAGATAGTTATCGATAAAGATTTTATAAGAAATTTATTATTACTATCAGAAAATTTTATCGAAAAAAATTTTTTCTTTGAAAAACTGTGAACGTTTACAAATTTTCTATAGGAATATTTCATTAAGTTAAAATCTTCTGCTTGAAAAAATTTCTATACGAAATTTTATCAGTAAAAAGTTTTCAATGAAATTCATATATAACAAAATATTATCGATGACAAATTTTCTATGCAAGACTATAATCGATAAAGGATTTTATGAAAGCAAACAATCCATAAATTTTTTTAAAAATGTAATCGATAACATTTGTTTATAATAAAATGTTATTTATAAGAAAATTTATTTAAGGAAATATTTTCGATAACAAAATAATAACTTTTTTTAGAAACTTTTATCGACGAAAAATATATTATATCGTTATGATATCGATAATAAAGGTTATGTAAACAAGTTTATCGATAATAATTTTTTATGACAAAATTAAACGAAAATTGTTAAAAGCAAATTTTTTTCATGAAAAAGTAATAGATAAAAATTTCTTTAAGAAATTTTGGCGATAAAATTTTTTTGCTATAAAAAAATTAACGATAACAAATTTAAAAAATGATATCGTTAAGATATTTTCTGTAAGCAATTGCGATCGAATAATGAAAACTAATTAAAAATTTACCTCAACAAATTTATTCGATAACAAATTTCCCATAATAAATTTTTACGATAACAATAAAGTCGATAACAAAGATTTTAAATATGAAAAATTTATCGTTATTATTTTTTTGCTAAATCTTATTTCTTTAATAATATATAAACCGCGGACATTTTAACCAAAAAATATATATAGAAAAATTTTTGAAAATAATTTCTGGATGCAAATTTATCGATAGCAAATTTTTTCGAAAAAAAGTTATCGATGACAATTTATTTATTAAAAATATTTTCTTAATTTTTTTTATAAAAAATAGAAAATTATTTCCTCAAAGAAATTTTAATATACCTAAAAACAGGTTCTTTGCTTAAGTCTTTTGTTTTTTTTTTAACCATAAAAAAAGTTTTAAAAAATTAAATAGAAAAACTTAACAGATCTTCTGAAAGGTCGTCGTAAAACAAAACATAGTTAAAAGAAATATTTTACTAACAATGTTTAGTTATTTGTTTTTGTTTTTGTATTTTTTTCTGCCGTCTGCCAACATTATTACCTTATTTGCATTTTAAATACCATAAATAAAGGCAAAATAACATTTAATTACCTGTTGGCCACAAAAACGCATTCTTTTCTCATTGACAATATTTTATTTTTTTCCAACAATAACAACAATTACTACTACAACTACAACTGCACTATGAAGAACACTAGTAGTTTAACACATTCGTTTAAAACAAAACGTAGAAAACAAAAATCTTCTTTTAGCCACTTTACCACGCAATTTTTTGTAACTTTTCTCTCTCCTCTTCCTCGCCACTCTCGTCTTGCTCCTTTGAACGCATTTGAGGTATTTGTGGCAACAGAAAACCAACAAAAGAGCCCAAAATTGGTAGTGATTGCAACATTTGGTACAATTTTTAAACAACAACTTAAAATACTAACGATTGCTAAGTTTAGGCAAATACAACAGGGACATGAAGTTTAATATTAGTTACCAACTAGTTAGTGTTTAAATTTTTGCCTCTTTTTTTTTTTGAAGTAGTTTTGTTGTAGTTGTTGTTATTTCATAGAGTTAAGAAGAAGTTAATAGTGTTTTAAGAGTTAACGCAAAAATAAGTATATATTTTTGTATTTGTTGCTTTTTGTTTTGTATTAATGCCAATTTTAATGTTAATGTTTTGAAAAAAGATAGACAAAAATAATGAAAATACAAAACATAAAAGTATTAAACAATACAATGTCTCTAGATGAGGCACATTGGGATGGGAAGTCGAAAGTTTGTTATAATTAAACAACTGTGAAACATGAATTGATCTGAAGATCTTGTTTGCCAAAATTTTACGATTAAAAGTCATGAACGGAATTTGACAAGATTCCTTTATACAAAATGAGTGATCGATAATGATTAACCAAAATTTTCCGATATAAAAATATCACAGAATAGTGGCGATCAATAAAAATATATAGGAAACTCGTGATCAACAATAAAATGTGTTAATTTATTTTAAATTGAACTTTACAAAATTTCCTTTGACAACATGTGTGATCAATGACAACAAAGTTGAATTAAAAGTTTGCGATCAACAACAATTTACCAATTTTTCTATGAAAAATAAAGATCGAGGAAAAAATCCCAAAGAAAACTTCGATTTGTTATAAGAAGTCTTACATTATTGTCATTGATAGTCACTTTCAGTGAATTTTGTGCTCCATATCACAAGGTTGATCAAGATCAATCACAAAATTGTTTTTATTGGAATTTTGAAATGTGATTTATAGATTAATAATGATCGGAAATTAGTAATAATTTTTTTGGAAAATTTTTAACATAAAACTGAATTTTTATCGATAAAATAACTTTCAGTTTGAAGAATTAAGATCGTTACAAATTTTGAACAAATTATATCATTCATGATGATCAATAACAAAATATTTTTCCTGATATTTTTAATTGATAAAAATTTGCTAAATAAAAAGTGATCGATATAAAAATTCTTGTACAATCTGTATTCAAAAAAGAAAATTAACTTTTCATTATGACTTAAAAGATCTTATGATCGTTATACAATTATCTGAGTTTGTGATCAGTTAAATTTTTAAAAGAACTTGACGATCAACTTTTTGATCTTTAGAAATTTTACATTTAGATTTATGATCGATTAAAATTAATGAAGAAACTAAAGTATTCATAATCGAAAAACTTCTGATCTATAACAGTTAGAGAACTAATGGTCAACACAATATTTTTCATTAAATATTTTTTGAATCGAAAAAAACCTTTTTCGGATAATAGAATAAACATTTGTGATCTTTGATAAAAATTACTTTGAAATCGATTCAAAATTTAAAACAATTACGAGATTTCTAAAAAATTTTAAGTGATCGTTATCAAATAAGTTGTATTAAAAATGGAAGGACAGCAAACTTTTTTAAATCTCTAATCGAATGATGGGAAAGATTAACAGGGGAAAGTTATATCGTCAAAAGAATACTGTCAAATTTAACTTATTATTGAAAAGGGAATAAAATTAATTATTTAAAATCCCACTGTATTTTCACTGCAATGTGCGAGCAATGGGGAAAAAGAGTGTGAAAGAGATAGAATATGTTTTAATACATGCAAGTGTTAGTGAGTGTGTGCATAACTTAATGATGTTCATTTCAGTTTTCGTTTTAAATTTTTCCTCATTTATTTCAATGAAAATCGAAATAATATTCTTTTTCGCTTTTAGCTGCCAGTTTTACATAAACATTTAAAACAAATGTTTTTATGGTCTGTAAAAATGTATTAAAATCTTGTATGTAAGAAAAACAATTTTTTTAGTACAAATCTTAATGAATGTATTAAATAGAATAACTTTACGCACTTTAGAAAATGAAATATGAATGGACTTTTTTTGGTTGTGTGAGAAGGATTACAAGAAAAGGGGGAAGAAGTTAGATATTCAATACTCATAGAAACAGAGCTCGGAATTAATTCCACAAATATTTTAGGCCGACTTTATAATATAGGGTAGACGTAAAAAAAATGACCGATCCACAACTTTCGGAAGTGGAAATGCTTTATTCTTTACATTGGGGGATACTTTCCTTACATATTTTTCGCGAACTTTTAAAATATCAACGTAACTGAGTTGGCCAGATTAACAGCATTACTGACCGCTCCCCTGACCAGATAGAAGTCTATACTCCTTCAAATTAACTCGAAATTATATCATCTTCAGCTGTGAAAAATTTGACTAAAATATCTGCAACATTTTAGAAGTTACAGAATTATTTCCAAAATAATTCGATTTGAACACACTGAGCAGGGGTAAAATGGATTAAACATTTATTTTGACTTGAATAACTCTGAAACTAAAGAGGCATAATTTGAAGAGATTTAGTTGGCCTGTATAATTTGGCTTTTTTTGTCCCTTTTTAATATCTTCATAACCTAAATGGCTAAATTTGGAGGGTTACCAATTATGCCTTTGACCAGCTGCATGACTATACTCCTCATAATCAACTTAGATACACATCAGATCATATAGTGTACAATTGTATGGAGATCTCTTTGGAAACCCTGCGCTATAACGGTGTAAGTTATAAACATTTTCATATCCCTCTTCAATATTTTATATTAGCATACCTTCCCCTCTATTTCTTTAAAATCATCTTCTTAATCTTTAAACATTATTTTTGTTTAATGTTTTTCTATTATTTTTTTCTAGTTTTCTTTTTGTCTTCCTCTCAGTCTTTCATTTCCATTCCAAAACTGCTTATTAGATATTTTTCTCATTCATTTGCTGTTTTTTTTTCCTGGGAGGCCTTTATTTCATTTCATGTTCATGAAATGAAGGTTATTAAATCAAATCCTCTAACGAAGTTTTAGTTAAAGTTAAAAATACATTTATTTTTTATGTTATTTCTTCTTCTTCTTCTTATTTTTCTTTTTCCTTCCAAGACATTTACTAAATGATTAGTTAACTGTTAGTTTTCCACAGTTAAGTAATAAATTATAATTTTTCTGTTAAATATCCACAAAACTATTTAAAAAGGAAACGATGCAAAAAAAAGAGCAAAATTCCTTTATTCTCCAGTATTATTAGAGTCTGAAAATTTGTTTAAAATGTTAATCGTTAATTTTGTTGACCATGACATAATAATCTCATAAGCTGTCAACTTTTAGCCTGACTACAGTTTATTTTATAAAATAAAATACATGCGTGAGCATTTTATTCCTTTTCTGCTTTTCATACCTCCAATTTTGCGCCACCATTTAAGTGTTTTGTTTTTTTTTCTATATTGAAAATTTTCTTCATTTAAAAAAGAAAAAACTGGGTGTTCTTTACTTTTTTCCCCGTTGTTGTTGTTGTTCTTGTTTCTCTACTTTAATTTGTTTTCTTTCTTCTGCTTAAAACCCAGTTTAGTAGTTATCAGCTAAGAAGGAGTAGTTTAGTTTAATATTAAAGTCTGGTCTATATGCGTGTCTTTATAGTTGCAAAAAAAAAAAAAAATCCCCAACTAACATCTGTCTATATGCGTTAATGTTGTTGTTGCTTTTTTCTCAGTAATTTAGTTTATTCAGGGTTTTAAATTATTTTTATATTTTTAGTGATTTTTCCGTTGAGTTGTAAGTTTTCAAAGCGCTGAACAGCTGATAATAATTGAGTAGAAATAGAAATTTATGTTTTAACTATATTTTTGTGCAACTTTTTGGAATTTGATAAGAAATTATAATTTGTGGGAATGTTGTTTAATTTTGTAAGAAAAAAAAGAACTAAATTTGGAAATCATAACGGTAAATTAACCCACAAAAGCTTTTTGGAGGTACAGTTTTGTCTCCCAAAAATAAAATAAATATAATTTCAACTAGGAAAATTTCAGCAACATATTAAATTTAATTGAAATGTTTGATGTACGGTGCACTCAGAGAAATGCCATATGTTCTTTGTAAACATTTATTGTTATCACCAACATGTTAATTGTTGAGTTTATTTTATTTGATAAAAATTTCGTTGCTGTAATAAAATTAATTTAACTAAATGAAAAATAATTGTGGTTGAAATATGTTTGACAAAATATTATTTTCAGTTAAAAAAATTCTTACTTAACTAACAATATTTTATATTAGAATAACAATATTTTTAGTTGCGATAACAATAATTCTAGTGAAGGTAACAAAAATTTTGGTAGTGATAACCATAACAATTTTTTTAATGCAAAATCATAATGCGAATAAACAAGCATTTTATTACAATAAACATATTTTAATTGGAATAACAAAATTTTTTGTGGTGATAACAATAACTATTGTTGTTAATGCAAAATTATAATGCGAATAAAAAAATTTTTAATTACGGTTACCATAACCATATTGTTTATGGTTACCGCAAACATATTTTTTCTCTACGTGTGTGTTCAAATCGAGTTGTCTTGGTTATAATTATATAACTTGTATAACTGTTAAGGCCAAAGTGCTATCGAGTAAACTGGGAAGAGAAACAGTATTTTTCCTAGTCAGGGCAGTAGTTAGAGACTCTCCAAAATTGGTCTCCTCGGATTCGTTAATATTTATAATTTTTTTCAAAAATTAATTTATGAATCGAGACAAAAGAAATTTTGCATATAATTAGACCTTGTAAATATCAAAGTCTGACATTAATTTTTAAATTTTCAGAGATAATTCGAAAAGATGTATAATTTACTTACTGCTAATCAGATCTTCTAAGAAATGACATTTGTTTACCTGGAAATAAAAAAAAAATTATTAATTATTTAAGTCAAGAGACTTTATAAAAAATTCATTTAAAATATAATCATATAAGGCCGATCCTGCAACATGATATAGACATTATGGATCGATCTTCGTAGTATTTTGCTTGTAGAAATCATGCTGGTTAAAAGTATTCTCAAGATACTCATATATAAAAGAGGTTTCTGCCACCTGTTGTGTTTTTCGGATGTGGAAGTTATACGAGGGCTATAAGATGTTAAGGACTAAGCATCGTTATATTTATAATGGTATTTGCTGGTTATATAAATTTTAAATATACTAAATATTATCATGAATTAACTTTTTTGTGGTCTACGTGGGAGCTACGGTCGATTGGGGATCAATTTCTCAGAATTGCGGGAAGACCCATGTTTGGGAGATATCCGAAATAATGTACCGATCTCTTTTAACAAAAAAAAAAAAAAACTGTTTTAAATTTCATCAACAGTTTTCTAAAATTGCTACCTGCGGACTGATGCAACATTAAATGTCAGCCATACAGACGGACACACATCGTTAAATCTACTGAAACAGTGATTCTTAGTCGATCCGTATATTTCAAGGTGCGGATAGTTACACTCGTTCTATGCATTACAAATTTCTACACAACGTCTTTAATCCATTTAATCCAAAAACCTATTTATCGTATCCTTATCAGAAAGACCAAATATTCACCTGCAATGATTTGTTTCATTCCATTTCTTTCTATAGAACAGTTGAAAAGAGATAAAAGTTTTTAATATGAACACATTAACGAATTTTGAACTAAAAAGGATGCAAAAAATTTAGACTTAAAACAAATGTTACCAGATGAAGGATGATTGACAGAAAAAGGGGATTTTTTTATTTTTCACGTAAATCAAAAATTTTTTTCACAAAACTTTAAATCTTCTTTAAAGTTTAAAATTTTTACCAAATTTTAATTTTCACTTAAAATTTAGATTTTCGCTAAAATTGAAAAATTTCACAAAAATTTAAAATTTTCACAAAAAATTTTAAATTTTCACAAAAAATTTGAAATTTTCACAAAAATTTAAACTTTTCACAAAAAATTTGAAATTTTCATAAAAATTTGAAATTTTCATAAAAATTTGAAATTTTCATAAAAAATTGAAATTTTCACAAAAATTTGAAATTTTCATAAAAAATTGAAATTTTCACAAAAATTTGAAATTTTCATAAAAATTGAAATTTTCACAAAAATTTGAAATTTTCACAAAAGATTTTAAATTTTCACAAAAATTTGAGAATTTCACAAAAATTTGAGAATTTCACAAAAATTTGAAATTTTCACAAAATTTTGAAATTTTCACAAAAATTTGAAATTTTCACAAAAATTTGAAATTTTCATAAAAAATTTGAAATTTTCACAAAAATTTGAAATTTTCATAAAAAATTTGAAATTTTCACAAAAATTTGAAATTTTCATAAAAAATTTGAAACTTTCACAAAAATTTGAAATTTTCATAAAAAATTTGAAATTTTCACAAAAATTTGAAATTTTCATAAAAAATTTGAAATTTTCACAAAAATTTGAAATTTTCATAAAAAATTTGAAATTTTCACAAAAATTTGAAATTTTCACAAAAATTTGAAATTTTTACAAAAGTTTGAAATTTTCACAAAAGTTTGAAATTTTCACAAAAATTTGAAATTTTCACAAAAATTTGAAATTTTCACAAAAATTTGAAATTTTCACAAAAATTTGAAATTTTCACAAAAATTTGATATTTTCACAAAAATTTGAAATTTTCACAAAAATTTGAAATTTTCACAAAAATTTGAAATTTTCACAAAAATTTGAAATTTTCACAAAAATTTGAAATATTCACAAAAATTTGAAATTTTCACAAAAATTTGAAATTTTCACAAAAATTTGAAATTTTCACAAAAATTTGAAATTTTCACAAAAATTTGAAATTTTCACAAAAATTTGAAATTTTCACAAAAATTTGAAATTTTTACAAAAATTTGAAAATTTCCCCAAAAAATTAAAATTTTACTACATTATGAAAGTTCCTAAATTAAGAACATTTCTCCTATATACATATGAATTGCTCTAAAATTTTTAAATTTTCACTAAAATTTTCAATTTTACTAAAATTTGTAATTTTCACTAGAATATTAACTTTTCTCTAAAATTTCAATTTTCAATTTGTGTTAAATTTTTAAAATTAGATTTGTATTGTTCTTTTTTTCTGGCATCCCTTTTCCTGAATATCACAAATTTTAGGTCTTTTTAACATCAAAAAATTGCCAAAGCAATCAAATAAAAATAAAATTCACAAAAATTAAAACAGAATAAAAAAATTAACCCAAGAAACTTGTAATACAGGTACATTTTTGAAAAAAAGGAATTAAAGCAAAAATCCAAAAACAAAAACCATATTTTAAAGGAATGAAAAAGCAAAATACTAAACTAATCATATAGTAAAAGGCTTTAAGGCGTCGTTCTTTATAACCTAGCAGCAACAACAACAACAATAAGAAAACATCAATAATAAAAAAGCTCACATATTGTTCATAACCATTCAGAAAAAAAAGGTTATAAGGAGAAAAAAGATATGAGTATATAAAAAATGATATTTTAACTATATGAAAACAAAAAACAACAAATTCACAAAAAAAAATATGAAGAAAAAATCAAGTCAAGTTATTGAAGTAAAATTTAATAAAAAATAAAACAAAATATTGTTAATATTAACACATACATACATATATTTGCAACATTATAACAACAACATTTTTTACTTAAAACAACAAATCGTGTTGTTTAAGCCAACTGGTGTTGAAAGCAATTTCAAAAATGATGAGTATGATCGAATGTTTCTTTTTTTTATTGTGGGTTTCGTCTTTATAAAAAAAGAACAATTTAAGTAAACGTCCTTATAAATATAACAAAAAAAACACAATAACAACAACATAAAGTACATATATGTATTGAGATACCTTATAATATTTCCTCACATATTGTATATTTTACACACACTTACACACAGTGATCACTAAAAATTTACTATAATTTTGTTGTTGTTATTGTAATTGTTGTTGTATTCCTTGGAAGTTCACTAAAACTGTTTTTAAAGTTTAATGATCAAAATTTTAGAAGAGTAAAAATATAAATAAGAATGATTTTTGTTGTTGTTGTTATTTTTGCAATAAGCAGTTAAATTTATCTTTTATTAAAAATCACTCTTTTTTGGAAACTGTAAAGAAAAATGGAATTTTAATATTGAATCTCTTTTCAGTATTTTCAAAATTAAAAAACAAATTAAAAAATAATCCTTTAACAAGTTCTATTAAATGATTTAAAATATTTCAATAAATTTCAATTAACAAAAAGCTTTAAAGCTTTTTATTTTGCGGTATTTAATTTATTATTTTTTACTTTAAATTAAATTTGTCACCATAATTTCTAGCATTCTAAATTCTAGTACTTTCTTTTGTAACTTTTGAAAGCTTCATTTTGCAACATAAAAGCTTTTACAAAAAAGCAAACATGCACCAAAAAGCTCTTCACAGAATAAATTTTAAGCTTTTACAACATTGAAAACTTTTGTCATTATTTTTCTCCTTATGATATATATATTTTTTGTTTTAAAGCTTTTCAAAGCTATATTCAACTACATACATTTCAAAATTTAAAAAAAAAATATAACTGGGACTTCATACAGCTTTTAATCATAAAACCATTTATTTACATTCTAAGAACTTATACATATCAATTATAGTTCAAATACTTTTATTTAATTCTCTTTAAATATAAAATTAAAGCTTTTCAAGATTAAAGTTTTTGAATTTGAATTATTATTTTATTGTTTTTACTTTATTTTAATGCTTCATTTTGCAATGTTAAGCTCAATTTAAAAAATCCTAGTTGAATATGACTTTATAAAGGGTATAAAATTATACTACGATAAAGCTTTTTTGATTTTATATAATATTTATTATGAATGCAACGTTCAATTAATCTATCTTAAAGCTAAATTAAGTATTTTATATAATGAAAAATTTTTAAAACTGTTATATCAAAATGTGTTATTTTTAGCATCAAAGCTTTAAAGTTTAAAGCTTTTGCATACAAATAAAATTTAGGTCTCTCTTAAAAACTTTTAATGTCTACATAATAAAATAAACTTAGTTTTAAAGCTTTAAAATTCTTTTATCTACAGTTTTATCAAAAGCTTTTTAAACTCATTTATCGTAAGTTTAAATTATTTCTTTGTAAAAATTAGCTTATTGATTTAATAAAACTTTGATAAGAATAATTTTTAACAAAATTTTTATATTATGAATTTAAAGCTCTATTAATTGAAGATATTATTAAAATGTATTTACATAAGATCAATTTAATGAAAATTTTGTTACATAAAAGCTTTTGGAATTTTTGCAATCTAATAGTGATGAATCCTTTATAAACAATTTTTGTTTAGCTGTAACACTTCTTAATTTAATATGTGTTTTTAAAAGCTCTTGACCCATTATATTCTAAAAATTATATATTCTTTCAAATTACTTTAAAAGCTTAAATTGGCAGAAGCTTTTTATTTTAAAATCAGTATTCGTAGCTTAACGTTATTAACCAATAATAATGATTATTTGAAAGCTCTCTTGAATGTTTGTAATTTGAAGTTCTTTAACTAACTTAATACTTAAATTTAAGCTAAATGCTTAACTATTTCAGAGATTAAAATGTATTTTGTTGACTCCAAAATTAATTTCATTTTAATTTAATTTTTTCTTTTTAATTCTAAAAAATGCAAAACATTTAAGCTTTGAACCTTGCGGAAAGCACAGAAAGCTTTAGTTTCTCACAAAAGCATTTGTTCGAAGTAGAACTGGAAAAACTTTTGTTCAAGAACAAGATCATTTAGAAAAGAATATGAAAAGCAAAAAAAGCTTTTCTTTGAGAAGTTTTAAAGTAACAGTTTCCGAAATTTTGTTAGAGTTTTTAGTATATAAATCCAAAGCTCAAGAAACCAGAGCAAAATGCACTGTTTTAATGATTTTAACAAAGCTCTGTGAAAGCTTAATAAATAATAAAACTAATAACATATTCGGAGTAATCGAAAAAGCTCTTCAAAAATGTATAGATGAAAATTGGAAGCTTCAAAAAACTTCCAATTGAAACTATTTTTATTAAAAGTTCTTAAAAGTTCAAATTAATTTTTATGATGTCCCGTAAGAGCTTTACTGAAAATCTTTTCTCATTTAAATCAATTTGGGTTATGTGGACATGTTTCATGTTCTTAATGATGTCCTAAATGATTTAAATTAAAAGGTCTTTTGTTAAGTAGACAAAAAAGCTTTTCGCTGATAAAAAATGAAAAGCTTTATGTGAAGATTTTGGAAGCTTTAAAAACTTCCAATAGTACATGACTTTTATATTAAAAACAAAACTTAAAGCTTTTGTCGAAAATATCTATTAACAAATTAAATTTTCTTTTTATCTCTTTTCAGGTACTTTTATTAAAATGTCTTTATTTGATCGTAAGTAAAATTTTTTAAAACTATTAAATGAAGTTAAACTCTTAATGTCACTAAATAATGTTATTACAAATACAATAAAATAATTCAAATACTTTTATATTTAAAGTCTTATTTCCAATAAAATCTCTCAAGTATTTCCTTTTCTAAATCTCTCTATCAAATACATTTGTCTAGCATTTTCCTCATTGTCTATTTCCCGCTTAATAATAATCATTTTAATCATTTTTGAAATTCTTTATTACAAACATACAAAAATCCCTATTTGATGAATTTCCATTAAATTCCTTCCTTTCTCCAGCAACTTACAGTGTAATTATGAGGCTTCCCAAAAAAGAAAAGAGTGTATTTCATTTTTCTTTCAGTCTTTCAACTTAGTTTTGACCGTAATGCGGTTCGTATTATTATGATGATGAAGATGATATTGTTGTTGTTTTTTTCTCTTATATACAATATTTATTTTTTATACCATCTTGTCCATACTGACAATGACGAGCTGTCAGTCACTCATTCACAGAGAGAGTCATTTTAGTTCATCTTACAAGATGAAAAAAATATATATAATAATAAAAAATGAAGATATGGCGTCTGTGTCGGCATTATTACGAGTATTATTTTAAGGTCTTTTTCTCCTTTGCAGCCACCACTACTTCCATTTTTTCCATTTTTAATATATTTTTTTCTTTCTTAAAAAAAAAAAACAACAAACACTTGTATAAAATTCAATCAATATAATGATGATCATGTTCATTTTCTTTCTTTCTTTATGTTTTCTTTTTTCTTTTCTTTTGGGTATTGAAACGTTTTTTTTTTTTGGTTTTAAGTCTTTTTTTATGTTTATGATTATGATATTTGCTTGATTTGCTACTTCTTATGGTTTTAAGGTTTTTTTTCGCTTTTCAAGAAATTTCTTTTCATTTTGGTTATTTTAGCCTTTACGATGCCATTTTGTATTGGCAAATTATTTAGTAAAAATACTTTTTGAAAACACACCTATTCCATGGTTTCCTTTAGTCTTAATTTTCTACTCATCATTAGCAGTAACGACATTATTATCTATATAGAGACGTTATTATCTGGATGTTTAAAGAAAGAGATATATATATATATATAAAGAATCTGTAAAATTTGTCGCTATGAAATAGATAGATGATTTTATAGTTAACAGACAATTAAAGTCCATAAATTTGATCATAGTATAGTCCAAAGATGGGAACTATAGAATAGTCTAGAGAACGGAATATATTAAAGTTCAAATACTGAACTTTAGTCTTAACCAAAGATTGGACTTTAATATACTCTAACGTTTGGACAAAAATTGATCTATAATTTACACTGATATATATTCCTAAAAACGCTCTTATTTTTATTTCTATTTTTTTTATTGTTGTTATTCTCAACCAAAAGTTGAAGCCACATTTCGGTACTTTTCACATTAAATAAGAATTTTCCTTAGTATCGTTCTTTATTATGTGGAATATTTCTATAAATTCAGATGTTAAAATTTCTTTAAATAAAACTACAAAAAATAAAATATTAAAATTTTCTGTTTATTAAAGGAATTTTTTATATATCAATATCTCAATTTCACTGCAAAATGTTCCAATTAAAATTAATAAATTTCATAACGTTTAAAGATACTCAAGGAAACTTTTCTATCCCATCAAAAACAATCCAAAATAAATTATTTTTATAGATTGATCTTATAAACTTAAGTTTGTTTATAGAAAAATTACTTGTTAAAAGTCATGTGCGTTTATAGGATTATGCAACAGTGTAGTATAGTCCAGAGTTTGGATAATAGTATATTCCACAGATTGGACTAAAGCATATTCCAAAGATTAAACGAAATAAAATTCAAAAATTGAACAATATTAAACAGTGAGATCGAAAAGTTCTTAACACACAAACTTCATTAAAACTTTTAACTCAAGTATTATTTAATGTCAGTTATTATGTTTATTGTCAAACAAATTAACGATCTGAAGGTAAATCTGATTAAAATTAATGAACAGAAAAAATAACGCATGTAAATGAATGACAAAATACAAGTTCTGGCAGATTTTCTTAACTTCCAGGTAGAAATCTTTATTTTGCTGAAGTTCGAGCAAAATTTGAAGAAAATTTAAATTCCCGAAAGTTGTCAAAATTTCTCAAGAACTTCTTCGTAAGTAAAGTAAGTTGCATCCAAAGAAGTCATTGTTTGTTACAACGGGCTTTTCAAATACCGATTTCACATTAAGAATGTTTACAAAAAAAGGGTAAACAAGCCCTTGAGTGGTATAATAAAATTAATATTTGTACCAAAAGAGGAATATGTAATCCAGTGGATACATATTCGCCTCATGTTAAAAGAGAATTTAAGAATACAAAAAAGATATCCAAAGATGTGGTAGAATTTAAACGGAGCACTTTAATGGAAGGGGTTATCGAAAAAGGTTCAAAATTTCATCGCTTGTGATAACAACTATAAACATATTTTGGTTTTAGTAAATCGTAAAAATAATTTAAATCAAATAAAACAAATAAAAATGTATGTTGTATAGTTTTCGCTTTCATTATCACATAGGTATGTTAAGAATTTTTCGATCTCACTGCTTATAGTTCAAATATTAAACTATTATGTTGTTAATAGAAAAAATTGTAGTCTAAAACTTTGCCTTTGGGATATACAATGCATGCAAGGAACTACTGTACAAATATTGGACTTGTCCTATTTTTCCTATTTCATAGTTTGCATTATTCGGGTTTATTTGAAAATTTATTTTATTGTGTTTGTTTCTAACATAAATTCATTTTTTTTTCATTTTCATTTTTTTTAGATTTACTGATAATGTTGCCAAAATTTTAAAATCTTTAAATTAGTTTCCATTTTATGATTCCAGTTTTATTCGTCGTTTTATTATTAATTTATTTTCTCATTTTAAACTCATTCTATTAATTATAGAATTAAAGCGGAAGTTAAAGACTTTAATTTATGATTCGTCGCCCCGTAGAAGATGTTAAAAGGCCTAAAATTTTAACCAATAAAAACAAAGTATGTGTTATAACCATTTAAGGCCATTTTGGATTATGATCTTTACAACTTATCTTATAATCTATTAATTGATTAGACCATAATAAAATTCGTTACGCAATAAAATCAACCAGAATTCGCATCTTTAAGTGTGATGAAATTTTTATGGTTTTATTTTGTTATAAAAAATCTTTGTCCATAAAAAATCTAACAAAAATTAGCTAATTTAAATGAAGAATTAATAGACCTTATAAAATTTGATAAACAATAGAATAAAATTTTATTCTCAAAAGAAAAAAATCAAATTCATAAATTTTTCAAAACAAAAAAAATTGCAAACATTTTTAAGTTGCGTGTTAAATATTTAAAAATATTTTTTTTTAATTTTTATTGATAATTTTGCTTATGACTCAAGTTAAATTTTTGCTTCATTATTTTCTACTCATCGAAATCAAACTGAAATTAGTTCTTTTGAAAAATACTACGTTTTCAATCAATTTTTGCTTTCAACTTAAATTCAAAAACACACGCATCTACAGGAAAAATATTGTAATTGCAAGCGCCTGCGAGATAAAAGATCTTTTGAACATTAAATAAAACTGATTTTATAACAAAAAAACGAAATTAAATAAAATAAAAATGAAATTCACAAAAGATAATTATTTTGTGGTTTTATATACATCGATCGGCATATAAGGAATTTATATATAAAAAAATTATATAAAATTATAATTTACCACAAAGGAAAAAAACAATAATACACGTGAAGTTTTAACAAAGGTGAATCGAAATACTGGGAACATAATTAGTCTTAAAATTAGAGTATAATTCATATGCTGAATTATACTACAATTCTGTTAATGAAGTCAGTCTCTGAATTATATAATCGTTCAATCTCTGAACTATACTCTCGCTCAGTATAGAACTATACTATAGTTCAGTCTCTGAACTATACTCTCGCTCAGTCTAGAACTATACTATAGTTCAGTCTCTGAACTATACTATAGTTCAGTCTCTGAACTATACTATAGTTCAGTCTCTGAACTATACTATAGTTCAGTCTCTGAACTATACTATAGTTCAGTCTCTGAACTATACTATAGTTCAGTCTCTGAACTGTACTATAGTTCAGTCTCTGAACTATACTATAGTTCAGTCTCTGAACTGTACTATAGTTCAGTCTCTGAACTGTACTATAGTTCAGTCTCTGAACTATACTATAGTTCAGCCTCTCAACTATACTATAGTTCAGTCTCTCAACTATACTATAGTTCAGTCTCTCAACTATACTATAGTTCAGTCTCTCAACTATACTATAGTTCAGTCTCTCAACTATACTATAGTTCAGTCTCTCAACTATACTATAGTTCAGTCTCTCAACTATACTATAGTTCAGTCTCTCAACTATACTATAGTTCAGTCTCTGAACTATACTATAGTTCAGTCTCTGAACTATACTATAGTTCAGTCTCTGAACTGTACTATAGTTCAGTCTCTGAACTGTACTATAGTTCAGTCTCTGAACTATACTATAGTTCAGTCTCTGAACTATACTATAGTTCAGTCTCTGAACTATACTATAGTTCAGTCTCTGAACTGTACTATAGTTCAGTCTCTGAACTGTACTATAGTTCAGTCTCTCAACTATACTATAGTTCAGTCTCTCAACTATACTATAGTTCAGTCTCTCAACTATACTATAGTTCAGTCTCTGAACTATACTATAGTTCAGTCTCTGAACTATACTATAGTTCAGTCTCTGAACTGTACTATAGTTCAGTCTCTGAACTGTACTATAGTTCAGTCTCTGAACTATACTATAGTTCAGCCTCTCAACTATACTATAGTTCAGTCTCTCAACTATACTATAGTTCAGTCTCTCAACTATACTATAGTTCAGTCTCTCAACTATACTATAGTTCAGTCTCTCAACTATACTATAGTTCAGTCTCTCAACTATACTATAGTTCAGTCTCTCAACTATACTATAGTTCAGTCTCTCAACTATACTATAGTTCAGTCTCTGAACTATACTATAGTTCAGTCTCTGAACTATACTATAGTTCAGTCTCTGAACTGTACTATAGTTCAGTCTCTGAACTGTACTATAGTTCAGTCTCTGAACTATACTATAGTTCAGTCTCTGAACTATACTATAGTTCAGTCTCTGAACTGTACTATAGTTCAGTCTCTGAACTATACTATAGTTCAGTCTCTGAACTGTACTATAGTTCAGTCTCTGAACTATACTATAGTTCAGTCTCTGAACTGTACTATAGTTCAGTCTCTGAACTGTACTATAGTTCAGTCTCTGAACTATACTATAGTTCAGCCTCTCAACTATACTATAGTTCAGTCTCTCAACTATACTATAGTTCAGTCTCTCAACTATACTATAGTTCAGTCTCTCAACTATACTATAGTTCAGTCTCTGAACTATACTATAGTTCAGCCTCTGAACTATACTTAACTATTTAATTCTCTGATTTGTGCTATAGTTCATTCCCTAAACTTCACTGTATTTTCAAAATTAATTACAAAATTATTAAAGGCGTTGCCCTAGTGCGATTTTCAAATTTTGATTTTCACTTTTAACAATTTTAAGCTGCTGTATTTTAAGGCCAAATGAAATTAATAAAAAATAATTTTAACTACTATTTTTTACTATGATTACAAATGATGATTGCTATAAGACAAGCAAAGTATTTTTTTGCTATTTTAGATCAAAAAAGCCAGAAGCTAAATAATGTTTACAATCATTTACCAACATTTTCATTTAAGAGACCCCTAAAAGCGAAAAATCGAAAAATAATAAAAACAGAAACAATAATAAAATCCTTCAGCAAAGAAAAAAAATATCAAAATAAAATTTAAACGTTAAACATTTTCGCTCGCAAATAAGAAATAAACTAATAAAAGAAACAAGAAAAGACACTAAATTAAACTATGTCGAATCCTCAATACCCTACACCACAATTAAAAAACAAACATGCAGAAATGTTGTAGACGATCAGATCCGACTATGCAATACCCTACACCCCCGTTATTGGTTGTAAATGACTGCTATGAACATTTCTTGTACGGATCTTGTATAATTCGCTTTTCTTATTTATGATTATGTGTGCAATAGATTATTAAGATTCTAACATTTATGTAATATTGGTGAGTTTTCAAAGGAACATATTCACTTGGGTTATACGTGAGTTAGAAAAAATTATGGACCGACCTTCATATAATTTCCCACAGTATATGTGCGTTTTATGAATTTGAAGATGATATTTGGAAGGGTGATTATGTGGGACCTATGAAAAATAACGGACCGATCCTCGTATAATTCGTCACATTGTTGTAGAATAGAATAAGACTTATATTTGCTAAATTTGGTTGATATCATTTTACAATTTAAAGTTTACATTTGTATGAGGCTTATAGACATCATCCCTGGGCCAAAGGAATAGTACTCGCCAAATTTCATTAAGAAAACTGCGACCTGTAATTTGCAAACAAGATTAACATGGACAGCCTGTCGCACCGACGGATGCACATGGTTAAATCGATTCTGAAAGTAAATCTGAGTCAAAATAATACTTAAAGGTGGTGGTAGGACAACCCCCTCCTTGGTGGTGGTTATAAATACGTTATATTTCGTACATACATACTTACTTATACACTTACAAATCTATATAATATATAACTGTTTGTCTTAAATGTAACACAGGAACACTCAATGTGTCATATATTTTGGACTATAATTTTCTACTGAATAGATTTTGATAATTTTTCGAATGACAATGAGGTACATATAACTTCATATTCTATACTATTTTCCAATTTTATATAATTTAAAATATTTTTATTCTTATATAAATATCAGATATTGGTCTATATCTTTTAACGTACTGAACCGATTTTGTTGATTTTAAATAGGAAATTTCTCAGAACTATAACAAATAATCAGGCCAAATTTTATTGAGTTCTGCCAATTTTCGCGGATTGAGCGTGCCAATAACAGACAGACAGACGGATATAGTTAAATCGACTCAGAGTTTTATTTGATGCAAGAATATATACGGGATGTTAGATCCTTCCTTCTTAGCGTTACATACAGAATGATTAAGTTATTATACCATCTTTACGACTTGTGGCAGTGAAGGGTATAAATATTTGGGGGTAAAAATATAGCAGTCTAAAATTTAGCAAATATGAAAACTTAGAGTCTTTAGTATTTCTGTAAAGCAATAAGTCGTAGTTCAAGAAGGGGAAATACTGCTGTATTTTTTGAAATAAGTTAAAGACAGAAAAGGGTAAAAATTATTTTATAAATAAGTTAAAGGGAAAAGGTCTTTAATTTTTCTGAGAAAGGAAAAATGCTATAGCAATTTTGCTATAGCATTTCTACCCTTTGCTATACGTCTTTTCCAATTTCTTGTATTTCTTTAAAATTTTTAAAACAATTTTTTGAAAACTACTGTGTATTTTCGTATATGAGTATGTATGTGTGTGTTTGTGTGCATGTGTATGACCTGTAATTTAAATTGATTGGAAAATATGCAAATACTCGTTTTTATTTTTCAGGCTAATAATGCACTTGCTTTGTGTCTTTGTACTCCAATAGTTAAATAATAATAAAAAATTGCTTTAATTTTTTTCCTTCCATTTGCCTCTAATCCAACAAAACAAATTTCGTTTATACGTTTATTTTTTTTTTTTGCCTTTTTCTGTTTTTGGCTAAATTATAGATATTTTTTTTGCAACGTTTTTCAAGAAATAAAAATTTTAATGGTTTCGCTGTAAATGCAAGAGTCACACAGACAAAATGCTAAGATCAAGAGGAAAAAAAAAACTATTTTGCATGACCCAAATATAGTTGATATTAGTCATGCAATTGATTATTAAAAAATCAACAATAATAATGAAAATAATAGAAATACGAAAAAATAGATATGAATGTTGGAAAAATATGAATTGAATTTATTTTAATAATAATAAAAAAGAAATAATTCTTATTTTAGTTTCACATATAAATAATTGCAGATTTTGTAAAAAGAGCTTTATTTTTTGGATAATAATTTTGCATAAACTATTATGTTCTTTTTATTAATAAAAAAATCTTAAAAAAAATTTGTCTTAATTTTAATGTTTAAAATTGAAAATTAATAGAAAACAGCTTTATTTGTTTCATAATGGAAAATTGAATTATAACTGTAATATAATACGTTTTTTATTGTTAAACAATAATTTGAAATATTTGCTAAATTCCCTTCTTTTTATATGCTGCACCACCATAAGTAGGGAGTAGGGAGTGTTTATAACTTTGGCGACCCCAAAAAAGATCCCACAAATTTGCATATATTTTGGGATCAAAAAATAGTATGTCCAAATAGATTTGCTTTGATTTGGAAGACTTAATCAAAAATCAATATTCAATCAATATAATAAGGCTAATAAGGGCCTTAAACTCCTCCAAGTCTCCTCGAAGGCACCTCAGCTCTAAGCATGCGACATTTCATTAAGATATCTATAACGATTTGACATTGATTTGAACAAACTGTGCAATATCTGGGTCCTAAGCTGTCCAACCTTCCTTTTTGTCGGCATTCTCGTCAACAGATTTAATTAGGAGTTCAATTAAATTATAGTCAGAATTTTCTCATTGCCCCATTAATTATTTAAAAACCATGAAAATCAATTCAGTTGAAAATGTTATAATATAAGTGTTGTAGAGTACTAAAAATTCGACTCAATCCAACACTCCAGCTTCTAAATACACATTTTTTTCAATTAGCAGTAAAATTTTCCTTCACAATAGAACTTTTAGTAAGTTCTAACAGGAAGTTTAAACGTTATGACTAAAAACTATTATAATAGTCTTTAACAATAGCTCTAACAGTGATAGCAGCCCAACTGGCCAACTGTTGCTATTAGCATAAACATAATTTTAATTAGCTCATATTTGTTAACAATAAACTGGTAATAAGTGCAAACTTTAGCATATGTCTTAGAAAGTTGTTGCCTTAGGTTAGAAACGACTTAAACTTTGTTTACTAATAACGATAACAATTTGAAAGAATTTCGAATCTTAATTTAAATGGATTTTAAGTGAAAACGTTAATTTTTTGTGGAACTGTAAATTTTCATTATAAATAATAATTTTCAATTACTAAATATGATCCACGATTCAAGACTCAGATTCCCTATTAACTTCTAATTGAGATTATTGTTCAGGTTCTGGTTTATCTTCTAGTTCAGGCCTTTATTTTCAAATCAACTTTAGTTTTTAGTTTCGGCTTTAGGTTAAGATGTAATTTGGATTTATTCCTGACCATTTTGGAAATTTTTGTCTTGTTTCTTCTGCAAGAGTTTTATTAGGAAAACCAAATAAATAAGTGATAATTTTTGAAAATTTTTAGCAAAAAAATTAAATTAATTCCTTAAATAAGTCGTTATGACAAAAATAAGATTGAACATTTAAATAAATCCAAGTTCATTAAAACAGTCTATAATTAAGAACTAAAACCCAACTCATCAAAATAATTCTAAAATTTGCCCTTAATAAGTCTGTAGTTTAGAATCTGGATGAAATCATTTTTAAAATAAATCTAAAATTGGATCAATAAAATTTGGCTTTATGGAATTTGATCCTTATATACGTTGCTGATTAAGAAACTACACGAAATCTGTGATCTCTTTTAATTTATTTTGTTGTCTTAAATTTTGGAGTATCGAATATCTCCCGTATTTCTTGACCGGCCATGGCTTCTTGAATCTTGATAATTCTACTTAAAAATCGGACTGGTTATACTCTTCCGATGTTTTCGGATCCATCTCCATTTTCATTTATTAGCGTAATTTTGGGTTCCTTTTCTGTAATGTTCCAGAGAGATGTTGTTAAAGTTATTCAGCCAGAATATTCAGCATATAATTCTAAGCCACTTGATGATAGAAACCGGTAGTTTTTGCTTGATGGTATACAATGCTAGAGAGGTTTCAGTTTCGTACATCAGTTTTGATTTTACACATGCGTGGCATACTTTAAGCTTTGTTTGTGTGAACATTTGTGAGCATCTTCATATTAATTGTAGTCGTCTAAATGACATTAATGTGATTCCTATTCTCTTGGCAAAGACTTCGCTCAATGCAACATCCAGTACGATGATGAATAGCTGAGGCCACAGAGGAATTCTTGATTTCCTCCAGCAATTGTTTGCAATAGTTGGCTGATATTGCCATTGTGAAGAACTGAGAGTTCAAAACTCGAATGATTAGTATTATCTATCTTCTGGAGTACTCCCGTTCTTCTTAGTGCTATCCATATGGAAACCTGACTGACTGTTGATCTCGTAGATTTGTCTTAATTATTCTTTTAATTCTTTCTTGTATGATGATTGTCAATATCTTGCATTTGGAATTAAAGGGGAGTAATTCCTTTCAGTTATTACAATATTCCAGGTGATATTTCAGTGTAAAAGTTAAGTGAAAATTTAAAATTTTCGCGAGAATTTGGAATTTAAATGAAATTTTGCAATTTTAAGTAAATTCGATGATACTTTAAAATTTTAGTGAAAATATGAACTTTTTGTGAAAATGACTAAAATTACTTTGTTTACTGTTTCAGTTTCACAAATATTTCCTTTGTTTCAATATTTATTTATTTTCCATTCCTTTTTCACTTCTTTTAAATATATTTAAAAGACCTTCCATAAACTTACCAGGAACCCAGATATCAATCTACAAGTTACTCTCTTCTTCCTTTTAAACTGATTTAACTTTTTGTTTGTTTGTTTGTTTGTTCGTTTGCAACCAAATTGACCCTAAACCTTAAAATAAAATAAATAAAACTTAATATATTTAAATGCAACCAAAAACTATTAAGAATCTGGCCAATACAACCATAAAGAGGGATCACAAAAAAAAAAAAAGAGGAAAAAAATTTAACACAGTCGAGGCATTCAGCAGGCAGTCAGTCAGCCAACCAACCAAACAATTGCTTTGTAATGTCATTATATTGAGCGATGGAAACTGATGATGATGATGACAACGACAAAATTCAATGTACAATTTTCAAAAGAACAGAAATCACAAAAATAAATAAAATTAAACTTAAATTGCCAGTAGAAAGGGAAAGGGTGATGAGGTTGTTGTTGAGAAAACAAATTCTTACTAGAGATAAAATAACCAAAATGATATCCATTTAACTATAAAAAAGAGGAATTACAGGCAAAAGCAGAAGCTACATTATCCCAGACTCAAAAGACAAAAAAAACAAAAACAAAAATGAAAATTTACTACGCTTAAATGTATTGAAATGCAAAATAAAGCTAATTCATTTCAACCACTTGTTGCTCGAAAACTAAACAGAAGAATTGGAAAAAGACTTTAAACAGCAGCAGTTGAAAAGGAGCTAAAATAACAATAACAACAACAACAACAACAACAAGAACAGAAAAATAATATTCTAAAGAAATAAACAAAAATGAAGAAATTTTCAAATCGTTTTAAAACATTCAATACAAATAAAGTAAGTAAATGCTTAAATGCGGTTAACAGGACGCAACCATCAGAAAGAGCAAAACTAAGCAGCCAACCAACCAGCCATTCAGTCAGCCACTCAGTTAGTCAAATGGCTAGTAAAAAACAGAACTATAGTCAGCAACACAAAGCAAAAGGAACAGTAGTACAGAATTAAAAACAAAATAAGACGGTATTTCTTTCCTCTATCCACACATCCTTCGTATGTTTGAAAGGAGGAACCCCTTAATCTGTTCAAGATCGTTGGTATGAAGCCTCATAAAAAGGACATCTTATTATAGAAAATTTCAGCGATTTTTTCTGATGCAAAATATTTGTAAAATTTATGTGAACTATATTCCAAAGTTATCTTCATTATTGCCCCACTGTGCCATATATGATTCTTCATTTCCAAAAAGGCACACTTTAAATCCCCAAATGAAATTGCTGAAATAATACGGCTGGCTGTGACTGTGTAGCTAATGCTGTTAATTCGGTCGCTGCTAAAGTCGCTGCAGCAGCACATTCGAATTGCAGTTTAAGAAGGAAAACCAAAAATAACAAAAAAAAAAAAAAAAATGAAAAAAGCCAAAACAACGAAACGAAAATATATTCAACGACAACAATAACAAATATATTGTATGCCAAAGAATGGCGGCATTTAAGCTTAAGCCATTGCAATGAATTCATCGTTGACATATCTCGTTAATTTAATTTCTTATAGTTTGGTATGAAACATATAGCAGCAGCTACAACTACAACTACAACGACAACAACAACATCATCTTCATCCTCATCATCAAGAACAACAACAACATCAATTCTGTGGACATAAGCAAAAATACCCAAGGAGTTGGACAACTACAACAACAAAAATAACCCAAAAGACAATAAGCAACAAAACAAACACAAACTCTACATACTTCACATACATAACAAACAAACAGACAAAAAATATACCACATGCCGCCGCCGTCATACGCGATACAATCCCAAGTATTAAATACACTAAAACAACAACACCAACAACAATAAAATCTATATATTCCTGTATATACATTTCTCTCATATACAACATAGTTCAGTGTAGAGCGCAAATAAACCAAAAACCCACCAAAAGCTCAAGCTAAATTTAAGTCCAAAGAAATCCTCCAAACTTAATTTCTCTAATACACTGATAAAATCATATCTCTAGGATTTGAATTAACTTCTAATTTAAAGTTAACTTTGCCATAAAGATATGCTCTACACTGTAACCATGTAAATGTGTCAAATGCGAAAACTAAAAACATGGGCGACAGCTAGAGAAAGTGAAATCGAAATTGTTACTCAGTCGTCAGATGGTTTTATTTTTGGCTGAAGTTTTAGTTCTAAAGTTTTGTTTTAATTTCATAATTTAATAATAATTCTAGACTTGATTCTTGATTCGGTTTCTGAATTAATTTTTGTTTTATTTCCGGATTCAATAAATGATTCAGTTCTTGATTTCCTTGTTGATTCAGGTCATGGTTCACATTCTGATTCAGTTCTTCATGCAGTCTTTGAATACGTTCTTGTTTCAATTCCTGATTAATTTCTGAATTCAGTTCTTGATTGAGTTCTTCATTCAGTCGCTGATTTAGCTCTTAATTGACTTCTTGTTTCATTTCTTAATTCAGTTCCTGATTTAGATCTCAATGCAGTTCCTCATTCAGTTCTTGATTCAATTCTTAATTTAATTCTTGATTTAATTATTGATTCAATTCTGGATTCAGTTCCTGATTCTGAGACAGTTCCTGATTCAGTTTTGGATTCTGTTCCTGACTCAAATTTTGATTTAATTCTTGATTCATTTCTGGATTCAGTTCTTGATTCTGAAGCTGACACAGTTCTTGATTCAGTTCCTGTTTCTGTTCCTAACTCAGTTCTTTATTCAGTTATTTATTCAGTGTTTAATTTCGTTCTGGATTCAGTTCTGGGTTCTGTTCCTGTTTCAATTCTTAATTCAGTTCTAAATTCTATTCTTGATTTAGTTCTTAATTCAGTTCTTAATTCAGATCTTGAGTCACCTTTAGTTCAGTTCTAGTTCATTCTAGTTTTAGAGTAGATTTTTATCCTTGTTCAGATAGTAGTTTGGATTCAATTTCTGGTTCTACTTCATTTTCAAATGTTCCAAATCATTTTTTTCAGTGTACTTCCTTCGAAAATAAAATAGAAATTCAAAATAAAAAAACGTACTTCACATACGAGTTGAAAAAATGGTTGATCTTAAATACTCATCGTTGTGTCTTGTAAAATGGAAAAAAGTTTTATTTTAAACTGTCCATTCTTTTATTTCTGCTGAACAAATATTGTTGTTGTTGTTGATTATTCTTCCTCCAAAGTTTAAATTTTCTTGAGTATTGTTGTTGTCGTTGTAGCTGCTGTTGTTGAAATATTTTTTGGTATTTCGTTCTTTCTTTTACGATGGAATGGTATGCAAAATAGCTGAAAGGATGTTTTCAGCTTGATTTTTATTGTCGTCGATACATTTGTGTTGTGCTGCTGTTGTTGTTGTGGTTCTTTATGTTCTTTAGAAAAAAAATTCATAAAAAAGAGCAAAACAAAGTTGTTTTTGTATAGAATTGGCAGGATTTTTTTTTGTTCTCTTCAACATTTGCTACAATAAATTTTGTCAAACGAATTGTTTTGTTTTCTGTTGTTGTTTGTGGTTGATGTTGGTATTTGTTTGCTGCAACTAAAAATTTTTGTTGTTGTTTTTGTTTAAAGAAAGGGTTTTTTCTTTTGTTGTATTTTTATTATTTTATATTTTGTTGTTTTCTGTATAAAAAAAAAAACATCCTTTTATTTATTTGCTGTCATCATGTTGATCATGTTATATTGGCTGATGTTTCCTGTGGACTGTTTTGAGTAGAAGTTTTGGAATAAAAAACATATTTGTGGGTCTTTTTCTTTACTCTGCTGATGCTTCTTAGTCTTAATCAATACTGTTTTTTTTTTTTTTTTTTTTTTTTTTTTTTGAAAAAGATTTGTTATAAAGTTTTTCTTTTATTTTAGATTTATATGCAATTTCATTTGTTTCGGTTTGTTTGGGGACTTCTTTGAATTTTAGGTTTTGAGTTTTAAATGCCAATCAATTTGTTGACATTTTGGGTTTTTTTTCCTTTGCAGAAAAAGCTTGCAAAAAATCGGTTAGAATATATTAAAAAAAATTAAGAAATTAAGAAAACAGAATTGAAAAAGAAGTGAACTAAAACTGAATTAGAATTAAATAAGTACTGAATTAGAACTGAAATACAACTGAACTTGAAGTGACGCAAGAACTGAACTAAAAATGACTCAAGAACTGAACTAGAAGTGACTCAAAAACTGAACTAAAAATGACTCAAGAACTTAATCAAAAACTGAATCAAAAACATAATAAAAAACTAAACCTAGAGCTGATTCAGTAACAGAATCAAGAGCAGAATCAAAAACTCAATGAAGAACTGAATCAGGAACTAAATGAAGAAGTAAATCAAGAACTGAGTCAAAATTGAATCAAGATCATAATCAAGAACTGAATTAAGAACTTAAATTAGAACCAAATCAAAAACTAAATCAAGAACTTAATCTAGAGCTAAATCAAGAACTCAAGAATAAAGAATTGAATTAAATTCTTAATCAAGAACAGATTCAAGAATTGAATCAAAAATTAAATTATAATATAAATGAAACAAGAACTGAATCAAGTACTGAATCGGGAACTTAAGCAAGAACTAAATTAAGAAGTGAATCAAAAACTGAATCAAGGACAGAATCAAGAACTGAATCATGAACTTAATTAACAAGTGGATTTGGAACTGAAATAATAAACAAATCAAGAACTGAGTCAAGAAGTAAGCCAAAAGCTAAAACAAGAATTGAATCATCAACTGAATCAAGAATTTATTCAAGACCTGAATTAAGATCTGAATCAGGAAGAAATTTAAGAACTCAGTCAAGTACAAATTTAAGAATGGAATTAAGAACTGAATCATAATGTGAATCAAAAACTGAATCAAGGACTAAATCAAGGACTGAATAGGAAACTGAATCAATAACTGAGTCAAAAACTGAATCATGAATAGAATTAAGAACTGAATCAAGAACAGATTCAAGAATTGAATCAAGAAATGAATTAAGAAGTGGTTTTGGAACTGAAATAAGAACCAAATCAAGAAATGAATCAGGAAGTGAGTCATGAGCTAAAACAAGAATCGAATCATGAAGTGAATCAAGAACTTATTCAAGATCAGAATTAAGATCTGAATCAAGGACTGAATCAAGGAATTAGTCAAGGACTAAATCAAGGACTGAATCAAGAATTTAGTCAAGGAATAAATCAAGGACTGAATCAAGGAATGAGTCAAGGACTAAATCAAGGACTGAATCAAGAACTGAATCGGAAACTGAATCCAGAACTGTGTTTAAAACTGAATCATGAATAGAATTAAGAACAGAATCAGGATCTGAACGAGTACTGAACAACATTGGAACTGGATTACCTCTTTTGCAAAATTTCTTCTAAAAATAATATATTCAAAATTTCTTTTAAAAAGGAGGTACGTTGAGAATGAATATAAAATTTTCTATATAGAAAATTAAATTCATTAAAAATTTAAATATTTTTAAGAAAGTTTTTCTCTTAAATGAAAATTTTAGTTTTTTTCATTTCCAACTTTTTGCGTTTATTAAGGTTCGTTGAACTCTCTTTAAAATATATTCCATTTAACAAAAATTTTATTTTTTTTCTCCATTTGACATTCACCAGCACTTAACAATTTCAGACTTCAGTTATATTTCTTCCACATCCATCCATAAATTGCTACCAGTTTTTTTTCTTTTGTTTACAGAAAAAAAGGTCTTTTTAAAAAATCTATCTGAGGTCTAAGTTAAATTTGTTTGTTGTTAAATAGTTAAAAATTATAAGAAAAAAATATATATAGTTTTTGTCGATGGATGTTTGTTTATAATAAATTGCCGTATTTAAAAATACATAAATAATTTAACAGAAAAATACAAAAAAAATCTGTGCGTTTAAATAAAATGGATTTTTGTCAACATGCAAAATAGTCATCAATCATGGCATCGTATAAAGAAACTGGCGTCAAAAAAATAAAAATAAAAATTAACAGGCTATTGCTGACCTTTTTTCCACTCTTTGTGTGTGTGAATGAGTGTGTTTTTTAAATAAAAAAAGAAGAGTTGCTGTGTTGTTTTTGTATATTTAAAAAAAAAAAACAAACATATTTTTACTGTTAAGTTGTCATCTTGAGTCCAAGTTTGTATTTATTTTATTATTTTTATATGCTTCACCATCACAATTGGTGAAGAGGGTATGCAAACTTTGTCATTCCGTGTGTAACGCTTAAAAGAAATCATCTCAGATCCCATAATGTATACATATTCTGGCATCAAATGTGAGTCGAATTAGCTTTGTTGACAGACTGTCTGTAGCTGACTCGCTCACGTTCACAAAAATCGATAGAACTCAATGAAGTTTTGTTTACATATTAACTATTGTCCTGAGAACTTTCTGTTTCCTTTTTTAAGTATATATTAAAGGTTATAGACCGATATCTTTGACAGCCTCTAAGTTTAAGCAAAAAAATTTCGTAAATTGTCAATTATAAATTTTATATTAAATTAAAAAATACGTCTGCGAGTGTATGTGTGAGTATGTAGGTACGAAACATGACATATTTTCTTCACACGGATCTGTTTTGTAGGGTATTGAAGATTCGGCATAGCCAAATATATCATTCTTACTTGTTATTTTTATCAAAATAAAATGTTGCGTGTTAAATAAACAGCAAAAAAAGTGTCAGTTTATATTTATTCTCTTAAAAGTGTTTTAAGAATAAATAAGTGGAGGTTGATGTTTGTCTACATTTAAGACAAAAATACAAAAGGAAAGAAATCATGTAATGTCAACTTCACTCCGAAAGTATTTTGAGTTTTATATGATGAAGTTCAAATACAATAAAAGATACCACAAGGAAACGTTTTATTATTTTTTTGTTTATGTGTTGGCTAAATAATGACATCAAATGAGTTAATAATTGTTGGCTTCTGTTATACAGATTTCTTAAAAGAAGCGCAGAAATAGAAAAGAAAAACGGAAACGTTTATATTTCTCTATGAGAAAAAAATGATTAATATGAATTTAATTAAACAATGAAATTAAAAAAAAAAACAAGTAAAAATATTATTGTTGGTCAAGACCGATTATATCATACCCTACACCACACTGTTGGTTATGAATGGTAATTAGGAAAATTAGGAAAATGAACGACCTTCGTTTAATTTTATTTTCTTATTTATTCTTAAGTTTACAGTACTTTATTGTGACGCTTACATTTATGTGAAATTTATGCGTTTTAAAATGAACTTTTGTGAAGTTTTAAATGGGAACTAAAAGGAATTGTAGACCGTATTTATATTTGTCTTAATTTTACCAAATTTTACCCTTCGAAGTGATATCTGGAAGGAGGCTTGCATAATTTGTCAGACTTATTTCTGTTTCGTTTTTCCGAGAGGACATTTGTGTGGGAGGTATCTGATATATTTAACCGAACATGGTCAATTTCAATACACTTTGTCCCTGGGCTAAACTAATTACTTTATTAAAAGATCTAAAAATTTTCGACTTGCAGAATGTTCATAACGTCTACAATGGACAGTCAGCCGGACTGACAGACAGCCAGACGGATATCCAGAATTGACGCGGAAAGTGATTCTGTGTCTTAAAGATGGATGTAACTTAATTTGTTTTGTATGTTACAAACAATGCTGTTTGCACTTCAAGCACTCGCGGTGTTGTAGGGTGTAAACAACAGCAGACTGACATTAGGAAATTATGTTTTTTTTTAATTAAATATAATATGTTTTTAAAAACATTTAATTGGCTTAATATTCTATTTTTTTTATTCTTTAATTTCAAAATAATCTTCACATTCCTTTTCAAAATTCACCTCTTATTAAAAGGTTAACATCATTATTTCACCTTCTGTCATAATCTAATTTTTCTTATTTCATTTTAGCACCTAAAATGCCTTCTAAATATGTTTATATATATATGTATCTTTCATTATTTTTTATTTAAGAAAAACTTAGATTTTCAGTATAAAACTAATGAACTTCATAAATGTCATGAAAATAACAAACTTTACACCGAAATATGAGAAAAAAATCATAAAACTTTTTGAAAAAAATTAAAATAAAAAATATTTCATAAACAACAACAGCAACACATAAACACCAAAAAAGATCTTAAATCTCAAAAACATTGTTGTAATTCAAACACGACTTTTATTTATGAGTTTTAGCGTTTTTTTTTTTCAATAATTTTGATAAAATTTTGTAATAAAACTGATAGTTTTTTTCCTAAGAGACCAAAAGAAAAAACACTCATACGATATTTGATTTCATATAATGAAAATGTTTGTAGGTTTTTTCATTTTTGTAATAAAATTTTTGAATTTTTTTCCAAACCATAACATATGTCA
Source organism: Cochliomyia hominivorax (assembly GCA_004302925.2). Classification (NCBI taxonomy): domain Eukaryota; kingdom Metazoa; phylum Arthropoda; class Insecta; order Diptera; family Calliphoridae; genus Cochliomyia; species Cochliomyia hominivorax. Next base: position 13,913,487 of record PYHX02000158.1, on the reverse strand, counting down.
TATACAAAGTCAATTCAATACCAAATGGTAAAAGGTCTAAAAAAAATCTTATATTTATATGACCTGATATTTTAGCTAAAAGTTTATTCTACTAAGAAAAATTAAATCTATGGAAGGCTTACGATAAGTTTTAGTTTCCAATGAAGTTTTATAGTTTTTTTTTTATTTAGAAAAAGCGTCAGTTGGATACATAATAATCACTCCGATTTTTTTTTTTGATTTTAGAGGAAATTTTCATTAATTCCCCTTTGGAAGAATATTTACTAAGTTTCGACTGAAGACTAAAATTTCAATCAATTTTTTTAATAATATTTTTATAGTTCTAAACACTACTGATAAAATTTTGAACTTTTTGGAAATCCTTCCATTAACGTTTTTGTAGTGCACTCTAGCACTTTGCTGGAGCAGTTAGTCCATCTCCATTTAAAATATACTACAACTTTGGACACCATTTTTTGTGCTTTTCAATTCTCTTTAACAAGAGTAAAGAGAAATTGGACTTCCCACTAGACAAAGCTTCGAGAAGTTTGGAGGATTTGCCTCTTTTGGTATAAATACCACATTACTATTCTTGTATCACTTAAGTATGTGTTTACAGGATGCCAAGTCAGGTATAACAAAGTGAACTTATTATGAAGACTTATGAATGGAAGCAGCCTCTATTTTATAGAGCCCGTTGACATATCTAAAACTTTTCGGGAAATTTTGACAGTTTTTGGTCCAGTGCTTTGCTTCAGCATTCCCTCGTGTATCAGAAACAACAACTTGACCAGGAAATTGCAAGAAATGTGCCGGAACACACATTGCGAAATTAGTCACAGTTTTAATTTCGTGCTAAATTTAAACTTTTTCTGAACAAGAATCTGAAGTATAAGCTGAAATTGATTGAATACACAAGTTTGAACGAGAATCTGAATAGAATCTAAAACAGAAAATAGAATAAATCTAGAACTGAACTAAAATTAAACTAGAACTTAATTAAAATGTAATTTAAAAGTTTCTGTTTAGAAAAATTGTCATGACTTTTTTTCTTAAGAAAATCATCATGAAATTTTATTTTTTATTGAAAATCTCAGGAAGTTTTATAAACAAAATCTAGAAAATTTTCACAAATATTTTTACAAAAAACGTTCACCAAGTTTTATTCTTAAGAAATTTTTAATTTTTAATAAAATTTTGACAAAATTAAATTCTTTCCAAAAATATTACCCGGACAGTAAGATAATTGATGTGTGTGTCTTAAGTCTTTTGTTTTGTGAGAAAAAAAATTATATTTTCTTTTGTTTTAAAATAATTTTTGTCTTGAAATTATGCATTTAATACAAAATAAGGAAAACTATAGTTTTAGTTTCCTTAAACTAAACAAAAAATTAATGTTAAGGAATTTTGCCAAATTTTAACAAAAATATTTTTCATTAATTTTAATTCTTTTTCGATTCATTTTTAAATATAAAAGTTTTAACTTGTAAAATATTTATCTAATTCTTAATATTCGTAAAACATGTTAAGAAATTTTTCATTTACCAAAATTTTCGATTAAACGAAAAAATAACAAAAAATATTTGAAATTTCTAATATTTTTTAAGCTAAAAACTGAAGAAAAGAATACAAAAATGAGGAAAACAAGTAGTAAAAGCTTTTAAGCAAAAATAAAATATGCACCTTAATATACCTTTTAAAGTTTTTATCGAAAATTTGTTTTTCTACTTTATAAAGTAAAACAATTTATATATATATACACACACACACAAACTCACACTCTGAAAACAGAGAAAATTCCCGTATTAAAACGGTAAAATGTATAAAGAAAAACAACCTCTTGTATCAAATAACCTTGTGCAAGTTTAAACATGTATTTTTCATTTAATACTCTGGCATTTGAATGCGAACAACAGCAGCAACAAAAACAAAAAAATATTGAAAATGTATCTAAAAAAAAAAAAAGAAATTGGTGGAAAAAACTGGAGAAGCTTCTGCAGAAGAATAACAACAACAAATCCGAAAGATACAACCAAAGAAACATATTTAATTTACAGCATTTCCTACTAAAAAATTTAGTTTTTTTCGCTAAAATTTTCTTGTTTTTTGTTGTATTTTATTCATATGTTCACTTGAAACACCAACATCATATCCATATGGTCGCTCGGTCGATCCGCCTGACGGTTGAATGGTCAGTCAGTGGCGGCTGTTGCAAGTGGCAGGAAAAAAAAACTAATAATAAACAAAATAAAAAACCAACTAAATGCTCAGCTAAATACGGTATTTAAGTCGGAAAATTGAACACTCTTAGTTTGCAAAATAAAGCAAAAAAAAAAAAACAAAAAAACAACAACAAACTCCACATATGATCGTATACATTGCATTTGTTGTTGTTTGCAATAGTCCAAGTATTTGCTGTTTAACTTCTTGTTGCATACTTTATTTGCAACATGAGAGACTAATGTTTTATATGCACCATTAGGCGCAACACGGCAGCAAAGAAAGTCAACTCTTCTTAAGCATCTGAAAACTTCATCATCAACATCATGATCACCATCACCACATCCTCACCAGCCATTCTCATACATAAATTTTGCAACTACTGTTTATTTGTTGTTGCATTATCATTGTCATCATTATGATGATCATTCCATTCCTTTGTTAGTATGTTTGTTTGCTTAGTTTGCATATGTGTAGATGTTTGTGTGTGTATGTTGTGTATGCGTTATGCTTCTTGTATGTTGCAAGTACATGAATACAACATATTGTAACATTAGAAAACATCTGCATCAAAAGTAGTCAGCAACAACAACAAAAAACTAAGCAATTTTTTTTATTTGTTGTTGGTCTTAAATATTTCTAATGCGTTTAATGAAGAGATTTCAAAGAAAGTTTTCATAAAATGAAATTGCACATTTAAAAAAAATAAATAAAAAAATATTTGTTTTTTTAATTAGAGCATTTTCTATGGAAGGAAAATTTAAAAAAAGAAATTTGCATGAAAAGAAAATCTTGAAAAAAATTTTCTATGAACAAAATTTTTGTAAAAATTTTCTATGAACAAAATTTTTGTAAAAATTTTCTATGAACAAAATTTTTGTAAAAATTTTCTATGAAATGAACAAAATTTTTGTAAAATTTTTCTATAAAGAAAAATTTATTATTATTTTTTCAGAAAAATTTAAAAAAGATTTTTTAATAAAAATTAAATTTTCTTTAGAAAGAAAATTTTCTGAAAAAGAAAATCTTTTACATAATTTTTATAAAAGAAAATGTTTCTTAAAGAAAATTTTCTGCCAAAAAAAAAATACGAGATTTTTTTTTCCAAGAGAAAATCTACAGAAAAAATTTTTTAAAGAGAAAATTTGATGATCATTTTTTATAGAATCGAAAAAGATGTTTTAAAATTTTCTCTTAAAAAAATTAACGAAAATTTTCAACAATAACGAAATTATGAAAAAATAAAGAGAATTTTATAAGGAGTGAGATCGAAAAATTCTTGACATACAAATTTTTAATGAAAACGAAACCACTAAATTGTAGTTTTAATTTTGTATATATAAATATATAAATCTTTCGGAACATTTTTACATTTTTGGTCACATTTTTGTGTTCAATTCTCTTTTAACAAGAGCCTAATATCGCTCCACTGGCCTCACTTCCAGACTGTATGTAGGATATGTTTATCTTGGAACAAATACCATGTTATTGTTTATATACCACTCAAAAGCTTGCTTATCACAGTGACAGGAAGCCAATTCAAACCAAAAATAATTTGACACGTTATGAAGTCTTAAGAATAAAAGCAGCCTTTACTGCTTCAACTGGATATTGTCTGCGATACCAAGAACTTTTGGGAAATTGTGACTTCTTTTAGTTCCTAAACATTTCTTTAACATTTTCTTGATCGTCAGCAATATAAATTTGCGAAGAATCTGATTTGCGAAGAATACACCTGTCGTCATCCGTTATGCAGCAAGAATATTTTTTAGAAAATTTGACTTCTCTCTGTTTGGCCTTTTGAGCCTTTTTTGTTTTGAAACCTGCATTAGCTTTAAATTTTTATACCAAATAGTACGAATACTGGGCTAAAGGGTCTGCTCTCCTACCGGATGTGTTGGGAGCCTTTATGAAAATGCTATCTATTTTTTAAACATTATGTCGACTCCTCCCTCTATCTGAACCGGGTTTTTTTAACGGACAAGTTCTCCCGGTAGTATTTAATAAACAGTTTGAAGGCAGAACTTTGAATACTTGATCGACTTTTTGCAAGTTGGGTTTTGTTAAAATATTTAATAATTTTTGTACGCACTTTTTTCTAGTCACTCAATTTAATCAGATTAACAATGCTTGTCATCAAACATAATAACTGACACGTTTTACAAACGTAAGTAAAGAAATGTGTGTTAAGAATTTTTCGTTCTTATTCTTTGAAAATATCCTCTAAAAGTGAATTTTCCAAAAACAATTTATATATTTTTTGAAAACATTTATTTAGAATTTTTTCATATAAAAATTTTGTTTTAATTCCTTTACGCCTCTGTTTAATTCATAGTCCGTTTTTAAGCATGTTTGTGTTTGTCTTATGTATGTTATTTTTTTATTTTATAACATTTTCCTGCTTAAATATTTTATGTTTTTTTTTCCTCCAAGAAGTCCATTTTTTGTTGTTTTTGTTTTCTAACATAAAAGCTCACGAATTTGCATTCATTGTAACCACATTTAAGATAAATGAACATAATAATGAAAGAAAATCATCATTTTCATCATTAACAGCTTTAAGGTGATCTGTTATATTCATAGATCAGCCTCACTGATGTTCACAATGATCATCATGAAATGGCGGATAATATTTGAAAATGTGTGTTTTTTCCTTCTTTGTGTTTGGCGAATTCTATTTTTTTCCCAAACATCAATTCACCTTTATGCTGCTCTTTATATTCTTATTTATATGAAAAACTCTTTTCTTTTAGTTTTGCCATTTTTAAACTTCTTGGTCAAATCAAACATTCGTTAAATAGTTGTAGTGTTGCCATTGTTATGGTCACTATTTAGTTTTCTAATAAGATTTATCTTTTTGTAAAAATTTTCTAAACGCCTGGCAGATTTGTTTTCGCTTTGCTTCATTCAGTTCCAACTTGTATTTTTTTCCTATTAAATATTAAAGCTTGAGGTCGCCTTTTTTCTTTGCTCTATTGATTGTTTCAGATTTAGAGGCGTTTTTTTGTTTAGAGTATTTTTAGAAAAAGAAATAACAAGAGATATTTACTAATTGAATCAACACCAAAATGGTTAAAAAATCCTTAATACGCAAAATAAACTTTTGCTTAGAATCATTATTTTTATTTTGGTTTTTAACTCTAATACAAGATTCAAAAAACAATAGAATTTGTTAGAAATCGGCAGCTTTTTATTGTTGTGTTGATTACCTTATTTATACGGGAATCAAGAGAAGCTTAAAGTAGTCATATTGTGGGTTGGTTATTTCTTTTTTCTTCTATTAGAATGTTGAGAATATGTCTTTAATTCAGGAATGTTTAAAAAAAATAAATATTTATGAGATTTAGTGAGTTTACAGTAATTTTTTTGGAGACTCATTAGTTTAAGATTCTAAATTTAATCATGGCGTTAAAAAATTTGAAAGAAAATAAGGAATCAAGGCTATAATACACCCTACAACATGATGAAGATATGAAAAAACTAAGAAAGGCTTCATGCTGAATTTGAATTTATAACATATTTATTTACAATTTGTTCCAAATTATCTTATTTATGCGATACAGATAACTTAGGACCGATTTTGGAATAACTTGATTTTATGCTTGAATACATCTCATATATGTAGCAATACTACATATTTTTACATTTAGTCCTACGAAGGTGTTCTTTAGGAGTGATTATTTATGTAAACTATGGTCAGTTGGTAACTGGTTATGTGGATTTAAGCTAACGAAAATTCGGTTGATATATGAATTCGTTAAAAAGTTATATTAATCTGAAATGGATCTTTAAACAAAATAATTGATGTTTTATAAAAATTCACGTTAAACTATCTTTTCGTTTTGGACACCTTTTTGTGATCTTACTTCCGGGCAGTTTGTAGGTACAAATATCACATTATTGTTCTTGTGCAAATCAAAGACTTACTATAGTGACAGCATTCCAAGTCACCCAAAAATAAGTGAACACATTAGGAAATCTCACGAATGGACATCTCTTGATGCAAATTTCGGTACTTGTAGAGCCCGTTGTAACAAATGATTGGCTTTTTTCTCAATCATTTATTACAATATTACTTGTCATACCAAGAAATTTTTCTGAAATTTTGACTGTTTTTTGGTGAGAAGTTTTTCTTCAACATTTCCTCGAGCATCAACGAAAGATTTTTTTTACCAGGATGTTGCAAAAAAATCTGCCAGAACAAACGTTTTGTATGGTTTTAGAAAACTTGACTTCAATTTTCGTGTTCTGTTCTTGGCCTGAATTAGCTGCAATAGTGCGAGTTCAGAGCTAACCGTGTTGCTTTCCCGCCGGGTACGCTGAGAGCTTTATGTTGGCTTTTATTGAAAATAGTTAATAATTTTAGTACGAACTTTTTTCTGTTCACTAAATTTTATCAGATTAACAATATATTTAGTTGTTGGACTTTAGAGATAAAAATTAACATGTTAATCTTCAATCTTACTTTTTACGCGAGACATTATGGACCACCTGCAGGGTCTACCTTTATAAAAATATATTTTGTTTTAATTCATATGACCGACATGGGTGGGCCACGCCCCTGACAAAGATAGGGACTTGTCTCTAACCAAGTGCAATTTCATTAATATATCTCTAACGTTACAAAAGTTATAAAATGATCACCAAAAAAATAATACGTTTTGCTATAGTGAAATGTAAAGTCTCCAGTTTCATATGATGTACTCGATTTTTTTAGTTTATTAAATAAAATTTCAACTTTTTTCAATTTAAAATATAAAATTGTCTCAAAGATTTTTCAAATTTTTTTTAATAAATTTTTGATGAATATAAAATTTTCCAAATTGTTAAAAAAACATGGAGCCACAAATTAATTTACATCAAAAAAAATTTTGTGATTCACTGGCATTATATAATATTAGCGAAGTAATATTTAAAACAAACCTACAAATATTGACTACAAAACAACAAAATATTAAAAAAAAATAAAAATACAAGAATAAAACCAAAAAGCTTAAAAGACAAAAGACAAGTAGAAAATAAAACAACAACACAAAAAAGATTAAGTTAAGAGAAAATATAACCAACTACTGCTTAGTTTAGTTTAGGTTACCTTAGGAATAACTTTAAAAAGACACACACACACACATTGAAACATTTAAAAAGGTGAGAGTATAAGTAAAATTGCTCTCACTCTTATTAAGATTAAGATCCCACAGTTCTAAGTTTAAAGAATAAATTTGATTTAATAATGACAACTTTTAAAAAGGAAGTGATTTCAATGACAGATTTCTAATGATCAAGAACACATTGGTTGACAAGTCGACCTCAATTGGTGACTAAAATAAAACAAAACAGAGTAAATAAAAGGGAAGCAAGTTTAAAATATTTGCTACTCAGAATCGGTCAATCAGATCGCATTCTTTAGTATTAGATTTTATATTATATTTTTATTAAGACTTTTTATTATGCAACACATGGCAAATGTTGACACTCGGTGTTAAAAGAATTAACTTTACTTATCTAGAAGAGAGTGTTTAAAACTGTTGGGTTACTGATCGCATTTAGTCATATGTTCATAACAAGTTGTACTCTTATAATTTATTCTTATCACTACAATTACACACACATAGAAAAAGCATTTTAATAGTGTGCTGATGTATTAGTGATAAAAAGTTTTAAAAGTATAAGTATTTGTTAATGTGTTAGTTTAACATTGTTTACTTTATATTCTTGTTTTTGTATTTTAATAGGAAGCCATTTTATATAATAAAACTGATCTTAGTGAATTTGTTGTTGTTTTATATTTAATAATTTTTACAAAAAAAAAAACACAACACACAAATTATATGATATATTTTATTGCTGTTGTTGTTGTTTTTTGTGTCGTTTCTTACAAACTTAAATAACAAATAAACGTCTAAAGCAGCAAAAAAAAGAGAAGAAAAGAAAAGAAATAAGTAACGCCTATTTTCATAATGGTCATCAACATTCAGCACTTTAACATAATTAACATTATAATAATGATTATATGCCACCATTATGGTGGCCATTTTGGTAATGAAATGACAAAAATAATAAAAAAAACACAAATTAAAACGTAAAAAATAACAAAAAGAACATTAAAAAGCAACAACATGGAAATATAATCATTATCGAACTTTAAGAAAAGATTAGACATATAAAGTCTCACACACACACGCGCACTATCAGATATAAAAAAACATGAAATTATTAAGTTAACAAATTCGCTACAGTGGTGGCCATATAAATAAAAACTTGAAAATAAAATTGTTAATTACTCTTAAAAACTGGTATTTAAATTTAAGGAAAGAACTATTACAAATCTTCCTGAATTGGAATATATTTTATAGCCAGATTTGTTTTCTCTTTGCAAAGTTTGTTTTTGATAAAAAATCGTTTATAAATTTCCTTAATTTTGAATTTCTGGAAAATATATATGTTTTTAAATCCCGGGCAGAAAGTAGCCATTCGAAAATTGAGCATTGAAAAAGGTAGTAAATATAAGGAAAAAGGGTGTAATATTGAAGAAAATTAGGTTAAATATCAGCCAACGAAACCTTTATTCATCACAACGAAAACTTTCGTTAATTTTTCGTATATTCTCCAATTTGATGAAAAATCGTTAATATGACTATTTAAATTCATTAATAGAAATGCGGTTAATTTGAATAAATATTATTCAATTTGAATAAATATTATTTAATTCAACTTTATTCATATAAAAATAAATTCTTTATATTGATTAATATTATTAAATTTAATACCACATTTAAGTTAATTTACCAAATTTAGTAGAATTTAGGAAAGAATTACGTTATGTTGTTGCTATAAATTAATACATAAACTATTAAGGACAAAGAATATATATTGTTAAAAGTCGGAGCGGGAAGAAACAATTTCTAAAAATTGTACACATCGACTCAAAATCAAATCCTTATTCGATTTAACGATGTCGGTCCATCTGTCTGGCTGCTCATCTAAATGATGTGAATTTGAGAGATATATTGATGAACATACTAGTTTTTTGTCAAAAGCAAATCCAATAACTTCTAGAAAAACTTCCATGAGAAATGGAGTTTTAAGCTTATAAAACATAATAAGATATTTAGAAAAATTCGGCGCAATTAAATCTTTCATTAGTTCGAAATTCAAGAAGAACGGTATACAAGTTATCGTATCTCTCATACCGACCCACTCACGAAAATCACTTTAAAATACATAAATCATATTAAACTGCTGATGATGTAATAAAATGTCTAAGTTTGCAACGATCGGATCCTTCCTAAATCATCTCAAACAGTACACATCTCTCCAAAATGTGAGTATCATGATGATATTTAATTATGTATGTTTTATACATGGACATATTATAAAATCAAATTCAGAAATACTTTCAAAGTCAATTTACCGTCTTTCTACAGTTTTGAAAATATATTGTGTTTTCAAAATAAAAATGTTTGATCCGAAATTTGTATTACAAAATAATGTGTTGTCAAAACATTATTAATTTGCCAAATAAAGATATACAATATTAAGGGTTTCGTTTGTAAGAGGGATACTATTACACCCTGCCCTATCCGGAATATATATAATTCGTAACATTACTCATTAAAGGTTTTATCTGAAGTCATAAACTGAATAAATCTTTTAATCATAATCATTGTTAATATTTTTAGTTTCAGAAGTTTGCTTTTACCATTATTGTGGATATGAGTACGCCAAGAATGACAGACAGAATTAGCCAAATCGACTGAGATATTGATTTGATAGAAGAATATATACTTTATTGAAGCTACGTATAGCTCATTTGCTGCAAAATTGTCATAACTCTTAAACGTTAAAATAAACTTAAAATCAGTAGTCTAAAAAAATAAGCGATTTTATCAACTGACAAATTTTTTGAACGAACTATTTATATATCAGAGAAGATCACTGCAAAAATATATTATGAATGAATGAATATGGATATCAAGCGTTATTCTAGGTGCACATTGGTAGTTGTATAGTTTATATTATAAACGTATGGACAGTTTACTATAACTACGTTATCATTCTCGAATTCCAAAAAAGTATGTGATAATATGAAACACATGGTCCTTCAAAAATATCTTTTAGTTTCATCAATTGATCGTTAATCCCTTCTGTATTCTTTACATCACTTTAAAAAAGTTCTAGTTTTCCTACTTCAAAAATTTCTTTATATTTTAATAAACTTCATTTTGTTTTAACTAAAACTTAAACGCAAATTATTATGACCATTTTTTTTCTTATGTTTTTTTTTTGCCATTACCAGCATTGTTTTGCACTCAACCCATAATAATATTAAAGTGGTTTTTCTGAAATCTTGTAAAATTAGGGTTGGTCTTTTTTAAAACATTCTTTTAACTATGACCAGTCATATAAACTGAAACATTTTTTTCTGAACTTTTTTCTCCATTTTATAATTGGTTTCTATATTCATAAACATGTTTTATTATTATTTTTTATTTAAGCAATTTACTACAAACATGTACTATTGTTGTTACATACTTAAATACTTAACTATTATTACTACAACCAAACAAAATTTACTTCCTTTTAAATTACCTGACAAGACATTATTTTTGTTAAATATAATTTTTTTTTGTTTTTAAGTCATAACTAAAAATTCTTTTTAGCTTCTTTTTGGGGATTCATTTGTTGCCAACCTTAATTTGTTTTATGCATGTTGTAGAGGGAAAAACGAACTTACCTAAAATGAGAAGAAAAACAGAAAATAAAAGAAATTAAAATTTTAATAGTAGTTTGTTTATATGAGTGATTATACTGATAATTAAGATAATTAGGGATTAAATTGGGGATTAAGAATGTGGAAATAATATAAATCAAAAATATAATTTTTGTTTTGTAATTATGAGAATTTTATTTTGTAATTAAAAAAAATAATATAAAATTTAGCAATAAAACTTTAGATTTCAAGTTAATGCAAAACGAAAGACTTAAGAAACAAACTTTAATTTTTATTTCGTATTTTTTAACGATTAAAAAATGTCTCTTATATATAATAATTAAACAAGAACACTGGTCAAACGACTTAAATTCATTTTTAGAAATGAAAGTCCTATAAATTTTCATTTTCATTAAATTCTACACAAAAACAGCTGTTTTCTAGTAAAAACTATTATATTTTCAGATTTTTTAAATCAGTTAATCAATTTGTGCAAAATTTTGTAAAAATGTCATACAGAGAATTAAATTGAATTTCACATATGGAATATGGTGAGAACTAAAGACGTTACAATTAACCACTTCAGGATTAAAGACACAAAAACTCTAAAAACTTAATTTTTAATTGTTATTTTTAGAAAAAGATTATAAAATTTAACTTTTTACAAAAATTTGTCACTAAAAGTTGCAATTCTCACTAAAATTAAATATTTATAATTAAATGTGAAACTTTCATTAAAATTTAAAATTTTCACTAAATTTTAAAATTTCAAAAAAAAAAAAAAAAAAATAAATTTAAAAAATTTTCACAAATATTTGAAATTTTTCACAAAAAATTGAATTTTTTCACAAAAATTTGAAATTTTTAAAAGATTTAAAATCTTCACAAATATTGGAAATTTTTCACAAAAAATGGAAATTTTTCACAAAAAATGGAAATTTTCCACAAAAATTTGAATTTTTTACAAGAATTTAAAATTTTCACAAAAATTTGAAATTTTTACAAAAATTTAAAATTTTTACAAAAATTTGAAATTTTTACAAAAGTTTGAAAATTTTATAAAAATTTGAAATTTCCACAAAAATTTCAAATTTCCACAAAAATTTGAAATTTTTACAAGAATTTGAAATTTTCACAAAAATTTGAAAATTTTACAAAAATTTGAAATTTTTACAAAAATTTGAAATTTCTCTCAAATAATAATTTGCAGTTTTACTGAAAATTGTAATTTTGCTAATATTTTAAATATTTAAAATTTTACCAAAAATTCGATTTTTCACAAAATTAATTTATAAAAAAAAAAATTTAATTCAATGTTCACAAATAATTAATTTTTAATTTGAAAAAAAGTTTCTTGTTCTTAAAATTCAGGATTTCGCTCAATATATTAAGTCTTTTTATAAAGATCAATATGAAGTTTAAAGACGTATTAAAATCTTTAAACCTTGTTTGTTATAAAGCACTTTCAGCCGATATATATTTGAGTCCTATAAGATAACCTTCTGTCAATATTTTTTGTCTCTTTTATAACTTTATGTATGATTTTTTTCGCTTCAAAATATAAAGTTTAATCAGTTTCCCTCTGTAGTATTTTCATTTCTGATTATCCTTCTGTCAGATTATTTGTCCTTCCGTATGTCCTTCTATCCTTTGGTCTGTTCAAAGTTTATCTACTATTAATTTTTGTGTCCATCTGATTCCCATCTGTCGAATTTAAGAATTCATCCGATTCATTTTTGATTTTTTTTGTCCAATTTTGTTTTCTTTCGCCAGGTTTTTCTATCCTTCCGGTTGTCTTCCCAGCAAATATTTTTTCAACCTTTATCTTCAAATACTATAATTTTTTTCTCATCTTTAAAGCTCGAAAAGATTTTATAGCAAATTGTCTTTTTATTACACCTTTTCAAAATTTCCAATCATTCAAGATTTATGCAACCTGATGAAATGAATGATTCTTATCAATATTAATGATTTTATTTTAAAGCATTTTTTCATTTATTCATTCTTCTTTGTTTGAAGTTCATTAAACGAAAATTTTGAAATCTCTAGTTTAAAATCAAATATTTAATCATTTTAGTTTAAAAAAATATATATCGCGTTTTTTTCTGCAACATCATTACAAATACTTAAGTGAACTCCATGTTTTCGAAAAAAAAAAACAACACATTCCTTTTTTAATTTACACATGCTTGCAAAATTTATATACAAACATATTTATTTGGAAGGTATCTGAATGTTATAAATTTTTCCATTATAATAATTTCAGAAAATGAAGAAAAAAAAATATCTCAACAAAAAAAATTAAAAACTTATGATGAGTTTCATTTAGTAGAGTAAATTTTAAATATGTATATGTGGCATATGCAACATGTTGCATATATTTTGTATACATTTGCCTGGCTGGTTTACTGGACTGCTCCTCTTTTTTTTAGTTTTTTTTTAAGAGGCGTTACATTTTTGATATGCGCCAGATTATTATAAATGTGTTGCTTGTCCTTTTCATTAGTTTGGCCACTGTGCACGTAAATGTAAAATAAAGTTTAAGAAAAAATTAAGAAAAAAGTATTCTTTAAACAACCCCTTTTTTGTGTTATAAGAAGTAGTTTATATTTCTTTCGTATTGAAGCCAAAACAAGATCACCAGCGCCTTTTTGTTGGACACAAAAAAAAAAGAGCTAACTGCTCCGATTTGGTGGTGGTGGTGATGACCATGATGAAAACGTTGAATGCTTTTAAGTGCAATGTTATCGATGTAAAAATTTCATTTATAATTTTTAAATATTTTTTGTTACTCAACAAAAAAAAACTGCAACAACTATAGAGAATTAAGTATTAAAGAACGGAAGCCATACTGCAGGCGCATGTTCTTCAACACTTCAAAAATTGACACAAAGCTTGTTTTCCTGTGCACTACACTAAAATAGAGAGGAAAAAAGGCATATTTATAAGAGATTTGTAACATCAAGAAATCGTCTACAGATCATAGAATTAAAGTTCTATTATATCTCATGTCCATTGATCATGAGGAAACCGAACTTCTTTGTGAAATGGACAAAATCAGCATGAGGGTCAAGATATTGAATATAGATCATAACGAAGAAATGAGTAACCAAAATACTAAAACTATGAGTAAATCATTCCCGTTTCAATTACCTCAAAATCGCATAATTCCCCTTCTCCTTTCATAAACAATCTAAAACATATTTTTCCTCATTATTTTCATTATTGCTGATAACACTAAAAAATACTTTTCCAGCCACAAAAATCATCACTTCCATTAAATGAGCTTCAATCGCAAAAAAAAAAGAAACTATTACATGTTTTACTCCACTTCTTTAGCTTCTTTCACATGTTACAAAATCATTAACTACACTAAAATATTATTAATCGTTGTTCTTAATCAATTATCTTTATCATCTTTAATTAATTTTATATAATTCTTGAAAGTTAAATTCTCTTTTATAATTATTGTTGGTTATGTAAGCAACAACAACAACAGCAAAAAAAACAACTGAATCAACCCATATTTTATTATCTAACCAACCAAATGATGAGTTAGAGTATAAAATTACTCGAAACTAACAACAACAATAACTTAACTTCATAAACTTTTGTGGTTATTTTTTTTTAATTAAACCTCGTTAATAAAAAATTAAAACTTTTAAAAAGATGCAACCTTATTTGGATCTTAACATAAAAAAGAGAGTGTAATTGTTTGTTGTCAGGTACATGATTTTGTAATCATCCCTTCGTATTAAAAAGAATGCGGCTGAAAAGAGAAGGAATATAAATCTGCATAAAGGAAACTTATTTATTGGGGTATTACAAAGAGAAAAGAAACCAGAGTGAACTAGAACTGAACTGAAACTAAAATAGAACTTCTTAAGCACCGAATCAAGAACTTAATTGAGAACTGAATCAAAGCAAAATCTAGAACTTAATCAAATGCTGAATCAAAAACAGAATCAAGTGAAGCATGAACTAAATCAAGAACTGATTAGAACTGAAATCAGAACTGAATTAAAAAACGGAACAAAAACTAAATCAAGAACTGAATCAAAAACTTCATCAAGAACTTAATCAAGAACTGAATTAAAAACTGATTAAATACTGAATCCAGTACTGAATCAAGAAATGCAGCAAGAGCTGAATCAAAATTGGAACTTAATCATGAAAAGTATCAAAAAGAGAAACAAGATCAGAATTAAAAACTAAAACATGAAACTGATGAAGATCAGAGTCAATAACTGAACAAGAACCTGAATCAAGAACTGAATGAAGAAGTGAATCTAGAACTGAATCTAGAACTTAATCATAGAAAGTATCAAAAAGTGAAACAAGATCAGAATTAAAAACTGAAACACGAAATTAATGTAGATCAGAATCAGTAACTGAACAAGAACCTGAGTAAAAACTGAATCAATAAATGAGTCAAGAACTGAATCAATAAGTGAATCAAGAACTAAATCAAGAACTGAATCTGGAACTTAATCATGAAAAGTATCAAAAAGAGAAACAAGATCAGAATTAAAAACTAAAACACGAAATTGATGAAGATCAGAATCAATAACTGAACAAGAACCTGAAAAAAAGAACTGAATCAATAAGTGAATCAAGAACTAAATCTAGAATCATGAAAAGTATCAAAAAGAGAAACAAGATCAGAATTAAAAACTAAAACATGAAATTGATGAAGATCAAAATCAATAACTGAACAAGAACCTGAATAAAGAACTGAATCAAGAAGTGAATCAAGAACTGAATGAAGAAGTAAATCAAGAACTGAATTAAGAACTAAATCTAGAACTTAATCATGAAAAATATCAAGAATTGAAACAAGATCAGAATTAAAAACTTAAACACGAAATTGATAAAGATCAGAATTAATAACTGAACAAGAACCTGAGTAAAAAACTGAATCAATAAATGAGTCAAGAACTGAATCAATAAGTGAATCAAGAACTAAATCAAGAACTGAATCTAGAACTTAATCATGAAAAGTATCAAAAAGAGAAACAAGATCAGAATTAAAAACTAAAACATGAAATTGATGAAGATCAAAACCAAAAACTGAACAATAACCTAAATAAAGAACTGAATCAAGAAGTGAATCAAGAACTGCATTATGAACAGCAACGAGAAGTGAATCAAGAACTGAATAAAAAACTTAATATAGAACTGAATCAACTACTAATGAAGAATTGTATTAATAAATCAAACAATCCAGAACTGAATAAGTCAATGAATTGTAAATTTACTCCAGAACTGATTCAAGAACTGAGTCAGGAACTAAAACAGGTACTGGGTAAAAACTATATCGATAACTAAATCATGAATTGAATCAAGAACTGAATCAGAAACATATTAAAAATCATTAAATTCAAGCAAAAATTTAATCAAAAACTTAATCAAAAACTGAATCTTGAGCTGATTCGAGAATTAAATCCAGAATTGATTAAATAGATATATCAGCACAAAATTTTGAGCTAAATCTAGAATAAATAAATATTGTATTCTGGATTCCCACTGAAATTCTTCTTCTATATATATTTCGAATTCATATCTAAAAAGGTGCCAACTAGAAATTAAGTATAAACTGAATTATATAGTAACTATTTATTATTTTATTATCCGACTGTATATTTAAAATTTTTTTTATTGTTCAAAAGAAATAACAAAAATAAAATTTTAAATTGTACTTGTTTCTTCTCTCAGTTCAGTTTAGTTTAGTTTTTATTCCTCATAAAACAGCGATCGTATATTTGTAAAATATTTCTTAAGCTTCTGCGAGAAAAAAAAAGTAACTAAAGATGATCTTATCATAGTTATGGGAAATTACTTTATTCTTATCGCAAGTGGTTGTTATAGTTGGTTGAATGGTTTGCCGCAACATGTTGAATTTTTGTGCCTTAACAAGTTGCACCATAAAATTTGAAATTGAATGGGGAAAAATGCTATTTGTAATCTTCATAACATTTTAACGAGCTTTAATTTTAAACATGAAGATTTTGATTAATTGTTTACGAAATGATATCGAAATGAACAAAGAAAAAAATGTGCATAAACGGGGAAAAATTTTAATTAATTTTTGTGAGTGTGTGTGTGTGTGTTAAAAACCTTAAAACAAGATGCTACAAAGTAAAAAAATTAAAAGGTTTTTGTTGAACATTTTAAATAACCATAAATAGTAATGAAATGATTTTGCTTTTTCAATACCGGAAAAAAATGTTAACAAGAAAAAATAAAATTATTGGAAATCATGATTAAACAACGAAAGTTTTCCTAATGTATTTATGACTTTTGTTTTAAATTCAGTCTTATTAAGAGTTTCATTTTTAAGAGACATTCAAATTTGTGCTTAAAATGTTGCAAATGATGGGAAAATAGACACATACAAACATTTTTATTTTATTTCTGGCTGCCTAAACTTAAAAAGATGTTTTTCACAAATATGCAATTAAAAACCAAATAAAGCTTAAATTAAAGAATCCTACATCTTTAAGTTATAACAGCTTCATCCCTCTCCCTATCTCCCTCAATCTTTCTATGAAACAAACGCATTTCGCTAAACCACCAACACTAAACCCAAAACATCACTAGAGCTAAAGCAACCAATAAACAAACAAACATTTCAAGATCTCATTAGCAGTTCATTTATAATAATTTATCCTCGTAAAAATAAAGAAAACTACTATCGACATTAAATGGTCAGACAAATATTTAAAAACTAAACAAAAAAACACAAAAAATCAACAACAACAACTGAACGAACGTTCAACAACATCTGCATAAAAAAACGATTGGTTTGCTTTTCTGCATTCAGCAAACTTATATTAAGCAAATGTTGTTACATTGTTGTTGTTTTTATTGCAAAATAAAAATAAAAATTCGCAAATATTAAAACGAAATTGTATTGAGAGACGAGGGACGACAAAAAACACTTATGCGTAAGCAAATTCAACGGTTTCTATGAATATTAATTTAATATGCGATCACATGAATGTTGCAATGTCCTCACGTTGGAAAGCCCTACACGAGGTAAAAAAAGAAAAGACTTTTTAATGAGAATTCTAAATTGAATTCCCGATTCAGTTATTCAGTCTCAATTCATTTCTTGATGCATTTTTAGACAGTTCTTTATTTAAGTTCTTGATTCATTTCCTAATTCTTCTATCACTTCTTGTTTTAGTTCTCGCTACAGTTCTAAATTAGCTTCTTATTTAGTTTGTGATTTAGATCTAAATTTAGATCAATATCACGAACTAAATTTAGGTTTTGATTATGCTTTCGATCCAGTTCTTGATTTAGTTCTTATTTCAGTTCTTGGCCAGTTCTTAGTTGAGTTCTTGGCTAAGAAGCTAATTCGATTCTTAAGGTTGGTTCCTGATTCAGGTTTCGATTTAGGTATTGATTCACTTCATTTCTTTATTCAGTTTTCTTGACTTATTTCATATTTCATTTCTCGATTCAGTTTTAATTCGGTTCTCGATTATGTTCAGTTCCTGATTATGTTCCCGATTCAGTTGCTGCTTCTGTTCTTAATCAATTTGAGATTGAGTTCTTGATTCTGTTATTGATTATGATCTTGATTAAGTTTTTCAATCTTCTGCTCTATTAGTTCCAGTTCTAGTTCAGTTCTACTTCAGTTCTATTTCAGATCTAGTTCAGTTCAGGTTTAGTTCTAGTTCAGTTTTAGTTCAGTTTTAGTTCAGTTCAAGTTCAATTCTGGTTCAGTTCTAGATAAGTCCAGTTCCAGTTCAGTTTTAGATCAGTTCAAGTGCAGTTCTAGTTCAGTTCAGGTTCAGTTCTATTTCAGTTCAAGTGCAGTTCTAGTTCAGTTCAGGTTCAGTTTTATTTCAGTTCAAGTTCAGTTCTAGTTCAGTTCTACTTCAGTTCTAGTTTAGTTATTTTTCAGTTCTAGTTCAGTTTTGGTTCAGTTCTAGATCAGTTTAAGTTCAGTTCCAGTTCAAGTACAGTTCTAGTTCAGTTCTACTTCAGCTCTAGTTTAGTTCATTTTCAGTTCTAGTTCAGTTCTAGTTCAGTTTTAGTTCAGTTTTAGTTCAGTTCCATTTCAGTTCTTGTACAGTTCTAGTTCAGTTCTAGATCAGTTCAAGTTCAGTTCCAGTTCAGTTCTTGTTCAGTTCTAGTTCAGTTCTAGTTTAGTTTTAGTTCAGTTCTTGTACAAATCTAGTTCAGTTCCAGTTCAGTTCTTGATCATTTCCAGCTTAGTTCTGCCTCAGTTTTTTAATCACCACTCAAATCAAATGGACATGGAGTTTAACTTTTATTACTCAGCATTTCAGTAAGTGTTTTTCAAACTACTTAATAAATTTAAAAGAATTTATATGAGAAAACTGCTTAAGAAAAGTGAAAAAGTACATAAATCTCCAAATATTGACATGAGTTTATTTTATTACTCAAGTATTCAATAAAGTATTTTTCAACAGAATAAATTCCGAGATTTATTGAGCCAAGAGAAAATCCATAATCTCGCAAATTAGTTTATTTTAAAAGTGAATAAATTGTTGTGTTCTTAATGCATTTTCAGTTTTACCGAGAAAAGAAAACAACTTAGAAAGTTTTCAGCATTTTATTCTTGCATGAAGAAATAAATGTTAAACGCGTTAAATTGGTGATTTTCTAAGTTAAGTAGGTGAATTGTTCCTCTAATAAAATTTGACGACTTTTTCCATTCTTATTAATTTTTTGGGCCATAATATAAATTCTTGGGCGGTCCGTAATTTTATTATGAGATATTTTTGGATTTTTAGCAAAATTTGGAAATAAAAGTTCAAATCATAATTTTGATTTCATAAATATTTATGGATTTGTTGTCAGTTCGTATATATTTATGATGAATTTTTATTATACTTTTTATTACTTTATTGAATAATTAATTACTTTGTTTAATATTTTATTATATATTTTTTTTTAATTTCACGTATTATGGATCTATTCAGTGATAATAAAGAGGTATTTAAATATACAATATAACTTTAAATAGATAATGATCTAATGGTCAAATCACAATTTGGAGTAGAAATAACCAAAGAGAACTTTGTTTAAAATAAATTCTGTATTAAAAGTTATGAGATTGAAAAATTCTTAACACATGTGTATGATTAAAACGTGTAGCTAAAGTATTTAATTTTTTTCATCAAGTTACCTTAATAGAAAGCTTGGTTTAGGTAAAGGAAGTGGTCCACGTGATGTTTCCAAAGCCAAAAAATAGAAAGCATTTTAAAACTAGCTCCCAACACATCCGCTAGGAAAGCTTCCTGCAGGTTTAAAAACATACAAGGCTCAAAATGTTCCTGGCAGGAACACTGCTAATAGTTTAGAGGCCAAAAACAGAGCACGGAAATTGAAGTCATGTTTTCTAAAGCAAAATTCTCTTCTGCTTAATGGATAAAAAAACATATGTTCCGGCAGATATTTCTCCAGATCAAAAAACTTAACATACAAAAAAGCATTAGATGTTGGATCCAAAAGCAGTCAAAATTTTCCAAAGGATGTTTATCAAAAAGCGCACTTTCTTGCATAAGACTTCATAATAAGTCCACTTATTTTTGTCGGGTTTTGGCATTCTGTCACTGCTGTAAACAACCTCTTGAATGATACAACAACAGTATTTGGTATAAGAAAATCCTTCAAACTGTCCTGCGCTAAGGCCATTGGAGAGATATTGGGATCTCATTAAAAGAGAATTGAAGAGCACAAAGAAGATTACAAAAAAAAAAAAAAAATTTCTTCTAAAATTTTAAATTTTCACAAAAATTTGAAATTTTCACTAAAATTTGAAATTTCACAAAAATTTGAAATTTTCACTAAAATTTGAAATTTCACTAAAATTTGAAATTTTCACTAAAATTTGAAATTTTCACTAAAATTTGAAATTTTCACTAAAATTTAAAATTTTCACTAAAATTTGAAATTTTCACTAAAATTTAAAATTTTCACTAAAATTTGAAATTTTCACTAAAATTTGAAATTTTCACTAAAATTTGAAATTTTCACTAAAATTTGAAATTTTCACTAAAATTTTGAATTTTCACAAAAATTTGAAATTTTCACAAAAATTTGAAATTTTCACAAAAATTTGAAATTTTCACAAAAATTTGAAATTTTCACAAGAATTTGAAATTTTCACAAAAATTTGAAATTTTCACAAAAATTTGAAATTTTCACTAAAATTTTAAAATTTCAACAAAATTTGAAATTTTCACGAAAATTTGAAATTTTCACTACAATTTGAAATTTTCACTACAATTTGAAATTTTCACTACAATTGGAAATTTTCACGAAAATTTGAAATTTTCACGAAAATTTGAAATTTTCAATAAAATTTTATTTTTCTCTAAAATTTGAATTTTTCACTAAAATTCTAAAATGTTTGCTAAGTAATGAAATATTCTAGAAAAGCTTAATGAAAAATATGAACACTTTATTATTAATATTTTTTTATTTCTTTAATAACTTTTTATCATTTTTAAAAATTTGTTTAATCAGATATATTTTGTTTGCTAAATTTCATATTTTTTATCGTTTAGTGGAAAAAAATTTTTTGACAATTTTGTTTTTACATTTAAAACTTTTTGTATGATTATAATCTTAACCTCTTTTTTTTTGTCTCTAAATACGAAAAAGACTTTAATTTAATTTCACATAAAATACACATGAAGTAAAAAGTTATAAAAAAGTATGAAGTAACCAACCCACACTTTTTATGTTCAATTGTTATTTAGAAAGATGTATGAGATGGTGTTGTATTACTAGAGTAATAAGTAATAGACAGACAGACGTATGGACGGACAAGTTTTAATCTAACAGGAACAGAGAAAAAAATTAAATAGCAACAAATATCATACATTTTAATGTTTACTATATTAAATCTCAACAAAAATCAGTAAATAATAAAAATGAAAGAAAAAAAAAAGAAAAAATACCAACCAGACCCAGTAACACATAAAAGCCAACAGAGATATATGTTATGGTTAGATTTTTTGAAAGTTACCATAAGTGTGAGTATTTAAGCCAAGCAGTAGCTTAAATTTTTCACCCACTTAAAAAATAAATGATATAGAAAAAATGTTTATATATAAACGAGTGTGTGTCTGTGTGTTTTTCTCACTTTGCAGCGTAAACGTATTTTGAACATAAACCGTTAGTTTATTATTTAAAGGCAACAAAATAATTGTCATTTTTAATGTCATTTAGAAAAAAGTGTTTTTTATTTATTTTTTGTTGTTTTCTGGTTGGTTAGAGTAGATCAAGATCAAAATAAAGTTTTATGGTTTTTGATATATTTTGAGATACATTTTTCTGCCACAAGGATTGTTTTTAATATTTTCTCATGAAAGAGTTTTCAATTTAAATGAAAACTAATTTCTTCAAGTGTATTTTTATGTATATTTACTCTTCCCTTCAAAACTACCTTATTTTATTATTATTTTTCCTTTTTTTTTTGGTTACCACCTCCTTCTATGCCTTAACAATTTCCATCAATACATCATCACAATTTTTTATTATTATTTTCATACATATTTTGTGTCTTCCTTCTTTATTTTATTACAATTTTTTCATTTCGCATTTTTTTTAGAAGAAATAATGGAAAAAATACTTTTCCTCCTCATCATCACCATCATCATCATCAGCATGTGTATTTTTTTCTGGTTTATATATTTGTCTGTTGTTAATATAGTTTCTGATGATTGTTCCTATAGTTGATTTTTGTTGTTGTTGTTGTTGTGCATTCTATAATTACAGCGATTTAATTTTCTGATTAGTTTTTACAAGTTGTAACCAAACATGTACGACAACCCCATTCTTTATTATTTTTAAACAATCTTTTACATGTTACTCACACACAATAATAATACACACACACACACCTATACACACATGTGTTTATGATGGCGTATAAGTAATTTAGTAAAGAATGTGTGTATGTTTACAAATACATTCATAGAAATAGATTTATGTTCGTATCTGTTTATAAAGAAATGCAAGATGTATAGTATTTTTTCTGCTATTGCTATGAGATATTTTTGTATGGTACATACGAGGGCAGGAGGAGAAGTTTTAAAAAATATAAAAATTATTAACAGGAGAGAAAATTAAATACAATTTTATATGATCAGAGAAATATCTGTAATTGTTCATAGGCCACATATAATTTAAAGATTGTGCTTTTACTATAAAGATAACTTCTTGGACTTTTATACAATTTTTATTTCAAATCAAAAATCATCTTGGAAGTTGTTACAAAAAATATAGTTATTTTTTTGGATCAGCATTTCAATTTCCACTTAATTAACTCAGCCTCAATGTAACAGACCGATCACCATCAAATAGCAAACTAAGTATATATCTAAATGCAATGAAGATATCATTAAAATTGCTACCTTGAGCTTATTCTGAAAAAATAAATTAAACTTTCAAACGATTTCAAGCTGGACTAAAAGTATATATGAAATAAAAGCATACTCTTATAGCTTTATTTTTGTATTAAGATATCATTAATCAATTTTTCCTTAAAAGCTCTGTTGCACCAAACTTTACATTTAAGTAAAATTTTTTACATTACATTGGTTGTAAGCGCTATATCAACTTTAAATTAAAAAAAAACAGCAAAACCTGCTATCATTACCAGCATTAA
The DNA here is from genome assembly GCA_004302925.2 of Cochliomyia hominivorax. Lineage (NCBI taxonomy): Eukaryota > Metazoa > Arthropoda > Insecta > Diptera > Calliphoridae > Cochliomyia > Cochliomyia hominivorax. The sequence goes on along the minus strand of PYHX02000158.1, from coordinate 13,889,920 downwards.
TGAAAAAAGTGTTCAATAGAAAGAATCAAAACTGTCCAAAAGTATATATTATTTAAAAGTGTATACTTTTAGCTTTCTTTTGGTATTAAAATTTTGATCTGCACCTGTTACAAATTTATATTAAAGCAAATTTTGATTGAATTAATCAATAACAAATAATTAAAGAAACCTTAATTCAAATGCGGTGAGTTTAGCAGAGGGGTATCGATAGTTCCAAAAGTATATATGGGTTAAAATTGTCTACTTATAGCTTTCGTTTGGTGCTAAAATTTGAATTCTTTGCTCATAAAATTTCTTTTTTTTACAAATTCTTTTTAAACCAGATAAAAACAGTATAACATTTTGGGAGAACTGTTAATCAAATAAAGAAAGTGATCAACAAAAGGAGCAAGATAGGTCCAAAACTATGCACGGGCTAAGAGTCTAAACTTATAGCTATTTTTGGTATTAAAATGGTATATATTCACCCCTAAAACTTCTGTTACAAATTTTAATTTAATTAAATGAAAGTTAAATTTTGGGAAAAACTTTCAAATGGAAATGTGGCCAATGGAAAGATTCAAATAGTTTCAGATTATAAAGAGATAACAATATGCATTTGTAGCCTATATTTGGCGTTGAAATTTCCTTAACCCTCTACGAACTAGAAAATTTCTTTAAAATAAAGTTTTTTTTAAGGAAAACATTTGCGATTAGTTTTATTCAAATGGAAAAATATATATATGAAATAAAAGATTATATACACTTTTCTTTTGATATAGACACTTTTAAGGGATTCCGACTCTAAAAATTTCTGACACAATTAAAAATTCTAATAATGGTTCATTACGACATTTTCTATGATATATCAGGAGCAAACGCTGTAAGGATTTTAGATACCGTTTTTGGAAAACCATTGTCCTATCAACACAATAATAAAAAAACGGCCAGTTGTCATTAATAGTTTCGGAGTTAGGATCCTGTATGTCAGAATAAATTTATAAGGAAATCGATTTTTTTGCCATAAAGCATGAGTTCCTATAGACATTCCGTGATTGTGTTTATAGTAATATAATCATAATGTAGATATGTAAAATTATGAATCGACCCTCGTAGAATATAATTCTGTAATTTGTCATGCCATAAAATTTTCTTAATTTAAAATAAACTAATATTTAATTGAAATGCATGCCATTTGATGTGTTTATACAAAGTGGAGGATATTTCAGATCGACATAAAATTATAGACCGAAACTTTTTTGTGTTAGTCTAAACTGGTTGATATATAAATACAATTGTACTATTTTTTTATTTAATACATATCGTATTTGGTGAAAAATCTAAATAATATATTGTCATATTTAAAGGTTCTAAAAGCTTATTACCCCAACGAACCCAAGAATATTTTAAATGCTAAATTCCACTAAGATGTCTTTAATACTCTGACTAGTAGAGTGTTTACAATTTTACATGGACCCACAAAAAGCGAGATAGAAAGAGAGTTATATATATCAAAATCCATCAAGATGCCCTTAACGGCCAGGCGAATGGACGGACGTTATTGAATCGTCTCAGGAAGAAATTCTTTCTTACAGTTCTTTTAAAGCCAAGACCTTCAAGTTCATAAGTGAAGATCTGAAATAAATCCCTTTTATATTTAAGTTATTTGCAATATAATGTTGATCAAATAGTAACAAATTAAGAATCTAAATTTAAACCTTTTTTAGTTTTGTCTACTCTCATATTGAAATGGATGCCTCTGGACCTCTTTGTGTTCCATCTGAATATCTCATATAAAGTGGGAAAATATTTTCTTTTGATTGCATGTTATTACTTTTAATTTAAAGGACTTTTAAGTTGACCATTGGCATTTTTCCTACACACTATTTTCCATTATATCATGATAATTTTTTTTTTTAGATTTTATTTTTTCTCCTGGGACAGTCGGTGTATGTAGCATTTTTTTAAGAGTTTAAACTTGAAAATCGTGATTTAAATATTAAAAAGATTGAATGATTTTAATATAGAAAGTGATATGTTTGCAATTTTTATATAGAAATGTTAAAGAAGAAATAGACAATAATAAACAGGAAATAATGATAACAGAAGATTTGAGATTCAAAAAGTAACAGTTTTTGAAACAAAGAGAAATTTTAATGAAAATTTGTTTTGGGAAAAATTCGTTTATATAAAATTTTTTCTTTTAAGATTTTAATTGCTTTCAAAATGTTTTTCAAACTCTTTAAGAAGTTATCATGTTTTGTTGTAAATATGAGTTATGATATCTTTTGATGTTAAACCCCTATTTCTTAACCATCAAACTGTCAAATAGTTGTCAAAATAGATTTTATATCTTTTTTTTCATTATTAAGACTTTAGATATAAAAGTGTGTGTATTATTGTCATCTTCCCCCACACACTTAAAAAAAACAACAAAAAAAAAAAAATAACGAGAAAAATGTCTATATAAAAACAATAACATTAAACATTCAGGCCAAATAAGTTTTAAGTAGGAGAATGTAAGTGAAGTGTGATTACGGAGAAAAAAACATTTTGTTTGAAAAAATGTACTTTTTTCTTCTGATATAAAAAAAACTTTTTAAAAATAAATATTTTGTAATTAAATGAAAAAAACTTGATATAAGTTAAGATAAAAATATTAAAAATTTTGTATTTTTTTCAAATGGTGGGAAAGTAATTAAGTATTTAAAGAAGGAAAAAGAAATTGAGATAAAGTTTTATTTGTAGGAGGTAAATGATTCAAAATTTTCTGTATTTTTTTTACATAATTTACGGTGCTTGGCACTTAAGTCTTTTGTTTTCTAAGTGAAATATTTTGATTTTAAGATTTTTAACGGCGGTAAATTTTAAATAATGTTATTAAGCGGTAATTAAGGCTTGTGTTTGTAGCTTTTATCTTTTTCTTTTATGACTTAATATTTTAATTATTTTAAATAAAAAGTTTAATTTTTTATTTTAGTTGATTTCAACATATGTCAGATAAATTTTTGTGTTTAAGGAATCGGAAGTATTTTTTAAATAATTTCAGGCTTTTGAACAAATAAATTTTGGATTTCTGAAATGAGGACCAATTCTGAAAATTGCAGAATTAAAATTATGACAATATTTTTTTCAATTAGTAACAAAGAAACAGATATCACTTCTCCAATATATACACAGATCCGTCTAATAATAAGGAAATGCTTTTTCTAACCAAAAAGTTTTTGTCTCTTAAGTCTTTTGTTTTTATTTTATTTTTAATTTTATTAAAACATATTTTTTTGCAGCTTTCAACATATTTTTTTGTGATTAAATATTATAAAGTCATTAAACATTATTTAAGCACCCACCTTAAAAAATATTATTATTGTTATTAACTAAGACAGCTGCTTCATCAGCTTTTTTTCCACAAATGCATTATAAAATGAAATTAAAAAAAATCTTAACATTTAGCTACATCCCCCATTTTTTATTTTTAGTTAAATCATGGCAAAGAACTAAAAAAAAAAACGTTTAAACTTAGTAGCGTTTTTTCTTTCAGAAAAAATCTTAGTTTATTGGTGGGTGTTGAAAGGCTTTTTTTTGGTTTTAATAATTTTGAACGAAAAGGAATTTTTAATTTGAACCATCGTTTATTGTTGTTGCTAGTGTTGCGGCTGCTGCAATGAATGCCCACCCTCCTCCTGTATTTAATCAACACAAACAACTAGCGGTTTATATTGTTTTCTTTAAATAAACTATTTTTTTCTTTTCATATATTTTCCTGGATTAAAATAAAATTTTCAATTATGTTCAGATTTCCCTGTTTTTTTTTAATGTTTAGCAGAAATTTTTATATGAAAACTAAGAAAAACTCCTACAATTACGAAAGCAGTTTTATGTTTAATTTTTACCACAAAAATTTAGGAGTTTCATAAAATTATGTTGACGTGAAAAGTAGTGTTTTTTTATAATAACGGTTTAAATTGTAGACTTTTTCTACTTTTTGAGCATAAAAAAAACACAAATTTGTTCATAAAATTATAAAAATTTGTTATTAATAATAAAAACGATTAATTAAAATGGCAAAGTTTAGTTAAAGAAAACAAAAGACTTAAGACACATGCTTGTTAGATTTCAGCAACACTTATAAAGGAAGAATTAATCAACTGTTTGTTAAATAATAAATAAAAATGCTCTAAAATTTATTTAATAAATAAAAGTTGTTGTCTTTCTGAGACTTATATTTTTAATAAATTAAATATTTAAAATTAAAAAGTCAATATTTCATTTGCTGCTTTGTCAATTTCAAATTCAGTTTTTAATCCATAATTGATTTTGATTTGTCTACTTTGTTTTTCAAACGTCATTTATTTAAAAAAAGTAAACAAGATTTTATTTAGATTTATTTAAATGCAAAATTCTCTTTAAATATTTATAAATCTTGTTTATATTTGTATTTTATTTATTAAAGCATTTAGTGTTTTATCTTGCCGCAATTAATAGCAGATTATGGATATTAAAAATCAATTCATTTAAAATATTTTTTTAAATTTATTGATTTAAATTTTTAAAGAATTCGAAAAAAATTTAATAAAGAAAATATGTTTTTCTTGCACTATAATTCATATCAACAAAAAGTCTTCTCTCACAGCAAAAAGCTTTTTTATATATTGTAGTTAGTTCGGTTTGTGCTGATATTTCCAACGTATAATCCTACACCCATTTCTAAAAGTGCCCGTCAACTAAGAATTAATTTTTGAGTGCATTTCACGTTGCACAGTGTGTTTTAAAGTGACAAACCGTTAGATGGATCTTATTGAAATTTTACACAATTAAAGTTGAAACATTTTCCATTTCTTTTGGAGCAGTGTTAAATCACTAAGTGGTCAGGGTCGTAGTTCTAGTTTAAATACCTCGAGTATGTTGATCATTTAAATTTTTTCCAAAAACGGTTGTTTTTAATTAAAAAGTAAAAGTGGGAATCTTCATAATTCATGTTTGCATGTTCGGTTCAATATTAAGGTATCTTCCTTACAAATGTCCTTCGAGAGTGAAGTTTTCAAGATGTTTTAGTTAAATTGGCACAAATAGAGTTTGTATTTGTTCAGATCTTTAAGGCAAAATTTCAAGATCAGTTTTTAAGTTATTGTAACTTCTATACAGACCAACTTCCGAAAATCACTTTGAAGTTAGTAAATTTGAAGAAAGAAATTAATATTGCGATAAACCGTCATTTTTTAATATTACTATAATCTGAGAATTATGTACTTAAGAGGCCTCATGTGTCGTCAAATTTTTATAATTTTGTTGTCAAATTTTTCATATTATAGTTTTTCTGGGAGGTCTGTTCCATCTAATAAAGCACAAATGTCTCTATTGTTAACAATTTAAATTTATTATTTATTATTTACAAATTAACCTTCTATTGTTGTTATTATTAAAATCAGCTTAGCTAGAATTTTTCATATTAAAACTTTTGAAATTCCGGTTAAATATATCTCTTACCCTCTATGTCACCACTAATTATAACGCAGAGAGAGAAAAAATCTAATAAATTACTTTAAACTACTAACTAAAAAAATAAATAAATAAAACAACTTACTAGACATCAAGTCTCATAGAAATTTTGATTTATGGCAACAAATAAAAATCACCATAAATACAAAAGACTTTAAATCATGCAAACAACGAACATGATCGCAAAAAAAAACAGACACGTATTTAGAGGAGAGAAGAAAAAAAGAACTCTTAAGTAAACCGGCAATTGTTACTATTTTGCGAGTAGGAGTAATTATAATTAAAAAAATAATAATTAAAACAAAAAAATTATAATAATTTAATTATAATAAAATCTATAAAACTAAAGAGGATTTGAAACAAAACCCACAACACAATCCAAATGCCAATAAAAGTAACATGAAAGAAAATAAAATATATATATTTTTTCAAATATCATGAACAAGTGTTTTCATAGTGGGTTTTCTGGGTCTTTGAAAGAAAAAACGTAATTTGCTAGAAAATAAATAGAAAAAAGGCGGTAGCCAGAAACCGCAAAAAATAAGCATTACAATTAATGTTTATAAAGTATTGAAAATAAGTAAAAGCTTTGGTCGACTATTTAATACCCTACACCATAGATGGCAGCCATTAAAATGAATGCTCAATCCTCGAATAAATATATTTTCTAAAATTTACTAAATATATGTAGAACTTTTGCGCTTTTAATAAAATGGGGTGAAATAAAATGTAATAGCGGGAGCTAGAGAAAATTTTGGGTCGACCCTCGTAAAATTTCTTACATAGATTTTTGTTTATATTTGCCTTAACTTGATCGATTCTTATCACTACGTATAAGTAAATTTAAGCTTTTAAAAGTGATATTTTAAAGGGGGGGGTGTTAGTATGGGACCTATGAAAAATAAAATATCCATCATGGTATAACGTGTTCATTATTTTAGATTGTTATTGGATCAAATTTCGTTTAAATTGCTTGATATTCAGAACTTTTATGGCCTAACACCTCATTCCGGGTAGAACACTGTATGAAATAATGGAACATTCATCACAACACATTTTAATAACCACCGTTCCAGGGCTAAAATTATGATACATCCTAAGGTCCAGAGAACTACACTTTGTTCAAAAAGTTTACATGGACAGTCACTCAAACGAATGATGTAGAAGTGATTCTAAGTCGAATGGTGTACTTAAAATTCGTGGTAGTAATATTCCTGCTGTGCATATTAATTATGGTGTAGGGCATAATTAAATGTTATAAAAATAGCAGCTGTTAATATTTGTTGCCATTTCCAGCATTTGCCTAATAAAAGTTATGAAGTAGAAATAAAATAATATAACTTTGTTTTATATTACAATAGTTTTGTGGCGTCTGAAGGTCTTGGCAAAAATAATATTTTTGTTATTTTATTAAAAATGCTAAAATGCTGTTAAAATACTAGTATTTGCCAACACTAAAGCAGACAGACGGACAGACAGACACTCACTCGACACATGTGTGCAATTTGCATTCATTTTAAATGAGTTTTGTGCAATAATTTCTGCGCTATTTCACATTTTCATTTATGAGTCATTTATTAATTAATATGAATTTTAATTATTCTAAATTTTATTAGAAGAAAAAAAAAGTCAATATAAATTGTTTATGGTAAATAGTTTGAAAACAAGTTTGTGTTTTAAGTCTTTTGTTTGGTAACTTTATATGTATGTGCTGAAGTGTCTAATGCGCAATTACTCTAAAAAAATATTACTTTAAATTTATACACCTTAACGCATTAACAATAACAAACATCTAACATATTAATATTGCATAATATGTTTGTTGTTTTTTTGTTGTTGTAACAAAAATATATGTCATTGCGTGTTTTTTTTGGCTCTCAAACACTCTGTAATTTATCATTTGCAATTTTTCAACACAAACATTTTTTTGTTTTATATTTGGATTTTTGTGGAAGTTTGTTTTTTTGATCGTTTTGTTTCTATACACTACACCATATCATAGTCTGGATATTATGCGTTTGTGAAGATGTTTGTAGTGAAAAGAAAAATAATGCTAATACCACTTAAGTATTTCGTATTTTTTAAAATATTATCCTTAGTTGAGCTAAGATAGTCCATCTCTCCATCTCTCGTAACATCGGTTCACATAGCTCAATCACTTTTAGAGTGCATAAATCCTCAGAAGTAATAGTATTTTGATAATATTCTATCAATTTAAGAATTAAGCAACCAAAAATACTGTATCAAGTTTGAAAGAATCGATTTATAATCTCCTTTTACCCTCATATAATCCACACTTACCAAAAATCACCTCAAATTTTATAAATCACCGACAAACGTGAATAATGGTTTATACTAACAATAATTGTAAAATCGCTCCAATATTTTTTATGCCGTCACCATGGCATAGAGTATTACGTAGTCTTTCTTAACTTATATATTACGTTGTTTCACTCGCTGTTTGTCACAAATACCTGTTGAAAATCATAATTGACTTTTTTGTTTTTTGTCACATAAAATAAATAAAACTGAGTTTAAGAAAAATGTTGTAGAGATATTTGAGAGCCAAAAAAAAATCCTTATATGTGTAAAATGAAACAAAAAGACGAATATGGATTGATGTTATTTTGAAGTTAATTAAGTTAGAAATAAAGTGATATTGTTAAGTAATAATTATCTAATGGTTTAGGTTTTGTCTAAAATTCTCTGGATTAATAATTCAAATAAATTATTTTAATAATACAAAACGATTCGAGATTGTATAAACATACTTGTTTAAATTATTTTGGATGTATGACTTGTAAAAGGACTTAAATCTAATTAAAATGAGCGAACATAAAAAAGTGTGTATTAGAATTTTTTAATTATTTTCAGAAAAAAACCAACCTACAGAAAGTTGGCCAGACATTGAAAGTTCTGACGACAAACTGTTTCCAACAGTACCGGAAGAATTTGTCCATTGATAGAAAACAGATATTTACAAAACCAAAAACCAAAGAAATGTATAAAGCGATCACTATTGCCTTAATACGAGATTCCCTAGAGCACTTAATATGCATCAAAGCTTCAATTTACTAACTAGTATAATATAAAAGAGTAACTCAGTTATTTATTTTAATTTAAAAAATCAAAGTGAAAAAAACTAATTTACTATGAAAATTATGCATGATTATAACAAATTAAGTCTAAATATAGTCCAATTTCTTGTCCTTCATTTGATATATGGATTTTTTTATTATTTTCGCTAGTGACCGATCTTTATGTCTCCTATAAATATCCACCAAAATTTCTGATCCATTGAAAAATTAGGTTTCTAGCGTTAATAGGACGGACAAAAACTCTAAAGCATTATTTTAAAGTTGTTTTTGTTTTGTTGTTATAGTTGTAAACAACAACCACAAGGGACTAAATTTTTAAATAAAGAATTGACCATATCTCGGTGGTTTATGAATGGATTTTGCAAAATGAAAGAGATTAATTTTGGGGAAAAATTTTAATAATCAGTGCCATAATTAAGTCCAATTTTTTCTCACAAAGAAAGAAATTAAATGTGTTTATAGGAATTAGATGGTTTGAAGTAATCGATTATAATCTAGAGTTTCCTATAATTATTAATCCAATTTTTAGTAAATATTTCAAATGTTTTTAGCTTTTTCATATAAAACTTGATCTATAATTTATGTCAGTTTTTCTTTAAAAACCTATTGTTTTTAAATAAAAACAACAAACTTGTAAACAAGAAAATTAAAATCTCTGTTCTCACATTTTCTTTTATCTTTAACTCAAACCAAAGAAAGTAGATTTTATGGACATTCTTGCATTAGAGTTTATTGTTATAAATAAATACATTTCAATAAAAAATCACTTTTATTATTGGAAAAACAATTCAATTTAAATTTGGTGGGATTTTTAGCTTAAGAATGTTAAGCAGTTAATAAACCTAGAAAAACAGAAGACTTAAGACACAAACTTTTTTTGATTTAATAGCATTTAAGCCATAAGAGATGAAGAGAAAAATATATATAAGCCGATTGATATAAAAGCTTAACACTTAATATTTGATCCACTATTAAGGCATATTAAATAGGAAAGAAAAGAGAAAATGTCATAAAGATAAAAAACAATGTGGAAATAAATAAAATTTATTTATGACTTTATTTAAACCGAAATAACTTTATTCGATTTTCTTTCTGGTATTTAGCATAATTTAAGCCAATAACAAGCTGGCAACATGTTTCATAACCCTAAACATGAAGAAAAACATATGTTAAGATCCCTAGTGCAAGTGTAAAAGGAATTAAAAATAATGTTAGACATTTTGTTGTTTGTGGTCTAAGAGTTTTTTTTTGTTTCATGTTGTTGTAAGATTTATTTATGTCACTTAAATGCCATAACAACAAATAACAATAACAAACCAGAATTTGTTGTTGTTGTATTTTTAAGATATAAAACTAAAATTTATGAATGGCTTTAAAGCATCAAGTTTCCTTTAAATATGTGTCACAACAAAATGACACATTAAGGCCTAAACTCTACACACATACACAAATAAACACATATTTACATTTATTTACACATACGCATAAACATACTTCAAAGCCCGTTTACGCGTTTAAATGCACAACAAATTTGTGTTTAAAATGGAAAATAGAAAAAAAATCTTAGAAAATGTGAAATAACGCCCAAATAAAGTCAAGTAATAGGAAAATGTCTTTTAGGAAAAAATCATAAATTTTGCAAAATTTTTTTTGCTTTTATAAAGTTTCTGCACATGTGCTCAACCTTGTATGAGGGTTTGGTTTTTTTGCCTTCTGTCCTCAATGAGTGATTCAGGCCATAAAGTAAAAATTGATTTTAAGCTTGATTAAAGTGATCAAAATTGTTGGTTAAAAAAAAGTGATTTTTTTTTGTTTTTAGATAATTTAAAAATTTATGACAAATTAAACTTGATGTTGATTTGTGGTTTTGGAAATTTGTTGGATTTTTATTCATTTTTTATTTTGTCTATTTTGTTAAAAAGAATTAAATCTCTTTTTATTTAAAAACTTTAACAAATAATCTATCAATTGTATATTTTTTTGTTTTAATCTTACAAATTTGTCTCGAGTAACATAAAACGTTAAAAAATGTTGTTTTACAAAAAAAAAAAAAAAAATTGTTGCCATATTTAGACTAAAATAGTATTAACGTCTTTTTACGCAATAATTACTTGAGTTAACATTACTTTTCTGTATTTCATTTTGTTTTGTTTTTATTTTCATTTGATATATGATTTCAATTGTTATTTTAGCCTTTCAGTTTTGTACATCATGTCATTTTGTCATTTTGACACTTTGCAAATCAGAGTTTTGTTTTATATGGTTTCTTTTTTTGTAGTTTTATTCTTTTTCATTTTTTAGTTAACAAAAATAATTCCATATTTTGTTTTTAGTTCATAAAATCATTAGAGCGTTTGTTTACAAGTCGTCTGGCTGTCAAGTTAAAAATGTCAAAATTATGTACTCAATGGCATCAACATAATAAAGTCTAAACATTTTAAACTTTGAAAATTCATCAAAATTTACTTAAAGAAGTAAATTTTCGAAAAATTTAAATTTTAAAATACAATTTTTTTTTAATTTATTTTATGAAAAAATTTCAAAGTAATTTTTGTAAAAATTTGAAATCAAATTTTTTTTCAACAGAAAATTTTGTGTAAATTTTCTTTTAATTTTCTTAATAGGAAATTTCGTGTAAATTTCTTTTAATAGGAAATTTCGTGTAAATTTTCTTTTAATAGAAAATTTCGTGTAAATTTTCTTTTAATAGAAAATATCGTGTAAATTTTCTTTTAATAGAAAATTTCGTGTAAATTTTCTTTTAATAGAAAATTTCGTGTAAATTTTCTTTTAATATAAAATTTCGTGTAAATTTTCTTTTAATAGAAAATTTCGTGTAAATTTTCTTTTAATAGAAAATTTCGTGTAAATTTTCTTTTAATAGAAAATTTCGTGTAAATTTTCTTTTAATAGAAAATTTCGTGTAAATTTTCTTTTAATACAAAATTTCGTGTAAATTTTCTTTTAATAGAAAATTTCGTGTAAATTTTCTTTTAATAGAAAATTTCGTGTAAATTTTCTTTTAATAGAAAATTTCGTGTAAATTTTCTTTTAATAGAAAATTTCGTGTAAATTTCTTTTAATAGAAAATTTCGTGTAAATTTTCTTTTAATAGAAAATTTCGTGTAAATTTTCTTTTAATAGAAAATTTTGTGTAAATTTTCCTTTAATAGAAAATTTCGTGTAAATTTTCTTTTAATAGAAAATTTCGTGTAAATTTTCTTTTAATAGAAAATTTCGTGTAAATTTTCTTTTAATAGAAAATTTCGTGTAAATTTTCTTTTAATAGAAAATTTCGTGTAAATTTTCTTTTAATAGAAAATTTCGTGTAAATTTTCTTTTAATGGAAAATTTTGTGTAAATTTTCTTTTAATGGAAAATTTTGTGTAAATTTTCTTTTAATAGAAAATTTCGTGTAAATTTTCTTTTAATAGAAAATTTCGTGTAAATTTTCTTTTAATAGAAAATTTTGTGTTAATTTTCTTTCAATAGAAAATTTTGTGTTAATTTTCATTTAATAGAAAATTTTATGTAAATTTTCTTTTAATAGAAAATTTTGTGTAAATTTTCTTTTAATAGAAAATTTTGTGTAAATTTTCTTTTAATAGAAAATTTTGTGTAAATTTTCTTTTAATAGAAAATTTTGTGTAAATTTTCTTTTAATAGAAAATTTTGTGTAAATTTTCTTTTAATAGAAAATTTTGTGTAAATTTTCTTTTAATAGAAAATTTTGTGTAAATTTTCTTTTAATAGAAAATTTTGTGTAAATTTTCTTTTAGTAGAAAATTTTGTATAAATTTTCTTTTAATAGAAAATTTTGTATAAATTTTCTTTTAATAGAAAATTTCGTGTAAATTTTCTTTTAGTAGAAAATTTTGTGTAAATTTTCTTTTAGTAGAAAATTTTGTGTAAATTTTCTTTTAGTAGAAAATTTTTTGTAAATTTTCTTTTAGTAGAAAATTTTTTGTAAATTTTCTTTTAGTAGAAAATTTTTTGTAAATTTTCTTTTAGTAGAAATTTTTTGTAAATTATCTTTTAATAGAAAATTTTGTGTAAATTCCTTTTAATAGAAAATTTTTTGTAAATTATCTTTTACAATAGAAAATTTTGTGTAAATTTTCTTTTAATAGAAAATTTTGTGTAAATTTTCTTTAAATAGAAAATTTCGTGTAAATTTTATTTCAATAGAAATTTTGTGTAAATTTTCTTTAAATAGAAAATTTTGTGTAAATTTTATTTCAATAGAAAATTTTGTGCAAATTTTTTTAATAGAAAATTTTGTATAAATCTTTCTATTTTTAAGAAATTTGATGTAAATTTTGCTTTTTACAGATTTTTTTTAAAGATTTTTAAAATAATTAAAATTTTTACTCTTTTCAAATAAGTTTAATTTGACATTTGATAAAGTTAACATATATTGGAAAACATGCTCCAATTTATTTTTATGACTGAAATTTTATTTATTTTCTTGCATGTTTTTTTTTAATCAGAAAAACCCTTGTAAACATGAAAATTAATTACGTTTACATGTTACAAATTATTTTACACCTGCCTGTAAACAAAATAAATTTTATAGATTTTTGTTAGAAACAACAGAAATGGAATTAAGGGATTTTTCATTTAAAAACTATAAATTTAAAAAAATCACTATTAAATACGAAAGACTTAAGACACAAACATTTTAATTTTTAGACCATTTGAAACAATTTATTGACCTTTTTTCCAAGTAATAAAATTTTACTTAAACATCGAAATACAATTTTATCACTTAATAGTGCATTTTTCGATAAATTTATACATTTATTTCATGATTAACTTTTCGAAAGTTTTATCGGAAAATGTAAATTTTTGGACATTTAATAACTTAATTTCATGTTATTGAAATAAATTCTAATTTAGTTTTCTTTTTTCTTTAATAAAAGCTTTAAAAGTTTTCTTTTTTTAATTTATATGAAAATAAAGAAATGACAATTGAAATAGAAATAAACTTGAAACAAATAGCGAAATAAAAACGGATTTAATATCAATTTATTGTGTTAAATGAAAAACAAGACATGTATTACTTTGTTAGCAGGCGGCTCTTTTTTATTGTATTAAAACACCACAGAGACAAGCAGACAGACACTTCCAGTGACAATTGAAAATATCTAAAATATACATTGTAATAAAATAAATACCACAACATTCACTTCGATCATCACAGAATTAAAGTAAAATAGAAAAAAAGTATTTAATACAAATGATGTAAATTGTCTTTAGAAAAAAACCATGAAAATTAAAACTCTTAAGAAAATTTGACATGTTGATGACAACAACATCGTTTGATTTGAAAATAATAGAGTTTTATGAATACTTTGTTGTTGGAGAACATAATTTAATTTGGGGAGTTAATACTTACAAATTATATTATTGAATAAAACATACCTGTAAAGAAAATAAATAAATAAAAGATAAAATTAGTTAGAATTATGATTTAGTTAAAAATAATATTATAACTTAAACAAATTTAAATTTATATTCATGTTTAAATATAGAATTTTTTTTTGAAAATTTTTATAATATTTTTTAATAAATGTTGTCAAGATTTTTCGCGTGTTTGGAATTTTTTTGCTTTCGAATTTCGCATTTTTAGAGTTATTAAACTTATTATTATTTTTTTTTTAGATTCTTTTTCAAACTAGTTTTTTTCAGAAAATTTTGTCTTATTTCTGCCAAAAGCCGCATTTTTAGAAACTTTAAAAATTTTAAGAAATTTCTAAAACTCTTGGAATTAAAAATTTTGTTTAAGCACGAATTTTATGAAAACTTTATTAAAGTTTAAATTTAAAAAATTTTTTTTAAAGAAATTTGGAAAATTTTTCTTATTCATAATTTTAGAAAATTTTGCAAAAATTCTTACTCTTGCATTTTTTTTTTTCAAATTTCATATTTTTCTTTAATTATTTCTTTTATAAATTAAAAAAAATCTACTTTTATTCAAAATTTCTGATTTTTTTTTTTGAAAAAGTCTACGAATCTAGGTAACACCCGGTGCACTTTCCGTCTTTATAAAGTGGTTGATACCCCCCCCCCTCCATGGTCCTACCCATCCTAGATTTGGTCAGTAAAAAAGATCGCTGGGAAAATAATTGAAACCAATTTTAATACTCCCTCATTTACAGTTCTTTAGATATTCAATAATTTATATTGCTTAACCCTACCCGACCTACATTTTGATCAGTTAAACAATTTCTTGAGAAAGTGATTAGGGTGAATTTGAGAACTTTGGCTGTTACAGTCCTTAAGATATTCGATAATTAAATTTTTTTTATATAAATAAAATTTTTATCCTCATGATTGTATCGCCCTTTATTCTGTCCAGTACAACAGTTACTTAAAAATTTATTGGGACCAAATTTTTAAAATTTAAGAGGTAGTGGTTCTTTAGATATTCGATCATCAAGGTTTTATTTGTGTTGATTCTACCTCTCCCCCTGATTCTATACGTTTTCACTTTGTCTAATAAACAATTCCTTGAAAAAGTAAGGGGGGCCAAATTGGGAAATTCTCGCTGTTACACTTCTACAAATATTCGATTATTAATTTTTGAAAAATCTCTTTTAAAAACAGGTTTTTTAAAAAATATATTATAGCAAATTCCTTCAAAATCTTATTTTATAGCAAAAAATTGATCACAGATGAAAATTTTTTTAATGAAAAAAATATTTAAAAAGATTTGTATTAATTTTTGTTGCAAATGATTTAGTTGCTTTGCAATTCATCACAGTTTATGATTATTTTTGCCAAAAAGAGACAACAGACTTTAAACTTTAAAAGTCAATATTTGAATTTTATAAAAATAAATTGGACACAACTTCTTAAAAAAAGTATTAGTTATTAACGAACTTCAAAAATGTTTTACCTCAAAATTCCTAAAGTATTGAATTCCTAAAGTATTGATAACAGATTTAACTTATTTACTGATTTTTAAAGTCTTTTAGCTTTAAAGTTATGTTTTTGAAGTTTTTAAAATTTAATATAGATTAAGACAATTTTTGAGAAGAATGCTAAACTAATTAAGTTAATAAGGTTTTTAATTATGTGATCACAAAACTATCTTTGTCATCTTTTAATTCTTTTATTCTATCTAATGATGTTTTGAGGTTTTTATGTTTAAAAAATCAGTTTTTGAATTTTTATAAAAATTATCACAAATTAATTCTGTTTTGCAGAAAACTCTAATTAAAGTTTCAGAAGTAATTTAAAAATTATCGCAAATAAAAGGGAATGATAATTCTCTGAATTAAATCAAAGGAAATAAAATGAAAAAATGCGATTTTAAGAAAATTTTGAAAAGAAAGAACAACATATAGTTTTTATATATTTTTAGCTTTTATCTCTTAAATTTTAAAGTTTCCCCAAATGACAGCATTTCTAAAATTATTCTTCTTTTTCTTTTTATTTCGTATTTTCGGCTTTAAATACACCTTCACTTTTTTTTAATTTTTAAGCTTCCGTGATATCCAAATTAAATCTCTTAAAATCGTTACCATTTAATTTCAGATAAAATATGATCATTTTAATGGATTTTTAAAAATTCATTTATATTGAAACTCATATTTAATTCTTTTGTTTTATAAAAAATAAAAATAGACCCAGTTTTTTTTTCAACTTATTTATGACTTTTTTCATTAATGATTCCATTTAAAAAAATGTTATCACATTTTGGGCAAATTTTATTCAAAAAAATCATTCTTTTCCTTTTGCATTGATTAAACCATTGTTTTCGCTTTCAAAACTGATTGATTTGTTAACCGGTTGGTTTGGTTTTCTTTGAAAACCAAAGATCACATAGAAAAATACAAAAAGAGCAAAATTCTTCTTAGTTTTTACAATAATTCAGCTTTTAACACGCTTAAAAGCTTTGAATACTTTAATAATAATTTTTAACATTTTATTAGCATTTTAAATATATAAATTTGTTTAATACAAGAGAAAATACATTTATTTTTTTTATAATAAATTTGGTATTTTATGGCCTTTTTTGTCTATAGAAATGGGAAAGAGGAAAAAACTTGTTACACAGTAGTCTTTGATGACAACATTTCAATATTTTTCTATAAAAATTTATTAATTAACATTTTTTTGCGGTTAATAAATTTTACATTACATTTCCAGAAGAGACATTTTAAAATGCCCTTGATGTAATTAACAAGAGTGAGTAACATAATTAAGATATCAACATCTACAAAAGGTAATAAATATACAAAAATACATTAACTACTTAATATTATTTCTGTTGCTTTTACAGCTGATGATTATTATGATGCTGGCAATAATGATTATGATGTTAAAAAAAATGTAGGAAGTTATAAACGATCAAATTCGACTATTTAATACTGTACACCACATTGTTGGTTATACGTGGTAGCTAACAACAATTAGGGTACCACTTTCGTATAAAGGTATTTTTATTTAACTTACGCTACTGGTCCTAACATCTAAAGGACTTTTTCTGTGGTCGTTATATGGAAGCTAGAAGAAATTATAATTTATTCAGTTATGGGAGATTTAAGCCCTTCAAAGTAATATTTGCCAGGAGGTTGTATGGGAGAAATAACGAAGCGATCTTCATATTACTTGAAATATTGTTTCAGAATATTGTAAATCAAATTTGAGCCAAATTTCTTTAAAATAAGATTAGAACTTTTGTGATCCCCATTTCGGGTGAAATAATGGACCCATCATCACCAATTTCAATAGGCATCGTTCTTGGGTCCAAATAACCACCCATGTCAAATTTAATTAAGATATCTGCGGCCTTTATTTTATTCATAGGGTTCATGGACAGCCAGCCTTCAGGCCAGACGGATGGACAAACATTTCTAAATTGACTCAGGAAGTGATCCTGAGTCGAATGGCGTTTATTTAAAATATTGTTAGCATATATTTCGCATAAACGTATAATATCCCAACCATCTATCCATAAATTTCACAAAAAATTGTCTGTTGATTGGCATAAATTATCACTGTTGGTGGGCCCGTTTTTTTTTCTCAAAAAATTCTCAGGTCACTTGTAATTTAAATGTTTTCTTAAATAGAAAAAGAAAAACAAAAACAACACTGAAAACATATTTTGCCTAATGAGCTTTCATTTTTATCGTTAAAGCTTTAAATGAAACCAAAAAAAAATATTTGTAGGCAAATGAAAAATCAAATTTTTATGTTAATTGTTTAATAAAATAAAACAAAAGATTTAGGAAACATACATTTGTGGGGAGACAATTTTGTTTAAATGGTTTATTAACTTTAATTAAAATATTAAACTAATTTTTCAAGCTTAACAATTTAGAAAAACTGTTTATCAGTTTGTTGAACAAATTTGAAAACAAAAGATTTAAGCAACAAACTTGGTTTTATATAATTTTTTTAAAGGTTTTTGATGATAAAATTATAAAACTAAGTAAAAAATAAAAATTAATTAATAAAAATAAAACGAGAAAATAAACAAGAAATAAATCAAAAAAAAAAAAAAAAAAAAATAAAAAAACGCTAAAAACACAAAATCTCAAAAAGCAGAAATTGTTTTTTAATACTAAAAAAGGAATAAAATATAAATTTACATAATTAAAAAAATGAACGCCAAAATTGTAAAGAACTTAAAAGAAAATTAATAATAAAAATAAAAACATGCCTAAAACAAATATTACTAAATATGAACAAAAAGTGAAGAAAGGGAAAATAAAAAAAATCGCTAAAATATCAAAAAGCTTTGAGAAAAGGAAGAATATGGATCTTTTTGATTAAAAGCATACATTACAAGCATACAATACATTATAACTTAAACTTATATTTTTGTCGAAAATTAACAATGAAATTTTTATTATAGAAAAATGTAAAGAAAATCGCTAAGTAATGCATCCCTGAAAAGAATGTGTAAAATATGAACAAAATGTAAAAATATTAAAACAAAATTTAAGAAATATAAAATCATTCAAATGAAAATTATTTTACAAATTAAATATTAATAAACATATAAAATCGCTTAAAGTAAAAAAATCTAAAATTTTAATATGGTTTTAACGCGGCAATTAAAAAACGAGAAATCTCTTTTAATATAATTTCGAACTAATAAATTAAAAAGTGGGAAAATATCCATCTTATTCAAGAGGAAAAAATATATTTATTAAAAAAAACGCCAAAATATTTAAAAAATTATTAAAATGGAAAAAATTCTTTCATTTAGTGGCGAAAATTATCTAAAATTTTTTAAAAAAGAAAAAGTCTTAATTAATGAGATAAAAACGGATAAAGTTGTAGAATATTTAAGGCTAAAAACTCTACAAAAACTATCTTAAATATTGTAAGAAATTTCCGAAAATTATTATATAAAAAAGTGTATTTTAAAGGACATAAAAACGATAAGAAAACACAAAAAATTGCTACAAAATAACAGAACAAGGGAAATCGCAAAAAAGGGAAAATATCTTAAAAAATTATCAAAACCTACTTTCAAGCCTCTTTTTTGCACAAAAAATCGGATAAAATTTAAATTTACTCATTTAAGGAGAAAAACACAAATCATTAAAAAATGTAATTAAAAAAAAAAAAAAAAAAAAAAAAAAAAAAAAAAAAAACGATAAAATCATTTAGAACAGTTTAAAAGAAAATCCTCAATATTGCGTTAAAGTAGACATTGAATAAAATAATTACAAAATATATAAAAACGACACAATAACAAAAAATTGCTGAAATACACCGAAAAGAAAAAAACTCTTAAAATTTAAATAGAAAGTAATAATTATTGTAAGAATTTTATTCATAATGGAAAAATGCCTAAAATAAGCAAAAAGTGAAGTAAAAATAGCTAAAAGTAATTTTATTATAATACAAAAATAATCTTAACTAAAAAATTAAAATGCTTTAAAGACACACAAATCATTAATAAGAACTAAATTATAAAAAGAAGCTGAAATTAAGTAAAACGCTAAATTAATTAAACTCTTCATAAAATATATCAAATTCATACCGTATTTGCGATAAATAGACTTTAAACATTATAATAATCAAAATTACACAAAAACGATAAAATAGAAAAAAAATCGCTAAAACACACAAAACAAGAAAAAAGTCATCAAACACAATCATTTTAAATCCTTTAAAATTTCATCAAAAAATGTAAATATAAAAAAATAAGTAAGTCTGAAATAAGAAAAATGCGTCATGATTGAACATTAAAAAAATCGCTAAAAAGAATTATAAAATAATGATCAAAGAGATTCAGAAATAATTTTAGGAAAGGAAAATAATTTTAGAACTCAAAATATTAGAATATCGCCAAGACTACAGTAAAGAAAATTTTATGTGTAGAAAAAAAGAGAATCACAAATGACATTAAAATACAAAATTATTAAAAAGCGCTAAAACAAAAAATCACAAAAATTAAAAAATATTGAACATTTTTAAATCCTTTAAATTTCATCTAAGAAAGGAAATATCACTCTATGTGGAAAAATAATAAAATTATTATTTAATTATTAAAGGGAAAGAAATAAGAAAATCAAAAAACGAAATATCAAAAAAAAATCGCTAAATTAAAAAAAAAATGAAAAGTATAAAAATATATTTTAAATATTTTTTTATGAAATAGAACTCGATAAACTTTTTTAAAACTCCTAAATACAACAACGACTCAAAAAAGCTAGAATGAGAAAAAAGCACTGAAATGTAAAAAAAAATTAAAAAAAACGCTAGAATTATTTAATACATTATAGAAGAATACCTCAATATTACTTGCTGTTAAGCCTAAATCTGTCATTATTTATTAATCCAGCCAAAATAAAATCCCTTCTTTCTAAAGTGTAGCGAAAAAAGGTTCTCAAAACGCCTTAAGTGAAACACCTATAAATAAATTCATTTATATCATTTTTACTCCTTTAAATTATAATTTAACTGTCGATGTTTTCTTTCGACTTTAACTTACATCCTCTTTGTTTATGTTTGGTTTATTAAACTTGAACTTAAAGCCCCCCGAAAAAATATAAACTTCCTGATTCTTTAAAAAAATTTACTGGGAAATTTGTTGCATGTATAAAGTTTGATTTCATTCATTTTTTAAAAATGAGATTTTTTGTGAAGTTTTTAGTTTTATTTTAATTTAACAAGAGCTTTCAAATATTTTAGTTACACCTTTATTTGTTCATGCCTTAAATATTTTATTGTTTTTCTGTTTTTTTGTTTTTCGTTTGTTTGTTGCTTGGTGTCATACTAACACCAATAAAATAACAAAAATAAAAAATAACAACTTGCAACAAAAATTTTATTTTTAACAACCAGTTTTGCCAAAAAGAAAAAATGCAATTTCGTTTTGTTTTACGTTGTAACATACAATTGATGTCAATAACCAATACAGCAGCCTCAGCAACGCGAAAAAAATTAGGGTTTTCGGTTATCAGAAAAACCTCTACAACTAGAGGAATATTTCCCCAGTTGTTGTTTTTTTTTAATCTTTCCGTGCAACTTCAGTGTGGCATGTTATCAAGAAAAAGAAGTCCAACTTCCATATTATATTCACAATGATATCAGTTCGCAAATTAACAATCGCCAGGAAAAAAAACTTAACTACATTTAAAGTCTTTTTCTTAAAATACTCTCTGTATTACAGTATTTATGTGTCGATTGTTCATACGTCTTGCTACACTCATACATATGTTGGTAGACTTGCCACAATATCTTTAGCCAAAATTTAAAGTTTGTTGCCAAAATGCAGAAAATAAACCTAAAATACTGTAAAAAAGTCAATAATTTTGAAAAGAAGTTAAACGTCGCTCTATAACGATCTTATAAAGTGTTTAATTTAATACTGTGCCAGAGTTCAGCCAACAAGATCGACATTCAATATAAATTGTTTCTGTTCGTTCGTTTGCTGTGTTAAATATTTTATTTTGTTGAAAAATTGTTTCTTTCATTTTTGTTATTGTGTAGAGTATATTTAGCTGTTTTTTTATTATTTTATTTTTTCCTTTAAGGTGATAAATGTTAAATTTTAATTTAATTAAATTTTTAAATTTGGACAATTTTTTTCTTGTTTTCTGTTTTTGGGATTTTTGAAGGCGAATGCTGGGTTTTCGATTAGAGAAACAAGTGATTTTTGAAATGGAAAAAATAATAATTTCAGAATAGGGAAATGAATTCTAAAATCAACCTATCTAAACTATTTTTATTAATATTTCAAATTACATTTAAAATGATCTAATAAAAATAAAGAGCTTTTTTTCTTATCTTAAAGTCTACTTAATCATGAAAATTTAATAATTTTAAAATTTAATAACCCAGTTTCCACCACAAAAAAGAAAAAAAGGCTAAAATTAAACAGAATCACCGAAAAACAGTTACACAGAATTTATGTTTGGATTTTCCTCTTTTCAGCGATTTTTTTTTTCGTTTGGAGATTAAAAAGTCGCTAAAATTAAATAAAATCATCGAAAACGATTTTAAACAAATTTCATTGTGAATTTAGCTTTTTTTAAGGTTTTCACCGATTTTCTTCCATACATAAAATTAAAAGTAAGGAATAAGAAAATCGCTATAATTTACAAAAAAATCACTTAAACATCTTTCGAAAGCTCTTGCATACACTAATTGCTAATCATAATAAGTTCATCTGACTTGCGTTTTATATATTTACTAACAACAAAAAATAAATAAATAAATAAATAAATAAATAAATAAATAAATAAATATAAAAACACTAACTGAAATGAATATAAAAAATTGTTAAAATCCGCTTATTAGAAAAAGTCGTCGAAATGGGTTATTGAAAATTAATCAATATTTGTAATTTTCTATTCAGTTTTTTATTCAAAAATAATTTAAAAATCGCAAAATCAGTAAAAATCGCCAAAAAGGGATATTCAAAATAAATCGCTAAAATATAAAAAATCACTTAAATGAAAATATTTAATTCTTTATATAATTCTATATTTAATCTATTTAGTCAAATTAAAAATATCTGTAGACAAAGTTACTAAAAATCTACAGTTAAGAAAAATCGCCAAAAATATTCGTAACGGGTTAATAGTGGTTTAGAGTTTTACTAACATCAAAATATAAAATAATTGTAAAAATATAAAAAAAATCAAATAGCGAATTTTAAAATATCGTGAAAATATAAATCTTATTTCAGATTAAAAATATAATTTAAAAAATTGGAAAGTATTTACAAATTGTCATAAAGCTAAAATGATCAAAATATTCTTGATATTAAAAAAAAAGCTTTAAATAGGGAAACTCAAAAGTATGTAAAGTTAAAAAAAAAATAGAAATCCAGACTCTTCAAAAAAAATTGGAGGTATCCATTAAAGTCAGATCATTGAGTAAAATTCAAAGAATTCTATTAAATTCAGAATATTCAATCAATTTCAGACTCTTCTATAAACATCTTAAAAATTTTTTTAAGGTCATATTTGTTTATTAAAAGCAGACTTTCCTTATAAAATTAAGACTGTTCTATTGAGGTGAAGCAGTTCTATAAAAGTTAAACTTGTCTGTTAGATCCGACTATTCTACAAAAATCATAAAAACTGCTATAAAAGTAAAGCTCTTCTATTGAGTAAGACTATTCCATGTGAGACTTTCTATTAACGTCAAACTATTCTGCGAATATCAGACTGGAGGATTAAAGTAAGAAAACTAAGACCCGTAAAAAAAGTCAGGCTAAAAAATTCATAAACTTCTATAAACTTTATAAAATCGGATTTGTCTAAAAAAGTCGAAAGGTCAAAATATTCCATTAAATCTGAATTTATATTGAAATCGGATTGACTAATTAAAATCAGATTATTCTAAAACAATCAGACTTTGCTATAAAAGTCGGACTATTTCATAAAATTTAGACTTTATTTTAACGTTGGACTCTTCTATAAAAACCAGACTTTTCTATTCATCACTGAAGGTGACAAAAGTTTGGCTAAAAAGGGTAAAAATGCCTTTAATAATATTTTAAATAAAATGATTATTTATTAATTGTCTACAACGTTAATGATTGAGAACTCAAAAATTCTCGTAGTAAACATAATATTTAGAAAAGATATAACCATAACTTCAGCTGTTACCCTAACCATATTGTAGTTGTTATAATCATGTTTGTATAAATGGTATGGTTTTCTGAAAACTTTAAATTTTTTTGCGACCGTAGTGAAAAAGAATTTATTAAAATATAATACTTAAACTGAAGGATCTGAGTATATTGACAAAGAATTAGTTTATATTGCTCTTCTGAATTGTTGTGGATCATGCCATTTTCAATAGCTTTCGAGTGTTAAACGTACTTTAAAAATATGATTTTCATTTACAATTTATTTTTATTATTGTGTACTTTTGTAAAATAATTTCAAAAATAAAAGGTGTTTTAACCAAAAAAAGTAGGTGTTGCTTTTATATTGACAGAGAATAATGTTTATGATTTAAATTCTTTTTTGTTAATTTATCTGTAAACAGAAAATAAAGGTGTTTTGAAAAACAATAAAATGAAAATGAAAATACTACAACTTCAGGAAATAAAATAAAACAATTGAATAAATTTAACAAGGAAAAAGTAAGAAATGGAAACAAATTACGAAAAGAGACTAGAAAATTGACTTTTTCAACAAATAATTAAAAATAACAGAAGTTCAAAAAATGTTCAGTATTTTTTTAAACCAATTTTACTTCATAATATTTAATTCATATTCATTTCCTTTTCATTCCAGTTCCTTTCTTAATTCCTTATTTTATTATTAATTTGCAAATGATCTTGAATTCCCAACCACAAAATTTGATATGTTTTCTTAAAGCAAAAAGAAAACTTTTAATGAAAAGAATTATCACAAAATTGTATTTATTTTATCTTGAATTAATTTTCAATTCAATTTCATTTGCCATCCTTCTTTATATCAACACACTAATACACATACATATATTTATATGATTATGACTTCTTTTTCCAAGTATCTGCACTTTATAACTAAAGTTTTGCCTTAAATATAAATTTCCTATAGACAACATTACTTAAGGCTCCCTCCTGATGATGAGGAGAATGAATACATTGACTATGAGATGATGATGATCATAATATGAATGATATTGATGACGATGAAAGGAATTTATTAGTTTCTTATACTATTAACACTTGAATGATTTTGAAGGTCAATTAATTCTCTTGTGGTTGATTTCTTTTTTCTTTCAATCTTCTTCTCTCTTATAATCAAGAAACTATAGTTTCATTATTTTTTGCCATAAACAAAAACAACAACAAAATAAATATAAACAAAAGTTACATGTTACAATAACAATACAACTAGACTAGATAATGTTTTGTTTTGTGTATGTGATTGCACATAAAAGCAACAACACAAGATCAAAATAATAAAGTGTATTTTAAATTTATCAGCTTTAAAGGGATTTTTCAAAAAGGGTGGAAAGGGAGTCTTGGGAAGGGCGAGTAAAGAGGAGGGAGGAAAATGGCTTTTGATATCACATGTTTGTATAGAGATATTTTTATATCACAGTTTTATTTATTTTACATTTTATTTTGTAGATCTTTTACAGAGAGTCTTATTTGAAAAAAAAACTTTTTTATTTAAGGATTTAACCGCAATAATAACAAGCAACTATTATTCAGTTTAAATCAGATATTTTTTACACAAGGCAACAAAATTATTTTTTAATCTAATTTTCAGAAGGTTTTATAAAAGTCGAATTATTTGATAATATTCAGCTCTTAAATGAGAATGAAAATTTTCTATAACAGTCAAGCTGTTCTGTAATAATCAGTCTGTTCTATAACAGGTTTGCAACAAATCGACTGTTCTTTAACTGTCGGACTGAGACTTTTCTGCTACAGTCAGACTGTTTTATTAGAGTCAGATTGTTCTATAATAAAAAGATTATTTTGTAACAGTCAAACTGTTCTATAACAGTCATACTAACCTGTAACAATCAGACTGTTCTGTACAAAGAGACTGCACTCTAGCTGTCAGACTGTTCTGTTACAGTTAGACTGTTATGTTACAGTCAGAATGTTATGTAACAGTTCGACTATTCCATAAAAGTCCGACTGTTCGGAATCAGCAAACTGAACTGTAACAGTCAGACTGGTTTATAACATTCAAAATGTTCCGTAACAAGCAAACTGTTCTGTAACAGTCAGACTGTTCTGAATAAGCAGTCTGTTCTGACCGTAAAAAATGAAGATTTTGTAAAACAGTCAGTATTATCTAATGCAGTCAGACTTTTCAAAAAGGGAAACTTTGCAAAAAAAGTCAGACTTTTCCAGCATGACTGTTTGTTAGCAGTCAGGCTGTTCTGTAATAGTCAGACTATTTAGTAACAGGCAGATTGTTTTGTAATAACCAGACTCTTCGGTAACAATCAAACTGTAACAGTTACACTGTTCTGACTGTAAAAAAGTCAGTCTTTTCTAAAAAGGCCAGACTTTTCGAAAAATGACTTTTTTTAAAATTTAACTTTTTTAAAAATCAAACTTTTCAGTCTGACTGACTGCAATAGTCCTTAGACTATTTTCTGATTCCAAAATATTTTCATAAAACGCAAATCGGTTCCCCAAATTCAGAGTGTTTTATTTTGATATTTTGTTCTCCCGTGTTTTTATTGAAATTTTTTTCTAAAAAGTACAACTTTTTAGTATTTGTAATTATTTTTTTAAAAATAAAAATATCTAAAGAAAAAAATAAAACTCAAGCTGAAAGTGAAAACCCCGCGAGAATTCAAAATAAAGGTGGTTAAATTTGGCTACAAAAGAACAACAACATTAAGACCAAAAAGAGGCAAAAATACAGAAAAAAAAGGAACAAAATTAAATAAACAAGAACAGGGAGATGTAGTTGATGCTGATTCTGATGATGTTGCTCTGATGCTGATGACGAGGTATAAGAATAGACGACAATACGCTTGTTGTTTTATTCATTAAGTTAAAGAAGAGGCCGCATTTAAAGTTTTCACTTTGTGTTGCTGTTGTTGCGTTTCTGTCGTATTTTAAGGATGTTTAAAAATAAAGACAGAAAAAAATTAAATAAAAATCAAAACAAGCAAAACTATAGTTAGTAGGATTTCTTTTTATACCTTCATTGCCAGTGTAGTTGTTGTTGTTGTTGTTGCTGTTGTTAATAGAATCTAGAGTTAAAATGTCTTGATATAAAAATGTTTCTTATGAGTTTGTAAAGCGATTTATGTTGTTCTTCTTATTATTTTTATTTGTATTATTTTTTTTTTTTTTTGTTTTTGTTATTGTTGTAACATTTTACAATACACATGAGTTGACATATGCTATATTGGATTTGTATTGACATGTACGCGTACTCATACTGCGCATGCCTAACTCACGCACATTCCACTATGGCAACAACTTTGTCGTCATTTTTTCTTCTTTTTCTTTAACTATTTCTTTTGTATAGTTGTTGTTTTTAGGATTCTAAAACAATAAAAGCTCAATACTAGAGACTTAATTGTTGTTTTTCTTGAATTCTAAAAGTTAGTAAATTATCGGAAATATAAACAAATTACGAAAACACTTTTAATGCAGCCCTCGTTTAAATAGTTTTATAAAAATCCTTTTATACATCTTCTTAGGAGTTTTATACGTTTTATTTGAAAAAAAAAAAATAAATGAAAATGTAGGAAAAAATATGGAAACATGTGTATGGTATGAGTATGACTATGGTAGATATTGCATGCATTTTCACATTTAATTAAGCTCATTTTTTTATTCTAGTACTAGATTTTTATTAGTTTTACTCTTTCAACTTCTTAATGTTGTTTGGTTGTTGTTCGTTGCATATTTTTTGCATTCGCTTTGATTGTATGTTTTTGCCTATATATGGTGACTTGTAGGCGCTTTTTAAATCGTTTTTTTTAGATCAATTTTTCTTTCAGTTGTTGGTTCTTTTTTTTGTAATTTAGTTCTTAATTCTAAACTAATTTTCAAATCATAAAATATGAAGAAAACTTAATTTTTGTTAAGGCTGGTTTTCAACAGACAAAGTTTATGGCTTAAGTCTTTTGTTTTGACAGAATTTTTGACGTACTTTGATTTAAAAGAATTTGTGAAAATCTTTGTTTTGTTTTATTTTATATATTTAAAATAGTTTCCAGGTTTCAAAAGTGAAATGATCAAAAATTAAATTATAACATTAAAATAAATAAAAAAATTAAATTTCGATAATGTTTGCTCTTAATTGTAAAAAAAGATTGTGGCTTAAGTCTTTTGTTTTAGAAAAACTTTTATTGCAAGGAATATTAAACATTTACTTTTCCTTTTAACATTTAGTTATAGGAAACATGCTGATAGTTTTCAGACAACGATTACTCTGTAATCAATGCAGATATAGATCAAGAATGGAAGACACATCACTAACTTTAAATATAATTTCGAATATGGCGTAAAGCCCTTGATATTTATTTATTCATCTTAATGGCAGCAAAAGAATCTATGTCATAGGGAAACCCAAAACACTTTTATTTATTTTACTTTTTTATTGATTAAATTTTGGAACTAATGAATATTTTTTATTAAAATTCCAGTTGATTTTTTAAAGTCATTTTTAATTAATTCTGGTGCAACAAATTTATTGTAATACCAGAGAACGGGGTTGTACCTAAAATTTGAGTACCCCATCAATAGTGATTTTTTTAAAATGGCAAAAAATTTAGCTATAACTTGATTGCATAACATTTTTAGAAGAAGATACAAAAATTAATATACATGTGTGGAGTATGATATTTAGTTTGAGAGACATTTTAAGCAAATGTAAAGTGTTTGTCTAATTTTTTTTTGTCTTAGTTCTGCCAGAGTTCTGTTAAAATATCTAGCTAACTTTGTGTAGAAATCATATCTAAATGGTCAGAACAGAAAGAAAATTATATTATTTTGAAATAGAAAATTTAGAATTAAATATTTGAATTTTTCTTAAGGAAAATGATTTTTCTCTTAACATCACTTTCTCCGTCAGCCCTATTTTAATTACGTTAATTCGTATACCTTACACCACCAAACGGTAATTATGGTATTATGCGTCAAGGTCAGAAAAAATATTGCCACCACCACTTTAAAGTATACCGTTTGACTTAGAATCACTTTCTGAGTCGATTTAACTATGTATGTCCATCTGGCTGGCTGGCTGGCTGGCTGGCTGGCTGGCTGTACATATAAACTTTGTGGGAAAAATTCAGATCGCAATTTTAGGAATATCTCAATAAAATGTTACTATGTCGACAATTATTTCACTTAGCCGCCAATACAAATACCGGTGAAAAAATATTCCAATGGTCGGAATAAAATGTTTGTAGCTCTCTTTGAAACCTGTAGAAAAAATAGTCTACTGCCGTTCATAAATTTTTCAAATCTGTCATTTACAGCCAACAATGTGGTATAGGGTTTTATATAATCGAACTTGACCGACTATAACATTTCATCTGAACGAGTTTTTAATCAAAATTTTTGTAAAGCCAACCACTTTCCCACATTTCTTTTTAAATTTACATCTGAGACGTCAGAGAGAATTTGTTTACATTATTTGATTAAGGATAATTTCGTCCTAATTTCACACAACTAAAATATTAAAGTAAATTTAAGGGCTTATTGGCAAACTATTTCCTTAGAGTTATTAAAACGCTTTTTCTGGATTTTAAGTCTGAACAAGTGAATTTGTTTGTCTTCTACCTTTCAATACCCAAATTACATTTGATTAGATTCATTATAAAATATTTTATGCAAATAGTCTTCAAAATTTATTTCAATTTAAAAAGATGTCAAGTGATATAGTTTTAAAAAGTTCGTTGCTAAAGTCTTTTGTTTTGTATTAAAAAATTATAATTAAAAAAATATAATTGCTGAAAAAAATCAATTCTTTCGGAAATAATTCCCAAAAATAGAATTTTTTTGTATTTTGTTATAAAAAAGTGTAATTATAATTATTATCTTTATTACACTCAAGTTACACGATAACAGCTTTATTTTGGTAGATTTGACTTAAGTTCAAATATTATATTTTAACAAAATTACATTAAAAGCAAACATTTTCAATAAAAAACTAAGCCATGATTTAAGACCTTATTAAGAATTAATTATTATTTTACAGGTACTAAATACTAGCAGAAATACCTTACATAATCTATGTGAAATTAGGATCCCTTTATAAAAATTTTTACATTTTCCATAGATTTGTTGAAAATTTTTAGTCAAAAGTGTTATTTCTTCTTACTTAAGTTATTTCTAAAGGTTGTTTAGAGGCTCTAAGCTTCTTATATATATAAACAAATTTTCTAAAAAAAAACTAATTCTTAAATTTGTTTTCACTTTATTTAATGACAAAAAATTTATACTTAAAAATTTTGTTGCTTAAGTCTTTTGATTTTGGCAGTAAAAATATATTTTTTTAAATATTTTTAATGTTTGATTTGTTAAAAAATATATAAATTTAAAACTTGTCTTTGTGGAAAATTTCCGTTTATTTTTGCCTTTATTAACCACCCCTTTCACTGGAAAAATCACACATTTCAAAGGATTCAATATTTTCTGCATTTTCTTTTATTTTCAGTTTTTATTTTATTTTTAATTTATTTTAATTTTTATTTATCTTTTTATCATTAAACAACATTTACCATAACGTACAATATATATCTGGAGGTCTCTTTAAATGTCTATCTTTCTGTCTGTCTGTCCGTCCATCTTTTCAGCTTTAGCTCCTTCCGTCTAAACGTCTGCTGCAATGAATATTTCATTTGGTTGCATTATTTGTGTGTTGGTTTATATGATTGTCTGTCGTATTAATTCTGTATTTCATTTGTTTGTTTGTGGTTTTTAAAAAAAGGAGAAAAACGGCAACAACAATACAATACAATAAGAAAAATAATATTCAAGTTCATTCGTCTATGGTGTAGACCACCAACAAGTAATATATACTCTGTGCTACAACTTGTACCAAGTTGCAACATAAAAGTTATTTTTATATTTTGGTGGTTTTGTTTGGTTTACTGGGGCTTATTACACATTTTTTGTTTTGTCTTTTTTTGCGCAAAACAACAAAATTCTTGCAAACTTCTCTTTCTATACAATATTTTTGTTTTATTTTTTATATATTTTTTTAAGTATTTTTTTTATTTTTTCGAATGTTGATTTCAGTTTTTTTTTTTTCATTTTATGCAGCCAACTTGGCTACATGACTGAGTGACTGACTGACTACCTCCTCTATAGGACTGTTGTAGAGTTGTTGTTTGTGTTTTTTTCTTATTTAACTGCCAGTTAGTTAATGACATGTGTAGAAGTTGAAAAGTAGCTGACATTTGTGGATTCTTTATTTGTTTTAAATGACAGTCAAATGAATATTTATAAAGTAAAATAAAGTATTAAAATAAGAAGAAGCAAAAACAACAATGCTGTATTTATTCTAAAGCAAGTTGCACATCTTTATACCCTACACCACCACAGGTGGTTGGATGGTTGACTTAAATTGTAACAGGCAAAAAATCATTCTCAAGTATACGATTTTAGTGAGGAATATTTTCTCAATCGATTTAACGATGTCCGTCCATCTGAGCGTCTGACTGTCTAACTGACCATGTAAACTTTGTGAACAAAGTTATCTTAAAGAAATTTAGTATGTGTCATTATTTGGCCCAAGTGCATTCAATATTGAAATTGGTGATCATGCGTCCATTACTTCACCCACCCCCATACAAATTCTCCTCCCTGAATGAAAATTTAATGTCCAAAAGTTCTAAATATAAAAAGAGTTTATGATATTTAAAAACGATGTGCAAAGTTATAGGAGTTTAGATCCATTATTTTTCTCTCATAGAGATAACCTCTATCACAAATATCACATTAAAGGACTTTAATCACACATATAAAAAGAATTTGCCAAATCAATACAAATATAAGAAAATGTCGATGTACGGAATTTTACGAGGGTTGTTCCATAATTTCTTCTAGCTTCCATATAACGACCACAATAAAAATCCTTTTAGAACGCGCAAATCCCACATGGTTGGTAGAATCAGTATAATGTACCGCAATCTTAAGCATAAATTCAAAAATACCTTTATGCCACTTATAACAAACAATACGGTGTAGGGTATGAAAATAGTCGGACTTGACCGACTATGACTTTTACTTGTTTTTTTATATTTTTAAATAATAAAAACAAGATTTTACTTTTTTTTGTAATTTTTTGATGTGTCTCTTTACCACAGACATAAGTAAGTAATAAAAGAAATTAAATCCCTTTTATTATAAATAAGGTTTTATTTCAATAAAAGCAAACCAAACAAATAAAACAAATGTTGTTGTTGTTGTGTTTTTTTCATAATAAACGAGTGTCTGTTTTTCATCATCTTTGTAGTTAATAAGAGTGTTAAATTCTTGCATTTTATTGAGTGTTTAAATAATGTTAAATTGAAAATTATATAAAATCGTTGGAAAGAGGAAAAAATCAACACAACAACAATAACAACAATGACTTCATGAATAAATTGTATTCATTAGGGGAATAAAATAAACAATTTTTGTAACGAACAAAATAAATTCATTAACTAAATTAAAAAAAAAGAAAGTGTTGGTATGTTTATGTTTTAATAAATGTTTATCTGGTTTTCGTAATTAAAGAAAATTGGAAAATAAGTAATTATTTTGGGATCTTCCAGTTTTTTGTAAAGATTGACGATTTTTTAGAACTCGGTTTTTATTATTGATATTTAGTTTTTAAATTATATGGACTTAGCAGACAATATTACGCTTCAAAAACTCCTATTTATATCTTTTGTGATCCAAAATGAAGATCGTTTGATTGGCTCTTACCCTGATAAGAGGAAATTCAAAACTGTATTTATTAATTTAGACTTTTAGAAGTCTAAAGGTCATAGTTAGGGTGTGCTGTTTATGTGACCGATCATAGATTTAAATGACCAAAATTTAGTCTATATTTCTACTTTATTCCAATTAAAAAGGTTATTACAACCTCTCAGTTGGAATTGGTTTTTCTAAAAAATTTTGATTATAGACAATTTTAAATTGAATTATAAAACTTTGTATTGGCAGCAGATATTTTCAAAATTTCTTGTCGAACAGATAAATCAATTCACAAGTTCAGAGAAATTAAAAATTAAAATTCAACTTATTTTTATAATAAAGAACAAAAATGCTTTCAAAAACAACTTCAATTATTGAGATCTAAGTTACTAAAGGTGATCTTGGAAAGATGGTCGTCTGCATTGACAGCTATGGGTATTTCGAGCAATAAATTTTGTAATTAGATTTACCTAGATTGGGAAAGTATTAATATCCTTCAGGAATATCCTCTCGTTGCTTCAGATACGAGTACGATGAGGTAAAGTAGTAGAAAGGCACTCAGGTGGAAAGGAACTCTGGTCAGGGAAAGGATTATATCTCAAAACAACCATAAGAGATTAAGCAGCAGAAAAAAATTCCTAATTCATTACAGCAGAGCAGACGATTATGACAGAAATGTTTTATCTGGAAATTGGCACTAGTGGGTGTAGCCAGAGTTACCGTTGAGATTTTTCTAAAAGTCGCACAAAATGTCAATTTTGGAAAGTTAAGTCGCATCTGAAAGGTGATTTCCGGAACAAAAGTTGCCATAGGTTTAATTCAACAAAAATTAAAATGTTAAGTCGCACAATTTGCGACTTAAGTCGCACCAACGGTAACACTGGGTGCAGCAAAGGAAGTAGAAGCATTTTTCTTAATTTCATATTTTATGCACTACAAACCCCAAATCTAGAGAAAATAGCACAATTGTAGCTTTCTTTTACTATAAACACTTGCTAAATTCGTCTTGACCATTGAGAATTCTATACCATTAAACTTCTAAGTGGAATATGTTTCAATAATACAAAACATGTACACGAATCAAAAAATATTCAAAATATAAGTCCAGAAGAATATATGGTGCAAAAGTGTATACCAATAGATTTATTTTGATGTACAAATGTATTTAATCTCTTTTGAGGCTGTAATCTTTGTCATTCTTAAATATTATAGTTCAATAATTGCTCAAGAAGTGGTGTAAAAAGGTATAAGATAATATATAGAAGTTTCCTTTGGTATACATAGATTCTATTGATCACTTTTCAAAAACAAACGAAATAAAAAGAAACGGTAATAGCTTTATAATTTCAAAAAAAAATTGTTTTGAGTAAAGAATAATATAATCTAAAAATATACATAGACCTATAGGTTTTAACAATATGGTTGACTACAGTTTTAGGAATGTTTTTGATTAAATTCTTACTCATATTTTATAGTCTGTTAATATTACTCTAAGAGAACAACCAATCGGCCAATAATTCCTAAGTTCCAAGGACTACATGATATATCATATGAAAAGATTTCATTTCCAAGTTTAAAGAGTGACACGCAACAACTGTCAAATGATGCTTAAAATTAGACCATTTTAGATTCAATATGTTTTGTGTTGAAGGAGATTTAATTTTTATGAAATTGGGAGATGATTTTTTAATAACCAAAAATTTACGTTAAAGAGTTTTTATTATAACATTAACGTAACGTAAGATTTTTGATATTTCTAGGTTATAAAGATTTATACTAAAATTTTCCCTCGGTGTGTGTGTTTGATATCTAATCCCGCCAAATAGTCATTGAACTTTTAGTTCATATAAAATTTATTATTATTCTTTTTATACTTAATTCTTTTCAAATAAAATTTACTTAAATTTCTAGGTCAACCATAAACTTTGGAAACTTTAAAAAATTTATTACTCTGCTAAAATAAAATAAAAATATAAATAAAAGAAATTCATTAAACAATTTCTAAGCATTACAGTACGCTTACTCACTCACTCACTCACTCACTCACTCACTCACTCAGTCATTCACTTACTCATTATTCATGTAAGTTCAAAGTCAGAGTATATCATAAACAAAAATACTTAATCAACTTTATAGCAAAATCAGCTACAAAATTATAAAAAAAATCAAATCTAAAAATTCTAAAACGCATTTTGCACGCATTGCTTAGAAAATATTCGTTTTAAGGAGAAAGAACAAATAATTTAAGAAATATAAAAAATAAATAATAAAAAAAAATAAATGTATTTTATTGTTAAACATTGTGGAGAGATGAAGAGGGGAAGAAAATGTGTTGCTACAAATGACATGACAAATGTCTTTTTAGCAACAAACACAACAGCTACAATAAACTGCAACAAACTAAAGCAACAGCTTTGTAGCACAAATAAAAAAAAAAAAACACAGATACAAAAGCAACAACAAAGAGATACAACAAAGTATTTTTAAAGACTATTCTTACTACAGGGAATTCTTCTTTCAACATTTTCCTGTTAAAAACCAAAACAACAAAATGAGAGAAAATTCTAAAAGATCCAGCAACAACAACAATAATATTTAACATAGTGTAGCAAGATGTGGCATGTTATTTTTAAGTATTTCTTAGAGAACATAAAATTAAAAAAAAAAAAAAAAACAAAACCTCAAAAGCAACAAAAAAAAAAAAACAGATTTCAAAGATTGTCTTTTAGTGATTTCAGCAAACACTGTTGGTGTTTAAAAAACTGCTGTTACTAATGCTGTTGTTTGTGTTGTAAGGTTTTTGTTGCTTTTGTTTGTCTTGCTGCTGCTGTTGTTACTTTAGCCTTTTGCTGTTGCTGCTGCTTAAATCAATTGTTAAAGACATTTTTGTTTTGTCCAATTCTTCTCGTTTCTTTCGCTCTTCGCTGTTGTCCTCTTTGTAGTTTATGTTGTTGTTGCTGCTGCTGATGTTGCATCAGTTGTTATCGATGGTTGTTTAAAGAAAAAAAATTACGTATATCTACGACTGTTGTCGGTTTTATAATTCATGAAATTCATTGCCAAAAGTTCGTAGTTGAAAGAACATTTTAATTTGGAGTTTTTTATGGCACATAAAATATAAAAGAAATAAATTTGATTTTTCATCTTTAAATTTTCTGCTTTTTTTCTGAATATGACAAAAAAGCAGGAACAAACAAAATCTTGTTTAATAAAACTATAAAAAAATCTTAATTTAATTTGAAAAATAATACTTTTCTAACTCTATCAACCAAAAGAACATTGTTTTATAATTTTTATTATATTCGAAATTCGAAATTAATTTCGAAAATTTTCGAATATAAATTTATTCGAAATTTAAAATATTATTAAATCATTTATAACAAATATTAATATAAATTGAAATTTTTGTTCATTTAAATAAAATCTTTGATGTTCGAAAATTTTCGAAATTTCATTTAAATATTTAAAATCATTAAGAGTAAAGAAAAAATTAAAAAGTTTTATGACAAGTTTTATAATTACATGAAATTTAAAGTAAATTTTAAAAATTATTGATGTTCAATCATTTTCGGAATTAATTTCAAATTTTTTTAATCATAAAAATTAAATATTGAAACAATTTAAATGAAAATTTGTGTTGTATGAGTGAAGAATATCATCAATATCAATTTATCTTGATGTTCGAAAATGAATTCGATTAGTAAGAACTAGTTTTGAAATTTTCGAGTATTCAAGAAAGTTCACTAAATTAAATATTAAATATTTTTAATGTTCTCAGCCATTTTAAATTGAATTATCATAAATTGGCATGTGGGCGGAAATTTTTATTTCTTTGAAGGTTTTTTAATATTCAAAATTAATTTCGAATTTTAAAATTATTTATATTTTTAAACATATTTTTACTTAAACAATAAAAATTTATCTAAAATATCAGTTTTGAGTATTTTTAAAAGTTTTTAGAACTTTCTAAACATTGTGGAAAATTTTGAAATCAATTTCGAAAATTTTGAATATTAATGTTTTTGATATTTAAAAAACATTTTTTTACAATTTAAATACAAACTTGATTGCTTCACTTAATTATTTTTTACGATAATCGAATTTCGAAAAATTTCGAAAAGGCAAAATTCTAATTTCGAAAAATTTAGAAGTTAGAATTTAACTTTTTAAAATTATTTTTAATTGAAATGTAGTAAATGTAATGATATGTATGATTTTTATAATTTCTGCATTATTTTATTAATTCTAATGAATTTCGAAAATTTGATGACATTGAAAATTGAAGTGTTGAAATTTTTAACACTCTTTTTAATTAAATATTAAAAAAAGAAAATATTGGAAATAAGATATTAAACCTTCTAACAAAAAAATCGAAATGTTTCGAAATTAAATTTCGAATTCTTCGTACATTGCAAAATAATTTCTGCTGAAAAAAATAAGAAAAAATAATTAAATTATGAATGTTCAAGCATTAGATAGATTTCGGATTTTTAACAAACTTAAAATTTCGAAATTAATTACGAGTTGTAATAAGAATTTTCCTGGATAAAAAGAACACAAAAATTCAACAAAAAAATATAGAAATAAAAAGTAATTGGTGTAGTGATTTGTTGTGATTTTCGAATAATTTCGAATAAAACAAACCACTAAAAAAAATTCCACAAAAAATATCAGGTTAAGATATTTAAGCAAGAGGGAAAATTTTCGAAGGCATAAAAGATTTTATTAGAATCTTCGAATAATTTCGAAATTAAAGAAAATAATCCAAAATAATTTTGAAATTAAAAAAATATATATTATTATTATTACTATTTCTGTGATTTAAATAATATTTTTGTTTCTTTTATCAATTTTTCCAGTGCCAAAATTATTTATTTTCAATCTTTTGTATATTCGAAAATAATTTCGAAATTTCTGAACATATACAAAAATGTAATTTTAAGCAGTTAAAGTGATAATTTATATTATTTCAATTATTTTAGTAATAATTTTGTCTTATTAACAATTAAAATCTTTATTGGAAATTTTTCAAAATTTCGAATATAATTTCGAAATTTACTTCAAATGCAATTTTATATCTTATTAACTAAGGAAATTATTTATGATCTACAAAATATTTCACCAAAATTATTCCTCCTACCAATTTAAGATTAAAAACCCAAAAACTGCTTATTTTATTTTATCTTTTTCTCCTTTTTTATAATTTTATTAGTCACAATTTTAATTAAAAGACAATTTATGATTATTGTATAAAGTTGTCTTTAGCATAAAGACTCCAAAAAAAAGGAAAGAAAGGAGAATAAAAGAAATTTATTTTTGGAAAAAAAGAAGAAAAACTTTTACCCATTTATTACCTGAGTTATAAATGAAATATAAATGATTTTTACAATTTTCTTTAACATTCAACAAATAATGACTAAAAGAAGGAATTTGTGTTTACAAAAAAAAAGAGAATAAAAACTTTAATTTGAATACCCTTCACCGCATTAAGTGGTATAAGGAGATATATTAATTTTGTCATTTTCGTTTGAAACGCTATGAAGGAAACATCTCAGAGCAAAATCTGAGTCGATTTAGCTAAGTCCATTTGTCTGTCTGTCTGTCTGTCTGTATGTATGTCTGCTTTTGGCAAGTTCACATCCTCAATAAATGTGGCATCTGTATTTCTTAAATTACTGAGAAATTTCCTATTTAAAACCAAAATCGGATATAGACCGTTATCTGAGGCAACCTCTTAGTTCAATTGAGTATCATTCATAAAATCGTCAATAACTCGACCTGTTCGAATGAAAATGATCAAAATTGGTTCATTAAAAAAAGCAAAGAAAAACTTTGATATATTATAATGTGAGTGTATGTGTGTATGTACAAAACAACATATTCACTTCTCATGCATTTGTGGTGGAGGATATTTAAAATTCGGCATAACCGAATATTGCATTCTTACTTGTTTTTGTTATTTATTTGGTGTTGTAATTTAAAACCACCTACTGTCTACTTAAACATAAATTTTATTACATGAAGAAGAAAAAGAAAAAGCTCTACAAATCCCTAAGATCGAATGACGTTTTCAAAGGGATTTAAAAAATTTTGAGAAAGAAAAAAATTAAGTTCTTCTTGAGAAAATACAAATGAAATAATGAAATTATATTTTGCTGGCGATTTATGTTTTATTAAAAAAATATATATTTTTTTTGCATTGAACTGGTTGGTATATTTAATGCCAAAAGATTATATTAACAACCGAAAAATTTATAAAATAATATCATAAATTTTATTTGATCATAAAATTTTATGATTTTTCCAAGACAACACCCAAAGAGTAAGAAACAAAACCAAACGACACATTTCTTTTTTTTTTCACAAAAAACCAATTGCTCTTTTGAAAGTGTTTTGTGAATTGTTGTTCACTTCTTTTTAGGTTTTTTTCCCCAGTTTGTGGCCTAAAATACAGTTATCTTGTAATCGGCTTTAAGAACGTCCCCTTTTAACACACAACGCTCATGTTTAATTGGCTAAAAGCGAAAAAAAAAACGTTGAAAAAGAAATGCCAAAATTAAGTTAAAAACTACTGTTAAGCTTTAAATAAACAGCTGCTGAAGTTTATGAATAAGCTTAAAGCTTCCAAAGCTTTTGGCCAAAAATCTTTAGAAATCCACTATATAGTGAAATAATAAAAAAAAACTAGTCAAAATATCATAATATTTACTTTACAGTTACGTTCATATCACATAATTGCTTTGAGAAATAAGGTTCCAATTGCCACAGAATCTAAAACAATACTTTCATCTATATGTATAAGAGTGAATCTGTGTTTGGGACTTCTAGACAGTTAAATTCCAGGACCCAATTTTGCAGAAATTTTCACATTATGACCCCAATATACCCGAAAGTTACATAGGACATAAAAAATTCTGATAGAACTTAGTGCAGGGGTACCCGCCATTCAAAACTAATATCAATTTCAAAGAAATGTAAACTGTTTTAGTGGGCAAAATGTAGGGCTGATAGGAGTAGAGGAAGAGGTATCCCTCGTATAAAGCAAATATTGATTTTCTAAAGAACTATAACAGCAAACCGGGTAAAAACTAGTTTTAAATAAAAATGATATCTATGGGATTTTCGGAAGAGGTTCTGTTGACAGCTTTTAACTTTTCCTATTGAAACTTCACACATTGGACTAGTATTTGACTAAAAAATAATATCAATTCGATTTGTTATAGATACACTCATGCATATTCCTATAAATGCTTTTGAATTTGTTCTTCATTTTTGTTTTATATTTGTTCTTCTCATCCTAAAGAAAAGTTGAAGTTTTTAAATGAGAGGCATTGTTGTTGCCTAATTTATGCGATCAAATGTTCTTGGCGCGTTTTATGTGGAAATTTTTCTTTCTAACAAGTTGCTCACATTTTGCGAAGAAATGAAATATAAAAAAAGAAAAAGAGAAATAAATTAGACGTTTCTGACTCATACTCATGTTATTTGTCACGATATGAGATCAAACGATGTCCCGATGTCAAAACGTATTTCGGCGATAGTAGAAGTGTTATATATTTTTTAAAAAGAAAGAATTCGCCAGAGATTAGCTTAAATGAAAATTTAATCAAATTTAAAACTTTCACTAAAATTTTAAATATTTTTTTTAGATTTGAAATTTTCACTTTAATTGAAAATTTTCATTAAAATTTTAAATTTTTACTAAAAACTGAAATATTTTCTTAAATTGAAAATTTTTACTAAAAACTTAAATTTTTGCTTAAACTGGAAATTTTCACTAAAATCTGAAATTTTTGCTTAAACTGGAAATTTTTACTAAAATCTGAAATTTTTGCTTAAACTGGAAATTTTTACTAAAATCCGAAATTTTTCCTTAAATTGAAAATTTTTACTAAAATCTGAAAATTTTGCTTAAACTGAAAATTTTTACTAAAATCTGAAATTTTTGCTTAAATTGAAAATTTGTACTAAAATCTGAAATTTTTCCTTAAATTGAAGATTTTTACTAAAATCTGAAATTTTTGCTTAAACCGGAAATTTTTACTAAATTCTGAAATTTTTGCTTAAAATGGAAATTTTTACTAAACTTTCAAAAATCTACAAAAATTTAAAGGATTCACAAAATGTCGAAATTTTCACTAATATTGAAATTCTCACTTAAATTTCAAATCTTTTCTAGAATTTAAACTATTTACCTTAATTTAAGCTAATGACTTGTGAAAATTTACTATAAAGTTATTTTTTTAAATAATTTTACTTTAAAATTTATTGTTGGTTCCTTTACTGCTTAATTCTCCCTTCAAGTAATGAATACCTTTACCAGTGACCCTTAATTTTAAACATTTTTCTAAAATTTTCTTTAGTACCATAATGTTCAACTTTTATGACCTTGATATCTGATACAAGATTTACATAAAACTCCTTTTCTAAGAGTTTTACTTACTTGTGTAGAAAAATATTTTCCATACAAACTTATTAGTAATATTACATGTGACGGTAATGTAAAACGGAATTAACACATTACAGTGAGTAAAAAAATTACAATACCTAAACTAGTTAGTATAACAGTTCGTATAAACAATTTTAGACGGTTTTCAAAATTTATGTTTAGAAGGAAAAAATATATTGAAAAAAAATCGTTCAGTCATTAAGTGGGTGATAGTTTCCATAGAATGTGAAATTGTTACTAGACTTTTTTCTAAAATATTCATTAGTTCCACATTACAAGCTCTTTATAAACCATTTATCATGTTAATTTTGTCCACTAGTGTTTAAAGTGGTGATAATAATATTTTGTATTTTTATTTTTATTTTTTTGTTTAATTTTTTCCCTTAACTTTCAGTTTTGTAAATTGAGCTTTTCTTTTTCATGTCTTTATTTGTGTGAGGGGGTATATTTTTGGTATTTTTGTAAAAATTTTTCTTTGTGTGTGTTTGCTTAAATTGACCTATTAACCTGACATTATGTTGAGGTTGTTTCTTTCCCTTTTCGTTTTTAATTTTTTAAATATGAGAAATTTTCTATTAAAGTGGTTTTCATGGTTACTGTGAGAATTTTAAACATTTTGATTTTTAAAAGAAATTGACAAAAAATAACATTATGATTTTTTCCACAATTCTAAAGAAACTAATAGCAGCAATTATTTCTGCACAGCAGAAGAAAGTTCTTAACTGGAAAAAATTATTTTTTTTTGTTTTGCATTTCTTTTTTTCAATGGCCCATTTTCTATAACCTTTCAAAGCTCGTTTTTAGATTCTTAACAAGAATCTTAAAACAAACTTTCAAATTCTGTTTAACAGTTAAAAAGAGTATTTGAGCGTTTATTATTATTGCAACAATGTTGAGGCAATTTCAATGGAAGCTGATGGTTCAAGTAAATTGGAAAAAACTAGTTTGAAATTAAGGAAAAATAATCTAAAAGAAATGAAATAAAATTTAACAAGGAAGAATGTTATGGTCGGTAAAGTCTGACTATGGTAATACCCTAAACCACAATGTTGGTTATAAATGTTCGTTACGAACGATTCTCGAATAATTTTAATTTTTTATTCATTTATGATATTTATGCATTTTAAAATGAATTTTTTGTGAGGTATTAAGTAGGAGGGAGCTACATGAAATTATGAATGGACCATGTTACACAGCGATTTTTATCTGTATTATTCTTAACTTTACTATTACAATACCAACGTATATGTGAGATTTTGCCCTGAAAAATTATACTGGAAAAGAGAACGTATGAGAAGAAATGGTCTCGAATAATTTGGTACATTGATTTTTAATATCAAAAGAATTATTTTAGTTGACTTTCGTAATTCTAAAAGCTTAAATGTATGGAATTCGTCCTTGGGCCAAAAATAATAAAATGTTCTAAATTTCATCCAGATATTTCAAAAATTGCGTACAATAAAGTGTTCACATCGTTTTAAAGTACAGCCAGTCGAAAGGAGGGACAGCGAGGTCGTTAAATCGACTCAGAAAGTGATTCTGAGACAAACGGTATACTTAAAACTGGGTGTAGCGCCATTTTTTCTGTATGTTATAAACATCAGCACAAACCCATAATACCCCATTCACCTATTGTGATGTAGGGCATAACAAACAAATCCAATCAAAGATTTTAATACCAACAAAATCAAATCAAAAAACATTAAAAAGATTAACATAATAAAAAATTAAAAAATCATATCAAATTCTTCTTCTTCTTTTTAATTACTGTTTCTATATGGACAAAATAAAAATAATATTCACCACACAACTATTGATTACATTCAATATCCATAAAATTTTAATATAATAATTTTCCTCCAAAAATCGTTAAACAAATAGTATTTATGCATAAATCTCTTACAAAAATGCTATAAAAAGATTTTTAAATGATTTTGAATTATTGAAAAGAAATCAAAAAATGTAATAATTCTTTATGAATCGGTTTGCAACCAAAATCAAAAAAAAAAGGAGAACAATAAAAGCAAAAAACATTTATCTCATGCATGACTTGGTCATGTAATTTTCTCAACTTGCAACAAATAAACATTAATGCTGCAATAACAAAAAAATTATATTAAAGTAGTAAAAAAACAACAACAATAACAATGAAAAAATAATAATCTGTAAAAGAAAACAGTAGAAAACCAGTTTAATGGCAGCAAAAGCAGCTAAAAAATAAAATTTTCTTAACAAAAAACCAAATTTTTATAACATTTGATTACAGAGTTTTAAGCAAAAAAAAAAAAAAAATCAGAATGAACGGTAATAACGAAATTATCTTAAATATCAGTAAAGAAGGACAAGAACAAGATACTTATTGCAGATACAGATACTTCTATAGATACATAAAATCAAATATAAAGCAAAAAACTTGTAAGGGTGTAATAGTTAAGGTGAAAAATGATAATATAATACCCTACACTATAATGCAGGCTCGACCTGATAGAATATGATTATATTATTTGTGGTGGTATAAAGTTAAAGTTATAGAAAATTGTAAACCGCTCATCATAAAATTTCATAGAGTATTTTTGTTATGAAATATAATAATAGTAATCATTTTTTTGAGATCTATGCATTTCAAAATGATTTTGGAATTAGGACTTTATTGTCAGTTTTAGAAGTTTAACATGTGGATTTCGACTGATAAAGAATTAAATTAAAATACTTTCATTTTTGTGATTTTTATGAGCACAAAATCCATTTGTATGCAGACTACTTGAAATATTGAAACAAGCATTTAATTAGCTGCGACCTTGACTCAAAAATATCATTCTTATAAAATTATATAGAAGCATCTCTAGCGTTACATGTATGGGCAGTCGGCCAGGCGACTAGACGGATGGACGTACACCATAAAATATGCACAGAAAGTGATTATTACTTGATCAGTATACACATCTGCACAAACGCATAACACTCCACATAAGGTGTAGGGTATAAGACGAAATTCATTTACAATTTTTATTAAACTTAAGTTTGTTTAAATATTTTTTGACTAGAATTTTGTTCAATTTATTTTTATTTAATATTTTTCTAATTTGAGGACATTTGTTGTTGGATCCAAAATGTTGCAGCTACTAAATTCTTTTTAATTATTTTGGATAAATAAGATTAATTTATCACATTAATGAATGATCACAAAAATTACATTTTTATTTTACAAAAAAGGGAAATATGCATCACTCATTTCATGCAAGATCGTCATAACTTAATAAATGTTCCTTTTTATGAGTTTTTATTCCTAAAAAAATTATTGTAGGCTCAAACCCCTGAGAAAAATAGCAAAATTTGATTAGAGGCAACCAAGTTTAGGTTAAATTTTCAGTCAAGGTATATATTTCTCACACACA
This sequence comes from Cochliomyia hominivorax, assembly GCA_004302925.2. NCBI lineage: Eukaryota > Metazoa > Arthropoda > Insecta > Diptera > Calliphoridae > Cochliomyia > Cochliomyia hominivorax. The sequence goes on along the minus strand of PYHX02000158.1, from coordinate 13,845,679 downwards.
AATTTGCTAACAATGAAAACGTTGGGGCCTGAAGAATCATATGATGTATATGAACTTATCCCAATCAGTAACTAAAATCCTAATTACTAATATTAGGATTTAAGGTGCTGATTAATTTTTTTTCAATAAAAAAGCTGAATTTCAAGTATTATATAAGAATGATTCCATTTAAAAGATTATATAAAGAAGATTCCAGGTTTTTGATTTAAGAACTTAAAAAAAGATTAATTTTTTTATTTACCCAAATTCCTGTCCAGAATAAAAAATGATTTTTACAAGAGAATAATTTTTTTCGCTCCTTTGGAAAATATTTCAAAATTTTAGTCAAAGAAGGAGAGACTAATATAACGCTTTAACGGACTCATATATTATATATATTTTATTCTACTAGAAAAATTTATATGCCCAAAAACAAATTTTTACAGAGATTAACAAGGACTCTCTATACATACAATTTTCTTTCTTCCAATTTATAAAAAAGTTTTTGGCGAATTCATGGTCAACAAATACTTACAAACTACTAAGGGGCCTTTACTCCTCCAAAGCAACTTAAGACACTTTAGCAATGGTATAAAGTATTTTATAGTCGGTCTTAATTGACTATTACACTGTGTTCCAATTTGTTATTACAAAATTCTTTGAATTCCTGAAAGAACACACCTGCTTCTCTTCTTCAACAAATAGATTTATAATTTGATATACAAATTTAAGTAAGTGGATCAGGTATCATGTTGCAAGAAAATTAATTAACCAGCAAACAATGTTGCAAAAACCTAGAAATTATTGTTCTTAACATCATTAAAATTTTGATTGTTACTTTAATTTTGTATCAAAATTTAATTCTCTCGAAGAATTTTATTTTTCTACTATTAATATTTAGTATAATTTGTTCTTTTTTTTTTAAATTTCCACCTGTATTCATTAATTTTGTTATTAAAGTAAATATTAATTTTAATTATAATGACAACAAGTTTAATCAACTTATTAAGTATCTTTCAGCGATTTTAAGGAATTTTTATTAAATTTTAGGCCTTGTTAAAAACCTTTGTTTACAACTAGTTTGTTTTTTTTTAATTTTATTTAATTTATAAATATTTTTTTTTTGAGTTTTGAATTTTAAGAGTCGTTAACAACATCATCAATCATTACACTTTCAGTTTTTTTCTTTTCTGTATCTTTTGAATTTTGTTTCATATAAATATTGTAGATGTGAGTGTGTGTTTTATTACTCAAAAAGTTTAAGTTAATAATAATTTTGTAAAAGAGGGAGCAAAAAGAGGCTGGTTATTTTTACCACCACAAGTGGTGAAGAGGGTATATTAACTTAGTCATTCAGATTGTAACGCTAGAAGGAATCATCTTGGATCCTATTATGTATATAAGTATATTCTTGAATTACATCAATATCTGATTTGTCGTCTATTTGTCTGTTGTTGACATGCTTACATCCACAATAATTGACAGAGCTCAATGAAATTTGGCCTTAACATTTATTATAGTTCCGATTTAAACTAGAAAAATCAGTTCAGTATATTAAAAGTTATAGACCGATATCCAAGCAACCTCTTTAAGCGAAGAACTTTCGTAAAATTATCAATTGTTAATCGACCAGAATTAAATTTCGCCATAATATGAAGTTATATATACTTCATTACCATTCCAAAATTTATCAAAATAGTTTCAGTAGAAAAAAAGATAAAGAAAGAAAGACATAACTGATATTGTATTCATTTCTGAGTGTATGTGTGCGTGTGTATATACGAAACCTAATATATTTACTTTACACCCATTTGTGGAGGTTATTGGAAATTCGGCATAGCCGAATATAGTTTTTTGTATTTTTTTATATTTTTAAAAGAACTAGTCATGTCTTTTTTATAAATAAATAGTTTTTTTTATTTTTGTCCTGTTTTTTATAATAATATTTTTTTGTTAATATGCGTGAGCTTTTTTGTTTTTCTAATAACCAGAAGTAAGATAAAAGTTATTTTTGATTGATTTTTACCGACTCTAATTTGAGATTGTATAATTTGAGTTAAAGCGTTAATGGTTTTTTGTAGTTTTTTTCTTTTATTTCCAATTTCATTTTATGATTTTTGTACTTTTTTATTAAAATGTAAAATATATGAAATTGTTTTGTATAATTTTGTAATGCGTTAATTATGTGTTGTGATTTCTTTAGCTTTAAATTTCGTTAAATTTGGCCTACAAATATGTAAAAGGTCATATGAGTTTCATGTAGGCCTATTGTTTTCATATAGAGATATTCAAAATAATTGCAAAGAAAAAAATATTTGAAAGTAAAATATAATAATGAAATTTTAATTTTTTTCCAAAAATGTTTGTTAAAATATTTAGGGCGTGTTTAAAGAAATTTCGCCTTTTTTTAAATTTTAATTAATATTTAATTCATAATTTTATTTTGTAAAGGTCATGTGAGTTTAATGTAGGCATTTGTTTTCATATGGAGATATTAATAATACTTCTGAGACAAAAATGTGGATTCAACAACTTCAAAACCAAGACTTAAAACCTTAATGTAAAATGTTTGACATCCTCTCATAATTCCAATCAAAAGTTTTTTACTAAATTTTTATATTAAATTTTTTATATTAAAAATTTAAATTTATTTTAATTTCAGAACCAAAATCGTCTTTTAGTTATTAATTTTAAAAATGTTTTTATACAAAAAAGTTTGTTTCTTAAGTCTTTTGTTTTAATGCTAATTTATCACCTGGTTTTTTTTTTAATCTGATTTTTTAAAATAAATTTCAAATGATAAATTAACCTTAAAACGAAAAACTTAAGAAACAAACTTTTATTTAAAAAAGCTGTACATGTTTTGCAAAATTATGATTTAAATATACCATTTTAAATACAGAACAATTTAGTTTATAATTATCGGTTAAAACCGACATTACGTCACAAGCATAGAAAGTTATTAGGCGACACTCGCAGAATTTGAACCTACTTTCATAAAAAGTACTTTAAAAAAATACAATTATATTCACATTTATGAGAAATTTAACCCGCACAGTGTGTCCAAATTTATTTTTCTTTCATTCGATCAGACCTGACATACTTTCTAGTAGATTGGGAGGAGTTCAGGACTCTTTCCAGTCAGGCGCTGACCCTTCAAATTTGTCCACTTCGGGTTTGTTTTTTTTTTTATTTTCGCCAAAAATTCATTTATAAATAAAGACGAGGTAATTTTTGCCAACAGATAGTTCCAGGAAATTTATTATTGACTGGCTTTAGTTTAATAGGATTCTATGGGTTATTAAAAATAGTGTCAATATAAAATGTGAGTACATTTATGAGAGATTTAAATCGTTTAAAAGGATTTGTGAATGTGAGAGTTATATCAGGATTGTATGAAATTATAGACAGATCCTCGTAAATTTTTCGTATGACTGTAAATATCTTAAATGACTGGAATATTGTCTCTTAATCTTAAACATTTTGTTCCTCGAAGTGATTTCTGCATAGCTCGCTGGGAGCTCTGATTATTTGTGAACCGATCTTTATAAATGCAATGTAAAATTGGACTTACCAAAAAGCATTATGTGAAAAATTTAGTGAAAATATTTTAAAATGATTTAAATCCCCATTTCATAGGCATAAATGGGAAATACTTTAAATATTACATTAATCACCTACAATTTTAAATAAAATATGGATTCGATCAAGGTAACTCTAAATCGCATCCTGTGGTGAGATCATTATATTATTTCGAAAGCTAATCAGCCAGGCCGAGTGATGGACTTTGTTAAATTGTCTCAGAAAATGCTTCTGATTTGAATTATAATGTGGTCGTAGCATTATGGTGATGAAAAACTACAGTCAGTTTTTTTATTCAGATATTTGATACTTCAATCATATCAGACAATATTTATGAAGTGTCAAATTTCAAAAAATAATATTTCGGAATAAAATCATATTTTCAACAGTGATTAAGTTCAAGTGAATTTTTGAAGAATTTTTTAAAAATAATACGGGTAATAAATGTATCGAATTTCATAAATGTTGGCCATGGGGCGAACAGTTCGGCAAACAGGTTTTGGTTTATTGAATAAAAACTGTTTTAGATTTAAGATTTCCGCGAATTCGAATTTCGGGTATTTTTATATGAAACAATTATAGTGTATTTATGGATTTATATTTTAAATAATGTTGTTCATATCTGACTGAAATTTGGAAAAAAAAGCTTTATTTATATAGATTTTATTTATTATCAAAAGTTAATTTGATTTTTTTTACAAAATTAAGTGTAACGCAAAAATTTAAGGTTTTCTTCTAATTTTCAAATAATTAATTTTATTTAATAAAACTTTTCAACTGATAAATATATTTCAATGAAATCAATGTCAGTTTTTATCAAGATATAATTGAATTGTTTGCAAAACAGCTCTAGTGTCATGCTGCTCTCTGTGAAGAAAGAGAAGCTCCGAAATTGCACACTTTGAATTTAAGTACTTCTAAAGCTTTTATTTTCTTTCAGTGTATATATTTTTATGTTTTTTTCCAGCATTTCTTTCAAAACAAGATTTTACACCTTTTCCATATATTTCGTTACGTTTGAAAATAAATTTATTTTAATTTTATTACTCTAACAAATACTTTCTTTTATAACGCATAACAAAATGCCTCTTAAAGATCTAACATTTTTCTCTTATTTTCTATAGAAAAAAGTTTAAGTGTTAAAACATTTCATAGAACTTTAGTTTAATAAATGGATTTTTTACTATTTTTTAGTTAATAAACTTGAAAAATTTTAATCGCTACACTAAATATTTATATGCAAAATTCTAAAAGTTTTTTCTGAAATTATCTCTTTTTTATTTTTATTAGGCATTTTTCAGAGATAATAAATTAAAGTTCAAATAATTTATTTTTATGAGTTGTTTTTTTTCATTTACTTCCTCTAAAGAAACAATTTTGAAAAGAAAGATTTTTTTTCGAAATATAATACTTTTATTGTGTGTTTAATATTTATTGTTTTTTCTTTCTAAAGGTGAGAAATTTATTAAAAATATCGAAGAAAAAAATAAATAAATAAAATCATAAAAATTATAATAATAACGATTATGAGAGAAATATTTGTTCGAGCTTCATAAAAATATTATTTATTATAATGATATTTTCAGTAGGAATCATAATTTATATTTAAGTCGGAAATATGTTAAAGACCATAGACAAAAACAAAAAACTGCTAAAAAATAAATTTTGTGGAAAAAATCAATATATATAAAAAAGAAACACATGTAAGCAAATTAGTTAACATATTTTCTAATATCTATAAAATCTATACCCTACACAAAAATAGACAGGCAATAAAAACTTGAAATATGAAAAGCAACATTTTAAGGGAATTTAAATTAATAAAAATATTCTTAAATAACAGATCTTAAAATACGCATATGATAATAAAAGAAAAATATAATTTTCATGCTTCAATCACTATTGTTGAAATTTCGAAACTTTTTCGGAAACTCTTCCGTTAACGATTTCATAGTACTTTTTGTTTCTTTACTCAAACAGGTATTTTATATCCGTCTAAAATCCTTAACACTTTGGATACTTTTTTGTGCTCTTAAATTTTCTTTTAACAAGAGCCCAATATATTTTCAATGGTCTTAGCTTCAGGCCGTTTGGGGCATTTGCCTTTTTTGGTACAAATGCCACATTATTGTTCTAATGACACTCAAGAGCCTGTTTAACGCTCTTGACACCTCAAGGAAAAAATAAGTGAAATCTTATGAATGGAAGCAGCCATCTCTATAAACATTCCTTGATGTAAATTTCAGTATTTATGAAGCCCGTTGTAACAAATAATTGGCTTCTTTTGCGCAACTGCTAACTATTTGACATACCAACAACTTCTTAAAAAATTATAACTGTTTTTGGGTCCTAAACTTTTTTTTACAATCTTTCAAGCATCATGTGAAAAATATGCCAGGATATACGTATTGTCGTCCATTATGCAGCAAAAATATTTTTCCAGAAAACTTGACTTCAATTATCGTGCTCTGCTTAAGACCTCCATATTTTTAGCAGCGTTGCTGTTAGGAACTTTTTGATAATTATATGTTTTTCAGCCAATTTCAGCTTTAACGCTTCATACTAAATAGTACAAGCTCTAAGTTAACCGGGCTGTTTTCTTACCGCATGTGCTGGGAGCTCTTTTGAAAACATTATGCGAACCAAGTTCTCCCGGTATTATTTAACAGCAGACCTTTAAATGATTGTCCAACTTTATATAGGAACAAGTTGGACTTTATTGAAAATATTCAATAATTTTGATATGCACGTTTTTCTGATCGCTCATTTTAGTCAGATCGACAATATATTAATTTGTTTGAAATTAGACATAATAACTGACATATTTTACAAAATGAACTTGATAATTTTTGGATTAAAAATTTCAAAGAAAAATTTGTGTCAGGATTTTTTCAATCTCTTTCCTTATTTAAAGGTCAATTTATTGGATTTTTTAAATATTTTTTTCTATAAAAAATAAAACTTTGTCATTCTGTGTGTAATGGTAAGAAGGGATTATTTAGAAGCTCAAATTGTATATGTTTTCTTGCATCAAATCAAAATCTGTTGTTGGAGCAGCCACCATAATTGACAGAACTCAATCAAATTGGACCCAAGTATTTGTTATAGTAGTGAGAAGTTTCCGATTTTGAACCAGCAAAATCTGATATATATATTGAAATATATAAACTGATATCTGAGGCAACCTCTAAATTCAAGCGATTAATATTAAATTATCATTCCAAAAACTATCAAAAACGGTTCAGGCAATAAATATAACTAATTTGATCACTCATTAAGTGTTCCTTTGTTATATTTTAGAAAAACCTTTATATATTCTATACTTTTGTGAGTGTATGTGTGAGTGTGTATGTATGAAATATAATGTATTTACTTCACATGCATTTGTGGTATAGGGTATTGAAGATTCGGTATAGCCGAATATAGTATTCATACTTTTTTTCAAAAAAATATTTTTAAAAAATATTCCTTTAGCTCATTTCTAAAGTAAACCATTATCTCTCTCTTCAGAAAATTTTCATATTTAAGACAAAAAGATAATATTTTAAAAAAATATGAATATTTTGTTTTTTCTGGCCCACACTACAAAATCATAATACCGACTTGTAGAAACCAGCCAAAAGTCATGTCATAAAATTGATTGACAATTTAATTTTAGTTATCAAACTTGAAAAAAAAACAACAACAATTTTTAAAACTCTAAAATATTTATGAAAAAAGCAAAAACACCCATTTATTGCTATTAGAAACAAAAAACACTGAAATTATAAGCTAAAATATATTTATTCATATAAAATATATTTAATATGCTAATTTATGTTTATATACAATTTAATAAATAACACAAGATAAAATATTTATATATCGTAGTCTGGTACAACAAAAAGCCAGATATAATTTTTTAAAGCAGCAATTTTTAATAAAAACATTTTTTGTTAGATTTCATTTTTAGCTAAACGGGAAATTAATAATAATAAAATTGACTTGATCTTTTAAAAGACCAAAAATGTTTAAAGAAGCAAATGATGAAGTTATACATTTAATGAAATAAATAGATAAAAATTTAAATTCGATTTTTATCAAATTTATTAAAAATAAAAGATGAAAATTTATAATAATTTTGGACATTAATGGAAATAGATATTTATATAATTAAATCTAAAAAATGATGGGACCTGATATGATCCGATATTATTATATTAATAAAACAATGTTTATAATCTCTATTACCACCCGATTCTGCAGAAATTTGTAATACACAGAAAAATAATATTACCCCTACATTACAGTATGCAGATCGTTGCAGGATCACATTTTGACTCATGTGAACGGTGGCCGTCTGGCCGGCTTATAATTGACTGTATGTTCATGAAATGGTACACACTGTGTCAAAACTATAATATAGAATTTGAACCGTCAGAGAGATATCTAAATTAAATTTTATACATTCAAAACTGAGGTGATTCACGGTTAATTTAAACAACTACAGTCTCATATGTGGACAGGGGAATTGTACGTAGCTCTTCAAAATTAGCCATCTCAATATATAGTTTTTTTTTTAATTCATAAAAAAGGCCGTTTAGGAATAGAGACAAAAGAAATTTTGTACATATATAGTGCTCGTAAATCCGTATAATAATCGCAAATGTAGGTTATTTCCTATAGTTTCAGAGATATTTAAGCGAAATAAATATTTAGCCTTTTTAGTCATGTTTTTTTTAGCTTCTTTTTAAGTAACTAAATTCTTATTTATTTAAAAAATAAAATTCTAAAAATTAATGAGGAATAAATCATATTAATAATCAATCCGATAAAAGTTATTTTATTCTGAAATTGGAAAGAAATTTTAATTTCTTTTTTTCGGAGAAGATGGCATCTAATAAAACCATACTTTTTGTTATGAACTTTATTATCTTTAATCGTTTTATCAAGAAATCTGATAAACTTCATTAATACTACAGATATAGGATAAACACCCAAAGAGTATGTTCAGTTGGACTATTTTTACAATGACAGGACATTGCAGTGGAAATAGTCAAGATTTTTTAACATGATTTATATGAGTTGGAATTTTGGGTATTTCCTAATAAAGACATGGGAATTTTTTTTTAATTCTCTGATTTGTAGACAAGGGTTTATATATTGTGTAAATTTTAAATAAATTTAATTTATTCTAACTTTATTAAAAAAACAACAATAATTCATAATTTTAGGTTCTTCATAACTTTGTGGCATTAAATTTAATTATGAATCCTCATTTTTAGTGGTTTTCACAGTTATCAAGTATTTGTGTAACAAGTTTACGAACTGGCAGGTAATTCAACCTAAATATCCTTTAGTAAAATTTAGTTATTTATCATACATTCATACAGTTCTGAATTTTAATGATTTTTAGAAATGATTTTTTAGAAATGATTTTTGGAGGCATAAAATCGGGTTATTAATTTAAGCAATTCCCATATAAATGTCCTTGCAGAAGCGCAATTCAAATGCATTTTATTATTGTGCTTAAATTTCACATGTTTTATAAGAATTGATCTTCAAGTTCATCGTTTGAAATTGGACATTGTTTCAGATATCACATAATAATTTTTAATATAATAAAACAACAACAGCAAATTGTTGGGTCAAACTTCTTAGAGCTCTGAAATTATTTTGGATATCAACGCGCTAATTGCTGAAAGATGGACAAAGCTGACAAGTTTATGATATATTTTTAAATGTCTTTTGTTAACAATAAAACACAGTAAGTTTTAGCTGTATTCTATAAATTCTTTACAACCTGTTTGGATCCATCTTTCGTGAGTTCATTTCTTGATGAACGAGAATCAGTTACTTTCTGATAAAATTGCTCTAACGGAAAAATTAAGATCAAGGAGATATATAATCCCACATAAAGCAAACACTAAAGTACTATTTTAACTGGAATTTAGAACCTCAGTTTCTAGCATAAGCTGAAATGGACCTAACGGAAAAATTTCGCCTCTACATAGCAAATATTAATTGTCGAATATTAAAAAAAAATATTTATTTATATTAATATGAAAATTCTCAAGTTCGACCCAATTCAAATTCTCAAGAATTTGTTTTACTGATCAAATTATAGGATGGGTAGGATCAAGGGAAAAGATACCCCCATACAAAGCAAATATCAATTATGGAGTATCTAAAGCACTGTAAAAGCAGTTATATTCTAATTGGTTCTAATTACTTTCCCAAGAATATTTTTTAATGGCATCGATGTAGGACGGATAGGACCAGGGGAAGAGATCCCCCATAATGATTATCAAATATCAAAAGAACTGTAACAGCGAAAGTGCTAAAATTTGGCCCCAATCACTTTCTCAAAGAGCTATTTTATTGAACAAAACGGAAACCCCCATGCAAAGGAAATAGTGATTATCGAATATCCAAACAACTTTAACAACGAATTTGGTTCCAGACAGTTTTATTGGACAAAATGTAGGACGGTTAGGATCAAGGGAAGAGGTAGCTTCCATGCAATATAAATTTTAAATAAAATTTTAGAACGGACAGGGCGAGGGGCATTTGGCAAAATGTTCATGGCATAATTTTTTTTAATACACATTGCGATTTATGAAATTTCTTTCGAGATCTTGGACTGAGAAGAATATTTGTGCAGCAAAGCGCAACGGGTAAAAATTAGTTAATTATAAAAATTGATATCTTTAAATTCCACTTTAATGCAATTGTTTCATAAAATCGAATTTTTATATTCAAACAAATCTAAATTTAACAAACATTTTCTATAAAATCAAATTTTAATGAAAATTTTTAGATTTTTATTTTTTGCCTTTTTCCAATTTTCTCTGCTTAAAATTTAGGTCATTTGAAAATAATGACAACCCTTTTATGATAACTGTTTAAATAAATTTCAAACGTGTTTTAGCATAAAATGAACATTTTAATTTTAATTAAACAAATCGAATAGTGAAAAAATAACAAACACATTTTTGTAAATGACCTAAAAACAATTGTTGTCAACAAGTTTTAATGAAGTGCAAAAAAAGGCATAAGAAAATTAATTCGAAATACTTATTACAAATCAGCTGTGACTAAAGCAAAAACAAAAAAAAAAAAAAAAAAGAAAATTCATTTTAATTTAAGAAATGAGGAAAAGAAACTCGATGACAAGTAAAATATCAGAAAATGAAAATTTAAAATATAAAGAGGAAATTTTTGATTATTTGAAAAAGAAATCGAGATTTTTTCTATATATTTTTTAAGAAATATTTTGCTTCTTTGGTAGCTTTATGGGTGGAATTTATTTCAACTTTTATGTCTTTTTAAATTTCATTTTTTTTCAAAAATATTTTGAAATTCCTTAACTGGTATTTCAATAATATTTTCGATTTTTTTGTTTTTTTATACTCTCCGCAACCGCAAAACGGTGAAGAGGGTATACTAGCTTTGTCATTCCGTATGTAACGCTAAAAAGGAATCACCACAGATCCCATAATTAACATATATTCTCGCATTAAATGAAAATCATTATAGTTCTGAGAAGATTTCTGTTTAAAACTAGCAAAATCACTTCAGCGTATCAAGCGATGTAGATATCGGTCTTTATGTTCCTCCAAAATCCAACAAAAACTTTCGTAAAATCGACAAATTATGAATGAATTATGGCATAATATTATGCAACATCGGTTCAGTAGAAAAAAGTTGGGGTCAAAATTATATTTAAGAAAGTTTTATATATTGTATACATTTGTGAGTGTATGTGTTAGAGTATATGTGTGAAACATAACGTATTTACGTCACATGCATTTGAGGTGAAGGGTACTGAAAATTCAGCATAACCGAATATATCTTGCTTGTTTATTTTTCTAGATTTCGCTTTGTAGGCGTCAGACCAACTTCTGTTAACACAACCATATCAAATTTTATTATTTTTTATTATGTTTTTGTCTATAATTAACTTGCATAATTTCAACATTAACATTAATTAAATTGAGCTGATTTATCAAAGCTTTGAGACCCCGAATCATTGGTTACCATTAAACTCTTGTAAAGTTTTTATCAGAAAAAATAAAAGTTTATTTTTTTTGTTTTTCTATTTTTTGTTGATTTCATGTTAATGAAACAACTTTTGTTTGTAATTTTATAAGTTTTAGGGGACAAACATAAATTATTGTTATACTAATAGTGATCAATATTGGTTACAATAAATTGATTATAATCAATCAATTCGTTGCAGCCAATGAAAACTAATTAACCTTTAGCGCTAAAGCATGTAGCTATCTTAAGTCTTTTGATTTGTTTAAAAGAAAAAAACTTAAAAAATAAAAATTATTATAAAGCGAACATAAAATCACAGTTTTTAAAACTTTATTTTGAAATTTTTTCTGAAAAATTATTATAAAAATATTATTTTTTTATTAAAATTTTTTAATTTTGTAATTACTAACTTATCAACCTTATTATCTTTAATTGAAATTCAATTCATAAAATTCTCTTTTATCTATATTTCTTTCCATAAAATATAATTTTTATTACAAATTCACTATTAGAAAACGGCATTTTGGTTTTTATTCCTCAAAGTCTCAAAAAAAAAGAATCAACATAAAATTCATCATTTATTCAAACGTTTGCTTAAGAACAAGATAAATTAATTTAGTTTTTAATATTAAAATGTTTACTAAAAAAATAACTGAAGAGGAGAGTAAAAACCAGAAAAAAAGCTGAAAGAAATAACTGCAAATAGTCTGGGGCTACGGTACTGCTAACATATTGCTTAAGAGGCGGTAATAAGAATTCGCTTTTAAAACAAACACTTTTACACATTTACATATTTTGTGTGTGCAAACTTCTTAAGGAAGAAAACTACACCTATTGTATAGTAATATATTCTAAAGAAGACACTATCTGTCCAAGAGTTGCAGGGTTGGAAAATTTGATTCATTTGTAATGGTCATTTGCAGTAATATTTTCATAAGTGAAAAGTTGTGGAGACGCTCTTTATGCTTTTGAAGAGATTTCATATTTCTCGATCTTCTCCAATATATTTTTATTTCTTTCTGTATCCTTTAAGATTTTTAAGAATTTTGAGAAAAAACCTTTGTATTAGAATCTTTAGTACGTAGCTATGTGACCATAAATAACGAAGTGCATCTTAACTGAAGACTAGATTTGGTGGGTACACTTACAATTGCATTAAAATTAATCTATTTAACAGAATATGAAAAATAATATCCAGGGTGTCGATACCTAATCTCCTTCTTAGAGAGTTGGACGTTGTTGACAGTATTTACTGAGTCAAGAGCGAGAGATCGTCGGGTATTGATGATTTTAATAGAGAAATGTTTAAAGGCATCTTTAAGGTCATATCTCAATATTTGGAAACTTAAGCTTTGACAAACTTTTTTTGAAACAGGAAATCGTATGTGATAGTGGTACAGTTTGCAGAAACCACAGGTGCAGGTTCATTTATTTCACTAATTACGCTTTCTTTCAAGATGTGGGAATTTCCGGATGATCTGGACATTCTAGTCCATCTTTATTCTCGCGCTTAACTTGAGATGAATGAAAATTATGTGTGATGTATATGAGTGATATGATCATTCAGGAGTTGAATTGACGATAAAACTGAAATTATGGAGCATAAGGGAAGATTATCCCACACTTTCAATTTGATAACGAGTACCAAAGTTCATCCAATTTGCACTTTATGTAGATACCGGATTTTTGAGAAATTTGAAGTTTTTTTTTAAACTTTTAAAAATTTCAGAAATTGAAAGAAAGAGTATTTAAAGTATTGATATGAATGAAAACGGTCTCAAATTTACAATCGAATTTTTAAGAACATTTAAGGATGAAAACAAAAACTTTCTGAAATTTCAGAATAATTGTGAAATTTAATTATCAAAGTCCAAAATATGATCTTTAATGTCATCTGTGTTCATACCAATTTGGACCAGTCTACCTTACACTTTTTTTTCAATTTTAATAAAAATTATCAAGTTTTTTTATGATATTAAGATTAATAACGTCAAATATATAGAACAGAAAAAATCTATTTCCCCTTTATTTTCCCATCCCTGTCATTTAAATATTATTGAATAAAAAACAACAAGATTTCATGGTTATAATGATAGACTTGATGAAGCTTCTTACTAAATACTTTTTGTATAATGCGTGTATGTATAGATCTCTCTCCCTGCAAAAATTACTAACAAAAAAACATATTTGTACAAAAACAAGATGAAAATAAAACAACAAAAAATTGGTTAAACAGAAGTAGAAAGTAACATATGCGTGTATAGTATTTTTTTGCATATTTTTCCTACATTTTGTTTAAACTTAGTTTAGTGAACCTTTTTTTGTTGTTGTAAAATACAACAACAACAAAAATTAAGCAAAGCAATTGAAAAAAAGTCTCTTTCAAAAAGTATTGAAGACTTCCTTAAAGTGAAGATAAAAAAGAAGCAGCAGCAAAAAAAATGAGGTATGCAAATGCAGTAGCCATTGCCTGGGGTTGTTGTTGCTTCGATAAAGATAATGATGATGATGACGATGATGATTACAATGATGACGAACATTATGGACACCATGTGCATTTACACACAAAAAATACTATATATCGAAATAAAGGCCTTCGTTTTAGGAAATTATTACTTTGAAAATAACTAAAACCAAAAAAAAAAAATGGGTTAAATTAAAACTATAACAAGCGTAAATTAACAGAAAAATGCAAGAAAAAAATTGGTAAAGAAAATAATAAGAAAAATAATTTGTTTCATCACATAAATGGAATATTTGCGAAAGAAAAAACAAAAGACTTAAGACACACTCGTAATATTTTGGTTAAACAGAAAAGCATGCTATAATTTAGCTTCAAAAGGAATTTTTATTACAAAATCATTAAAGAGAAAATCTTGCTAATGTGAATCGGAATTCTTAAATAAAAAAATAATAATTTATAATGTTAAAATTTTCAATGATAAAATTAAATTAATTTTAAACATCATGAAGTTTTAAATTTACTATATTTTAATTGATATTTTGCGACATTTCTAAAGATTCAAAGATATAACCAATGTTCCAATAATCCTTTTTATAATACACAGAAAAATAATACTACCCTCACCCTCAATTACACCGATGGACTTAGAATATCTTACTGATTTAATTTATCTTTATCCTTCCGTCCACCTAACTGGATGTCGTTCATAAAAGATTGTGAACAAAGTTCGAGACATCTCTAGATGAAAAATGTTTGGGTTAGAACAAGTCCTATTGCAATTTCTAATGATTGATGCAAAATTTCTGAAATTTGTGCTTCCGGAATGGTTTCATAAAGCTCTTAGATATAAAATTATTTTGAATTAAATTTTGACAAAAATTTTTATTAGATCAAATCTGCTTATCAAATTTCGAGTCACAAATGGCAGTAGTTTCTATAAGGAACCATCACCGAAAATCTTTCTAAAGCTCAAAAATTTAGAAATGTATTATTATAGTGAATGTATTATTATGTTTTTTGACATTTCATATAAATATTACTTGTTTTTAATATTCGATATGTTGAATTTCTTGTTTTATTCAACTTCTTTTCTTTTCTTTAGTCTTCTCTAAGGAAAATACTCTCAGCTTTTTCCAAGCCTTATTAACATAATTATTTTGGCCTGTTAGCTCATGTGCCAGTTTGCTCTGAGATGTCTTTTGTATTGAATGTTCTCAACCTTGTGGACTTTGTTTTTACCCTCAAAATAAAATTGTTTTCGGTGACCAAACTCCTACTAAAAAATTCAAACAATTTTCAAAATTTTCTAAACTTTTTACTTTTAGTCTATAAAAATCTTTCAATATACCGTATTTCCTACTCATTTTGATCAAATTTAAAAATATAAAATTTATTTCTTGATTAGTAATTTTATATATTTATTTTACTGCAAATCAAAAGACTTAAGACAGCAACATAATTCAACTATTTTATATATGGATGGAAATAAAAAGACAGAAACGAATCCTTAAATTCTGAAATAATTTCATATAAATTGAAGATTTTTTATGAAGACGTTTTCCAGTATGTTTTATAGTATTCACTAAATTAAAGGGGACCTTTTTACCTTTCCTATGATATATACATTTCTTCAAAGTTATATATAATAAAACGGCCCATGTGAAAAAAAGGTGGGGGATATTTTTCTTTAAATTGTATAGGTCTTCAAGAAATGTGTTCAAGGAGTCACAAAATATACACAAGGTTAAAGAGGGGTTTCTATTGATGATAAAATATGCTTTACCCTCGTTAACCTGCAAAAGTTACATTGAAGAAATAGGATGCAATATTTATCAAATTATATAATAGATGGAAGCAGACATATTTATATTTTTTTAATGATAATTCCATTTTTTAACATACCCCCCTTAGAAGCCTATTCAATACTCTAACGTTTCGTTACCAAAGAAAATAACCCATTGTGAGTAGCTTTATTCAAATAGAAAAAGTGTTTAATAATTGGGACTTGACAAGTACAAAAGTGCAAATATTTCTTAATAAGTACATTTTGTCCCTCAAGATTTTTGTATCACTAAATTTCAAATTTAACAATAAATACAGCACTTTGGTCTACAGTAATTAAAAAAGGAGTTAATGTGTTAACGTTCTTTGCGCTGGGGATAATTTAAAAGATCCTATCAAGAAGGGTATTTTTATGACGTATTAAGTTATAATTTCCGAGTCTATGTTTGGTTGTTAAAATTGTTAATTTTGCCTGTTTTTAAGTCTTTATTGTATTAAATTATTATAAAACACTGTTACATATGTTTTGAAACTAAAACAATTTAGAATGCAAATTTACTTCTAACTCATTTCATAATACGACCTCAAATATTCAAATAATGTTTTAAATATATGAAAAATTTTTGTTATTCTAAATAATAAAACAAATTATATGTAATAAATATTATATTATTGTTATTGTTTTTATTATTGTAATGTCTGGCTTTTAATTTAAGTTTACCTTCTAAAACTACTAAAATTACAAATAAACTAAAAAAATATATATAAAAAATAAAATTAAAAATTAAATACAAAAAGAATTTATTGTAAAATAAAAAATACACAAACAACAAAACGGCTAAACACAAGCCATTTGAGAAAAATCACAAAAAAACATGTTCACAAATTCACCACACTTGTTATTAAAATTACATGAGATTCTCTAACTCGAAAACTAAAAAAACAAGCTCTCACAAATACAGAGAGAGAGAGAGATAAAAAATATAAATACTCTAGAGAGTTATAAACTAAAAGCACGTTGTTTTCGATTAAAGAATATAGTTTTACGTTATGTTTTCACACATACACACTTGTACCTATATACTGGTAAAGCCTTTTACCCACACTAACGCATTTATGCTTAGTTTTTATTTAAGTAAAGAGAGGAAGAGAGAATAAACGTTTTATATGCTTATTGATTTTGTCTGATGCTTATTTGTAAACAAACTAATACTAATACAAAATAAAACTTGTTATGTTTACCTTTTATTGCACTCATAAAACCACTCTCTCATCTTCTCATAATAGGAGAATAAAATTTATTCTCTTGTTTTATTTATATTTCGAATCTAATTTAATCGGGAGTATTACTTGTTTTCCAAAAATTGTTTATAACAAAAGAGAGCAAGAAAGAGAGTTATTTTGTTTTATTTTGTTAGCATTCAAAGAAGTTTATAGTTGGAGTATTATTGGGCAAAGAAAAAAAAGCTAATAAGCCGGTTTTTCATAAACTCTCAAGAAATACAATACATACAAATACAATAAAACACAACAAAAAAATAAAAAGAAACAACAATAATATTTATAGAAAGAAAAAATCTGTTTGTATAGCTAAAAGGTTTTGAATTTCTTAACAAAAGCATTGAATAAATGAAATGTTTAGGATTAGATAGCAGTGATGATTTTTAGAAAAAAAAAAAAAAAAAAAGAATATCAAAACTACAACAACAACAAAAACAAGGTTTTGAGATTTTGTTAAAAAAAAGTAATTCTTAAACGAAAATAAAGTTGCTGTCTTAAGTCTTTTGATTTTGTGGTCAAATACAATGAAAGGGAATTAAGGAAATTTTGCTAATGTTAAGGAATTTTTTCGAAGATATAAAATTAGGAAAAACTGTTGCTGTCTTAAGTCTTTTGTTTTAAAAAATTCGAAATGTAAAAAAGGCAAAATATTATTAAAAAATTATAAAATAAATTTTTGTAAATTTGCAAATATTAAATTAAAAATAAATATTGAACTAAAATAGTGCTGCACAATGGTCTATAACTATAAATCTTTACAATAATTTATTATCAAATTTCACATAAAAAGTCTTCGTAGTTTTTTATTGCCCTGGAAGAGCACAATTTCTTACTAGATTTGGAAAAGGAGGAGTGGTCCTGCAAAATTTGTTATATTTGATATTATTTTATGGGAAAATAAAGTTGCTGTCTTAAGTCTTTTGTTTCTAAAGTGTTTGAGAAACAAAAGACTTTTTTGTAAGGTACTTTATTAATTATTTATTTTTTAATAATCTTGCATTATTTTTCTATAAAAAACAAATTAAAGTGTTTTATTAATCCTTGCGTTTTGTAATAGTTTTGTATATTTAATTCTTTTAAATAAAAAAATTCGTAATTTATTTCATTCTTTTTTTCCGAATTGATGGGCTTCGTTTTTGTTGCCCGGATTCTGTAAAAAATTCTCAACGATTTGTTTGTTTTAATTAGAAACATTTTATTCTGTGAATCTGTTAAAAAAATTGCATTAGACAATTTGGAAAGATAATATTTTTCCCCAAAAATGAAAAAAATCTCTATTTTCCTCATCATCTTAATTTTTTCTTTGAAATTTCTAGAGAATTTATGTAAGCAAACTCTTGATTATATAGAGAAAGACTTTATTTTTTCTTTATTTTTATTAACATAATTATGTTAATTCTAAATTGTTTCTTCAGTTATTTGAGGGGAACAAAAAGTTTATAATATTTATTTTCTTTTTAATTGAAAACATTCATATTTTTTAATTAAGAGGGATCTTATATATGATCAGATATAAATATGTCGACTATGTACCAAAGAAGTCTCAAATTGACTAAACGTTTAAGCAGTTTACTGAAAAAGTCATTTTTGAATTAAACTTTCTTCGAATTTGAAATTTTGGATATTTCAATCCATCAATCTCCTTAAGTTCATGTAAAAAATATAGGTTTTTCAAGGTCAAATATAAAAAACAGTTAAATTTTTTCTTCGAGATTGAAATTTTGTTTTTTTTTTTTAATTTTTTTAAGAAATTTAATTTATTTTTTTTATTCTAAACATGTTTCTATTATTCAAGTTTTTGTCCTTTCAACGAGATCAAATACTTATATTGATATATTTTACACAATCAACTGATAAATTAACATAAATTTGGCGCTCTTCAGTAAATTTATATAATTTAAAAATACTTCAATGACAAATGATGATGGATGATTCGCTCGGGGATATAGTAACCACCGATATCTGTATTCTATATGGTTAATGTAATTGAATCAAATTATCGTTTTTGAATTAGAATACAAATGTTCTTTAGGTCTTTATCCATTATTTTAGCCCTTAAGATACTAAGAAGATCACTTGGTTATAAGAAAACGTTTGCCAGTTACTCAAAAGAAGTTCAGAATTCTAATCTTTCCATACAATGGATCAGAGTAACATGATAATGACAAAACTAAAATCATGTGGATCCAATGAGCTCTTTTACAAAGAGAAAAACACTCTTTTGCATATATACTTTCTAAAGCTATATTTCGTCCTCAGATTTATTCCTATCAAGTTTCTCAATATTGTAACCAATTAAAAGGCATTTGACATTTAAATCTTTAGTTGTATTTCAGGAAATTTTTGTTTCTATATAAATTAAATTTGTCGTTATATTAAATCATTAAATAGTTTCAACTTTAGCATTGCATATTTTCTGTCCGCTTGTTGCTTAAGTCTTTTGTTTTACCTTTTATTTTACTATATATTCCATATCACATAAAAACCTTTTCTGTTTGTTCTTATCTAAATAATTCCATTAAAAATTCTTTAAAAACTTCAACAAATTTGCAGAAAAACAAAACTTAAAAGAAACCCTTTAAAAATTGCATTCCTAGATATCATGCTTGAAATCACATTCCTGGTAGAGATACCTTCAAGAAAACAATTCAAAATTTCTTAGTTTAGAAGTAAAACATAAAATGTTAACCGTGGCACCACAAAAAGAGTTTATAAAACCTACAATTACTAACCCCATAAAGTAAAAATAATATCTTTTTTTGTTTTTGTATTTAATAGAAAAAATATAAATAATTTTATTCTTTCACTTTTTCCCACATTATAAAACATTACAAAAAACAACTTAGAAAAGGAAAAAAAAAAACAGAGAAATAACGAAAAACCATTTATTCGCACTTAAAACAAATAAAATTGTATGAAAAGAAAAAAAAACTAAAGATTTCATGGTAAATAACTGAACAGTCTGTCAGAGAGTCAACTCATTCACTATGTTTGTCAGTTACAGGCCGTCGGTTTAAAAACTCCACCACCACCGCCACCTTCATTTTAAACTCTATTTTAGTTTTAGTTTTTTTTAATTTAAGTTTTTCTTGGCATTTTCTTTTTCGAATTTTCTCTTTTCTTGAAAATTTGTTATAGTGAAACAATAATTGTATGTAATTTAGCATGTAACTTTTTCTTTAGTTGTTGTTGTTATTGTTGTTGTTATTATTTTTCTTACACACTTTTATAACAGAATTATGTTGTCTTTTAATTTAACTGATGGCAAATTTATATCTTTGTTACATATCAAACTGTTGTAATTTGCATAATGACTTTTTAATTTTATATCAAGTCAACTTTTATTTTGAAATTTTAAATGAAAGAAATCTTTTCCTTTTGCAAAAATAAGGAAAATATAAATTAATTTATGAAAACTTTTTAATAACTTTAATAACAAGGTGTTTATGTTAAAGGTTTTCCTAACAGAAAGATTATTTGATAAAAATGTTGGCAAATTATTTCAATTCAATTAAAGTAAAAAAATTGTTAAAAGCACAGTGGTTCCAAATCGGTTTTTTTCTAGAACAAAACCAAGTTAATTTTCAACGGATAGAGATATTTGTAATAACACTTTATTTGTCTAAAGTCTAAAGTCTAAAGCCATAGAAAATAGTGATTTTTGAATTTCAGTAGATGTCTGTAACTTAATGAAAGCATTTTACCATCGCAAAATATAGCGATTGATTCAGAATTATTTCCTAAAACGATAAAACCATGTCTGTCTATCTGTCTGTCCTTCCTATCTGTTCATGTGAAGATTGTAAATAATGTACAGTTCATAATTTTAAAAATATCTCTATGAAATTTTATATAAATTCTCCTTGTGTCCAAAACGATATTTCCGATAACGATAATTCCGACATTTTTGAACCACTAGAGTTGCTTACTAATTTAAACTTGACATGGTTAGAAGTGTTTGTGGTGGTCCTATTGGAAAATAACTAAATTTTAATAGAGGAAGCTTAGTTTAGTTTTTAGTCTTTTCATCCAAAGAATAAATTTCTTGCACAAGTTTCGCTAAACATGAAAACGCTAGAACTTGAAAATTCACAGTTTTTAATGAAAAACATTCAAAATTTATGAAAAACTAAAAATTTCGACTTTTTTTCAAAATGAATAAATATTTACACCCTTTCAGAATTGCAGCCACTGACGATACGTGTTTACTTTTAATATAAAGATTCTATTTTTGCGATTTGAAAACTTAACAAAAGAATTAAATATTTTTTTAATTGACCAAATTTGTAGAGGGCATATGGAAAGATGTTTGTCCTAAGTGTATTTCGAATACAAAACAACAAAACCATTTTATAGGCCAGAACAAAAAAAATGGTTGCCACCTTTTGGGAGACAATCAGAAATGATTATATATTTTTTCATAAGTCCAAATTTAGGCATAACATTTTAACGGATTCTTATTTTGATATGATTATTACATTAATATCTTCTAAAGTTTCGTAGGTCTCCGAAGACTTTAAGGTCTCCGGTGATCGTTTAAAAAAAGCTGTATTCAATTATGAATTTTGCTTTTACATCTCGGAGATTTAAAAAGAACTGAAATAAGTCTTGCCAAACTTTATAAATTTATTTCTTCATTTATGACTTTTGTGAGCTAGAAAAAACAAAACCACTATAACACTGGGAATATGGTTCAGTAATTATAAATTTGATTAGGTCTTTTATTTGTAATTATGTAGATAATATTTGTAGATATTTCTAGAGAATCTAAATATTTTCTTTGAAATGGAAAAATTATTCAAAAGATGTATTCAATTGGGCCTAAAAGTATATATGGACTAAAAGTGAACACACATGGCTTTCTTTTGGTACATAAATTTGCCTAATTTTGTGTAGCTTTCAAAACTTCAACTCTACTAAACTTTAAACTTACAAAACAATATAGTACTTGGGAAAGGAGCTCAATAAGGCTACTTGAAAAGTGCTAAGTTGACGCCAACTTAAAGGAAAAATATTGTTATCGAAAAATTCAAATTATTTGATTTCAATCGCTTTGATTTGGTTTCTTTCGCACTAAACCAAAAAATATCCAATTTTTGCTTTTAATTCATAAAATATATTGAATATAAATTTCAAAGTAAATTTAACCTATTTTCCTACAATAACAACAATAAAAATCGTTCTTCCATAAATTAAACCTCTAAAAGAAATTAATCATAACTTTTGTAAGTTTTAAACAAGTTTTCATTTTGTTGCTTTTGAATTTTTGTGGATTTTTGTAAATTAAATTGTATTATTTCTTTTGTTAAGAAAAAATTTTTACTTAAGCTTAAATTACCTTAAACAAGAAAATAATATTTTTAAAGTTTTTTTCTTCATATTTTTGTTGGAAATTTCAACAAGCGAATTCATCAAAAGTCAATAACGGAGGTCAGTATTGATTATTTCTTAAGAAATTATGAGGTTTTGAAAATTAAAGAATTATTTTTATATTAAAAAGCATTTCTTTAACCTTTTATAACGTTTTTTGGGGAACATTAAATGAAAAAGAATGATGTTTATTTTAGAGTTTTTTTTCGGAACTTTTTTGGTAACGTTTTTTTTTTTTTTTGGTTGAAGCTGCAAGAAAACAATGTTAAAAATGTTAAAGCGAGTGAGAACAAAAGACATGTTTCAACTTTTTGGCATTGTTCTACAAAAAAATGCTGTTTTTTGTGTTCTGTTGTTGGTTTTTTCTGGAGGTTTTTAATTTCTTCCTGAAATCAAAATTTTTAACGTAAAAAGAAGATTCACTTAAGTTTTGTGTGTTTTCATCTTATTTTAAATGAATAAGAAGTAAATGAAAGAAAAAGAAGTAAGAATGTTATAGACTATCTGATACCCTATACCACAATATTAGTTATAAATGGTGATAGCGAAAACTTATGACCGTCCCTCGTATAATTTGATTTTCTGTTCTATGCTACCGTGTGGTGACACTAACATTAGGGTGAAATTTATACTTTTTAAAATGATTTTCAGCTAGAAGAAATTATTGACTAACCCTCGTATAATTTTGGACATTGATTTTCGCTTATATTTGTCATAATTTGATAATTTTTTTCTTATAATTACAATGATTTTATGAAATTTATCCTCTTCAAAATGATATTTGGAAGGCGGCGTGTATGCAATCTTTGAGACGGAAAGGACCGACTCTCGCGTAATTGGGCACAAAATCGTTACACTTATTTTTGCAAATTAACTTATATTTTGCACTAAAACCCACATGTAGCTCCAATATTTCAGAAGGCTCGAAATAATAATACGTCCAAATTTGATCAAATTATCTCAAAAATTTCTACCTGTAGAGTATTCAAAACGTTTACATGGACAGCCAGCAGCACGGACATTGTAACGGTATACTTAAAGATGGGTGTTACACAATCCTATCTATAATTTACTAACATCACCTCAAACACCTTCGTTGATGTAGGGTATAACAAGAAAGAACAAACAAAAGTTTAGTATTTTTTTATGAAATAAGAAAAAAATTAAAGAAAAAATCATAAAATTTAAAGCTGGAATTGTTAGATGGAAGATGAGTTAAGTTATGGACAAATGGATGGCTGGATGGCTGTTTATTTGTTTGGTTTTCTGTTGGATTGATGTTTATTTTGAGGGACAGGGGGTTTAAGGAGTAAATGGTAGATTTATATGAATTTGTTGTTTGTTAACAGAACTTTGAAAAGAAATCGTCAAAAATTCATCATGCTGCTTCAAAAGAAACCAGTAAATTTGTTTTGAAAAAAAAAAAAAACATATTTTTACTGTTTTATGCCCAGTAACACAGAAAATAAGCAAAATATGAAAAAAGGCACAAAATTTTCTAAAGCCATTTTGTATTGGCTTAATGTTGTTTATTGTTAAACATAATGTGACGTCTTGCCAACCAACTAACACACACACTTACGTCCATACAAACTCATAAACATTAACAGAAATTTAAAAATTTTAAAACGGGGGAGCAAATTACCCTTTGGGGCGGCTGCGAATGGCATTTGAAATGGGGATAATTGCAATGGCATGGTGGTTAATATTAAAAACTCAATTCTTATTGTTTGTTAGTCTCCAGTTCTTTTTTTTATCGAGAATTGTTTATTTATTTGTGTGTGTGTGTATGTATGTGTTTTCTGTCTGTCTTTTTCTTAAATTTTATTTCTTCGCTTAAGGTTTCTTTTAAGCTTTTTTTTTTCAAATAAAATTTTGTGTTTTTATTATTTTTCCTTTTTCATATAATATTTTTGCTGTTATTATTATCATTATAATTTTTGTTGTTATTGTTCGTTTGCTTGATTTGATTTAAGATGCCTTCTGAAATTATATTTCAAGTTTTTTTTTTACACAAGTTCAAATTACGTTTTCTTTCTTTTTCTTGAAATTAAAGATTTTTATTATTTGCTTTTTTATGTCTTTGCTGTTGGTGATAGTTGTAGTAGTAAACAAGAACAGATTTTTCAAAACAAAATTTTGAAATAAATATATAATTGGTCTCATGGTGATGTGGCTTCCGCTGTCTATATATGATTTTAATTTTATTCATTTGATTCTTTTTTTTTAATCAAATAATATGATATCGCTAAAAACAAAATTGTGATTATAGAAATTATGATCTAAATTCTTAAGAAATATTTTGAATAAAAATTATTTTAATTGGTTTTTAATTTTCTATGATCTTCTCTTTCCCTCTCCTTCTCTTGATTTACCATATTTCTGTCTGGTTTTTATTTACTTTAGCTATAATAATTTAAGCTTTTGTATAAAAAATATATATTTTAGAAAAAATGGCACATTCATAAATGACTATACAAAAAAGCCTATTACATGCCATGCGAAGAAGCAAAAGAATTAAGAAACAAACTTTTTAACGTAAAAAAAATTTAAAAATATTATTTCACCAATTTATTACGAAAAAATTAAAAATTCAATTTAACTCTCTTTTTAGAACTGATTTATTAATGAAATTGTAATTTCTAGTTAAAATTTAATTTACTAATGTTAAGAAAAATTTGAAATTCTACCTAAATTTTCTTATTCTAGAAAAAATTTAAATTTTAATCAAAATTTCAAATTTTAATAAAAATTTCACATTTTAGCAAAAATATAATACAAAAAAATTTCAAAATTTAGCGAAATTTTCGAATTCTACTAAAAACTTAAAATTTCGTTAAGATTGTGAGAACTTTAGTTAAATTGTGAATTTTCTGTGAAGACATAAATTTTTAGTTAAAATGAGAATTTTTGCTAAAGATGTGAATTTTTGACGAAAATTAGAATTTTTGATGAAAATTAGAATTTTCGATGAAAATTAGGATTTTTTATGAAAAGGTGATTTTTTGTGAAAAAAATTGTGAATTTTCAGTGAAAATTTGAATTTTCGGTGAAAATGTGAATTTTCGGCGAAATTGTGAATTTTCAGTGAAAATGTGAATTTTCAGTGAAAATGTGAATTTTCAGTGAAAATGTGAATTTTCAGTGAAAATGTGAATTTTCAGTGAAAATGTGAATTTTCAGTGAAAATGTGAATTTTCAGTGAAAATGTGAATTTTCAGTGAAAATGTGAATTTTCAGTGAAAATGTGAATTTTCAGTGAAAATGTGAATTTTCAGTGAAAATGTGAATTTTCAGTGAAAATGTGAATTTTCAGTGAAAATGTGAATTTTCAGTGAAAATGTGAATTTTCAGTGAAAATGTGAATTTTCAGTGAAAATGTGAATTTTCAGTTCAGTGAAAATGTGAATTTTCAGTGAAAATGTGAATTTTCAGTGAAAATGTGAATTTTCAGTGAAAATGTGAATTTTCAGTGAAAATGTGAATTTTCAGTGAAAATGTGAATTTTCAGTGAAAATGTGAATTTTCAGTGAAAATGTGAATTTTCAGTGAAAATGTGAATTTTCAGTGAAAATGTGAATTTTCAGTGAAAATGTGAATTTTCAGTGAAAATGTGAATTTTCAGTGAAAATGTGAATTTTCAGTGAAAATGTGAATTTTCAGTGAAAATGTGAATTTTCAGTGAAAATGTGAATTTTCAGTGAAAATGTGAATTTTCAGTGAAAATGTGAATTTTCAGTGAAAATGTGAATTTTCAGTGAAAATGTGAATTTTCAGTGAAAATGTGAATTTTCAGTGAAAATGTGAATTTTCAGTGAAAATGTGAATTTTCAGTGAAAATGTGAATTTTCAGTGAAAATGTGAATTTTCAGTGAAAATGTGAATTTTCAGTGAAAATGTGAATTTTCAGTGAAAATGTGAATTTTCAGTGAAAATGTGAATTTTCAGTGAAAATGTGAATTTTCAGTGAAAATGTGAATTTTCAGTGAAAATGTGAATTTCAGTGAAAATGTGAATTTTCAGTGAAAATGTGAATTTTCAGTGAAAATGTGAATTTTCAGTGAAAATGTGAATTTTCAGTGAAAATGTGAATTTTCAGTGAAAATGTGAATTTTCAGTGAAAATGTGAATTTTCAGTGAAAATGTGAATTTTCAGTGAAAATGTGAATTTTCAGTGAAAATGTGAATTTTCAGTGAAAATGTGAAGTTTAAGTAAAAATGTGAATTCTTAATGTCTTTTATGACAATTTCGGATTTTAGTGGAAATGCAAAATATCAATTTTAATCTTAATCTGCAGAAAGTGAACTAATACCATTTTTCTCCATATCTCATTCACTTTCCTATAGTAAATACAGAAATGAGAGAAATTGTCCTGAGATCTCTAAAATATAACTCTGTCTAAAGTCTTTCTAGAAATTAACAGGTGGAATTATCATGAGATAAAGGCCATATTATTTGTAGATCACTTATCCTGTCAGATTAGAAAACAGCGTTTCTCTCTTCCCTGACATAAATGACTTTTCTTTGGCTCTAAGAGAATTTTTATCTATTTCTCATTTATATTGTGGAATCTATTGATTCCACAAAAATTCAGGTTAAAAGTAAAAATCTTAACTCACCTTTAAAATACATCTTCCTTTCGCCTCATTTTCCGGCACCGTTATATTATAATAACTCTTCTCAAATATCGGTTCATTATCATTTACATCGTGTATAGTGACTAATACCGTTGCTGTAGACGACAGTGGTGGATGACCGTTATCATGAGCCACTACTGTCAGCTGAGGCACTGGTTCTGTTTCACAATCTATATGGGTTTTCGTAGTTATCAAACCGGTATATTCATCTATTGTGAACCATTGTGAATGTGAATCGGGAGTATCCAAAAGACTATAAGTAACTGCTGAATTATTACCCTCGTCACGATCATAAGCATAAACTTGTATGACCGAAGTACCAGGATCAGAAATTTCCATAACATTAGCTTGATAAATGGAACGCTCAAATTCCGGTGCATTATCATTGATATCGGTTACGCGTAAATGTATGGTTTTGGTGGCATGTAAAGGAGGATTACCATTATCGGTAGCCACCACGGAGAGTGTGTAATTAGGGGTCAACTCTCTGTCCAAAGTCATGTTGACGATAACTAAATAAATAATATTATCTCTAGTAGTTAAACCAAAATGACCATCCCCGCCATTAAGGGTAACATTAACATTTGCATATTCTGTTTTTGAGTCAGGATCGTGAACCGATATTCTGGCCACAAATTCTCCTGGTTCTGCAGATTCTGATATTTTGGGAGTAGCGTCATCACTTAGAAATATAACATTAATAGTGGGTTGATTATCATTTACATCTGTCACCTTGATGGAAACAAAAGCCGTTGTCTCCAGAGGTGTTTCCCCATGATCTTTGGCCACTACCACCAGCTCATGTAATTCCTTAGTTTCAAAATCCAAAGGTTTATTAACTGAAATCCAACCAGTTTTAGCATCTATACGAAACATTTGTTCACGGTCACTTTGGCGACGATTAATGGAATATTCCACCAAACCATTTTCATCGGCATCAGCATCTGTAGCATACACTTGCAATACCATGGTTCCAACTGTAGCATTTTCAGCTACTGACGCAAAATAACGACTTTGATTGAAAATCGGCTGATTGTCATTTACATCTTGTATGGTTATATTTACAGTCATTTGACCCCTTAAGGGAGGACTACCACCATCTAAGGCCTCTATAACCAAACTATAGAAGGGTGTTGTTTCACGATCCAAGAAACCATTAATTTGTAAATCTAAATATAAAACACCATCACGTTCGCGATGCGACGAGAGACGAAAAGCATTATTTGTATTACCCGACACGATATTATAGCGTTGTGTATTGTAACGACCGAGATCGAGATCACGCGCCGGATGTAACGTCCTTTTAACATCACGCGGTGTATTTTCGGGAAATTCAATATTCATAACCGCCGTCGGAAACGTGGGAGCGTTATCATTTTCATCATGAACTCGTATTAAGACACGCACATTTTCACCACTCAAAGGGATGGCCACCAAACTGTAGGAGGCTCTGGTTTCACGATCTAAACGCACTTTTGTTCTTATCTCCCCGGTGGTATGATCAATAGCTAAATCTGTATCGACACCACTGCCCGGTACAGGCACAATTAAATATGGTGGTCCACTATCAACACCCGGTAATTGTTCTCCTATATAGCCAATTTGATGGCCTACTGGCACTCCTTCAGATACGTCTAGTTCTCTTACTAACTCTGCCGTAGTTAAACTAATATTTTGTAAAATTATAAACAAAAATACTAATAATGGCCAGGACCAATGACTTTGTTGGTAAGAAGGTGAGTTAATAGTCGAGTTAGAATTCCTAATTAGGAAAATTCTTCTCCGATATCGATGATTCATCGTGTATTCTGTTTGTTTTTTCAGTTTTGTAAATGTATTTGTATTTGTTTTGGCCTTAAAATGTAATTTATTTTCAGTCGTTTTCAATGACAATTCAATATTTGCCATTTTTGTATTTGTGTGTATGTGTGAAAATTGATTTATGCTTTTCAATACTTTAAATGTATTAGTTGTTATTTGGGGAATACGGTATTTCGTTAAAGGGATTTAAGTAGCTTTTGCTCTATTTTAAAGAGCAGTGAAGCTACTTAATTTATTTTAAAAAATTTATGTTAAACGAGTTTTTAAATCGTTTTTGTTAACAGTTCCTTTTTTAAATTCATGGTGTTGTTGCTGTTGTATGGGATCCTTGGAGATGTCATATTTAAAAAATTGTTAAAGAAGATCTGCAATGAGAAAGAGATAGAAGATTATTAGTTTTTTGAAAATTTTAAAGCTTTAAATCAATTTTTCTTCAAACGAGAGTTAAAGGTTTTCTTAAAACGTTTTTGAGGAATATTTTAAATTTTATATCGCAAAGATAAGCGATACCTCATCCTAAGAATTCCAAATAGAACATATCTCAAGCAAAAAATGATTTAGAAAAAACTTAAAATAGTTTAACTCAGAAACATTTTTTTAATTTAAAATAATTTCGATTTATTCCAAGACTAAGATTGACTTCTTTTTAATATCGGTTTTAGTTTTAATCGAAACTTCATTTTCAGATTAATTTTTGACTCCAATTCCATCATACCCAATTATTGAGCTAGATCCATTTTTTTGATTCTGTTCTTGATTTTGTTCTTAATTCAGTTTTTGATCAATTTCTTTATTAAAAATTCGATTCAGTTCTTGATTCTGTTCTTAATTTAGTTCATTATTCAATTCCTTATAGAGTTATTTTCCAGTTCTTTATTTAGTTATTTATTCGGTTTTTGATTCCATTTGTTTCAGTTTTTATTCGGTTCTAGATTTAGTCTTCATTCAGTTTTTGACTCAATTATAGATTGAGCTCCTAATTCTTGATTCAATTCTTAGTTCGTTTCCTGATCTAGTCTTAATATAGCTATTGATTCATTTCTTGATTTCGTTCTAGATTCAGTCTTCATCCAGTTCTGGACTCATTTATAGATTCAATTTTTGATTCGTTTCTTGATTTAGTCTTAATTCAGCTGTAGATTCAAACTTAATTCAATTCTTGATTAAACTGTGGATTCAGCTGATGATTCAGTTATTGATTCACTTCTTAACTCATCCCTTGAATCATTCTTAATTCACTATTTGAATTAATTTTTGATCCAGTCCAAATTAGGTCTTATTTCAGTTTTTCAATTCTTGAGTCTGTTCTGGATTTAGTTCCCGGTTCAGTTCTTGTGTCCGTTCTAGATTTAGTTTCTAATTCGTTTATGAATTCAGCTCAAGATTTGGTTTTGATGCTGGTTGTGTGTGTTCTAGTTTAGGTCTTTTTACAGTTCTTTATTTAGTACCTGATTCAGTTCCGGATTCAGTATTCATTTTGGTTCTATTCTAGTTTAGCTCTATGTAAACTCCTGGTGTAACAGGATTCAGTTTCTGCTTCAGTTCGTGATTCAATTTTTAATTCAGTTCTTCTTACATTTTCAATTCTATTTTAATTCTGTTCAAGGTCAATTCAGTTCCAGCCCAGTTCCTTTTCATTTCCTTATCTTTCACTTCAATCTTTTTAATTTTGCTGTCTGCGATTTGACATTGTTTCTTAATTATAATTAAAAAAAAACGTGAGAAAAATTGTGCACATTTCTTTAAAAATTGCAAATCAAAAATTTATTCTTTCATTCCTCGACCAATAGAATTTAATTAATTAAAACATTTAATAAAAATCATAAACCATTTACTCAACATGTGAGCAATTGAGAAATTGAAAACGTTGCATGTTGCATTTTTACTTTTATATTTTATCTATTAGTTTTTTTGTTTTCGTTTTTGTTCACACACATTTACACAATATGAATTAAGTAAGTGTGTATGCTTAAGCTTGCATGTAAAAACGCATAAATATTTAAGCAAACATTAATTAACAACAATATTTTATTTTTTTTCTATAAATTATGGCAAACAAACAAAATGTTTTCATTTAGTGATTTAGCAAAACTACGCGAAATATTTTGGCAAATTGTTAACACCTTAAAGTTAATAGAATAAAACAAGTGAAATGAGGGTTTTCATTAAACGAGAATAAAAGTTAAATAAAATAATTAATTATTTTAATTAATA
The DNA here is from genome assembly GCA_004302925.2 of Cochliomyia hominivorax. Classification (NCBI taxonomy): domain Eukaryota; kingdom Metazoa; phylum Arthropoda; class Insecta; order Diptera; family Calliphoridae; genus Cochliomyia; species Cochliomyia hominivorax. The sequence continues at coordinate 13,814,526 of PYHX02000158.1, read as the reverse complement.
TTTTATTTAGTTTTAAAATGTATATTTTTTTGTATACAAAGAAAACAGATTTTTTTAATTAAACTATAATTAATCTTGTGTACAAAGTATTCAATATTAACGGTTGTTGTTTTAACAATGTTCTACTGATTTTTCTATTAGTTGTAAACAAAAGACTTAAGTAGCAAACTTGTTTTGTTAAGAGTAACACCCTACTTGTATGTGTATACTACATGTGTTAGTTGGTTTACTTAGCGATTTTAAAATGATAATGTTAACTAAATATAGTTCTAAATAAAAAAAACTATAAAACATCAATTTAATTAATATTGTTAATAAATTATTGCAAAATTATTAATATTTAATTGGTTTATGTAGGAAAATGAAATAAACTTGCAAATAATGAAATTATTTTAATCTTTTTATAAAACTTATAATCTTTAGAATTTTTTTTATGATATCATTTATTTTGCTCTCTAGTGTAGTTTTTAATAGACATTTGTATGTAATAACAATTAATATTCATAAAAATGCACACACCACCTTCATTGAGACTCTTAAAGACAGGTTAAGAAAATTAATAGCTTTTAATTTAAACAATATTTTTTCTGCTCTTTACACATAAACTACCAACAAATTTAATGATCTTTAATAGTGCTATAGAAAATATAAAGAAAAATAATGCTATAATTGGCTATACCGAATCTTTAATACCCTCCACCACAAATGCGTATGAAATAAAATACGTTATGTTTTGCAAAAGTTCTTCACTTGAACTTAGCCTCAGATATTGGCTTATATCTTTCAATATATTGAACCGATTTTGCTGGTTTTAATTAAAGAAAAACTTCTCAGATCTATAAAAATATTCAGGCCAAATTTCATTGAGCTCTGTTAAATACTATGAATGTGAGACATCAACAGACAGAAAGACTGAGATTTAAATACATTATGTTTTCTGGGATGTTTCCTTCTTAGCATTACACATGGAATAACAAATTAAATATACCTTCTTTGCCACTCGTGGTGATGGAGGGTATAGAAAAATTATATCACATTTTTACTCAAATGTGTTTTACAAAAGTGTTAGTTGAACATTAATTTTATGTTATAAACATTTTAATCAAATACCTTAGTTTGTATGGGTGCGAGAGAGTGTGTGTGTGCGTGTGTGTATAAAGAAGGAAGTCTACTAGCAAGTAGAAAAATCATAAAACTCTATAATAATGATAAAGAAAATATAACTAATGATTTATAATTAAATGACAATTTCTTAAATGTATTACAACAATACCATGAATGGACCATAACTACATATTTATATAAAAACTATCTGAACTGAACTGTTATTAAGACACTTTAACTGACACTTGAAATATTTATCATTTTACAATTTCTATGCTCAATTTATAATAAAAATAATAAAATACAAAAAAATAATCCAGAAATATTTTATTTAATATATGAAGTTTTATTTAAAAACTTGTGTTTTTTATATTAAAACGTTTTGTTTAATGTTGTGTAGAATTTGTGAAATGTTTATCTTATTTATGTTTGCTTATTTTATAGATATAATTTTTAAATTTATTATACCTCCTTTTTGCTTTTGTTTATCTTTATCGTTATGCATATGAAATTTTACGTTAAGGTTTTTGTTTTTGTTTTTGCAGACATAAAATAATTATTTATTCCTCTCACACATTAACTCAGTTACAAGTCAATAATCATAATATTGTTGCAGTTTCTTTATTTATTTTTAGTCAAATATAACGTAAATATAATGACATTTCCGTGCCTAGAACATTAACTTGTATTAACAGCTTTTAAAGTGAGTTGAGACCTGGCAAAAAAATATTTAAAATGTTGTCATTATTTTAAATGTTCTTTTTTTTTGTTTTGAATGGTTTGGAAAAAAGACTGAAATATCTGAAGCATTTACTGGAAATTGTTTATTTAAAGTAAAATAATTTCCTAAGAAAAAAAAACTACTGAATGAAAAGTTAAATTGCAGCAATTCTTGTGAAAATGCCAGTCCCAGAAGGCGTTTAAGGCAGTAGATAGCAATAGGATGCTTACTGACCTTGATGTAGAGCTTTTAAATGGAATTATAAATTTACTTACTTAAGAAACCAGTTGAACTTATGAATTTTCAGATTCTCAAATTGATGTAAAAAAGACTTAAATTTTATTTGGAAAAGAATGTTGAACTAGATGCTAAATTAGAAACTGAACTAAAAGCTGTACTAGAATTAAATAAACTAAAAGCTGAATTAGGACTGAACTGGACCTTGAGCTAGAATTGACCAGATGATAAGCTGGAGCTGAATCAAACGGAACGAATATTAAGTAGAAGCTGAATCAAGAACTGAATCTAGATTTGAATCAAGAACCGAGATGAATTAAAAACTAATACAGAACTAAATTAATAAATTAATTAAAAACTGAATGTGGAACTAGATCAATATCTGAATCATTGATTTAGATAGAACTCAATTCCAACTAAACAATATTCTATTAATCTCGATTTTTTATAATCAAGAAATGAATTAAGGTTTGAATTAAATGTCAACTGTCAAACTATTTCCAATATAATTAAACGGCACCGGGAGAACTTGTCCCTTGATAGAAAACATATTTAAAAGAGCACCCAACACATCCGGCAGGAATGCAGACCGGATAATTAATACTAATACAAGACTCAAAAAGTTCTGACAGGAACGCTGCTAAAATTAATAGGGCAAAAACATAATACGAAAACTTAAGTCAGGTTTTGAAGAAAAAATATTGCTGCATAATGGATGACGAAACACGGATTTTTCACAACATCCTGAATAAAAGTTTAAAACCCAAAAGCTGTAAATATTTCTTAAATAGTTCTTGGTATAGCAAACAATATTCAGTTGCGGAAAAAGAGTTTTATCATTTATAACAAGGGGATCTAAAAATGCTGAAATTTACTCAAGGAATAATTTAAAAGTCAAAAGACTTCATAATGTGTTCACTGTGAAGTTTTTGTACCAAGAGAGGCAAATTCTCCAACCTGTCCGGCATTAAGGCCGGTGGAGAGATAATAAATATAAGTTAAAGAATTAAAAAGTAAAAAAAGGCGTTCAAAAGTTTTGTAGATTTTAAAAGAAGGTGCACTACCTTATCAGCACTATCAATAAGTTAATGGAGGAGTTTCCTAAAAAGGTTCAATATTAAGTGATTAAAACTATAAAAATATTTCTATGTATGTTAAGTATTTTTCTAACTCATTCCTTAAAATTGAATCAGAAACTGAATTATGAACTGAATTGAGAAATTATTTAAGATTTAAAACAGAAGCATAATAACTATGTCTAATACTCTGTCTTAAATAATTCTGCAATTGAATAAAAACTGAGGGTTAAGACAATCAAATTGAAATCAGAACCTTAATAAGTTCCCTGCTTTTAAAAATAGAGGGTTGAATTTTATTTTAAATATTTTGATATTATGATTATTTTTTTTTCATTTTCCAGCCAAATATTCCGGTCATTAAATATTTTCCCACACAAAAATTTCTTCCATTGAAATTTTCTATATTTTAAAAAAAATTCCACAGTCAAATTATATACTTAAGATATCAGAAAGACATCTATAATTTTCCTCAATCTCTTAGGACGATAACGAATAAGGAAAATACACATTTATCAAAATGTTTAAAACTGCTAAAAATGAATAAAGAAGCTTTTTTTCAAAAAACAAGGAGTTTTTAACTATTTATGGGTTTTATGATGCAGGAGACTATAATTTATATTAAATTAGTTGAAATTCAGTTTTATTCGAAATGGAAATAATTAAAAACACCAAAATGTTGAATTTTTATTTTAATCATTTCTTTATGACGGTCTAACTGTCTGTTGTTGTTGGTAAATGTTGTTATATTGTTGGCTTTTGAGGGTCTTTTATTGTTGTTATTCTTATGTTCATAAATCTCTTATCATGCCGAATACATCAAAAAAAAAGAACACTAAAGTTGCTGGATGAGTCTTTAGAAATATTTCGATTATTTTTTATGGATTTTATTCTGTTGCATTCTAAATTAAAAGAAAAAAATATTTCTTAGTCATTTTTTGTTATTAAAAATCATGTAAATATTTTCTTGAAGTTAAAGAAAGAAGTAATTGTTTATTTAATGGAGAATTTCAGTTAAAAGAAAAGTTAGTTGTGGATCTGATGACGTTTTTATTAAATTAGAAAATATTTTGAAGTTAATACAGACAAATGAGAAAATATATGTTTTGTGAATTAATGTTTTAAAACTCTTGTGTGAACATTTGTGTGTTGAGCCTCAGGTAGATGGTCTTAATTTACAATTTGTTTTAGTTTTTAAAGGTCAAAAATTAGGGTTTTCATTTAAAAACAGGTATGTTTTAGGTTATAAATAAATCAATATCTTTACGATTTTAATTTGATAGGAAAATTAAAGAAAATAAATTTCTTGATATTTACATAATTTTATTAAAACAAAAGCAGAAGTTATTTTTTTAAAATAATTTTTAGTCTTCTTTTTGTGTTCTTACTGAATATTGTTTTTCATATAACTTAATTAACTAACTTCCTTTAGTTAGCTGTCTTTAATTTAACAACTCCCCACCTAATTAATTGTTAGTCATTCAAATGGAATTAAATTTAATTGTCTTGTTTTTCAAAATCCTCTGTTGTAAATGTCTTTCTAAATGCCTCGAATCTTTAAATGTTCCTTCACATGAGTCTTGTTAGTTTCTTTTAACTTTAATAATTCATTTTCATTTATTTTAAATCTTAAAAAAGGCAACCATTTTCTGGGCTTAATACTTGCATGTCTCTAGAAGCTGAGGCCTTATCCTATCTTGACTCATATTAAATTGTAATTTTATTAGCATAACATAAAAGCCCTTGGCATGTTATTAATATCCCTTTTGCATATCATAGTATTTAACTTTCAACTACTTTTAGACGATTCACATATATACACACTCACATAAAGAATAATTCCCCTACCAACATAATAATTCTCTTTTATTCCAAAGGAAATAATCCAAATAAAACAAAAACTAAACACTTACACAACTTCATAAAAAAACAATGATGTTCTCGGTCAAGCCCGACTATCTTGGACCCTACACCACAATATTGGTTATAAATGTAAGTTACGAAAAATTAATGAAAGACCCTCGTATAATTTGATTTTTTGATCTATACTTACTTGTGTAGTACACTATGGTGACACTAACATTTTATAACTTTTAAAATGAACTTTATGGGAGTTATATGGGAGCAAAAGAATTTATGGACCGGCTCTCTTATAATTTGTACATAGATTTCTGCTTAAATTTCTCTTAATTTGACAAAATATATAAGATTTATGCTCTGGAAAATGATATTTGAAAGGAGGCTTATATGGGACCTATGAGAAGAAGTGGACTGACTCTCGCATAATTTGTCACTTATATTTGCCAAGTTTCAGTAAAAATACTTTATATTTTTAGACTTTTATGAGCTTAAAACCTCATTCCGGGTGGACATTTGTATGGAAAGTTTCTAAATATTAGACTGAACGTGGCAAACTTTAATTGGTTTTGTCCTTAGATCGAAATTATACGTACTAAATGTCATGAAGAAGATATCTGAAAAACTGCGATCTCTACAGTGTTCACAACGTTTACTAGGACAGATAGACAGACACTCTGAGTCGAACGGTATACTTTAAGATGGGTATAATTCAATTTTTTCTGTATGTTACAAACATCAGCACAAACATATAATACCCCAATCACCTTCGGTGGTGTAGGGTATAACAATTTCTTATAAAGAAAAGAGGAAAAAAAACACTTCAAAACTGAAAATAAAAAATTGTAATTCTTAATCTTAACCTTGTATTGTAAGCATTTACCAAGTATGAGTCAAGAAAAAAAAGACAACAACAACAACATCATATGAAGAAAATGTTAAAATAGTCTTTATTTTGGTATCCTCAACTATTTCTCCTTCTTCTTCTCTTTTATTTTTCAGGCGTGGGTTGCTTAAGCATTTGTTGGCTTTTATTCAAAAGATTCTTTTCTATAATAGAAATTTATTTATATAAATGTAAGATACCTTATAGTTTAATAAAGGCCCATTAACTATTTTTTTTCTAAAGAGTTTTATTTTCCTTATTTTTATTTTTTATTTTCTTATTTTCTTATTCCTATAAAAGGCACAGTGGTGTTGTGAGCTAGAGCCTTTATTTTATTGTATTTGTTTTAATTTTAAGCAGATTAATCAATTTGCTGTATAACGAAACATATTTTTTATTATTTAGTAGTTAAAATGAAATATCATTTTCACATTAGTCATGTCATTGGTATAAGCTTCTAGTGTTAAATGGTGACAAAAGAGTGATTAAGAAATCAATTAATTAATGTTAGGAATTTTAATTCTAATTCTTACATTAATCAATGTAAGATTTTTTAAATACTACTGTTTGTTAAAAAGAAATTATCTTTTGAAAAAATTAAAGTGTTCATCCGCATGCATTTAAGATCAATTCAATTAAACTGGAGTCAAGATAAAGATAAAACGTAATTGAGTTTCATATTTATTTTAAATGAAAATATGTTCTAGATTGAGGCCATACCTCAATCGTGGTTCTGTTTTAGCTCAGTTTAGTTCAGCCTTAATTTTTATAGTTCAATTCTATAGTAAAATTCATATTCAGTTGATTTGAGAATTCAAATTTCAAATAAATTTTAGTTTAATAATTAAGTTATGTTTTAGATTCAGTTCCAAATTAAAGCCTCGAATCAAATCTACATTAGTTCAAGTCTAATTTTTAAGTTTAGTTTTAAATTCAGTTTTAGATTGCAATATTTAAGGAGTGTGATCTTAACAATTCTTAGCTAAACTTGCAGTTTCATTTTTTTATTTTATTATCAAGAAAAAAAATAAATATATAAAAATATTAAATTTTAAATCAAAATTTATGAAATTTTTAACGTTTTTCGTACATCCTTTAAATCACGTTTCTATAGTTCTTTCTGTCACTTTACTCGAACATGTAGTCCATCTTTGTGTAAAATCTATCACACTTTTGTAGATATTTTTTCAATTCTATTTAAAAAATAGCCCAATATCTCACCATAGGACTGATGGAGAATTTGTTTGTATTGGAACAAATAGCACATTATTGTCCTCGTACCATTCAAGGGCTTATTTACCATAAAAAATCTTTCAGAACATACGTCATCCATTATGCAGCAAAAATATATATATTTAGTAAATTTGACTTCAATCTCCGAGCCACCTTTTGGCCTCTAAATTTTTAGCAGCATTAACTATACTCATCAAATAGTCAAGCTCTGTGCTAACCGGTCTGCTTTCCCACCGGATGCGTATGGAGTTCTTTTTTTCTTTTTCTTCAATAGAAAAGTTTTCCCAGCTTAACGGCAGACCTTTGAATGCTTGACAATTTTTTGTAGTAGTAATTTAGTTTCATTGTTTAGTTCTATATTTAGTTTTAGATTCAGTACTAATTCAATTCATAATCAGTTCTAGTTCAATTCTAGTTCAGTTTTAGTTCAGTTCTAGATCAGTTCTAGTTAAGTTATTGTCCAATTCTAGTCCAGTTCTAGTTTAGTTCTAGAGCAGTTCTAGTTTATTCTAGTTCAGTTCTAGTTTAGTTCTAGTTCAATTCTTGTTCAGTTCATGTTCAGTATTAATTAAGTTCCAGTTCGGTTCTTTTAAAGTTCTAGTTCAATTCTAGTTCAATTCTAGTTCAGTTCTACTTCAGTATTAATTAAGTTCCAGTTCAGTTCTTATTCAGTTCTAGTTCAATTCTAGTTCAATTCTAGTTCAGTTATTGTTCTCTTCTGGGACAATTCCTTTTACCTCTTACTCATATCTTAACTTAACTGCCTTGATTCTCACTGTGCCAAAAATTTGTGTATATATACCTTGTTCCAATCTTACAAATACTAAAACAATTTCTTTTATTTTAATAATATTCTATTTTCTACATTTATTTTAAACAATTTTTTTTCATATATTATTTGTCTTGGCGTCATTGTTGCCTTTATATGGTTTTTTTTACAATTTAATATTATTAAAGCCTTGTGCATTTATCAATACCCCTCATTCGAGACTTCCTTATTTAGTCTAAATTATTGTTGCCAAACAATCACAAAAAATAAATAAATGTAAAAAAAACATATTTTATTACCAATTTTTTGTTTTGTAGACCAAAAATAGGTCTTTTTCTTTGTATTCTATTTTAAATATGGTGTTGATATAATAACAAAAAAAAAAGCTAAAATAAGTTATTTCCAAAGTTATTATGAAATTAACAAAACAAAAGATTATCGTCGAGTTATTATTTTATAAAACAAGATGAAATGAGATTAAAAGCGGTCTTTTATTTTTAGATCTGTGTTAAAAATGAAAAAGAAACTTTAACACTAAAATAAATTTGGAAATGGAATAATTAAATTTAATTTTTAGTTTTGTATTCAGTTGCAAGAGAAACTGTTTCATTTTGAAGAGAAAGATAAAATAAAAATCACATTTAGACAAAAAGTGAAAATGAAATTTTAATCTCGAAATGGAAATAATTTAAAATTTTGGTCTGACTATAAAATTGTTTAAAATATTTTTATTATTTTATTTTTCAGTGTTGGCATTTTAATTTATTTATTAACCATCAATATTACATGGACTTTTAGGAAAACTATTTCGAAAATTAAAATTAGTGGTTTAGTGTCTTTGTGGGTCTTTAAGTTTAATATGTTACAGTTTTAATTTGAATAGTTATCTTATCTATTTCTACCAATTTTAGTTCAGAGCCCATGCTGTGGAGTCTGTTACGCCCATAAACACATTATTAAATTTGAATCAATTTCAAATTTTTGACATAATTTCTTTCCAGCTTTTCGAATTAAAGAGGAGAAATTTAATAAAAAGAGCAAATTTATCTTTACTTTAAAATCGCATTTTTTTCGCAAGAACACGTGTCTCTATGAGCGCTAATTTTAAAGGGAATAATTCTAGCAATATTTTTTTTTTTTTTGGACGTGTTATTACTTTCTCTAAAGAAAAATATTTCTGTTAAAGAGAATTCTTCATACATCCAAACTCATTTTCTAACATTATAAAATATTTGTATTCATTAAGAGAAGATTTTATTTAGAAATTTTATCTTAATTAAGAAAAGATCTTCTTTAAAAAAAGCTGTTTTAATTAAGAGAAGATTTTCTCGAGAAAATTTGTCTTTAGTAAGAGAAGATTTTCTCTGAAAGATTTTCTCAAGTAATTTTGTCTTAATTAAGAGAAAATTTTCCTTAGAAAATTTGTCTTAACTAAGAGAAGATTTTCATTAGAAAATTTGTCTTAATTAAGAGAAGATTTTCCTTAGAAAATTTGTCTTAACTAAGAGAAGATTTTCATTAGAAAATTTGTCTTAACTAAGAGAAGATTTTCATTAGAAAATTTGTCTTAACTAAGAGAAGATTTTCATTAAAAAAATTTGTCTTAACTAAGAGAAGATTTTCATTAGAAAATTTGTCTTAACTAAGAGAAGATTTTCATTAGAAAATTTGTCTTAACTAAGAGAAGATTTTCATTAGAAATTTGTCTTAACTAAGAGAAGATTTTCATTAGAAAATTTGTCTTAACTAAGATAAGATTTTCATTAAAAAATTTGTCTTAATTAAGAGAAGATTCTCCCTAGAAAAGATTTCCTTAGAAAATTTGTCTTAATTAAGAGAAGATTTTCCTTAGAAAATTTGTCTTAATTAAGAGAAGATTTTCCTCAGAAAATTTGTCTTAAAATGGAGAAGATTTTCATTAGAAAATTTGTCTTAATTAAAAGAAGATTTTCATTAGAAAATTTATCTTAATTAAGAGAAGATTTTCTTTCGAAAATTTGTCTTAAAATGGAGAAGAAATTATGTTAATAAAGAGAAGATTTAAATTAAGAAAATGTCTTTAGTAGGAGAATATTTTCTGCAAACATTTTTTGTAAATTAATAAAATATTGTTTCGTGTCATTTTTTTCTTAAATAAAAGAGTGAATTTTCTCTACAAAATTTATGTCTTTAAGGATTTGTTTTTTAGAAAATTTGTTCCAATTAAGAGAATATTTTCTTTCTTAACACTTATAATGTAGTAATTTAGAATTTACAGTTTTGTTCACTTATACATTTAGATCTATAATTGTAGAGATAAAAACTCAACAATTTTCATCAATGATAAATGTCAAATTCCTTTGAACTGTTTAAGGCTTTTAATCAAATATTTATCACTTTTTCACACAGAAATTAAACCTTCCATAAAAAGTCTTAATTTTCAGCCCAACCACAACATTTCTCCTTTCAATCAAATATTATTTTGAAATGTATTTACCGTTGAGTATTATATTTTATTATCCGGATTCCTCAAATAGCTAATGCTCTATTATAGTTTTTCTTATTAACTTATAATTATAACAATTAGAAAAATAATAGTTTTAAACAATATAGAGGTAAAAAAACAATGTATACAAATACAAATACAAAAAAAACAGAGGAAATTTCACAAACGAATTTTTGTAATAAAATAAATTTTTATAGTTTAACTTGTGACACCACATATCAAGGCAACATTTTTGACACTTCTCAATGACATGGTTGGTTGGATGATTGTTTATTTAGTTGGCTGCGTGGCTACAGAGATGTTTGACTCAACTAACTTTACGATGACTGATGGCACCATCATGAACAAAATACGAAAAAAAATTGTAATAGAAAAAAAACTGAAATGCTGGATTTACCACTTTTTTTCTTTCAGTCACATTCTTTTCATAAATTTATAGAAAAAAACCTGTCATATCATTTCGTTTTCTCTCTCTCTCTCCTCTCATTGTCTTTTATATAAAGTGTTTCAGACAAAAAAAAAATAAATAAAATGGATTTTTACTATAAATTCAGCAAAAGGTTAAAATAATTATTCTATTTGAAAAATTCCTACTTGAAGAAAAATTTATTTCATTTTTTAATTTAAATTAAATTTCTAAATATTTAATCATGCTGTCAATTTAAGTTTTTCACTTGATGATGCGGTTGCTGCTGCCACAACCGCTGTTTTAGTTTAATTTTCTTTTTATTCATTTAGTTCCTTTTAGCTCCTTATGAGCCCATTTTAGTCTTATTGTTGTTTGTTTTTATTTTGTTGATTTCATTTAAAAGTTCAGTCGACTGCATTCAGCAGAAATAGCCAGTCAACATTAACATTAAAAACATCATTTTCTTGTTGTTGATGCTGCTGTTGCTCGTTTTTAGTCATTCTTTTTTATTTTTTTTTAGATTTTCTTGTGGATATTTGCAACATGCGGTGCATGTGTGTCTGCTTGACTAACTGCCTGCATGCATTTCTGTTCAAATTTTTATCATCACATTTTTACATTTCTGTGTCGTACTTTTTTCCTTTTTATAATTTTTGTCTAAATATTGGTGAGGAGGAAAAGGTCATTCCTCTATTCATTTTTTGAAGAGAGCAAAAACATGTAATTTCCAAAAATAAATTAAGACTCACTCAGTTTTAGTTCAGTTCCAAATGATTTTCACTTATTCTTTTTTTAGTCTTTAGAAAATGATTCTTAATTAAAAGAACATGTTTGGAGAAAAAATCTTTCCTATATAAGAGAAATTTATCTTAATTAGAAAATATTTTCATTAGAAAATTTTTCTTAATTAAGAGAAGATTTTCTTTATAAAATTTTTCTTAATTAAGAGAAGATTTTCTTTAGAAAATTTCTCTTAATTAAGAGAAGATTTTCTTTAGAAAATTTCTCTTAATTAAGAGAAGATTTTCTTTAGAAAATTTCTCTTAATTAAGAGAAGATTTTCTTTAGAAAATTTCTCTTAATTAAGAGAAGATTTTCTTTAGAAAATTTCTCTTAATTAAGAGAAGATTTTCTTTAGAAAATTTCTCTTAATTAAGAGAAGATTTTCTTTAGAAAATTTCTCTTAATTAAGAGAAGATTTTCTTTAGAAAATTTCTCTTAATTAAGAGAAGATTTTCTTTAGAAAATTTCTCTTAATTAAGAGAAGATTTTCTTTAGAAAATTTCTCTTAATTAAGAGAAGATTTTCTTTAGAAAATTTCTCTTAATTAAGAGAAGATTTTCTTTAGAAAATTTCTCTTAATTAAGAGAAGATTTTCTTTAGAAAATTTCTCTTAATTAAGAGAAGATTTTCTTTAGAAAATTTCTCTTAATTAAGAGAAGATTTTCTTTAGAAAATTTCTCTTAATTAAAAGAAGATTTTCTTTAGAAAATTTGTCTTAATTAAGAGAAGATTTTCTTTAGAAAATTTGCCTTAATTAAGAGAAGATTTTTTTTAGAAAATTTGCCTCAATTAAGAGAAGATTTTCTTTAGAAAATTTGTCTTAATTAAGTGAAGATTTTCATTAGAAAATTAGTCTTAATTAAGAGAAGATTTTCTTTAGAAAATTTGTCTTAATTAAGAGAAGATTTTCTTTAGAAAATTTGTCTTAATTAAGAGAAGATTTTCTTTAGAAAATTTGTCTTAATTAAGAGAAGATTTTCTTTAGAAAATTTGTCTTAATTAAGAGAAGATTTTCTTTAGAAAATTTGTCTTAATTAAGAGAAGATTTTCTTTAGAAAATTTGTCTTAATTAAGAGAAGATTTTCTTTAGAAAATTTGTCTTAATTAAGAGAAGATTTTCTTTAGAAAATTTGTCTTAATTAAGAGAAAATTTTGTTTAGAAAGAAACTACGTCTCATTACCTAAAAATTAATTTTCAAACTTGTACTTTTTCCCACATCTTTATTTGTGTATCAAAAATTTCCATTTAGTTTTTCATTTAAATTTTTTTCTTTTATACTTCAGCTGATATTTACCTCTTCAACTACACGGGTCCTTCCAAAATGCAAAACTTTTATTTTTTTCTATAAATATTAACACAAAACAGACAAATAGAAAAAAAGAAAACAAAAATAAAATAGCAAACCAATCTAATGTGAGTGTTTTTCATATTTTTGATTTAACACCTCATGTTTTCCATTTTTTCAAACTATATTTTCTACCAAACTTAACCCCACCATCACTTCTTTTGACTTCAACAAAAAAAATACTACGAGCCACTTTGGTCGTTGGCAAAAATGAGAGAGAAAAAAATTGTTAAAGCTAAAAAATATATATATTTTTCCAATATGAAGCATGTTTGGATGCATGTAGGCTCTGTTTTGCTAGAAATAAGTATGAATAGATGACGTTACATTTGTCTGTCCAGATGTCCGTCGTTTTAAAGTTTTTTCTTTTTTTCTTATTTATTTATTTGTAATACAGGTTTTGTAGTTTTTTGCCAACTCAAATAGATAGAAATTTTACACAAAAAATTATATAAAAATATTATATTTATTTTTTATTTGTTTGTTTGTGTGTGCTTCTATTTTTTATGCTTCATTGCTGGCAAGTGCATATGGTTTCCGTTTTTTTTTTCTTTGTTTTTGCTTTGCTCTCTGTTGAATGCAGATAGATTTTGAAAAAAGAATGAACGGAAAAAATTAAATAAAGAAAAAATTGTATTAAACCCCGATATTTCTTACAATTCATGCAATTTTGTATTACACTTTTATTTGTATTTGTATTTTTTCGAGTTCTATAATTTCATTATTATTTAAGAAGAAAAAAACATTATTTCATTTTTGTTTTTGTTGGCATACCGCAATGTTAGGTCTGTCCATCCGTCCGTCTGTTGTTCTGTTCCTGTGATGTCGGTTAATATTTTACAAGTAGAATATTTATTTAGTTGGTTGAATATTTCTTTGTTTACATATATGTATATGTGTATGTGTGTATTTGTAATTTTTGTGTTCTTGTTGTTTGTATTTTTTTTTTAGTTTTATTTTCATATTGATAAGATATGAAATTTAAGTTTGTTGATCTATCTTTTTTAATGCCTTGGATTGCATGTTCAAGTGGCAATTTCAGGTGGGCTCTGTGTTCTCATTTCTACGGCAGTAATGTTAATTTTAATGATACTCGTATATGTTTGTTAGATATGGCAATTATGATGCGTTAATCTTTTAGCAATAATAAATGAAGATGAAAAATAAAAGCTAAACTTAAGTTTATTCCTCATCTTCTCTCTCTAAGTATGTGTGTGAGTTGGTATTTATTACACAAGAACACAAAATATTCTGGAGATTATATAATTAATGATAATTTTTGTTGGAATTACTTTAAGAATAATTATATAATTAGTTGTTTTCTACAAAACCAAAGCAGAGGGGGAGAGATTATTTAATATATATTAAAAGAAGTTTTTTGCCTAAGTCTTTTGTTTTCTTTCCTCACGTTTAGTTTTATTGAAAATTATTTGAGTTATTATTAAAGTTGTTTATATTATTGTTCTCATGAAAAGAATTGACTTAAATTGTTTTCCTAGAATTACGTAACTATTATGCTGCATTTAACATAATGACCTGTTAAAAAATGTTTCGTAACATAAGAAAAAATATGACAGGCATTTCCTTAATTAAATGGTAACATATATATATAAAAAAGGGAACAAATTGAGAAATTAAAATCTGTCATTTTATTCAAGGAATTCTGAACAAATGTCATTATACAAAAGTAGACTAAAAAGTTTAAGGTTTAAATAAACTCCGTTTTTATATAAAAAACAAACTCACAATTAAATTGTAACTAAAGTAGAAGTAAACTAGAACTTAATTAGAACTGAAGTAGAACTGAACTAGAATTAATAACCAAACAAGAGCTAAATCAAGAACTGTATCAGAAATTTAATCAGAAACTCAATAGTGAACAGATAAATTAAATAATTTAAGGACAGAGTCAGGAACTGAATGAACTCTATCAATAACTGAAACCAGATTTTAATTAAATTCTGAATCCGGTGTTGAATTCCGAAACGAATTAGGAGCTGGATTATATACTGAAATAAAAACTGAATGAATAGCATAATCATCGAGAATGACTCAGTCCCAGATTAAGATACGAATCTAGGACTGAATGAAAACTGAATCAAGAATTTAACCATGAACAAAATCACTTGAATCTAGAACGGAACCAAGGACCAAAACCAAAAAGAAAAGAACTGAATCAAAAGGTAAAACTAAAACTAAATCAAGAACTGAGACAATTCAGTATTTGAACTGAACCTGGAATTGAATTCGGGACTTAATCAAGAACTTAATCGATAACGAAATAAAGAACTGAAATGGAGAACTGATCACAGTATAAATCAAGAACTTAATGAAATCAGGAACTAAATATAAACTTCAAATTTTTAATAAAATCTACAAGTGAAACAAGATCGTTTTTAGGAGCAGAATCCAGTTCTGAACAAATACTGAACAATAAATGATATTATGAATTGAATATAGAACTCAATGGAGAACTGAAACTTGAACAGGATCTAAAAGTGAATTAAGAGTTGGAAATTCGGGTCAGAGTTAAGACTTTAATCAAGAATTGTATTTTGAACAGAATCATGAACAGAATCTAAAAATTTATTGAAAAGTAAAAAAAATTGAAATTATTTAACGCTTTTTTATTGTCTAATTTTAAACGGTTAATATTATTTAAGATACGAATTGTAATAAAACAAAATAATCTGCCATAGATCTTTTAAAACTGATCATAAATTACAATGTCTACATTAATTTCCACCCCTGTTATTGAAATATCCTATGAATACATCCTTTAACAAAGGATATTTGCTTTCGAAAAATAAATCTTAAGAAGATTTATTACATTCAGATTATTGAGCGATTTATAACAAAGGCGGTAACTATCAATTAGTTTACAAAATTGAACAATATCATTCCGGGGGGCAATTGTAGCATGTGATTGCAATCGAAGTGTCGGAAAGAATTTCAAATTGTCTGGTGATCTAACAAGTATTAGAAAACATATCTGAGGGAAGTGAAAATAAAATTTATATTCTTTATTCTTTATAATCTAAATAATGGATCTTATATATATGGTTTGATATTCTTTTAGTCCGAAATATCTATGCTGCCGTTTTTACCATTTAGATGTTTTTTTTTCGAAATGTTACTACTTTTTTCAGGTCTTCAATGTCATTTCTTTAAATTAAAATTTTATTTTGTAATTTATGTATTTTGCTCATCCCTAATGAGCATTACAAAACTAATAGAACAATATTTATGACCAAAATTTTTAAGGTATTAAATTTCCTTAATTAACATAATTATAATTTAAGAAAATTTATTTCTAGAGAAAATTTTTAGAAGAAATAAAATAACACGAAATTTTCAAATTAGAGTAACTTCCTTTAACCAAAAACTACATAAAAGAATTAGATAAAATAAGAGTTCAAAAAATATCACACATTTTTTTACTTAAACTACTAATTACATGAAATTTCCGCTGCTTAAAACAAACTAAAATCCCTCTAAAAAAAGAAAGATTTTGTTTAAAGAACTATTTTTTGAGCACTTAGAAGGCGATTTTGGAATGAAAATAAACCATGAAACAGAAAATAATCATAATAATAGATAACATTTCACAACATGTTTAAAACAACAATGATGAGGTTTTAAGGTATTGAAAAGCGGGAAAATAAGAAAAATTATTTAAACATTAAATAAAATAGTTTAGGGCTTCAAAAACTTTTATTTAAAAGAGTGAAAGAGAGAGAGAGACTGTCAGCTACAAAACTAACTATGATGGACTGTTTCGATGTGACCAACTGTTGGTTTGAATAACTATTTGCTGGTTTATTTGAAAAATGACTTTTTTATATATATTTTTTCTCTTATTTCATACTTCTTGTTGTTATAGCTGCCGTTAAGAACTGAGATAACAAAAATTAAAACAAAGAAGATACAGAAAGATATTAAAAAATAGTAGCGTCGGCATTTTTTCTAAGGTCTTTAACGCTACAACGAAGAAAAACAACAACACTATGAAAGAGTAATGATATGTATGTGAGTTTGTATGGTCCACAAAATTATGTGGAAGATGCGTTATAAAGACTTTCTTATGAATAAGTTTTTTTTTTCCCTTCATTTACCTGACTATTTTGCTTAAGGGTCAAATAATAATTTTTAAACATATAAAAAAATACTTATTCATGATTTTAAAAGCACACATACATACACTCACTTAGATGATGTTTTGTATAGAGAAATAATTTTTATAAAACACTTTAGTTAAGTTAATGTTAGCAGATAATGTATTAAAAACGGTTAGAGGTGTTAAAATTTCAAATTGTTATTTTAAGCTGAAATGAGGCTTATAAAGTGTTAAGTTAAAAAGGACAGATGATTAAATGTTTTGAACTTTAAATACCTTCATTTTTCAATTTAAATATAAAAATAAACATTATAAATATAAGAAATATAAAAAATACAGCGAAAAACAGACAAAAGTCTAAAGCTAAAAATTTATATTAAAAAACTGTTTATGAACTTAAATAGTAAACCTCTGGCTTTGAAGGGGAAAAAATATGAAATTCAGCTAAAGAATTTTCAAACCGTTATATTTGAAATATTTAAAAAACAAAGTACCAAGTTGTAACGGTTTAACAGTATTTTTTCTTTCTCATGTTTACTTTAGCAGCTGTTTGTTATCTTTTATTTAGTTATTTTTCTATAAAAATTGTTAAGGCTTCTTGTCATCTAAAACTAATTAATTCATCATCATCAACAACATCTTTACATTCTATTAGTTATCATCACCACTATTTCTACCGCAAGTAATCGTAATCCTACTCCCTCAAGCAAAACAAAAGACTTAAGACACCTACTTTCTTTGCTCTATGAAAACAAATCAAGAAAACACCATTAAACACCAAACAATCAGCATCCTTTCAACCCACAAACAAATAAATAAACACTTTTTTTCAAAACATATTTATTTGCACATTTCTTTTCTCTTTTTTTTCTACTTTTTAGTATTATTTTCTCTAAATAATTTATACCACAAAAACATACAAAACATTTTGTTTTATTTTATTCCATTTCTTTTATTTATTTTTTTCTTAAGTTTTTGATTTTTCTATTAACTTTCAACAACATTACTGAACACGCAAATCTTAAATTAAAAACTGTAATAATTTCATGAGTAGGAGCTGTTTGGGATTTTATACCAAAAACACAAGAAAAAGACCACACATGTAGAAATTGTATTAAGTTGCATCGAAATGTTTTACGCACAAAATCGCACTAAAAGCAAAATCGCCATATAAAAGTAGTTTATATATTAAAAGCAATAAACATATTTTTATAGTATTAGATATTAGTTTCGAGCTTACAAAAATAATTAATATATAAAAAACTATGATAGTTGTTTATTATTATTGCTTTAAATGGTAATGGGAGACCAATAGAAATGTCAACACATTTTATGGTTTTGGTAAATCAAAAAGATATAATTTTTTTCTAAAGAGATTTAAAATACAGATAATCAAAATGATTTTTATGAATTTCTAATTAATGTCGTTTTTGAGGAAAATCATTTAGTCATCACCATTTTATTTTAGTTGTAATTTCAAATTAGACCAATTTTGTTTAAATACATTTTCCAAAGTAAAATTTTACTTTATTGTTTCCAATATACAAAAGAATGGTGCTGCTCGCAACTTTAGGTATACCAATCAACTCAGAATATCTTTCCAACTCTATATTCATCTATTTGTCCATCCGACTGCCTATGTTAACGTTATAGACACTTTACTGGATATCTTAATGCAATCAATTCAAAATTCGTAGTCGGGTATTATTTTGTCGGTCATAACCTATAAACAATTACTGCCATGTACACACACTCAAAGAAATGCAAACTGTTTCTTGCATTAAAAGGAAATCATAACCCAAATGGTTCAGGCCCTATGCACCATATTGTAAAAATAGGGATTCATACACAATCGAATTTTCGCTAAACTCACTTCCATTTTGTTAACAATTTTTTAAAATTAATTTATTTTAATTTGGAGTTTATGTCAGATATCAGTCTTAAACTATTTAGCTAATGAAATAATTATGCTGATTTTAGAAGAGAAAAATTCTCGGAACAACAACAAATAATTTTAGCTAAGACATGAGCATAACAACAAAATACAGACAGACAGACAGATGAACATAATTTTGAATAGATTTTAAAATGTATTTTGAGATTTCCATTAGACTTGAAAGTTCAATAAAGTATATTAAAAACTCCATACTTAACGCATAAAACTCAGTTCTATCGGTAGAGCGTCCAGACTATTTGTTAATTTCTTCTACTTAAATCTTGAAAAACAAAATATTTCAGAATTGAGATCTACAAAATTCCTACTTTGGTAAGTTCATACAATTTTTGAAATTTCAACAAGATCTTGTATATCAACCTCTTTAGCTGTAATGATTTACAGCAAAGCTTTCTAATACAACCTGTTAATGCAAAAGTAAAAGAAAGTTTACGGGTACATTCCCAAGGATATTTCCTAATCAAATTTAAGAAACACAATTTCTTAGTGGGTCCAGGGGGTTGTGGAATATACCTCGAAATATGGTAAATATAAAGTTTGTTTTTAAGAGAGAAGCAATCATGTCTTTTTTGTGTGACAGGAAATATTAATGTTGAGATCCTAAATGACAGTCTTTTATAAAAAATATGTTATATAGCATAATTAATTTTTAGCATCCCATGAAGCCTAAATTATCGCAGAACTTATTTTGAAGTTGACGAAATTAAACTTTTCCCATTGCTTCCACAAATATAATTATTAAATTATAGAAAACCCTTGACAATTAAATAGAATAATCACTTTCAATTTGATCACAAATGCATCGTTTTGGGCTGATTAAACTATGAATTCAATAATAAAGTTTTATTATTTAATTAATTTCTTTTTAATTTACTTTTGACAATTTTTAAATTCATTATTTATAATAATGAATAAAATCAAATATCGGGAAGAAATCTTTTCTGTGTATCTTTTATATTTTAAAACAAATAAAAATAATTTTTTCTTCAAAAATTTTTATAAAACATAATTCTTAAATAAAAATTTGTGTCTTAAATCTATTGTTTCCTAATAAAAGTAAATATTTTCTAACACAAAATATATTTAATAATGAAATTAACTCTTTAATACCAAAAACAATTAAACTTCGATTTTTTTCAATTTTATTATTTTATTTTTAATTAAAAAACTAAATAAAAAATCCCATTAAATCAGTATTTCTAAAAAAACTAAAAACTAATAAACGTAATCAAAACTTACAATTAAAGTCAATTTTAAATTTATTGTCAGAAAATGATTAATTTGATTCTTTATGAAACATAATTTCTTTTTCCAAACAAGTTTGTGTCTTAAATCTTTTGTTTAATTTAATAATAATAAAAAATTTATTTTCTTTCAAAATAAAACTTTAAAATTGATTTTATAAACTTTAATTTCTATAAAATTAATCATTTTACCTTAATTCTTTGTTTACACTTAATAAAAAAGAAGTTAAAACATAATTTCAATTAAAAGATTTTCTATTAAGAAGAAATTTCCCATAAAATTTTCCTTCATTTTTATGCTGTTAATAAAGTATTATTTATTTCTCAAAATATTTATAATTTAAAAATTTTATAACTTTGAATATAATAAAACTTCTCTAACAAAAACCTTGTCGATGGAGTTTTATAGTTTGGAAAAGAACTCTATTGTTATTGACGACATCAAAAGATGTTTGGTCTTTTAGAGATTTTCTTTTTCATGACGTTTTGTTTATAAAATTTATATATTTTTTCCTTTTATAGCCTCCACCATCACAAGTGGTGAAGAAGGTATATTTAGCTCAAAGAAGTTATCATCTCAGAACCCATAATGTATATGTTATCTTGCATCAGAAATCTGAGTCGATTTAGCTATGTCCGTCTGTCTGCCTGTAGAGGACACGCTCGCGTTCATAATTATTGACACAGCTGAATGAAATTTGAACTAAGTATTTGAAATAGTCCTGAAAAGTTTCCTATTTAAAACCACCAAAATCGGTTCAGTAAATTAAAAGATATAGAACGATAATCCAGACAAACTAAAGACTCTAGTAAGAAACTTTCGTAAAATTGACAATTATAAATCCACAAATTAGAATAAAATTAAGTCATAATATTAAGCTACATGAACTTCATTACCAAACCAAAAACTATATAAATCGGTTCGGAATAAAAAAATGC
Organism: Cochliomyia hominivorax; assembly: GCA_004302925.2. Classification (NCBI taxonomy): domain Eukaryota; kingdom Metazoa; phylum Arthropoda; class Insecta; order Diptera; family Calliphoridae; genus Cochliomyia; species Cochliomyia hominivorax. The sequence continues at coordinate 13,793,366 of PYHX02000158.1, read as the reverse complement.
TTCTCCAAGAAAAATAACTTATTTTATGACTCATTAAGTGTTCCGAGTATGTGTGTATGTACGAAACATAACGCATTTACCTCGTTTGTGGTGGAGGTTATTGAAGATGAGGCATAGCCGAATGTAGCATTTTTAATGGTTTATAGGTCGTTTTATGGTTTACAAAAGTATTATAAAAAGAAACTGTGCTTAATTTAAGAAATTTTATTTATAAAAAAAAACTAAATAAATTTTTATGAAACTGTTAAATATTTAATAAACAATAAATAACTGAAATTACAACATAAATGATTAAATTATGTTGGCGTTTATTAGGATGATATAAAATTGTCTTTATAACTAAATATTTGATAACATTAAAATGGGAATTCATTTATAAAGGAGGAAAATATATAAAAATTCTTACCCCCTGAGGAAATTTTTACAACTTTTTCATAACGAAACATAAATTTATGTTTAACGAAATAAATCACAGTAATAAAAAGAATTGGTAAAATAAACCATCAGAAATTATCATAATTCTGTGATTTAAAACCCATAAGATTTAATAAAAACGAAGAGGAGGAGGAGGAACTGATTCCCCATCTTCTCTGCCACTGCCCTGTATTTAATGGTTTACAACTCGCTTCTTTGGGAGCGGCACGCTGAAATCTCAGGTGTATTATGCGACTGCTGATATATGGGAAATATGTGGTCTCACTAGATTCCTTCACAATGAGTGTTATGCGAAGGCAGGACAAACTTGGACAAAAATTATTTACCACTTTGTTCCCCTCTACCGAACTAAACTCGGTCTGTCCTTATAACTCTTAATGTTCTTTCTATTAATTCTTATCTTTTCAAGTAAAGGGACCCTTAGGACCCAACTTTTAACTCATCCCAGGCAGCCTGACGACTCAAAAAACCCTAATAAAAACTGAAATATAGAAATCTTCAAATGATTTTTTTAAAGTTTTCGCTCTCAATGAAAAAGAGTTCATTTTTGAATAAAAATCAAAATATTATTTCTAATTATTAGTGTTTTCATTAAAATACATAATTTATAAATCACTTAATTTTGTTTACACTTTTTTCATTAATTTCTTCATCTTTTTTCACTAACCTCTTTCTATTTTTTTATATCTTTTTAGGTTACATTATAGTTTTATCTTCAGCAGGTTTGTCTCTTAAATCTTTCGTTTTCATTTTCTTAATTTATTTTATTGTAAATTTTATAAAAATATTTATGTAAATTTAAGAAAGATTAGAACTTGTTTGCGTGATTTAAATTTTAGTTTATTTTTGAGAAAATGTTGGGTTTGTTGCTTAAGTCTTTTGTTTGTTATGTGAATAGAAATTAAGAATTTTAAACGAAAGAAAGTTTCCAAAATTATATTTGTTAAGAAATTATAATCTTCTCAATATTTTGCTACTTTAATCATTCGAAAAATTTAGTTATAAAAATAAAACAGAAAATGAAATCATTTCTTTTGAGATTTTTTTGTTTGGGATTGAATTGAAGAAAGGGACTTTAAAAGAAAGTTTTAAAATAAAATTTAGTAAAATTAATAATCCAAAAAAAAAATAGTTCGCTTCTTGATATAATCATTTTCTATATATACTTTTATTTTCATCAAAGTCAAATGCATATTTTACAAAAAGAAACTAATGTTTTTATAGTAAAAATTATTGAAAATGAACAATATTTTAACTATATTTCTAGAAAAATGTCTGATATATTCAGTTTTTTAACAGTAATAATATTAATTAATATATTAAACTTTATTTTATTTATTTTATATTAAATTTTATTATTTTATTTATTATACACTTAAGTCATTTATGCTCAGAGCTCAAATAAGGAAAAGACTATTTCATTTGAATTGCGAAGTTAAGTTAATGAAAAAAGAAAACTTTAAAACAAAAAAAATAAATTCTCGCTTTAGCAGGAGCATTTGACAAAACTTTTCATTCAAATTCTATTTTCAATAAAAATCCAATTCCTTAAGAATTTCAGTTAAAAAAACTAAACTAAAATGATAAAAATATGACTGTAAATTGCAAAACTGAAAAATCTTAAAAAAAGTTAGTTATCGGTTGTATTTAAATTTTAAATTAAAAGTTCAGTTATTTAATAACAATTAAAATTTTTATTATAAATCCATTTTTTTTTTAATCCAAAATTTTATTATAAATTTAATATTTAATAAAAAATCTTTAGTTAAAATTTTTATTAAAAATTAAACTTTTTATTAAAATTTTAAATTAAATTTAACTATGAATTAAACAATTTAAAAATTCACTAGAAAGTGACATTTTCACTAAAAATTTTAATTTACGGAAAAATTTCATTTTGCATTAAAAACTATTTTTTTTTTTTATAAAAATTAATATTTTTTGAAATTTTCAAATGTTCAAAACAAATTTTCAATAAAAACCAAATACGGCAATATTCACTTAAAATTCAAAAGTTCGCTAGTAAAATGTCTCAGCTTAAATTTATGATTTTGATGAATTTTAAAGATTTTAACACAAATTAAAAATTCACCAAGAATAAACTTCACCGCATGTTCTCACTTCTACAACAAAAAAATTCCACTAAAATTTTAATTTTCACTTAAACTAACTTTTGCTCTTAAATTTAACAAAAAAAATTAAATAAAATCTAGTAATTCTAGTGAAAAATTTTATTAAATATTAAAACTTTTTAAACAAGAAAATCATTAAAATTGATTAGTTTTCATTTAAGTTAGAATTTATTATTTTCACTATAAATAAAAATTTATTAGAAAAATTTACCAAAATATTATATATATTTTTTAATAAAAATTTAGTTTTCAATACTATTACTTTTTACATTTTATAAATTTTAAATAAAAATTCATTTTTTTAATTTTTTATTATTTTTTTACTTTTCTAAAGTTATAAATTTTCCAGTTTTTAACAGAAAACTCAAAATTTAAATTTCCAACTTCATATTAATGTCGTCACTAGAAGATTTACTTTTTACTCAAACTTAAATTTTTTGCTAAAAAATCACATTTTTTAGTAAATATTTAATTTATTCAAAAAAAAAAAAAAAAAAAAAAAAAGAATAAAAATATCTTAATTTAAATAAAAAACAATTATTACTAAAAATTATATCTTCAGCTTTTAATAAAAAAATATTTTAATATTTTTTTCCAGTAAAACATAAATTTTTCACTAAAGTAAAACCTTTCACTAAAAATCAAATTTCTCACTAAAATCAAAATTTTCATTAAAATCCAAATTTTTACAAAAATGTAAAGTTTTTCAAAAAATTTTGAATTAAAATTTTCTATAAGAATTAATTTTTCCACCAAAATTTCCATAAAAATTTAATATTAAAAAAATCAATTTTCCACTAAATAATAAATTTTTCTCAAGTATTTATATTTACTTTAAAAAATTAAAAAAATGCATTTGAAGTCTTTAATTTTTGCTTAAAAAATAAAATCTTAATAAAAGAAATTTTCATCATTTTTTTATTTTATTTTATTTATTTATTTTTTTATTTTTATTATTATTTTTTTTTTTTTGCAAGTACGATAAAATTTCCAGTAAAAATATTCGCGCAACAAGATTCTCTTGCGAAAAATCTTCAAAGAAATTAGAAAACTTTTTGCTAATTATATTCTATTACTAACGCTAATCTGAAGACAAATTAAAAGCATTTCAAATTTTTTTCTCATATTATTGTCAAAATAATAAATAATTATTTTCATCTGCACAAAATTATTGTGATCATTCTTATTTAGTTTTAGAAATAAATTAATTTGTATCTTCCTTTATTTTTTAAAATTTAATGTTTAATTGACATTTTGCCATAATGAAAATTTATTTAAGGTTTAAAAAAATCATGATTACTTTGATCACGTCGTCGAAATACAAAAATTTTTCTAAAAGTAAAAAAAAAAAAAATCCGACGATCAAAACGAAAACTAAAACATGTTGATAATTTGGAATATATTTTGTTTTTTTCACTTCAAAAATTTCTGTTTATCCTTGATCATTTGGTTTAATATCAAAATTAATAACTTGTTAAATACGGCGTTCTTTACAAAATAGTTGAATTTCGATCAGATTAGAAAACTGAAATCGTTTATATTTTTTCGATAATACGAAGGCATAATTATAAGATTTTTTTAACAAAATTACACTTGTAATCTCAAAACTTATCACAATCTTTCCACAAATAAATATTTGTCATTGTGTAAGTTTGTTTCTTAAGTCTTTTGTTTTTCTCTTGCATTTTTTTTTCAAATTTTAAATTTATAATTTTTTCCTCAAAATAAACTTGACTTTTACTAACTTAAAACAAAATCTTCACATCACACTTTTAAGTTCAGGTTTGTTGTTTAAGTCTTTTGTTTTTCCTTAAAAAATTTTTAAAGAAAACTCACGTTTATTTTTGTAGAAGAAAAAATATTCCATTTTTAATAGAAAAAGGCTTAAAATTTAAACTTTTTAGAAAATATATTTTACATAAGACACTTTTAACTCTCCTTTAAAGATTTTTTAGAATTATTTTTGTTTTTTATTTTTGTAATTTTTGACTTTCAAATTTACCTTTTTTACATATTTATAGAGGATTTTTTTCTCTATTTTCCTATAATATTTTCTTTATTTTCTTGATATTTTTTGCAAATATTTTTTTGTTATATATATTTTTTTATTATATTTTTCCTTAACAGATTTTATATTATGTATATATACTTTTCCAATTTCCAACCAGAAAGCTGGAAAAAACACTATATAAACACCAAACTTGCTGGCAACTAGAGTTTAAGTTGTTTTTGTTGTATTTTTATTTCTTTATATTTTTTTTATATATTTTTTTTCTTATTTTTGTTATATTTCACTGTGTGTAAGAGCGTTAAGAACCCGTTTGACTCGTTGAAAAATATTTCTTTTCGCCTTTTAATTTTTTCTTATATTTTTTCAGAGATATTTCTTAGGCAGAGTTGGTGTTTATGGTAGATGTTTTAATGGCTGGTGTTTTATACATGGTTTTGGATAATATTTTTGGGGGTTATATGGTATATATCTTTTTCCAGAAAAAAAAATAATAATAAATTTTGGGGGATTTTAAAAATGCTTTCGATTAAAAAATATTCACAATATTAAAATTTTAATATTTTATTTTTAATATATTTTTTAAGAATTTTTCAAATAAATTTAATCAACAGCAAATAAACATTACTTTTTCATAAAACACATTCACTTTATCATTTTTTCAATTAATTTCTTTAGGTTATTTATTTCTATTTAATAATTTTCATTATTTTTCCACATTTTTTCCTTATAAAACAAGATTTTTTCAATTGACATTTTTGCAATTAAATTATTTGCTTTTTTAAAAGACACTTGTTTTCCTTATTTTCTTCAATTTGTTACTTTTTTCAAATTTTCCTTTATTTTTATTTTTTTATTTTATCATCAACAATTTTTTTATTTTATTACAAAAAATATTTTATGTGATTTGCATAAATAAATTCGCTTCATTTAATTTATTTGCAACAAAACCAGAGAACAACAGAAAAAAACGCGCTTTTCATTTTCAGACGGTTTTTGTAGTACGTTCGTTTTGTTTTTGTTTTATTTGGCTCTCTTAAATCCGTATCTCTATGATAATGTAACGCAAGCACACGAAGAACTAAAGTTTATTATTTCTACCTGAATATGCCATACCTGGTAAAAATGCTGCAAGCAAGTGTGGTGACATTCAGTACTACAAACAATAACAATAACAACAACAAATACACCACTATACAACAATAATAACAATTTTCAAACAATTCCATTACTAAAACTAAATACAACAACAAAGTTTTCTTATAAGGGAGATTGTCTTGTTGGGCCTTCCAACTAAACAACCAGTCACAAGAAATTCACCACAAAAACTCACATGGGTTACACAGAGCCAAAGGCCAGTGTGTGTTGAAATTGTAAAAAAAACAAAAAGACCAAAAAACATAAACATACTCTGCAAAAATATTTTACCAACTATAACCTGTGACCATTTCGTAAAAGAGAGTCTCTCTTTGGATCCATATAGAGAAAGATTGAGAGAAGCTAAACGGAGAGTTAGTGAGCCAGAGAATGGGAATTTAAGATGGAGAGTTAAAGATCATTTTCAAAACATGCAGCCTATTAGTAATATGAGAAGATAACAAAAACTACTATAAGAAAAGAGAGAAATAAAACCAAAAAATTATAAATATAAAATAAAAATTACAATAAGAATCATTTGAAGAAAATTAAAAGCAAGAAATATACACTGAACAAAACTACCACTGATCCAAGAAGAAATACTTGAATATCAATAAAAAATATTTTTTAATAAAATTCTTAGTGAAAAACTAAACTTTCTTGAAAAAATTTTATATTTTTTTCTTAAAGAAAAATTTAATTTTCAGTGAAAAATTTTATTTTTATTAAAAAATTTAAAATTTTATTGAAAATGTGAATTTGTTATGAAAAATTGAATTTTTTAGTGAAAAACTGATTTTTTTGAAAATTTGAATTCTTTATTGAAAATTTGAATTTTTATTGAAAAATTGAATTTTTGTGAAAAAATTGAATTTTTAGTGAAAAAGTTGAATTTTTAGTGAAAAAGTTGAATTTTCAGTGAAAAATTAAATTTTTAGTGAAAAAGTTGAATTTTCAGTGAAAAATTGAATTTTTAGTGAAAACTTGAATTTTTAGTGAAAAATTGAATTTTTAGTGAAAAATTGAATTTTTAGTGAAAAATTGAATTTTAGTGAAAAATTGAATTTTCAGTGAAAAATTGAATTTTCAGTGAAAAATTGAATTTTCAGTGAAAAATTGAATTTTCAGTGAAAAATTGAATTTTCAGTGAAAAATTGAATTTTTAGTGAAAAATTGAATTTTCAGTGAAAAATTGAATTTTCAGTGAAAAATTGAATTTTCAGTGAAAAATTGAATTTTCAGTGAAAAATTTAATTTTTAGTGAAAAATTGAATTTTCAGTGAAAAATTGAATTTTTAGTGAAAAATTGAATTTTCAGTGAAAAATTGAATTTTTAGTGAAAAATTGAATTTTCAGTGAAAAATTGAATTTTTAGTGAAAAATTGAATTTTCAGTGAAAAATTGAATTTTTAGTGAAAAATTAAACGGAAATAAAACTGAAATTGAGCAGAATAGAATTAGAGCTAATTCCAGAACGGAATCTAGAACTGAATTGATGACTGCATCTAAAACTGGAAATAAAATTTAAAGTATAAATTGATCTAGAACTTAATTTAGATCTGAATCAGATGATCAGGAATTGGACCTAAAACTTAAACCAGAAGTAAATCTTATTTAATTCTAGAACTAATAAAAAACTGAATTTAGCACTCGAACAGAATTTTGAATGAAATCAAGAACTGAATTTTGAATGGATCTAGAAGGTAAACTAGAACTGAATATAGAACAGAATCTAGAACTAAATCTAAAATAGTAACTAAATCTGCTATCGTTTCTATAGCGAACTAAAAGGAAATTTCATCTTATTTGATTTTTATTTTATTTTTTCTAAGTGTATTAATATTATTCATAACATTCCCTCAGACTCAGCATGATATAACCATTCTTAGCCGCTGTTTTGCAGCCACTACTGATATTCAATAATAAATATTATATTCCTCTACTTACGTTAAACTTTATAACGTCTACAAAGACTACGTTTTTTTCTTATTATTCTACCAAAACCTTTTTGTCATTTGCTACAAACAAATGTTGTTGTTGCTGGTAGTGCTGCTGCTGCTGCTTCTGCTGTTTATGCTCATACAATTGTCAGATTGCATTCATCTAACAGATATTTATACTCTTTTCTTATGAAGAAGAAGAAAATACACAAATATAAAATCTAACTTTAAAACTTTAAGCAGCAAAAAAAAAACTTAAATAAAAATTTTAAAATTCAAAAAAAAAAAAAAAAGAATACAAGAACCCAAAAAAATGTTTTAATATACGAAAAGCAAAAAAAAACACACACACAAAACTGACGACAGGTCCACAATTAGCCACACAGCCATAATATAATATAACAACAATATGGACCGAACAAGAAGAAGAACAGCAACATCAGCATCTTCACAAAATAACAACAACAAGAAGAACAAATAAATAAACTTCTTCTTCATCTTAGTAGAAGAAGAAATTATCATGCAGAGACACATACGCATCAATACGGACTAAAAGGCCAAAAAGAATAAAATACATTTTTTTCTTTTTCTTCTTCTTGTTCTTTTAATTTTTCTTAAAAAGACACAAGATTCAGACTAAAAATGGTCCCTTTTTTAAACAAAAAGAATTTTAACTTAATATTAAGGTTCAAGTTATGATGAACAAAAAAAAAAATAATAATTGGTTCTTTATTTTGGAGTTGAAAACGGGAGAGAGAAGAAAAAACTATAACATTTTCTTTAGAATTTTCAAAATAGAGTTTTGTTACTTGAAAGAAAAAATATTTTCAAAAATATTTTAAACATTTTTTTCTTAATTTCGAATGACTTTATTTCGTTTTGCCTCTTTTAATAGTTGAATGGGGGAAAATTAATTAAACTTGTGTGTGTGTCTTTTTGTGAAGAAAAAACTCAAAAAATAAATAAATATGTATGGGTAATTAACTCAAAGGTGCTAGAATGCCAAGTTGTTATGTGAGGATATTTTTAAGACAGTGGCGTATTGGGAAAAGGGTGATAATATAAGATTAAAAAAGTGTTTTTAAATAAAATTATAAAAGACAAAAGTTGTATGAAGAATAATTTAAATGAATTAATATCGATAGTAATAATTGATATTTTCTCAGGCGGATTATACAGATAATCTTCTTCGGCAGCGGCCGTTGTATCGTTATTTTAAGCCTCAATTTTATTTAAAAGAGTCAAAAAATTAAAACTAAAAATCACCCACTTTAACATAATTAAAACAAATTTAGAATTATATTAACATACACACACATTAATATACCGGAACTGTCTCTTAAACAAGTACTCAGAGCAAACACTTTTCGGGATACCAAACAGATTCTGAAAATATGTGCCATCTCATTATCATAATTAGCTCTTCATCATCATTAATTGCAGATTTAGTATAAATCCAATCACATTTAATTGAAACATTTACTAAATTTTTTTGGAATTTTATAATTGTTTTAGATATCGGTCTATAACTTTTTTATTGTCATTGTAACGTGTAAGGAAGTAACAATCAGTTAAAATTGTTTATTTACTACCCCATGCTATTATGCTGGCATAAGAAGTTAATTTGTTTTAAGTTTTATTAAAATGTATTCTTATCTGAGAGTTTTACGAGCTTAAAACTCCATTCCGGGAGCACCAAAATATAAGAACAAAATTTATCATTTTCAACAGGCTTCGTTATTGCACCAAAATAATAAAATTTTGGTACATTTCATTTCATCAAGACAAATAAAAACTTCACAACGTTTGCATAGCCCTCCAGTAGGGCATATTAACAGTTAACGTTAAATCGACTCAGTCTTTGTCTCTGTGTTACATCAGCACAATAAGTACTAAATTTTGATCATAGTGAATGAATTTGTATGTTAATAATTATTAAAGATGTACCCCATAGGGACTGACTTTAACTGACATATCTAAATAATTTTTTTGATATGGTTCAAAAATATGTTTGTGGTCTTAGATAATTTGTACCCACTTCCCAAATTATTATGGTGCAGAATACAAAAAGGAGTCATTCATCGAGACTACATAATATTAGAAAGTTCAAGAATCCTAAAACTTATAATACGGTTGTTTGCAAAACAAGTGTGCTATGAAAATACGGTTATTTGCCTAAAAGTGTGCTGTGAAAATAAGGTCGTTTGCACAAAAGTATGCTGTGAAAATAAGGTCGTTTTCACAAAAGAGTGCTGTGAAAATAATGTCGTTTGCACAAAAGTGTGCTGTTAATATACGGTCGTTTGCATTAAAGTGTGCTGTGAAAATACAGTCGTTTGCATAAAAGTGTGCTGTTAAAATACAGTCGTTTGCATAAAAGTGTGCTGTGAAAATACGTACGTTTGCACAAAAGTGTGCTGTGAAAATAAGATCGTTTGCACAAAGTGTACTGTGAAAATACGGTCGTTTGCATTAAAGTGTGCTGTTAAAATACTGTCGTTTGCATAAAAGTGTGCTGTGAAAATACGGTCGTTTGCTAAAAGTTACTATGAATAAAGCGTAGTCATTTACTAAAAAGTTTTTGCGTTTTGATAAAAAAGTGGTTTGTATTAAGTATGTCATTAATGTGCCTTAATTACGATTGTTGAAAAGTGTGCTGTAAAATTTCGAGTGTCTACTTCGAATATTCTGTCGTTTGCAAAAAATGTACTGTGGAATATATTTGTTTGCATTAAGTGGTTGTGTATACGGTAGTTTGCCAAAGGACTGCGCCTTGACAATAGGATCAGTTTAAAGAAAACTCCCTTGTTTACGAAAGAGTGTGCTGTGAAAATACAAATGTTTACAGAACAAATGTGTTGTGAAAATGGAGGAAAATATTGTTCATTAACAAAAAGCTTAGAAGAAATATGCTCTAAATATCACTTAATCGAAGATTTTGTTTGTGGCACAAAATATTTTGCGAAACACGGTCGTTTGCAAAAATTATTGTACTGTTGGTAAACTAATTCAAGAGAGGTTTCACATTCATTTGAAGAAAATTTTTTAGGAAAATACGAACGTTAATAAAAATGAAAGCTGTGCTAGGAAAAAACGTAAAACGTAATTAAATATTTGTTTGAATATACAATACACACAAAAAGATAATTTCCTAAAAAGTTTTTCATTATGTGATACAATTTTGCTAAAAAATTATTTCGCAAAATCAGATATTGGACTCTTGTAAGAATGTTTCTAAACAATTTAAGTTTATTAGAGTCTCCAAACAAACACCTAAAACAAATTGTTCCGAAAACTAACTAAAAAATACTATTTTAAATAAAATTATCATAACATTTATTGCTTCTAAACAAATAAAACATTCCAGTTCGTTTCTTAAATCTTTTGTTTTGGTGCCCAACAATAATTCCTCACACATAAATATTCTAACGCCTCTGACAGTTTTTTTTAATTTATTTTGGTTAGTGCATGTGGTAGTAACCCTTATATTAGCTCTCAATTGTTTTTATAGTGAATAGCAGCAACAAAAATAACTACAACACCAAAAACTCTAGATGAGAGTCAAAAATCTTAATTAATAAAAAAATGTTGAAAAATAAAAAATACAGAAAATATCAATCGAGATCCAACTATTCACCATACCTGTTTTACAACATAAACCTACATGGGATGCTGTAAAAATATACTCTCTCCCGCTCTCAATTTAACATTATTCTCCACTCATCAATAGCTCTCTATTAGCTCTTTCCAACTAAGAAAGAAACTATTAATGAAGATACCAATAATAACAAACAAACAAACGGACAAACAAAATACAGGCAACAGACAAATATAAACAATATGCCATGAAAGAGCGAATGACAATCGGTGGATGAAGAAAGCAACAAAAAAAAAAACAACAAAATAATAAAAACAACAGGCAAATGTTATTGTTAAAACAACAAAAATCTTAACAAATACAATAATAATAACAACAACAACAAAAATAACAATATACAACAGAAACATAATAAAACTCCACATGATAATGTTGGTGATGATGATGATGACGATGAAAAAAGCAAGCAACAAATGAGCGAATATCTGCAGCAATAGCAACATTTCTTGGGGACTCTGAGTCCATGTTTGTATACTAAAGACTAAAACCAAAAACTAAATATTCAATACCAGGTCTAGCCTGGCCACTAAATATGTGGAACCTTTCTATGTGTGTGTGTTTATTAAAATACTCATTCGTATTAAAGAGTTGTAAACATTCACATACACATTCATAACGTTTTTTTCACTAATACTAATGTAAAATAATCATATAGTTGTATAAAACGAATGTTGTTATTTTCAACATTGTTGTTGTTATTATTGTAATATACGCAATATATTCATATGTTAACATAAAAATAAACTGGTTTTTCTTATTGTTGCTGTTTATTAAAAATTTCTTGTGTTCGTTGGTTTTTTGGTCTTACGTTCTTCGATTTTCGTTTAAGCAGACAAACATCGTTAACCAATACATGTTTAGTTGCACAAATACATTGATATTAATTTGCACAGTGGATTTAAGGTAATTTTTAGGCGTTTTGCTTAATTCAAAAGTAATTATTTCTCTAGCCAATATTGCTGAACTTGTGGACCTCTTTCTAGAACTTTACTAAAATCCTTTCATATCGTATTTTAGCAAATTTGATCTTCTTGGAATTCGATTTATATTTTTTTATATTATTTTTATTATAACTATTATTATTGCTATTACTATTACAATTACTATTACCATTACTATTACAATTACTATTACTATTACTATTACTATTACTATTACTATTACTATTACTATTACTATTACTATTACTTTTACTATTACTATTACTATTACTATTACTATTACTATTACTATTACTATTACTATTACTATTACTATTACAATTACTATTACCATTACTATTACAATTACTATTACTACTACTACTACTACTACTACTATTATTATTATTATTATTATTAATTATAACTAGATTTCTTCGGAATATGTTTGTTACTGCTACCTTTAGATTCTTATAAAAAACCGGCGATATTGGATCATGGGGATACATGTAAGTAAAGTTATAAAGAAACACTATATAATATCCAACACTATATTATATGGACCGAACCTCGTACGACTTTATTTTATGATTCTAAAGTATGTAATGAACGGTTCCACGCAAATTTTGGTACAGCCTTTTCTACTTGTTTGGATATTGAATATACATAAGAGATTTAATAAAGTGGTTATTTTAAGAAAATATCTGTAGGAACCATGGCCATTTGTACACCGATTTTGCTTAAGTTTGAATATTTACTTGTGAAAATTTCATTAAAATATTCTTACAACTTTACTTTATTTGTTAAAAATTCCTTTTGGGAGTACTTTTGCATGAGACCTTCCAAAAAAATTGGACCGATCATAACCTTAATCGACTTACTGCTACCTTTTTGAGTATTTGCTGTCAGCCAGCCACACAGATATTGGTAAATCGACTCAAATTATTCATTGAAATTAAGCACAATTACCTTTGAAGATTTAATAAACAGTTCAAACTATGGAATGATTTTCTTGGAGATTTCGCAGAGCGATGAGATTATTTCCCAAAGCAACATATGCCGTAATATCAGGCCAAAAACAAAACAAATATTAAATTTCGATTGTCTATAAAACTTTTAAAATAAAATTCCATTCACTTTCTTATTGGTTTTCTTAACTGAAAGAAGTATAGGACGTATAGGTCCGTGAGGAGATTTGCTCCCCATAAAAAGCAAATACAAATTAATGAATATTGATAGACCTATTACCCAGAGAGGTTTAAAATATAGCGGATAGGATCAGGTCACTGCATAAAAGCAAATATTAATAATGAATTATTTATAGAATAATTGCATTAAAATTACAATTTAATAGTTGTTGTTTTGCTGGGAAAGGTGTGAAGCTTACAGTACTAAATAGGAATGATATACCATACAAAGCGAATAATAATTACAGAATTATTCCAGGAAAAATTTTGAAACTTTGTTGCCATATTATTGATATGAAACTGCTAAAATTCAGGAGTCAATAATAATTATCCTCGATGCAGTACTTTCTGGTTTGAGGAGTATCGGTCCATATTTTGCTTTGGTGAATTTTTAACATTCGGAGACAGCAGTGGTGGCCAAATTTGGAGGGTTACCAACTATGACTCAGATAAGATAGAGGTAGAGTCTTCCAAATCAACTCTACAACACCTCAGCTCTAACCGCGTTGAGTTACGTAATGATACGGCTACAGAGTTAAAAAAATAAGTCGAATATTTTCAAAATTTTATTCGAAAGGATAATATTCAAAAATAATCGAATGTTATCCTTATATAATTTATTTGAAATTCAGATGCTTAAAACCTCACTGTGCAGTTATATATATGCAACATATCAGCAATAGTATTAGTATTAGCTGTAGTTTTCAACGTAATAGTACCGTGCATGGACCATAACATAAAGTAAAGAGAAGAGAGGATAAAGAAACAACATCGTAGTTGTTGTTGTTAATGTTGAGGCCGCATGTTGCTGTTGATGATTGGTATGCGGTGGCAAACTGGATGGATGGTTGGGTTGCTATTTGTTTTTTTTTTTTATTTCATAAAATTTATTTTTTTTTTGCTTTTTTCTTAATTTAAGTTGTTGTTGTTTAGATGCTGCAAGGATCATGGAACGTGTGCAATAAGCTTATTTTTATTTGTTTGCAACCAAACATATATATTTACAAAACATACATACAAACATATTATGTGTACGGTTGTTAGCAGCCTTATGGAGATCTTAGACTGAACTGAAGTATGGAGAGTGATGATGAGGATAAGTTCATTTTGGGTTTCGTTTTTATTTTATTTAATGCTTTTTTTCTGTTGCTGCTGTTGTTTTTGTTGTGGTTGTTGCTTCAGCTAAACAAAAAAAGTATGTTGAAAATCATCTATTCTTTTGGAGCAGCAGGTTGCGTTGTGTTGATTTTGCTTCTCGTATGTTGTTGTATTTGTTTTTACTTCTTGTCTTGTCTTTGTGTTTTATTTATTTTTTTGCTTTAATTTTCTTATTGGCTTTTTTTTTTTGCTTTTCTTCCTCCTTGATGATGTTTTTCTCTTATTACGATATCAATTTTATGAGAGTATGTTTGTATTTCATATGTGTATATGTATAAGTGTTGAATTTTACTCACATTTTATTTAATAAAAAAGAGTCTTTATGTTTTGTTTTTGGTGGTGAATTTTGCTTTTTCTTTATCACTGTAGTTGTTAGGAGTTTATTTGTGTATGAGAGTTTTGCACATTGTACTTCTTTTTTTATTTTTTTTTTTGTTTTTGTTGGTATTCGGATATTGTTTGGTATTTTGGTGTGTGGTTGAGGTGTGTTATCAAGCGTATAAGAATGCCTGACCAAAAATTACCTTCCTTTTTATCCTGCTCTCTCCCTTCTCTCTCACTGTTGCATTGTACATTTTTTTATTATTGTTTAAGTTTTTTTGTGCTTTTTCTTCTTTTGATATCTATGGAAGAATTGTTGTTGCAGTTCTTGCTGTTACTGTCTTTATTGTTTTCCTTTTTTTCTCTTCTTTATTCCTTAAGCAATTTTTTCCTGGCTACTTGTTGAGTTGAAAAGATCAGTGAGAGAAAAAAAAACAATTTTAAACAAGAACAACAACAATTGTCTAAAATAAAATTGGTATTATTTTTGGCACTTTGGCTCATGACAATTGAAGAAAAATGTCATTGCATTGTGTTGATTCCTTTTAATTGTGAAATATTTTATGTTTCTTATTCCTTTTTTATTTATTTTTTATAACTTCATATTTAGACTTCTTAAATTGGCTTAAATGTTACAACATTTAATACAAATTTTTTGGCTTTAGAGAATATAACTGGAGATTGCAAGAAATATACTTTAATTTCTTTAATATAATATAAAAAATGGAATTAGAAAGCTTTAAAGCAGAATCAATTTTAATTATTAGCCTCGAATAAAATTTAAAGACAAAAACAAACTTCTCAAGCTTTTGCCTATCAAAAGCTTTTGCCTATTAAAAAGCTTTTAAGGACTCTGATCTGAAAGCTGAACAATAATTGAAAGAGTACTGAACTTGAACTGAACAGTAATTGAACTAGAACTGAACTAGAACTGAAATAGAGCTGAAATAGAGCTGAACTAGAACTGAACTAGAACTGAACCAGAACTGAACTAAAACTGAAGAAGAACTAAACTTGAAATGAATATGGAATTCACTATAAAACTGAGACTAAGCGGAGTCTAGAACTTAATCTGGATTTGAAACTTAAACTGAAAATACATCTTGATATAAAACTACATGTGAAACTGAATTTAGAACTGAGTGTTGTTCTGAATCTAAATCTGAATATAGAACTTAATCAAGGACTGGATTTGTTTCTGAATCTAGACTGTATAAAGAACTAAAAACATAACTGAGTCTAGATTTTAGTCTAGAGCAGAGTAGAGAATTCAACTTGAGCTATGAATATGGATCTTAAACTAAAACTTAATCCAGGACTGAGTTTGGAACTCAATCTAAACTAATCTAGATATGGAACTAAAATACATCTAGAACTGCATTTTCATATTCAATCTTGAAATTAATCTAGAACTGAGTCTGGAGTAAAATCTAGATCTTAAAACTGCACTGAATTTAGAAATGTATCAGGAAGAATTTAGAACTGATAAAACCAAACTGGAGCTGAATCTGAATTTACAACTAAATTTGAATTTGTAAATGCATTTAGAATTGAATAAGATTGTTTATTTAATATCTGAATATAAATAAATTTGGGAGATTTTAAATTAATATATAGAATTTTTATCAAATTGTATTTCTTTTCTGAAATAATGCGGTTTTCGATTGTTTTCTATTTTCAGAATCAACATTCCTTTATAAAATCTGTTTAGAAATCCGCATATTTCAAATGAGCCCAACAATTGCATAATTGTTATATCTATACTGTCGTTTTATTAAAGAAGTCCCTAACTCTTAACAAATAATATCGTATAATTCCAATAAATGAAACAATTTTAAATCCAACAAAATCATTAAATCCCCAAAATCTTCAAAACAAATTCTTCAGATTTTTTTCAACTATTTAGTGAAAAATATTTACGTTAATCTTACAATCGGTTCATTGAATTTTTAAAAAAATGTTTTTTGTTTGCAGGTTTTTTTTGTGCAGGTTTTCATCAAAACCTTATTATTAAGCAAAATACAATTTTCCCTAAACAAAAAAAAAAAAAAAAAAAAGACAGATACTTACGGAATGTTATTATTGCGTTTTTGCTTGAACTAGCTGACTGGATGGACAGACGGACAGAACAAATTTGTCTGTCCTAACCATCCTTCCGTCCTTATGTCTGTCGATTTGCTTGTATTCTTTTGTTTTTTTATATTTTTTTGTACATCATTTCCATTGATGATCTTTTGTACACAAACAGTCATCAACAAAATATCAAGCAAACAGTCAAACCAACAACAACAGCTACACTATGATCAGAAGAAGAAAAATTTAAAAAAAAGAGTAGCTACAACAACAAAATAAACCTTTGAAAGAAGAACCAACAACAACAACAACAAGACAGCTACAGAACAAAACAACAACACCAAGAAAAAAAATTAAAGTACAAGAAAAAAATGTAATTTCAGTTTTGCTAAATGGCTTTGGCTGCCGCCATTGCCACTGCACAGTGGGCCAATATCGAAGTACTGAAAAAAATCTGCAAGTTTGGATTGGTTATTCCTATTCATGGTAATATTTTATATGCCTGAGAAGTCGAATAAGATAATGAGAATGGGTCAAACATTTCCCTTAAATTTACATAATTTTTTTAACTTAAAACCAATTATTCGGCCTCACTGTACCCTCAAATACAAAAACACTCTAAATAAAATGTTGCTACAAACTGCTTCAAACTGAACTGGACCAAACAAAAAAAACTGAACTAAACAAAAGTCCACAATTTTTGCCAAAGAAGAAAAAATACTGACAAAAAAATAACTGCAAACATTAAATAAGATTCTGCTACAATTCTTTTGGGAAGAATGGATTTTGACTGAATATTTTTGTATGACGTTTAAGCTGTTTGTGTGTCTTTTTGTATGGCTGTTTGAATATAATATAAAATTTGTGTGTGTATGTATGTTTGTTTCTTTATTATTTTTGGGGTTCAATAGAGCCTATGATGATGACATGCCCATTTGGTCAAAATATGTACATAAAGGTAATTTTGTATAGAAGACACCAAAATTCAAAACAAAATCCAGACGAAATGTTGCTTTGCAACACCATCAATAGGTTTTTGGTTGGTAGTACAAAATCAAAGGGGGATTCTGTTTGTTGGGGAAAAGCTTTTGATTTTTGCTAAATATTGGAGAACTTTTTTTTGTAGCAAATACAGTGAGTTTTATTTATTTTTGTTTGGTTTTTTGGTATCACTGAACAAAACAGCTTCCCTTTTTCCATTACTAAGGAGAGCACCATGGGTTAGAGGGTAAAAAAGGAGAGAAAAAAAAATAATAATAAAAATAACTAGAGAAAGAAATTATTTTTTTTAATTTAAATTAAGAATCATTCGAATCTTCTTTTAAGAGAACGTAAGATTTTTGTTCGAAAAGAAATTTTTGAAGAAAGAAATTAAATTTTCAAAAGAGTAAAAACTTTTAAGTGAAATAAAATTAAAATTAAACCAATGAGATTTCAAATTAAAATTCAATTTCGTTCAGTAATTTGTTATTTCCTCCACCAACACAAGTGATAATGGGTATATTACCTTTGTCTTTCCATTTGTAACGCTAAGCAGTGCTGCCAATTCTTGAGGAGCATAAGTAGCGAAATTCCTATAGAAGAGTGACTAAAAATGGCTAAAAAAAATGTGTCTAAAAATTTATTGAAAAATTTACACATAATTTAAAGTAAAAACAAATTCATTTATTTAAGTATTTTTTAAAACACATTTGTTGAAAGAAATATTATTAATTGAACTATTTAAACAAAAAATACTATTATTTTTTCATAAATATTAAATTCATATTTTGAAACTGAACCGATTTTGATCATTTCGAATCTTAATGAAATACATGTATCTTAATCTTACGGCAAAATTTCATTCCGTTTTGTAATTGAAAATTCTACTAATGATATTTTCTTGCATTTAGAGTCTGTGTCAGATATCGTTCTGTATCATTTACAATCCCGAACCCGTTTTTATTGGTTTCAAAAAAAAAAAAAAAAAAAACTTCTCAGAAAACAAATACTGAAGCCAAATTTCGTTGAACTCTTTCAATTATTGTGGATGTGAAAGTGCCAACAACAGACAGACGTACAAGCAAAATCTACACAGATTTTGATTTAAAAAATAATGGAGAATGAAATCTTCTTCACCACTTGTGGTCACAGAGGGTGTAAAAATAAAAACAGATTTGTCAAATAAATTGAAAACATTAGTCTTCAATAATTTCCTAAAAAATATCAGCATTATGGTCTTTTTTCGTCACTATGCGCTTTTTATAAATTATCCTCAGGTTTCCCCTATTGATCCAAAATTCTGGAAACTAACTTCTGTCAATTTGCTAGAACAGGAAGTTCACTTCCGTTAAAAATCGATCACACTTTTGGGCATCTATTTTGTGCTCTTTAATTTTCTTTTAACAAGAGCCAATAACTGTCCGCTTTCCTTAGCATAGGGCAGTTTGAAGGATTTGTCTCTTTTAAATGTCACAAGTGCATATTGAATTTTACAATTTTAAATTTTCAAAAAAGGTACCAGATCCAAGATTGAAAACAGCGATGTATATTCCATTGTTGTATCTCTCCTCATATCTTGCTTATTTGTGGAGGAAATTAAAATTTCAAAACTCTTTTCGAAAGCATAAATAATTGATTTTTGCTTTAAAATGAATTGATTTGAGATTTTTTTTAATTATTCAGAGATGGAACTTAGTTTTGTTTGGTACTTTGTAAAAATTGTCACTGTTTTGGATTAAATAGAGATTCGCAAATTAAGATTTCTTTAATATTATTCAAATTTCCAAATTTTGTCCCATTGTGCATTTTATGCCAAAAATAAAATTTCCAACTTCGTCCACATTGTGTTTTAAACGTAAAACATTTCTTTATTTTGATTTTCTGGATATTTTATTTTCATTACTTTTACGTTTTTATACCCTACACCAATATAGGTGGTTGGAGTACAAAGAGTTTGTGCTTAAGTTTGTAACGCACAGAAAAAAACTCTTACTCTTTCAGATATATTGATGAAGTTTGGTACGTGTTATTTTAACTTAGGATGAATTCTATTAAATTTGGTAATATTCGGTCCAATATTTCAGGTAGCTCCCGTTCAAACATTCTCCCGAAATCCAGTTATAAATTTATAAAAGTCCTAAATATTACTTTGAAGGGCATAAATGTCATATATTTGTTATAATTGTAGTAACAACTGGTCAAATTAAGATAAATTCATTCTCAAAATATGTTCCTAATTATACGAGGGTCGTTCCATCTTTTTTATAGCTCCGATATAATCCTTTTCGAAAGCATACATTTTACATTAATGTGCTTTACACTTAATCATAAATCAGAAAAGAAAATTATACGAGGGTCGTTGATAGATTTTTCGTAACTGTCATTTACAACCAACTATGTGGTCCAGGGAATTAAATAGTCGGATTTGAACGACTATAACATTTTTAATTGTTTTCTTTTTATAAATTTGTTGACCAACAAAACAACCACCAACTTGCCATCAAAACAGAAAAAAAAACCTGCAACAAAATCAGATGAATAAAAAAAGAATCAAAATTTTTTATTGCAACAAAAAATACGGAAAAAAAGAAAATAACAATTGTGTGTGAAATTCAAATTCCTTTGCACACATGCACTTAGTGGCAATTTTTAAGCAATTTTGTCTGTTTCGTCTGTTATTTTGTGTTTTAGCAGTTGTTGTATTTTGTTTCTGATGTTGTTATAAGGCTGCTGCAACAACTTTTTTCTTTAATTTTTTTTTATTTGTGTGTTTCGCTGAATGTTGACTGTTTTCAAAAGTATCCAAAAATTACAAAATTAAGTTAATACCTTTTTGATAAGAAAAGAACAGTAAACATTCACGAATAAAATGAGAAAAAAATTGACATAAAAACAACAAAATTATTCAATTTTCTTTAAAAGAAATTTCAAAAGAACAAAATTGAAAATATTTTTTTTTTTTTTTTTTTTTTTTGTAGAAAATTACAAAAAATCTAAAATCAAATTTTAATAAAAAATTAATAAATTTTTGTTTTTTTTTAAGAGTTGAAAACTCTTAAGTTCTGTTATGACATTACGAACACTATATTTTTTGAGAGACTTTTATATTGAGATCATGTTCCTTATGTTGCAATTTTTATAAATGCATTTATTTTTTTATGTTGTTTTTGTTTGAAATTGTTGCAATATAAATATTAAGACGCTGTTAAATATTGTTACATGTCCATCCAATTTATTTTTATGCCACAATGTTGCAAAGAAAAAAGTAACATCACAAACATACATATATAAGTACTTCGCCGTGGTTCCCTTGTAAGCGTGCGTGAGTATGTGTGTGTATGTGTTTTTAAAAAGTACATGATGCATCATCTTCTGTTGTAGAAATGTCCCTTCCACTTTGTTGCCTGTTAACTGTGTTACATTTACTCTGATGCCTCAAACAAACAACAACACAAAATTTTTCTCAGACACTTGCTAAAGGCAAAAAATTTTGTTGCAAGCAAAAAAGAAAAACAACATCAACAAAACCAAAAAAATGTATTTTGTGCTGTTTTGTCGATGACGGCTTCAATGTTGTTGAAAGTGATTGATACGCTGATATTTGCGAGTTGATGAAGATGATGATGGAAATTATTTACAAAAAAAAACCCTAAAAAAGGAACAGAAAAATGTATATATTTAAAAAAAGGAACAACATCGACATCAACCTTTAACAACAACAGCAACAATATAATAATAAGGAAATAAATGACGTAAAATAAGAAATATTTATTTTAAATTACATTTTGAGTTAAAGCGGTTTGTTGAGTTTTTTTTTCTGATTTTATTCTTGTTGTTGTTCGTTTTTAGGTCATTTTGAAGAAAATGAATTTTTGTTAAGAATTTTATTTAAAGTTTTAGGTTTCATATTTGAATTATGAACAAAATTTTACTAAGAATTTTTGAAATCAAAAGAAAACATTTTAATCAGGGATTTTGCATTGCAAAAAACGAGAGATTTAAGAAACGAACTTTTTAGTTAAATTTGAAACATAAAATTTTCGCGAATATTTTTTTATTAAAAGAAATATTTTCTTATGCTAAAAAAATATTTCGAAAAATTGACGCACAGTGTGTCCAAATCGGTTTTTCTATTTTAATTTTTTTTTTTTTTTGAAATTTTAAACCATTAGCAGTCATACGAAATTTCAATTTCTTGCTTTTAAAATTAAAAGCACGAATTACCGGCTTAATTAACATTAAAGTCAAATTTCTATAAATTCAAAGAAATTTTCGATCTTTGGGTCAAAGAAGCTGTAACATGCGAAAACAATTAATTCATTTAGAAATGCCAGACATGTGTATACTATTTGTACGATAAAAAAGTGCTTTTAAACCGAGGATGATAGTTTTTGGAGCACATGAATATTAGACATCGGCCATTCTGATTGATAGAAAGCTTCATTATCGGCACATTTCATTATAGAAAAATCCTCTCATCATTATATTCTATTTTAATAATCCCATACTGCCACTGATTACATTTGTATTAGAACTTAAATTGTAAAAAATGTATTTCTTCAATAATTATTAAACAAAATTCTATCTCTTACAAGATCACAAAACAAAAGACTTAAGACACAAACCCTATTTTATTTAAAATGTTTCACCATTTATTTCACTATTTCAACATGTTTTTATTTATTTCTCACAAATTTCATTAATTTTATTCCTAAATTTTTTATCCACATTAAATTAATTTATGTTATAATATAATTCTATAGAAAAAGAAACATACGGTCATGGTCGTTTGTTGGTGGCAATTACCACGTATTTAACAAAATTCATTGTGACCAAGAAAATCCATCAAATTGTTCGTTCTGTTCATTCATTCACTTAGAATTTATGTCAGAGTTTTACAAAAAAAGAAAAAGAAACAGATTAATAGAAGAACTAGAAAAGCGAAAAGATCTTTGAAAAAAACTCTACAGCAGCATAACGAGCCAACGTACAAATATTTAAATGATCATAGTCGTCATAAAAACATATGTCTATTCAAATGTATGTTCAATTTGTCTGTCCACCGACCAAACGTTAGTCCGTCCATTCATACATCTATTCATCCATCCGCCCGTTTGGTACCAACATTCGTCCGTTTGCAATACTTATATGTTGATATTATTGTGTTGTATTTTGTTGTGTGTATTTATTACCGAGGAGATCAAGAAATATTATAAACCTAAACCATGATGTATTTTTGACAAGTCGTTGGCAAAAGTGTGGGTGTCATTTTGGAGCATATGGAAGAAAAAAAAACTCACTTTTTCTTATTTTCAAATGGAGGTGATGGTGGTTACTTGGTGGCTGTTTAAAACTGGCAAACAAATGTTTTTTAAGTTAAAAGTAAAAAACAAGTAGATTCTATGAAATATTCATAGGTGCATGTGAAATAGATAATGTTAGGTTTTTAACCGAGGGAATACACTAAAAGTGTTCAAGAATAATTTCACTAAATATTTTGTTTTATTTTAATTTTTAACTCCTCATAAAAATTTTATTTTTTTTTATTAAAAAATTATTTTTTTTCTACTAAAAATATAATTTTTTTATAAAAATTTAAAAACTTAAGAATTTCGCTACAAATTATTTTCTCACTAAAAATTCACATCTTCACTAAAAATAAAATGTTTCAATAAAAATTATATTTTCGCTAAAAACTCAATTCACTACAAATTTTATTCTTCACTAAAAATTTATTTTTCACTAGAAATTCAATTTTTCACTAAATTTTAGTTCAGTTCTAGTTCAATTCTAAATCAGTTGTTAATCAGTTCTAGTT
Source organism: Cochliomyia hominivorax (assembly GCA_004302925.2). NCBI lineage: Eukaryota > Metazoa > Arthropoda > Insecta > Diptera > Calliphoridae > Cochliomyia > Cochliomyia hominivorax. Next base: position 13,769,598 of record PYHX02000158.1, on the reverse strand, counting down.
CAGTTCAATTCTAGTTAAGTTCTAGTTCAAGCTCAGTTCAGTTCTAGTTCAGTTGTATTTCAGTTCTAATTCAATTCTGGTTTAGTTCTAGTTCATTTCTAAGTCAGTTATAAATCAGCTCCAGTACAGTTCATTTCTAATTCTAGTTCAGCTCTAGTTCAGTTCTAGTTCAATTAAAGTTCAATTCTAATTCAGTTTTAAATCAGTTCTATTTTAGTTTATATGAGTTCCATTCATATTTTAAAAAACTTTTCTGTCAAACCTCGTTTTAAAGCATTTTTATGTAATTTTTATGCATAAATACAACAAATGCAATGAATTTAGCAAATGCGTGTTATATTGTCTTTTTTACGTTTTTACCTTCAACATGTTTGAACATATTTTGTTATAGTTGTTTTTGTTGGTCTTCCAATTGTTGACGCAGTGTTGCTGCAACATAATCTTGCAAACAATGTTTGCAATTATGCCAGTGGCAATGTTCTTTTTTCCAAACTGTTTTTTTTTTCTTGTTTTTTTGTTTTTGTTTTATTTGCGGTTAATCATGTTGGTGTTTAGACATTTGTTAACTATAATTGTTTAAGCCATTGGCTTACAACAACAGCAATAGCTACAAAATCTAGCAACACTAAACAATAAGAACAACAATATGCAAATGTCAAAATTCTGTAATATTTTTACACAAAATAGAAACGTGAAAGGGAATTTGGTTTCATATTCAAAACATATTTTTGATTTTTCACACTAATTGCTTTTATGCCAAAAAAAGAATATGGACTTAATTCTCTTTTTTTTTTTGTTTTTCTTAAAGAAGTTCTGAAATATTTATATTAATCTATTGCAACTAATCTTGTTGCTTAACACAAATTCCTTTTAATAAAATGCCAGTTTATGTAAAAAAGATAAGAAAAACAGAACAAAAATCTAAAAATCAACATGATTTTCTTTTAATTTTTAACTTTATTTATACGTATTTTTCCTGGTGTTTTTGATTTTTTCTCTTTTTTCATCGCCATTTTTATCTCATGTGCATTTTTAATTAGTTAGTGACCCTAGTTCCTGTATTTAACACAACATTTGCATATATTTTTACTTAAGTTAGTTAGTTATTCATAACTAAACAACAAATTTCGATTGAATTTAAGATCATTTTTATGTTTTCATACTCAAATGTATTTACTTTTGCTGTTATGACTACTTGAGAGCGTCGTCATCAGCATTAGTTTAATAATAATAATATTCTTCTAGTTATTGCAGTACAATTAAAAAAATATATATATTTTTTCATTTATTTTTTGTTTTCAGTCGTTTATCCAGTTAAACAGTCTCATACTGTGCCTGGCTGGCGTTAACAATTATTTTTACATGTTCGACTAATTACATATTAATTCCTGAGAGATGCAAAATTATTTGTAGTTCATTTTTTTCATTTTTCATATAAATAATGATCGTGTACAGCAACAACAAAAAAGAGGAATTTTTTAAAAGTTGTAGGCAGTTTAAAGTCATTAGCATAATTTAAAGTTGGTTGTTCAAGTATCTTTAAAATACAAGAATTCGAAAATTTTTTAATACCAAAAGCAATTGTGAGAAAATATTTTAAAATTGAAAGATTTTCCTTTCATTTTTAGTTCTCTAAATTTTGGCTACAAAACTAAAATACATCCAAAGTGGCTACATTAATATAAAGAAGACTATTAACTGAATGAAAGCAAAAACTGCGAAAAACTGAACTAGAACTGAACTAGAACTGAACTAGAACTGAACTAGAAATGAACTAGAACTGAACTAGAACTGAACTAGAACTAAACTAGAACTGAACAAGAACTTAACTGGAACTGAACTGGAACTGAACTAGAACTGAACTAGAACTGAACTAGAACTAAACTAGAACTGAACTAGAACTGAACAAGAACTGAACTAGAACTGAACTAGAATTAGAACTGAACTACGACTGAAGTAGAACTGAACAAGAACTGAACTGGAAGTTAACTAGAACTGAACTAGAATTAGAACTGAACTACGACTGAAGTAGAACTGAACAAGAACTGAACTGGAAGTGAACTAGAACTGAACTAGAACTGAACTAGAATTAGAACTGAACTACGACTGAACTAGAACTGAACTAGAACTGAACTAGAATTAGAACTGAACTACGACTGAAGTAGAACTGAACAAGAACTGAACTAGAACTGAACTAGAATTAGAACTGAACTACGACTGAAGTAGAACTGAACAAGAACTGAACTGGAAGTGAACTAGAACTGAACTAGAACTGAAGTAGAACTGAACAAGAACTGAACTAGAACTGAACTAGAACTAAACTAGAACTGAACTAGAACTGAACTAGAACTGAACTAGAACTGAACTAGAACTGAACAAGAACTGAACTAGAACTGAACTAGAATTAGAACTGAACTACGACTGAAGTAGAACTGAACAAGAACTGAACTGGAAGTGAACTAGAACTGAACTAGAACTGAAGTAGAACTGAACAAGAACTGAACTGAACTAGAACTGAACTAGAACTGAACTAGAACTGAACTAGAATTAGAACTGAACTAGAACTAAACTAGAACTGAACTAGAACTGAACTAGAACTGAACTAGAACTGAACAAGAACTGAACTAGAACTGAACTAGAACTGAACTAGAACTGAACTAGAACTGAACTAGAACTGAACTAGAACTGAACTAGAACTGAACTAGAACTGAACTAGAACTGAACTAGAACTGAACTAGAACTGAACTAGAACTGAACTAGAACTGAACTAGAACTGAACTAGAACTGAACTAGAAGTGAACTAGAACTGAACTAGAATTAGAACTGAACTAGAACTGAACTAGAACTGAACAAGAACTGAACTGGAAGTGAACTAGAACTGAAGTAGAACTGAACAAGAACTGAACTAGAACTGAACTAGAACTGAACTAGAACTGAACTAGAACTGAACTAGAATTAGAACTGAACTACGACTGAAGTAGAACTGAACAAGAACTGAACTGGAACTGAACTCGAACTGAACTAGAACTGAACTAGAACTGAACTAGAACTGAATTAGAATTGAACTAGAACTGAACTACGACTGAAGTAGAACTGAACAAAAACTGAACTGGAACTGAACTGGAACTGAACTAGAACTGAACTAGAACTGAATTAGAACTAAACTAGAACTGAACTACGACTGATGTAGAACTGAACTACGACTGAAGTAGAACTGAACAAGAACTGAACTGGAACTGAGCTAGAACTAAACTAGAACTGAACAAGAACTGAACTAGAATTGAAATAGAACTGAACTTCAACTTAACTAAAATTGAACTAGAATTGAAGTAGAAGTGAACTATAACTAAACTCGAACTAAATAATGCAAAAAATTTATGAAACAAATTGCACTTTTTATAATCAAGGGTAATTTGACCTTTGAAAGAAGTTAAAAAATACATTTTTCTCATCCAAAGTTATTATTAAAATTTTATAAAAAACTGAAAGTGTAATTTTCTACCAAAAATAATATTTTTTTGCTCACATTTCCATTTGTTTACAAATTTTGAAAAAATGCTGAAAATTTAATTTTATTCTGCATTTCGATATGAAAAAATCTTTCACATATACAAATTTCATGTTTCCTTTCTAAGTCTGTTGTTTTGTGTGGTTAAAATTTCATCAAATATTTTTTATAGAGAAAAATAAAATCCCATAAAATTGAACTTCCTAGGAATTTATCAAAAAAATTAAATTTACTGTGAAATATGTAAAACAACAACATACATACAACAATAAATAAAATTAATCCAATATGCTAAATTGTTTGTAATTCTAGTATTATAAGCTGTTTTGATCTTTATCTTAGGAATCATTACAAAATGGAAAGAATTACAAAAATGAAATATTTTATAGAATTTAAAGATTTTCAGAATATTTTTGTTCTTTCTTTCGATGTTTTTGAGTTGTGATGTTAAAGTTTTTTTTTTTTTCGTCCTCTTAAAATAAAATTGCGTAGATTTCTTAAATATGACAAGAGAACATTTATAATTTTTCGTTTTTTGTAGAGTTTTTTTTTGATTTTTTTTTTTTTTTTTTGATTTTTGCATATGTCAAAATAACTTAAAACAAAACGAAAAAAAATTTATATGTTTAAGAAAAATTTGAATATGGTTACCTTCAAACAACAAATACAATTCATCAATCAGTTGTTGTAAATGTTCAATGATTGTTTTGTTGTGTTTGTTGTTGGCTTTTGGGTTGACTTGTTTGTTGTCTGATAGTTTTGCTGGTTTTTTGGGTTCGTTTGGATGGATGAATGTTCGTTTGTTTGTTTGTTTGTTTATTTGTAAATAATGTAATGTAACCAATATTAGCCATATTTAAAGATATATTGGTTACGAACAATACAAACAAAATCTAGTCAAAAAAATTGAACAAAATACATGATATCGTTGTACATAATCCCATCATCATCATCATAATCATTGACGTCGTCGTTATTGTTGTCGTCATCATCAAGCAACAACAGCAACAAAATAGAAAGACAAAGAACTACAAACAACATCAAACATTATTTGCATTTGTAAAATAAAAAAAGGTACAACAGTTTTTGTTCTTTCTAGCTGTTTGTATGTCCGTCCAGGTCTTCCATCTATCTCTTGGTGTGTTCAGGTTCAATATCTTGAACAAAAAAATCCGAAAAAAACTCTCTATTTGCTAGAAATACACACAAACCTTCAATAAAGTTGCACACATCAAGCATACGAATTCATAGTGGGTTAAAACTAAGATTTTAATATTAACTCAATAATTTAAGATCGTTTTTTTTAAATGAAACAAAATTTTATTTATATTTAAAGGAGAAGTATATTATTATGTGTGTGAAAGAGTGATCTCCTAGGATTTCCTGAAACAAAGTTGTGAAAACTGAAAATAGGATACTTCGAACTTAAGATCTTTTAAATATTTTTTTTTAAACTCTTAACTGTTAACTGGTTGTACAAAATGTAATTATGTATTTTTAAGGGTAATGCCATTACCCATATCATGCCCAAACTATTGGGATTCAAATTAGATTACTGCTGAAAAGAAACTCTTTTTTAAATTTATCTTTATCTAATTTAAAAAAAAATCTGTCTCTCACAAAATGAATCCAACTGAAATATATAATGTGTTATATTAAGAAGATCTGTAGCTCCATTTCTGATGAAGTTACAGAGTCCCTATACCAGACATTTAATAAAGTGCTATTAAGCTTTTTTTGGTGTTTAATTGTAGATCGATTCCGCTAACAGATCTCAAGTAATGAAATTATTTTCCAAAAACTTTATTTAACAAAATTGCACATCGAAGATAACATATATCATTCTTAAGAAATCCCTTCCTAATTGCCTTATGGACTTTTCCTTCTACTGATATTTTAAAATGCTCCTCTTCTATATCTCTACTAAATTTACTATAAATCCAATCATCCATCTAAAAGTTATAAAAATTTTCCCCTAAATTTTGCAATTCAGTCCCACTATGAAATGTTAAGAACTTTTTGAAAACATCGACAACATCATAAATTGTTGTAGTTATTTTTTTCGACTACAATGTTATTATTGTTGTTGCTGTTACCACATGTTGTTTAGTCGTTGATTTGCTAAAACTGATAGATTGTCTATATTCTGTGGAAATAAACCAAAAAAATAATAAAAGAAAACTGAAAACTCAGAATTCAAAACAAAAATCATCTACAAAAATTGCGTGGTTGGGCGTTGTTGCTTTAGCAACAATAACAACAACATCAATTACAAAAACTATATAAATTTTCTTATTTGATGCTCCTCAAACAAAACAACAAAAACAAATCTAACAACAATTTTAAAATTGTTAAGTTTTTATATTAAAAATTTTTCAGATTTCTATGCAGCGGATGCTGTTTTCAAGAACACAAGTATGAATTCTTTTTTTTTTAAGTTTTTGGGTTTGTTTTATTATTATTTTTTTGTTTTTGTTATTATTTTGTTCTTCAAATGTATTTTGTAATTCACAAATCATTTTTTCGTCACAGACAATTTTTTCCTGTAGTTTTTTGTTGTTTTCAAAATGTTTGTAATGATTTTGTTTAATGTTGATTTTTTTCCGTATTTTCTTCTCAACAACCATAAACATCAAGAGCAACAACAATAGTTCCAACAGCAACAACATAAAGGTTTATAACAGTCATATTAAAGAGCTATATCAACATATCGGAACTTGTTTAATTTTTGAATTATTTGAATTTATCGATTCGCAATTAGATTAAGGCCCACACATTTTCATTATTAACGTTTTTTTTTTATTTATAGTCTTTGTTAAATGTTTAACAGCAAATAATAGCAGAATTAACAAGATATTAATGTAAGCAGGGAGAGAGTTCAAGACGAATTCAAAATAAGCTACAAAAAATATAAAAAAAGGACTTAACGATTAATTGAAAGCACTGTAGTGACAAAATGATTTATTTCCAGGAATAATTCGGTAACTTTTGAACTTTTGCTAGTATTTAGGTAAAACTGAATATGATTATAGCTAAATTGTTTATTAATTCACTTGGAGAATTACAGATCACCATCAAAGGTGAGATGCTCCCAGCTAGACGCCTTGAATATGTTGACAGTGTGAAAATTCTTTAATATATAAAAATATTTAAACAATATTTATTTCGCAATGTTTTTTAGCTTTTTTATTGAAGGCTCATACACTGCACCAAAAAAGGTAGTAAATATTCCGAAAAATGCTGTAGAATTGAAGAAAAATAGCTGAAATATCGGCCAAGGAAACCTTTATTCATAACAACAAACATTTTCATTAATTTTTCGTAAATTCTTCAAATTGACGAAAAATCGCAAATATGACTATTTGAATTCGTTAATAAAAACGCAGTTAATTTTAATAAATATTATTCAATTTAAATTGACAAAAATAAATTTCTGATATTGATGAATATTTTTCAATTGAAATACCATATTTAAGTTAAATTTTCGACATTTTTGTAGAATTGAGGAGAGAACTATGTTGATAAATTATAATAAAGAACTGTAACAGCGAGAATTTTAAAATTTGGTACTAATGACTTCTTCAAGAAACTGTTTTTCTGGACAAAATGTAAGACAGATGGCATCAGAGGAGAAATAATCCCCATACAAAGCAAATATTGATTATCGAATATCTATAGATCTACTACAGCGAGAATTTGGTCCCAATTACATTTTTTAATACACGTTGATTTGTGAACTTTCTTTCGATATCTAGAACTGAGGAGAATACAAAGTGCAACGGATAAAAGCTAATTTTAGAGAATAGATAAAAAAGTGAAATGCCAAAGGGCAGTGGTGAGCCGTCTGGCTTGATACTTACATGTATTTTGATCAGCTGATCTTCATGAATTTATGCAAAATATTCCTTTAATGTTAAACATATAAATTAGAATTTTCTATAAAATATTTTTCTCCTGTATTTATATCTGTAAGAAATATGAAAAATTATTCGACGAAGAAACATAGTTTAATTAACAAAAATTTTATTCAAATTTACTTTATTTCAGTATGAAGAATTGAATAAATTTGTGTCTTATTTTACTTACGATGCGTTACTGCTGTTTTTACTAGATATTTAATTTAATTTAACATCTTTTATTAACATTTCTTAGTATATTTGAAGAAAATTCTTAAATTTGAAAACCAATTATGTTAAATAGAATTTTTATTACGTTAATAGAATTATTTAACACCTTTTTTTCGTCAAAGTTCTCAAACGAGCGTAGGTGTTTCTGAAAATCATTTTAAAGTGCATAAATCTTAAAAATTTTTAATATTATTTTTAAAATTTATAGAAAATAGCTAAATTAAACTAAAAAGAGACCAGTTTATGTTGAATTTTCAGCAAAGGTATAAACTTCTAACGTTTATGAAAACGCTAGAATTTTTAGATTCACAATTTTTAAGGAAAAAATAAGTGAAATAATATTTAATCTAAAAAATTCAAAAAACATTAAAAATTCAAATGTTTGCATTTCTTAATGAATTTAGTCCTTAAACTGTAATGACATTAAATAAATAATGATTTATATTTTTAATTTCAATTAATATATACGAACCTGCCCATGAATAGAAGATTAAAAAAGATTTCGACCTTTCAATACTTATAAATCATGTTTAAAAATTTTACTTTCCACTGAAAGTGTTTAAGTTATGTGACTAAATATTGAGGATAATTTAACGATAATTTCAATTTTGCTATTCTAGAACTTGACAATATTTTTTATTGATTAAATTTGGATAGGTCTTTGGGGCAGATCTTTGTCACAATCCGAATTTAGTTTGCCCTCATTGCCGTCATAATTTCTTTATAAAATAATAAAGATCCATAAATAGTAAGATACCACCTTTTTGGAAATAAATCCTATAAAAATAGATTTTTTCAGAGTGCCAGATTAATATAACTTTAAAGCGGATGCATATTTTTTTTTAGAATTTTGCTAAACGATTTTTAAACTTTTTCTTAAAAATCTATATCAAGCCCTCTAACTTAAAAACTAATATATATGTAGGATCACCGACTACGGTTCTGATTAAGAAAGGACTTCATTATTTACTCTGAAACACCTCATTTCGAATTGTGAGGATTTTCATAAAAATTTCTTTAATGTTTCACAAGTTAAAGAATTAATAAAAAAATCGATTTGGAAACACTGTGCAACCTAATCTATATTTTAATACCCTCCTCCGCCAGAAGTGGCGATAAAGTTTGTCATTCCAACAAGGAATCATCTAAGAGTCATAAAGTCTCTAAATCGAAGTCAATTAATCATGTCCATCTAACCGTCTATATATTGAAAATAGTCGTGAGAATAAAGAGTTTTTCAAAAACCTTTCATCATCAGATTAAAATAAAATTTAAGTATAATTTATGGCTAAATATATCTCAATTTCGTTCAAATAATCATAAAAATCGGAGATTTGAAATTTGGTTGAATTTTGGTTTTTGATCTTTAATAATTGGGCCGGTTTTTCAAAGGTAACCACGATTCTTCTTCAAATAACAAATCATTTAAGTAACTGATATATTTTTCAAAGATCTTTATATAAATCCTTGTTCATATAAAAGAAACCCTTTAAGACATTCTTCTTTATTCTACGAAAATAGCCATAATACTGATCTCTTATGATTTTGCTTTAAACTAAAGAGTTATAAAGATCTACATTCGCATCTTCGAATACAATAAAATAAATAATAATAATTTTATATGAAGACTTGAATTTTTTTCAATTGCAAAGTTCAATTTCCTCAAAAGACTACGTCTGCTGACCAGTTTAAGTAACGTCAACGTCTTTCAAGCATTTTGATTGAAAATCTGTTTTATATTTTTTTTCCAAATTTATCTCTAACCAAAATTTCTTTTAGATCCAAATGTAGCATCACATTTCAGTCATTCAATTACAAACTAATTCCCTCTACATTAAAATGACAGCTAAGAATATCATACAACAACAAAAACATTTGTTATTGTAGGATTGAATCTCTTCTCAAAAAATTGTCTTATATAACCAAGATTTTGGTATTTAAGATTTCCGAAAAAGAGATTACAAAATTTGTCAATAAATGACAACTAATCACAGGATTTAATGTGTTCTTCTCTCCCCCTTTTTAAATGATTTCTAAAATTGAAGAAAACACACACACACATACAACCAAAAGATATTTCTAATTAGAAATATTCTATAACTATATTTTTTTTAATAATCTGCCTGTAGTTTTCAAATTTGTAACTGTCAAAATTTTTTTTTTTTTTTTTTTTTTTTTTTTTTTTTAAATTACTTTGACAAGTTCTTTTATTAATATTATTTTCGATCATTTATACTCTCTTTAACTCATTCATTGTTGTTGGATTTTTTTTTAATTTCATTATATTTATGAAATGATTAATATTAAACTAATAAATTATCTTATGTTGTTGTTGTTTTCACTCGTTTAGAGTTTTAATCATTTAATTTTATTTCAAACAAAATTTGTCGATTTTTTTAATATATTTCTATACCCTACACCACCAAAGAGTGTGCTACCATCAATATACCGGTCGATTCAGGATCACTTTCTGAGTCAATTTAGCAGTGTCCGTCCCTCTGGCCTGTCCAAGAAAAACATTGTGAAAAAAATCAGACCGTAGTTTTAGTGATATCTTACTGAAATTGAGTATGTGTTTGGCCAAATGATAATGCCTATTGAAATTTGTGATGATTAGTCCATTATTTCACCTAGTCTCCATACAAATATGCCTTCCGGAATAGGATTTTAAAGTCATAATAGCTTTAAATGCATTTTTGAAAATTTTTTTAAAAAAGACCTAAATTTGGCTCTTGTTCCTTAAATAGGCGACAAATCAAGAATCAAAGCTTAATTTCAGATCATTTTTAAAAATTTTTAATGTAAACATAAAATTGGCTTTATTTCCTTAAATGAGCCTCAAATCAAGAATATAATCTTAATTTCGGAAATTTGACAGAAATAAGTCTTTTAATATTCTAAAACATCATAAGTCCATAAAATCCCACTTCCAAATATCATTTTGAAAGTGATTGGTGAATTTTTCATATAACGCCCCCATACAAAAATCCCTCATAAATGTTAGTACCAGTATCATATACTTTACTCTTAGGCGTAAATTAAAAAATATCTTTATATAAGTGTCATTCATTAATTTTTGATAGCAATTACTTATAACCAACACTGTGGTGTAGGGTATTAAATACTCGGGCTTAACCGACTATTTCATCTTAGTTGCTGTTTTTTTTTAATTTGTGTTGATTTATAAATTTTCTATTAAAAGAATTATAATTAACAAAAAAATTAAAATAAAGTTTGAAAAAATACTTAGAATTTATGTGTTTAATTTTATTGTTTTTAAAATATAAATTTTTATTTCACCAAAGAGATCAGAACCTTTAAACGCTTTTTTATTAAAATTTTATCAAAAAAAAAAAAAAATATTTCAGCATGATTAAATATTTTTTTTATTTTTTTTTTTTAATTTTAAATAATTTTTTTAGAATTTTAAGGCGGATTGAATTTTTTCAAAATGTTTATTGTTAAATTAATTAAGGGGTGTTCTCTGTTCATAGGCTTAGGTTTAGAGGTTAGACCAAAGTAAAAATTTGTAAAAATAAAATTATTTGAACTTCACCAGAGGTGGATTAAATTAACATAGAATTTTAAAATATTTTAATTTATTCATAATTAAAATTACATATTTTATTAATTAAATGTTTTGACATCTTTTTAAATTTATCAAATTTTTTGCTCAATATTTTTTTGGGTCGTTGTAATTTATTTATTGAAAAAAGAAAAAAACTGGTGTAAAGATTTTTTCGATTTCAAATTTAAATATTTTGGCTTCTTGTATGTTTTTGTGTACATGGAAAATAAAAAATTTTTATTCTGCTCTGTTTTGTCGATCTGCCTTGTTGTAATTATCTTTCAATAATATAGGTTTTGGTTTTTACTTACTGATTTCAGAATTCCAAATCGGGAAAAACACGTCTCTTGTTATGAACATATGTTGATGTGTATTCAAGATATTTTTTCTTCAATTTGAAAAATGAACGAAATTGTAATAAAACCAGCGAGAAAAAGTATTCGAATTAGTGCACATGCATTTGCGCTAAGAATTTTTCTCTTCTTCTTTAAATTATAGTTCATACAAAAATTTTGATCTTTGTTTTTTCTGAAAAGATATCAAAATTTCGATTCCAAAATAATAAAATTTTAATCGGATACACAAATATGCACAATTTTTGCAAGAAAATTATTTATAATTTCGCATATAATACTAATTACGATTCAGAATATTTGGACCAAAATTAAGGTTAATAAATAAAAATATGGCTAGAAGTGGATCAAAACATTTCTTAGGTCTAAATACCTCTTAAACTATAAAAAATATTCCAATCATATATACTTTCCAGGGAATTCTAACTGCCACATGGACACACTAAGAACTTTTAATCTTCCACATCAATGAGAAAACATAACCAAACTTTCCATGTGAAGTTACAGGAGCACTTTGTATACATCTATTTGGTTGATTTCTTCGCTTATTTGTTATTAAAAAATGTAGACGATGTCTTTTTTGGAGCTTTAAGTTTGTGACAGATATCGATTTTTAACATTGACTTTTAACTTTTCTGCTTAAAGACCGATAATACAAACAATATGGTTAACTTTCATTGAATTGTGACTATTTTTCTAGGCGTGAGAATGTTTCCAACAGCTACATAGACATCACTAAATCCCAGATTTTGATTTGTTTTTATTTATACAAAACGATCTAAATTTGGAATACAGACTAAACCGGTAATTTAAGTTTAATGAGTATTTAAAGCCAAATAAAATGGTTTTGAGCTTCCACAATTTCAGTCTATTTCGGTTTCTCTATAAAAATAGGTTTCTCTTGTACCATAAGAATTCAGTAGTTCGTAAAATAAAAAATTGAATTAAAAAGTTATATTTTTCTGAGTTCTGTATTAAAATATACATTTAATGGCAAAATAAAACTCTAAAATTAGCGGTTTTCAAATTATTAAATTCTATGTTTTCCATTATCCCATAAAAACTCCCTGTGAGTCCATAGTTTTTCCTAAAACACTAATCCTTAGATTAGCTAATCTCCAAGCTTAGCAATATAATAATCAACATTAAAATAGATTAAAAGTAAATTCTTGGTTTAAGAACCAATAAAAATTGTTTCAAGAAAACTAATTTTCCTCTTTTTTATCATTAATATTAGTTCATTTTACTAAAAGTGCCAATATTATGAAAAACTAAAGTAAAGAAAAAAATTTACCACAATTTTTATGAACTTTTTATGGTTTTAAAAATGAAATTTCTTTTGAAGTTGGTTTTTCTGTTATTATCTTTTAAGGTCTTAGAGTTACTACCGGTCTGTGCTTTCAGCACATGAATTCAAGTTTAATTTTAACTTCGTTTCTTTTTATTCTTTTTTCATTTTGTTTTTCTCATTGAATCTCTTTTGAATATTAAAGCAGCAAAAATCAATATTTACGAAAACAAATTCTTGTCAATTTTATAGAAAATGTTTAATAAATTTTCTTATTTTATGTTACCGCTTTTGTTTTAGGTTTTGCGTTTGGGTTTTGGTTTTCTTCCTTCTGAATTTAATATATTTTTTGCGCTAGCACAATGGGATGTAAACAGAAAAAAAGAGGACTGAAAATCCGAAATTTTTCACCAAAAATTCAATTTTTCACTAAATTGAATTTTTAGTAAAAAATTTAAATATTTAGTGACAAATTGAATTTTTAGTAAAAAATTTAAATTTTTAGTGAAAAATTTAATTTTTAGTGAAAAATTTAATTTTTAGTAAAAAATTTAAATTTTTAGTGAAAAATTGAATTTTTAGTGAAAAATTTAAATTTTTAGTGAAAAATTGAATTTTTAGTGAAAAATTGAATTTTTAGTAAAAAATTTAAATTTTTAGTATTAAATTAAATTTTTAGCGAAAAATTGAATTTTTGAGAAAAATTGAATTTTTAGCGAAAAATTGAATTTTTAGCGAAAAATTGAATTTTTAGCGAAAAATTGAATTTTTAGCGAAAAATTGAATTTTTAGCGAAAAATTGAATTTTTAGTGAAAAATTGAATTTTTAGCGAAAAATTTAATTTTTTGTGAAAAATTGAATTTTTAGCGAAAAATTGAATTTTTAGTGAAAAATTGAATTTTTAGTGAAAAATTGAATTTTTAGCGAAAAATTGAATTTTTAGTGAAAAATTGAATTTTTAGCGAAAAATTGAATTTTTAGTGAAAAATTGAATTTTTAGCGAAAAACTGAATTTTTAGTGAAAAATTGAATTTTTAGCGAAAAACTGAATTTTTAGTGAAAAATTGAATTTTTAGCGAAAAACTGAATATTTAGTGAAAAATTGAATTTTTAGCGAGAAATTGAATTTTTTAGTGAAAATTTTAATTTTTAGTGAAAATTTTAATTTTTAGTGACAAATGGAATGGAACCAAATTTTATGAAGACATCTCAAAAATTGCGACTTATAGAGTGTTCACAGCGTTTACATGGACAACCAGCTGAATTTACATCGTTAAAATGACTCAGAATATGTTTCCGAATCAAATGGAATACTTATTACAAACGGATAATACCCCAACCACATACGGTGGTGTAGGGTATAATCAACACTGAACTGTTTACAAAGAATAAACTTTAGATTAAAAATTTCAACAAGTTTCTAGTTTTGTCATTCTTGTCACATTATTTGGCGATTTTACTATTTCCTCCGGCCCAATGTGCATTTGAGGCTAGAAAATGAAAAGTTACAGTGTTGAAGCGCAAAAGCGTCAAAGCCAAGTTTGTTTTTGTTTAATGTTTTTGCTGTTATAACTAAAGCTTTTTGCTCTGAGTAAAAGATCAGCAACATCATCTTTTCAAAAAGTAGAAGATTTTTTCTTAATGTCCGTCCATCTGTCTTTCTTTTCAAAAGAAAAAAATTGAAAAAGAAAAAAATAATACAACAATACACTATCACATGTCATTGCTACTGAACATCAGCTTAAATTAAGAAAAAATCAACAGCCACCAACAACAACAACAATATTGAAACATTTATGCCAACCAATTTTTTGTTTTGTTTTCTCTAGATATTGAATAATTTTTTTTCTTGAGTTTTTTTTGTTGTTGTTATTTAGAATAGAACCTGTTTTAACCCATGAATAATTTTCATTTAGTAAATTCATATTAAAATTTTGTTGTTTAACGTTCCTTTTAGTTTTGGTTTCGGCTCAATTTAGTTCTTTTTGTTGTTTTTTGTTGGTTGGTTGGTGTCTCTTAATATATATGTATATGTGTAACTGGTCTACATACCAGACTTTCTGTAGTTCTTTTTAAGCGCTCATCGAGGGGCCCTAGTTTGAATACTAAGAAAATGAGAAAAAATATAAAGAAAAAACTACGTCAACATCGATGACTACATATGTTCACAGTGAACTTAAATTGTTTAAATGATTTTAGTTTAATACTTAATAATGTTATGCGGATACTTTGTTAAAGTATCTAATGTCAATGGCGTCTATGTTGGCCGAAGCAGCAACAGTGACGTTAACTTTGATATAAGAAATATATAAAATGATTTTGATTTTGAAAATATTTGTCCCTAAGAAAATAGATAAATTGTTGTACGGGGAGATTTAGGTTAATGAGAAAAGAAAAATAGTTTTTTTGTGACTTAAGGTTAAGTTTTTTACATTTTCCCAAGGCAGAGATTTAAGTTTTTAGGTCAGTTTAATATTAACATTTCATTAGATTGTCCAAAAAATGCTTCAGCTTTGAGACAATTTTTTATCAATTCTGTTACAAATAAAAATTTTGTTTAACTATTTTTGAGATGCAAGTTAGGGCCATGTTTGAAAATATTTTTCCAAAATTAAATTTTAAAAATAATTTTTGTTAAATTGTCTTCGGAAGAAGAATTCGCTCTGCTTAAGGCAAGAAAACAAGCCATCAACACTTGAGTCAAAATTTGAATCCACCATCCATGTTAAACTATCTTTGAGATATTTATTTTTTCAGAGCGAATTTTTCTCAAGAGCACCCAAGAAAAAGATGGCTTTTAATTTTACCTAATAAAAATGGTTGCTAAATTGCGCTGTGATAGAAATGTTGTTGTCATTGAATCCTTTATGATTAAGCACAGATCAAATCTTCAATAGCTCCTCTTTCTATTTTACATGTTTGAAAATATTGTTCCAAAATTAAATTTTAAAAATAATTTTTGTTAAATTGTCTTCGAAAGAAAAATTCGCTTTGCTTAAGGCAAGAAAACAAGCCATCAACACTTGAGTGAAAATTTTATTCCAACCTTTTGTACATAACTTTCGTCTTAGTTAAAAGTACATTCTATTGAAATCTCCTACCAATCTTGTGTTTGAAAACCCTTTTGGAAATTGCAATTTCACTTTAAGTTTTGAAATCTTGACTGTAACCAAAACTCAACTTACTTGGTGAAGCCGAAATTTCAAGTCGATTGTCTCAAGTGGTATTCGCCAGTATGAAATTATAAGGATTAGGGCTAGAGACCACAGTGGACCAAAATTGATTTTTTGAAATAAATCTGTATCTATTGATAGCCCTTGAAGTTTGGACCTCTTAAAATATTCATTGGCGGGATTATAGGAATGCAAAGTTAGGAACTTCGGACAATCTTTCATATCTTATAGTTTTGAGTTCAAGATTTTGTAAGATCTTTAATCAGTTTTTATACTCTACAATACCAGTAAGTGGTGGCGTTGTTATTGATGTCCGTCCGTCCTTCTGTCTGTCCGGCTGGCTGCCTATGTTTACGTTGCAAACACTCTACAGATCGCAATTTTAAGGATATTTTGATGAAATTTGCTAAACGTTATTATATTGGATCAAAAGCGAATCTTGTTGAAATTAGTGATATTTTGTCAAATATCTCAGATTTTTTTAAGTTCATAAAACTCACAGCTATGAAGATATTTTAATTAAGTTTTGTCCAGATAGATTTTGTATCAATCCAAATCCAAATTTCGAGAATCTTATTTACTATTTTTTTAACAAAATTATTTACCGCTTAAAAATATTGAGGACGATATTTCAATTCTATAAATTTAAAAAAAAAAAAAATAATTTGTAAATTTATTAGATTACGATTTTTTCCTCTCTTGACGGAAAAAATTTTTCTCCAAGAAATATACGAGGTTTATATTTTATGTATAAAAGGTTTCTTTAACGTAATAGCAGATATATTTCTGGACTATGTAAAAAAGAGTCCGAAATACCCTAGTTTTCGCCATAATAACTTCATTCATTAACTCACTAAACGGTCTAAACTTCCAAAATTATAATGTTACACTTCTGAACTATCAATAAAGCAAATCAATTCAATTTATTTCCAAATATCAATTCTGCCCTATTGCGGCTTAGGTTATGGTCTGTTACCATAACAATAATTTAATTTTTTGTTTCCAAGAGAACAATCCTCCAAGTTGTCTGGAAACGATGACGAAGGAGACATATAAGGCATCGATTAGAGATAATAAAAGAGTTCGAAAAAAATTAAATTTTGAGAAAAACATAAACCAACTGATCTCTATAACGGTATTATCAGATCTCTTGTAGAAGATTTAACTAATACAATTCCTCAAATAAAAATATCAAAAATAAAATATCAATTGAATTGGCTTTTCGATCCCTTTTTAATTTAAATGAATAAAAGGACACTGAGGATATTTTTCTAGAAATTCATTATAATTTAATATTATTTAAGCTCTTAAGAAAATTGTTCACATTTTGTTGTCCAAAACTAATTAAATATGTTAATATTGTTTAAACTCATTTAAATTAAATTCACATTATTATTTATAAATTTCCTATCATCGCCATTTTGTGCTACCAAATTAGTACAAAATTATGCGATTTTTGAAAAAAACAAATTTCAAAATGTTTTAATACTAAAATATATAATTAAATCTATTTTAGCATTTAGCTACCAATTTTAGAAAAAAAAACATTATATAATAGTTTAGCTATATTAGTCAATTGCTACTCAAGTGATCATATATTTTGGTTAAAAACTATACAAAACACGTCAACAACAAGTGAATTCTTGTGACCATTAGCCTCTAAGCATAAACACCCTACAGAAATAATAAATTATATTTAAGAACCTAATAATGCATTAATTCCATATTTTGTTAGTTGTTTCAGATATCGAACTATTATTCTCAACAACATTCAGTTTTTCGTCTATATATTATCTACTGATATGATATATATCTTAAAATCAATCTAAACAAAGTCATTCAATTACCATTGGTAATTAAAGAGTTGTTGTTTTTTAAGATTCTCCCAGATATCGCTCAATAACACCGCTTCTGCTGTTCAAATTTTGCTAGTGTTCTGTTATCTACAGAAGCAAACGTGCCAAGAATAGGCAGGAGAGCGAACAGATAAAAGGACATTCCTATATTGACTCAGATTTGAAGTTTTTCCAAATATCGGTCTATAACTTTTTTATCGAAAAATTTAATATTTAAATGAAAACTTGAAATCTTTAATGAATCGTATAATTTTCAGTGAAAAATTTAACTTTTAAGTGAAAAATGAAAAAAAAAATAAATTTTAGTGATTTTAATGGAAAATATAATTTTTTAATAAAAAGTTAAATTTTCAGAGAAAATTAGAATTTTTACTAAAAATTCAACCTTTTTAAGTGGGAAACTATAATTTAAATTTGAACTCATTAGAAAAAAGTTGAATTTTTAGTAAAAATTCAAATTTTTTAGTAAAAATTTGATTTTTTAGTAAAAATTTGATTTTTTAGTAAAAATTTGATTTTTTAGTGAAAATTTGATTTTTTAGTAAAAATCTGATTTTTTAGTAAAAATTTGATTTTTTAGTAAAAATCTGATTTTTTAGTAAAAATTTGATTTTTTAGTAAAAATTTGATTTTTTAGTAAAAATCTGATTTTTTAGTAAAAATTTGATTTTTTAGTAAAAATCTGATTTTTTAGTAAAAATTTGATTTTTTAGTAAAAATCTGATTTTTTAGTAAAAATTTGATTTTTTAGTAAAAATCTGATTTTTTAGTAAAAATTTGATTTTTTAGTAAAAATCTGATTTTTTAGTAAAAATTTGATTTTTTAGTAAAAATCTGATTTTTTAGTAAAAATTTGATTTTTTAGTAAAAATCTGATTTTTAGTAAAAATTTGATTTTTTAGTAAAAATCTGATTTTTTAGTAAAAATTTGATTTTTTAGTAAAAATCTGATTTTTTAGTAAAAATTTGATTTTTTAGTAAAAATCTGATTTTTTAGTAAAAATTTGATTTTTTAGTAAAAATCTGATTTTTTAGTAAAAATTTGATTTTTTAGTAAAAATCTGATTTTTTAGTAAAAATTTGATTTTTTAGTAAAAATCTGATTTTTTAGTAAAAATCTGATTTTTTAGTAAAAATCTGATTTTTTAGTAAAAATTTGATTTTTAGTAAAAATCTGATTTTTTATTACAAATTTTAATTTTTTATTGAAAAATTTAAAATTTGATTTTTTTGTGAAATTTTGAATTTTTTAGTTGAAAATTTAATTTTTAATGAAAATTTTAGTTTTTTTTAGTAAGAAATTGATTTTTTAGTGAAAACTTTATTTATTTATTCTTTTTTTTTTTTTGGAAAAAATTTAATTTTTAGTAAAAAAATTTATTTTTTTGGTGAAAAATTAAAAATTTGAATTTTTTATAAAAAATGTTATTTTAAGTGAAAATTTGAATTTTTAATGAAAAAATTAATTTTTTTTTGTAAGTGTTACCTATGGAATAACGGAATTAATATGCTCTTCTTCCCACTTATGTCAGTAGAGCATACAAAATACTTAAGTCTCTCCCAAAACATCTTAATACCAACGAGATAATTAGTTTACATTTGAAGCTACAAATTAGCTACTGTGTATGTAGAAAATATTAAAAATATTTAAATCTTTTTTTATAGCTCAACTCAATCGTAGAGTTTTAGTTAACAAATCATCTTCATGGGTGGTTTTTTATCAATTGATTTTTTTCTTCTTTTGTTTTCATAATTTATTTCTTTAAAATTATTTTTAATTAGAATTTTATGTTAAAATTTCTTTGCTAAAAATGTTTGCTTTTCATATTGATTATTGTAATTATTTATTCTCATTCTCATTTAGCGGAAAGATTAAAACTTAAAATTATATATTAGAGAATATTTATTTTTAATTGAGTTATAAATTAATTTGAAAGGGTCAATGGTCCGTTGGATTTAATCGGCGTGTTTTACAAATTAAAAACTAGTTGGCGATTTTATTTTTTCATAAAATATTTTGCATTTAATTAACAGCAGTATTTTTTTTGATCATGTGAAATATCAGATTTTTATACATCGTTAGAGTATATATTAATCTTCTATTTTATTCCTGCCTTAAAAGCTTTACATTGATATCATTTCTATCTTAAAATGAATGGCAAATTTTTTGGAAAATCCTTTTTTTCGAGTAACTCGAAAACCAGTTTCCTGCAAGTAGCACTTATCCTTACTAACTATCAATGAAAACCACATTTTTTAGTTTCTAATTTGACCGATATTTTGCATACAATTCTATACATAAATTTGGATGAAATTTCCTGTTCTTAATTTTTAAGAGCTTTTTTATGAAATTATCTAATCAAAAAATTTTTGAACTTAAGTGTTATAAGATTTAAATTATTGACTATAGAATACAAATAAATCTCTAATATCTGTTTTTTGTTCCCTCCATCATCACAAGTAGTGTAAAAAGTTGCAATTGTCATTCAGTTTGTAACACAGTGAAACATTTAAATAAGATCCCATCGAATGTTTATATTCATTCCTTGACAATATCAAAATCTCAGTCACACACACTCGCAGATACTCCCAAGTGCATAACAACGATTTAAAAAAAATATGTCCAAAATATTTGTATTTGTAGCTGAAATTTCACACGGTTAGATCTGTGGAACTTTGCCTTATCAGAGTCGAAGTCTGTGACCCTTCAAATTTGGTCACCTCGGGTCTTATGATTTTTTTTTTAATTTCCCACAAAATTTATTCATTAATTCCGACGAATATTGATTCATTCAAGATTTCTTAAATATTGCTATATATTTAAGGTAAACACTCAAAAAATATTTTAATCCGGACGGCCCTTGTAACGATAAGGCGATTATTCCGGTAAAAATTTAATTTTTAAATGTTTCTGTACACAACAAAATTTTTTAATTTAATCGACAAATTCTTTAACGTTAAAGACACCCAAGGGAACATATCCGTTAGATCAAGAAAATATTCCCTTTAACTTTGTTCTTTAAATTGCGCGAAAAAATAAACGTTATCAAATTTTGGTTTATAATTCCTTTAAGAAAAAAAGAGTTATAGTGTTCACAAACCTATCAAGGGAAAAAGATAATTTCCTCTAACAAAAACAAATTTATTAAGTCGGTCCTGATACGTACTTATGTTATTGACACAATTTAAGATTAAACGATGTTCGGATATTAAAACGTTATTTCGCCGGTGGCAGTTTTATGCTTTGGACGGCATTTTCTGCAAATGTAAAATTTATTTTATTCCATGAAATTTATCACGAATTTCTGAAAAATATTCTTTGCTGCTTATTCTAGCAGGATAATGCTGTGGTACATGCTTTAAAACAGTCATGGTTTAATGAACACAGCTTGTCTATGTTGGTCTGACTATTTTGCAGTATATACTGAAATGGAGAACTTGTACGGATATATGACCCCTAAAGTTTACTCAAATAATGATCAAAATGAGTCCAATCAAGGGAATGATTTAAACAAATCTAAAACTGAAAATAAAACAAGTTGGGAGGGATATTGGTTCCGATCTTCTTAAAATTAATGAAATCAATACCAGACCAAATCAATGAGGAAGTTTACAGCAGAGGATCATGCACACATTATTAATGATGCTCAAGAGATTGACAAAATTGAGTGCATTTATAGAAAAATGCCATTAACATTAAGTTAAAAAATAAAGTTTTCGGTTAAGAATATTTTAAATAGATTCTTAGATGACATAATAAAAATATCATTTGCTTTAAAAATATGTTGTTAATTATTTTTTAATAAAAAATATGTGCGTTTATAGAGATATGCACCGGTATAGTTTTCCTCTTATCAACTTCAGTTGTTTTCCTTTAAATCAGTTTAATTTGTTAAGATACGAAAAGGCCATTCAGAAAGTGAGTGATTCTGGGTCAGATGTTAAACTTTAAATTGTGTTGATTATTTTACCTTCTTTTCAGTTCTATGGAGATCGAAATCGAAATCTACTTTTACAGTATTCGTTCGCATGGTTCTCAAAACTGCAAAGTCCTACTGTATTATTCACATAATAATAAAAAAACTCAATCATTATAGAACTATTTTTACAATAAAATTTTGTTACTTAACAAAATCTCAATGTGAAACCAATTTCGATTTTTGTTTTCGATTTTTTTATATTTTTGTTAACATTTCGTTAAGGTCAAAATTAAGTCATCATATTGGACAGCATTATTTACTTTTCACCCAATCAAGTGGTAACCAAATAAATATTATTTAACAAAATCAACTGTGCCCTTTTTTCATCTTCTTGAAATCTTTATACACGCAGCTAAACTTTGGAGTCAAAATCAGAAAAGAAACAAAAAATACTAAACGAAGTATTCAAATCTGTATGATTCAATGTTGTACATTATTTAGGCTTTACATTGGTAATCACTTTATGGCTATTTTTTCATTTGGTATTGGTGTGGGGAAATAACGATTTTCTTTATTGGTATCGCTTTAAATAAGAAAAGTGAAATTTGAAATTTTATAATTAAAAGCTTTTTCTCTTCACTAATATTTTATGCTTCCCATATTTTTTTTTGGATGAACGTAAATATTGCGTGATCGTGTTCAAATCACCTTTGATTGTAATCCATAGATTGAGTTTCTTCTTTTTTTTATTCATTTTTTTGTCTATATCACTATTTCTTGTATTAACACCTTTAGTATCTTTAATAAAAATGAGAATAAAGTCGTTACTGTGGTATGGTATTTTAACTTTAATTCTAGAATTTGTTAAGTTGACCCAAAGGTATGAAGTAAAGTAAAAATATGTGAAATAAGCGTAAATAACTTAAAGTTTATTTATGCCATTGTTATAGACATGATCGTTAGTCATGCGCATAAAGAAGAACTTTTAGATTGTTTATTATGTGGTTTATAAATTTTTACAAAAAAAATAAAAAAAAATAAATAAAATTAAACAAAATAATCCAAAAAATTATTAAGTTTTTAAAATGACCATGAATAATTTACAAATAGAACAAAATGATGAAGTGAAACATGAAAAGTGGGGTTATTAACTGATTTTTTTATTCAGATTCCAAAATAAAAGAACTTTTGTTTAATAATAAGGTTGTGGTTTTGATCTTAGTTATCATATAATTGGAAGAGAACAAAGAACGTAATTTAATTTAAATTAAAAATTCAACGATTTTAGCAATTTCTTGGTATTTTTGCGATTTTTTCAAAGTTTTTATACCCTTCACCAGCAGAAGATTTTATATTCAGTTTCCCATTCCTTTTGTAACATTAACAAGTTTAGATCAGTTTAGATCCAACAAATAACGTATCAAAATCTATGCCCATCTGTTCGTTGACATGATCCTAGTTTGAATTGTAATGCCTTTAATAATCCCATCTTGACAATCTATACAACTCGCAATTGTATAAATCACATGTATCTAACTGTCAGCACTTGCATTAAGCTATCTAATCTATTTTCACGATTTTAGTAGCTCCTTTAACCTATTAACTCACTCATATCACCCAATATTTCGTGTCCTGGGAATCGTTTACTTTTGATTCCAAAGAAATTGGAAGACCATTTATTTCTTTTCTATATTCTTGCAGCCGTAAGGTGTACCTAATCTACTAGTATGTTTGTCTTACACTATTATTCAGTGACTAAAAAATCAGTCTCGATATGTTCCTATGACTGGGGTTCATGAGTTTTCTTGTTATTTTATGTTGAAAATAGTTCACAACTCCTTGACGGACTCGTATGTGTCTATATCTCTCCATCTTATCTTTTTTTATATATAATAGCTTTTGTAGAAATTGCCTGAAAGATTTTCCAATTAGTAGTTACTTTTTCACAAAATTGTACTCTAATTGCACAAAGATTATTATATCATCTCTTTTATCCTAATTTCCTTATAAATCGTATCATATTTTCCTGGAACTAAATAGTGGTTAAAATCTCTAACAGCTTCACGCTGGTGTTGATAACAAGGATCATGTTGTAACGTAGTCTAATTTTTGTAAGCTGTCAATGCATGAATCCCTAGTAAAAACGATTAAAAGACACGCAACAAATTAAAAATAACAGGACATGAATGGCTTATCAATAGAGGATGACTTTCTTCCTTCTAGTCAGGATACACTGGTCCCCCTATCAGGCAGTGTGGGTAAAGCCATGCTATTACTATAACCCTCTGCAAATTGTTGCAAATAATAGTCTTCTAACAGATATCAAGGTAGATGACAGGTGAAGAATTATCGTAAGAGAAAGAGAGGTCAGAAGGACATCCTCAAGTTTATGTACGGCAAGTCATTCTTGATTGCCAAAATGAAGGCCACCCATGACCCATGATGAACAAATGCTTAGGTATTAATTCAGGAGTCAAACTTTTTCGGTGAGGTACATCAGAGCTACAGGCTTATTAGATCCATGATGAAGCTTATTCTTAAGGTTTTGTTTCAGATTTATAAAACCAGTTTAAAAAATTTGGAGGATCGGTCTATAATTTCCTTTAGCTCTCATACCGCTCATTTGCTGCAAGGTAGTCATAACTCATAAAAATTATATTTTCAGTAGACACATTTTTATTTTTTAGAGAAACATATTTTTTGGAATTCACGAATAAAATCTTTATATTTGGTTAAATTTCGAAACGCTTATAAAAAATTGCAATATAATGAATAATGTATTTGTATTTTTGAAATCCATCTGATTATATGAATGATTAATTTACAAAAATTTGTCAGATTATAAAATACATTATTTACTATTTATTACTGATGTAAAGTTGAAATTTGCGAAATTGAGCAAATAGATCAAATGAGCGATATAACACCCAGATAAAACCCTAATAAATGTCAGCATTTTTGAAACAAATTAAAGAATCGATTTTATAAAATTTTAAAATTTATTACTACGAGGCTCATCCCCTAAAATTTTATGCCTGCCTCATGGTGGGGGCGATTTTATCGGTCAATCTTAAACAACAATTACACTTTTTATTGATTCAATTAAATATCATGAATATCATAAAATCACTAATAACTCGAAAAAACATTTTGCTTTTATTTGCGGTTCCCTTAAATTCTTCAAAATGAAAGTCTTCTCAAATCTTCTTAAATTATTAAGAACTCATCTTAATATCATCAATTTACTTTAATTCAATTTTCAACTTATGTTGTTTTCCCAAAAAACAATTACAGAAATTATGAGTAATAAAAATTACTTTCCGAAATAAAATTCAGCACAAAAAAAATTAAAATTATTTTATTTTTTTTTTGGAAAACAACATTAAACAAACTCTTTTAAGAACATACAACAATAATTTTGCAACAATTTAAAATTTAATTTTTTCCTTAACACATGTTGGACTTAAACTTCATAAGAAACGGTACTTGTGGCAAGTTGCAACAACATTTTTGATGGTTCACGTTTTATCACAACAAAAAACTTTCAATTTTCTGATTTTTTTTTTTTTTTTTTTTTTTGTAAAAAATGTTGTTTTAATGAAATAATTTTTTAAATTATTATTATTTTTTTTGGAAACATTGTAAGATTAATTATTTCTTTCTCTAAATATCAGAAAGTTGCCATGAGTGGGTTGGGTTATTTGATTTAAGTTTAAAAACAAATTTTGATATTAAGAATTTCTCACAATTCAATTTAAAGATGTCGTTTAAATTCACTGGATTTCATAGCGATTTGGAAAATATTTCACATAAACCTCATAACGTTTTTGTTGTTGTTGTTGTTGTTGTTGATTTTATAAAGAAATAGTCAAACATGCTGCATAAACAAACATGTAACCAAATGGTTGGTTAATGTTTAGATTTTTTTCTAGTTCTGAAAAATTGACATTCTCATCTTTTGAACATTTAAGTTGAGCAAAAACGAAAAAAAAGGAAATGCCAAAGGGAAGGAACTCTAAGGCAAATAAAAGGATTTTAAGAAGAACAAATTATAAAGCTAAAGCACATAAAAGCGTTGAATTGTCGAGAAATAAATACGTGTTGGAAAATAGATGACAAAACGTTATTTTAATTAACTAAATAATTATTGATCGCAATTCCAAATAATGATCCATTTTATTGTGTAAAAAAAATCGAAAAGCTAAAATAAACAAAAATCGCCAAAACATGAAAAAATCATCAAAAAATTATATTGAAAAGAATCAAGTAAAGGTGTATCTAAAGCTTGAAAAATTCAGCCACACGGAAGGTCGGACAGAAAGTGGCTCTGGGTCGAACGGTATAGCATTATTTTTTCCACATTTTTTTAATAATTCTTTAAATTTAACCATTTTTAAAACTTTAATAAAATCGAATCGAATAACGATATTTATTTGACAATATAATGTATATCAACTTGTCCAGGATTTGGGTAAAATATCCAAAATCTCAATTTGTAGAAATCATATTAACAAATTTTAAATTTTTTGCTTTATTCATCCTCCTGTCATTACAAGGGCAGGGAAATTTTCTTTGGGAGTTTACCTCATTTTTTTAAACTGAATATATGCCCTCACTTTACTCAATCCGGAAATGATTTATTTAATTATTTATCAATAAAAATGCTAGGATTCTGAAGATTTGGCACGATCTTTGGGGATTTCCTCAGCTTGGAAAAGCTCAAGACCTAAGTCTTTCCATGCAACATTAATCTCAGAACTGCATTTATCGAAAGTCTGTGTACCCGATTAACTTCAAAACAAAGTGCTAGTCTTACTAGGGAGCGCGTTCATCCTTCGTCGATCCATCTCGAACCTCATTATATTAATACAGGATTGATAAATCCGTACTTTACCATTAAGAGGGCCACTTTGATATGATTCCCACCACCTTGTTAAATACCGTAATCGAACTTGTAGTGAACATCTTTTCGTCTACCTTCACCCTTTTTTGTGAACGTTTTCACTTCGCCCTTGCGACATCTTTTTCGGTGGCTTTCGATATAGTTTTCTTTCTGACTTTTCCATCTTTTTCATTGTTTCTTTTTTTGGACAGAGTCTAAGAGTGTCTCACCTTAAGGATGTCTTACTGACTTTAACTCCTTTTTCGTTTTATTCCCTTGGGGATCAGCCTTAATGACCAGTGAAGATTCTTGAATGAATTTTTTGGGCAGTGGGATACTTAAACAAGTTGATCAAAATATGAAAGAGCAGAAAAGGAATATGAAGGGGAGGACATTGGAAAAAATAGGGTTGGGCAATCTTTTGTTGCCCCGACATTTGAATACAAATACATTTTTAAGTTCCACTGTATAAAGATATACAATTATATCACTTGTCAGAAGAGTTTCCCACAAAAGGTTCATACCGCTTAAGCCACTAAATCGCGAAAAGATTTTTATCCAGTTAGAAATATCAACTGGATAAATTAATATTCCTTAGGATACTTCCCCATTCTATTTTTTTTTTTGTTGTTGTTCTTAGTTTTTATTTCTTTTCAGAAAACAAAGAGATCTCAATATTTTGTTGTAATATGCATATGTCCAATTGTAAGACCATCAATCTATCTTGAACAAGCTAAACATTCAAAGATTTCCTTTTCATTCTTCCTTTGAAATATCAAAAAAAAATATATTAACACAAACATACACATACATAAAATACAATACAAACAAAAATATGCATATAAAATAAAGTGTAGTGATATAAACATTTCATCTTGTGCGTATACAACAATTTAATGTAAGAGAGAACAAAAAACAGGAACAACATGTGGCTCGTCCTATGGTTATGTTGGTTGACTTTCTGACGAACTGACTAAATGTCTAAGTGACTGTTGGTTAAAATTGTAGTTATGGTTGGTGGCTATGTTCTCGTTGTATAGTTTTGCTATTGTCCCCAGTCACAAGATTCAATGTTGTTAATTCTATATAGGATCCCATCCATCTCAAATAAATAACCAGTCAACCAGCCGTCCATCTCATAACCAAAAACTTAAGTTAAATAACATTCACTCCACGCTCATACACTCACTCACTACAAACAACTCGCTAACTCCCCACATCTACATATTAAGATGAAATTATACATGTATGTGTATATGTTCGTTTGTATGTATATTATTATTCCGGCAACAATAGCTAAAACAGCAATAACAACAACAGCAATAAGAACATTAACAATCTGGTATATCTGTTGTTTGAAATCTTTTGCTCCTGCTGGGCCTGGAAATTTCTGTTGAAGTAGTTTTCTTCATGTGTGTCTCTTTTGTTTGTTGTGTGTTGATTTCCCATATTTACTGTCAACAAGACAAATACTTGACATAATTCATGCGCCGATTTATTTGTTTAGAATGATTCCTTTTTTTTAACATTATGTTGCTGTTGTTGTGTTATTGCTATTGTTTTTCTTTTTGCGCGCCTTCTTCACCTTCAGTTCTCAATTTTTATATATTTCTGTGCCACTTTTTTTACAACATCGATTTCTAAGATTTTGAAAATGTAAGAGAGAACTCTTTATTCGGCTAGGGCGTAATTTAAATACCTTTCACTAAACCTAGAAATATGTCGCAGTATCTGGACTGTAGTTCAGTTGATTTGACTGGACTAAAATGTAGTTAAAAGACTGAACTAGAGATTAGGTCAGAGACTGGTTTAGAATCTTGAGATAGTACTATAGTTTATATAGTGGACTAGAGACTAGAACATAATTTTATCAAGATGCAAGACAGAGACTGGATTAAAGTTTAATTTAAAGGCTGGACTATATTTTAGCTTAGATACAGGACAATATTATAGTCCTGAAACAGGACAATAGTTTAGTTCAAAGACTGAATTAAAGTTTAGTCTAGAAACTGGTCTATAAGTCGGGAGACTGAACTACTGGACTACTAATTTCTGTACACTGAATACAGTTAAGTCCAGAGAAAAGAATATAATTAAGTTCATTGACTGAACTGTAGTTCAGTATTGATCAGAAACTACATAGCTGTTTTCAAGTTTAGAAATGAGATCGTTGTCCTTTACGAACTCTAGTTCAGTGTTTAATCTAAAAATTTTGAACTTTGTCTAGTTGAATTCAGGGACTAGATCCTTATATAGTCCAGAGAATAGATAGTACGGAATAGAGAATATATTGTGGTTTTGTGCAGTGACTAATCTAGAAACAAGATTGTTGTCTTGCATATAGACTATAGCGTTGCCTATTTAGTCCTGTATTTGCAGAGAATATATCATTGTCTAACCCAATGTCTATATCGCTATATGGTATATGAATAAATAATTGCCGCCTGCTGTAAACAAATCATCGTCTATTTCAAAGAATCTAGTTCATAAACTAGTTCGTTCAGCAATACAGATTAGTTTCTAGTTCAGAGTGTTATCGCCTGTAGCAGAAAATTTATTGTCTATTCTGTAGACTGTATGTCAAGTCCAATAAAAACCGAGAGATTTTTTCAAAAATAAGACCTGTTTAAAGGAAGCTTGAACTAAACATGCCCTCATTCAATGCTTGTACAGGCGAAGGGTACCAAAATTCGATGATTTCTTGAGCTGACGTTGTGTTTTATATTTAATTTTCAAGATTATTTCAAAGCGATTGATATTGACCAAATAGCAGTAGAACAAAACAACGCGACTTCATCTCCTCTATTTTAGTTTTAGGTTCAATATAATAAAATATTTTGGACTACATGTGACTCTTTTAGCAATTGCAATATGAAAATGTGCATGTGTTGGTGAGAGAGAATATATGAAATTATATTATTTGCATATTATTAGCCGGTAACGACAACCCACCAACAACTATAGTATCCACAGCGGCTGCCCCATCGTCATCATCTTTCGAAAATTAAAATATTGCGTAGGTTTTTCTTCTCTTCATCTTCGCATCTCAACAATGTTGCAATGAGGATAATGTGTTAAGGATTATTAATAATTTTAACATGTTTGAATTAATGCAAGATGTTCATTTCAAATTAAACAATGTTGCGAAAGCAATAATTCATTAGAAATTTTAAATAAAACACACAAAACATTATGTTAAAATTTGATTAAGGGCATTTGGGGTCCAAATAGTTGGAGACTGGTATTGAAATTTCCATAATGAAAAGTAAATATAAACAGCGCGTATGAATGTTTGTGGAAAGAGAAAGGAAATTCATGGAATCAATAAATGTACTTAAGATAACCTGACTTACTATTGAAAATTATTGGGGAGAGCTACAGGGAGTAGGAAAATAATACAGTATCTGAACTGAACAAGACAATTCTCTGAACTAGAAAATAGTACATTCCCTGGACAAGAAAATTACCTAATCCCTGGACTGAAGTCAAGTCACTTTGAACAAAAGTGAAGTCACTAAATCAGACAATAGTCCGATCTCTATACTAGACAGTTCTGTAATCTCTTGTCTGGACACTGTTTAAAATACGAACTAGAAAATATTCTGATACCGGGGTCAGACAACAGTTTGGACTATAAAGTAGTCCCTGGACCAAACAATAGTCTAGTCTCTAAACTTAACAGTATTCTTGTCTATGGAATAGACATTATTCTAGTCTCTTGACTAGACATTAGCCTAGTCTCTGGACTAGATAGTTGTCTCTACATTAGACGCTAGCCTTTTTGTATAAAGCAGAAGAGCAAACCTTCAAAAAAGTACCAAGATGATTGTGTCGGATTTTTACCGACTAAAACCACCTTCATCGTCATCACCAATATCCTAGTCCCTGGACTAGACAATAATTTATTCTGTGGATTAGAAAATAGTCTATTGTC
Organism: Cochliomyia hominivorax; assembly: GCA_004302925.2. Classification (NCBI taxonomy): domain Eukaryota; kingdom Metazoa; phylum Arthropoda; class Insecta; order Diptera; family Calliphoridae; genus Cochliomyia; species Cochliomyia hominivorax. The sequence continues at coordinate 13,738,988 of PYHX02000158.1, read as the reverse complement.
TGGAGTAAACAATAGTCTAGTCTCTGGACTAGTGAATACTGTAGTTACTGGAGTAGACAATTGTGTTGTTTCTGGACTAGACAATAGTGTAGACTCAATACTAAGCAGTAGTCCATACACTATACCTAGCAATATTCCAGACTCTGTACTAGGCAATAGCCTAATCGCTGAAGTAGACAAAAGTCTTTGGCCTAGAAAATAATGCAGTCTCCAGACCATAAAGCAGTCTCCAGACTGACCAAAGACAATGGATTATACAATGGTTCGGTCTTTAAACCAGACAAAAATGTAGTCTGCGAAGTAGACAATAGATAAGCTTCTGAACTATAAAATATTCTAGTCTTTTGGACTTGAAAATAGCCTTAATGACATATTTACATTTCCCGTATTTTTCAATCAGCAATCCTGAGATACATGACTATTTTCCTCAAACTATTACTGATCCATAACGGGTTAATCATTCATATTTCTCTTATTAAATCGACTTTAATGCTTAACTCAAAACAAAACTAATTAAATTCATATTCATACTCATTATTATTTTAATGTTAAGAAAAATAGTCATATGACATCATAAATAATCATGGAATTTAAACATTTTCAAACCAACACAGCCAAGATATATATAAAAATACTATAATTCCAGATCTCCCATTAAGCTCAACTAGTTGAGGAAATTTAAAAAAAAGTGAAAATCTGTTTTTTTTTTGTTAAGAAAATATTGCAATAAGTGGAAGTCGTAACTACTTAGACCACATTATGTAGTGATAAAATTTTAAGATCCCCAATGCCAAAAGGGATTTTTAGTTTTTTTTTTTTTTTTTTATTTTATGCAGAATCAATATATTGCTTCGCAACAACAATTAAAATGTCTAGCAATTGTTTTAAGCATTTGCAACAGCAGCAACAGCAACACAACGACATAAAAAATAATAATAAAATGTGTTGAAATTACCTGTTTCTCTTTTTCCTTATTTTGTAGTGAATAGTATTGCAATTGTGGATTTGTAAAAAAATGAAGGAAATTGAAGGAGAAAGAGATGAAGTTAATTTTTTGTTGCGTTTTTTTTTTTACTGAAATGCAAAAATCGAAATATATGTTTTGCTTAATTAACGATGTTTGTTGCAAAAAGGAGCGTCAGCTTTAACACTGACTTTTTGGTGTGTGCAAATGTTATATGAATGTAAATATGTAAATATGATTGTGCGAGTCTGGATTTTTTAAATAGTATGAGAGGAATGAAGTATATCTGTGTACTGGTACTTCAGATGTCTGGTCTTTTCCAAACAGTGGTTTCAATTACACTGAAGAAATTTTCACCAAAATTTAATTTTCTCCTAAAACTGTTTTATTTCAGTGAAATTTAACCAGAAGTCTTTGTGAAAAATATGGTCTGTTGTGATATCTGGCAGAATATCTCTTGTTTTCGAGCCCCATTTCCTCAACAAAAATTTCGGTGATTCTAAAGTCTGATTAAGCTCATTTCTCGTCCTATTAGAATCATATTATGTATGAAAACGTGCCAAAAAAAAAAAAAAAACTTCAACACACATAAAATTGCGAAGAATAGAGCTTACAGTACGACATGAAGATTGAACTTAATCGACAGTATGAAGAAGAGTTCGAGTTGCCCGATATGGCGTGCAATTAACACTGCATGTAGTTCGTAATAACAAATCGGTCTATTCGGAATAAAATTCGTTGGAAAGAAGCCTTATAATCGGGAATAATTTGGAATACTTGCTTCGTTGCGAAGGATTGTGTCACAGCCCTTGACCTTGAATAGTTTAAGTTCCTAAAATGGAAGTGATACCATATATCTGCCATTAAAACTTTTTTTAGTGGAAGACTGATCAAATTAGCAAATTAGTTTTTAATTAAAGATTTCTTTAGCTGCATTTCAATTTATTGAATTTTTTTATACAAAAATTATCAATTAAAGTTGTTTTTGTTTTTTACTGCCTCAATTCATTTTCACACAATCAACTTGACAATTGACAATCATTTTCACTAAATATTGATAATTTCAATTAAGTTCCCACTGTGCTCAACTGTCTGTTGGTGGGTTTCTTTTTTGTGGCAGTCCACAATAAGACGAACTACAACAACAATAAAAAGACTCCCTTGTTACACAACCAACCATTCCATCCATCCATCCATCCATCCATACAACCCACCAATACCATGAAATTTTATTTAAAAATATATGTAAATACAAGATGAAATCCTTAGCTACCAAAAATGCAAACATTTCTTAACATGTGTATCTCTCTCTCCCTCGGTTTGTATGTATGCAGATATATATTTATGCTTCATCTGTCTGTTGTATTGTGTCTGTCCATTCATTCATTTGTTTATCCGTCTGTCCGTTCGCTTTTTTATGTTTTTATGTTGAGATTGTGCTTTGGGCCTGCCAACAATCGAAATTTTCGCACATCAGTCATTTACAAGTACAACAAAATATACACGCGTTTTTTAGATATTTTTTCATATTTAATAAAAAACATGTTTGATAAAATTAAGTTTATTAAAGGATTGGAAACAATGGATATTTTCATGTAATAATAAAAAATTGGTATTTTATAAGGTAAATAACTGTGTTTTATAAATGTTACAATTTGAAGAAACAAAGTCGTTACAATTTGTAGAAAACACCTGCTGAAAGTTATCGATTGTTGGTAGAAGTTCGCGTTCAACATGCATGAGCTCAAATAACTTTTAGGCGATGGTTTATGTGATCCAAATTCAGAATCTGGAACTCAACGAAGATGGTTCTTAAACGCAAGAAAAATCTATTGTCATGATAATCTTACTACAATCAAAAGTTTAAAAAATTGAGACCCATAAGAATTGAGTGTGTTAGAGAGTGTAAGCAATGACAAGGGACGAAAATACATGACCAGGAAGAAGTATAATCCTTTATTAAAATAATGTTCGGTCTAAATTGAAACATTGATCACGAATTATTTCCTACAGCCCAGATTATGCCCCTTCTGACTACCATATTTTTCCCATCGAACTTAAAAATCAGAAAAGTTCTTATCTTAAGAACGCAATATTTTTCTTCTGCTTTTAGCTGCGATGAGTTTAGGAGATAGAATTCTGAGTTAATTTTTTACCACCAATAATGTCAAATCAGTTTAAATATATGAGAACCAATTGTTAATGAGCAGGATTATTGTGATAGATTTTAGGATCTTATTGGGTAAATATGCTATCAAATTATTTTCCATCTATTTAGATGCTACTTTTGATCAGAATCACTTCTTGAGTAAATACATATTTTGTCCTACGTCTGGTAGACCGATTGGCTGTTTAACCTATTTTATAGATCGTGAGATATCACGATCAGATTTGGTACATATGAATGTACTAAATCTGTCCATTGACGATAATCCTGAAGAAGGATTTTAAACACATGAAACTCCAAATTCACCATCCCAATATTTTATATGCGTGTGCATTTGTATTACCAAATTCTACGATGGTTGAATAATATTTTTCCATGCCTTCTTTATGATGCTGGTTATTAATACCTCATTATTGCCCTATTTCTTGTTTTTATAAACTTTCAAACTTTCGATCTTCTTAATGTCATTGTTCCTTTACGCTGCGTTTGTGGAGAACAGTTGCCCGGAATCCCCTTGATTTTATGAAACATTTTTGGGTAAGACTGTTTTTTTAATTATATTTGTATTTTCCTTAGGTCAATAATTTCCTGTATCTGAATTGACATTTTTGTTGAAAATTCATTATCGAGATCAACATTACGGTATCTCGAATTCGTTGCCTCTTTAAGTAACAAGAACTCATTTCATTTAAAAATGTTGGCAATGGCATGTTGCTGTTTTTTTTTTTTTTTGAAACAAAAAATGTTGTTGCTGTAGTTTCAGGTGTTGTTATTGTTGTTGTTGCTGTTGCTATTAGCATTTAGTTGTTGCTGTTATTTGTGCTTCCCTTAATTAATAACTTTGCAAGATACTAAAAACTGCTGAAAATCACAAAACGATCGATCGATCGTCGATACATTCAGATGAGGATAAGAAGAAAAAACAATAACAAAAACAATAAACAGCTACAACAGAAACAAAATACAAATGTGTTGTTCACAAAATACTGTTTTTTATGGCAAATCGTTGGTTTGATTATATATTTTTTATATTTTATGTATATTTTTTTTGTTTTTGGGATTTTGTGCTTTAAATCGTCTTGAGTTTTATTTTATACTTTTTTATGGTCCTTCACATTTAACTCCTCTAGATGATGAACATCATCAAATACTGTATCTGCATTTAGTTTTGTTTTCTTTTCATTTCTTTTAATTGTGTAACTTAAATAAAACTTTATGTTTTATTAACTCTATCCTGTGCCGCTTACGAACATCAAATGGGTCAATATACGAATATGAAAATATTATTAGACTTTAACAGTAGTAAATTAACCCCATAATATATTTTTGAAAAGGATATAAATTTAAAAAAAAAGACTTTTAGTATCAGATTAATTTATATTTTTTTTGGAATATTGAAAAAATATTTTTTTTTAAACAAAATGTTTATGATTTTTTGAAAATTTTCAAAGTTAAAGGTTTTTTTCCATAAAAATTTTAATAGAAATTTTATACAAAATAATATCATTAATGTGGGAATTCTGTCAAAAAGTATTTTCCAACTTTTCTTAACTTACTTTGACAAAATTGTTCGCTGGGTTTGCAGGTTTTATTATATTCAATAAAAACTGCTATTTATTGTTAATTCCTATTTTCTGCTTAATTAGCATAATTTTTATTTTCTTGTAAATAGTTACGATTTTTGTTAAATTCATTTAATTAAATATTTACAAAAGGAATTTTAAATAAAAGTTGAAATTAATTGGCAAAAGCAGTCAGTTTGTACCAGAAACTAAATATCGAACATATGAAAATTATTGCGATATTGACCTTCGAGGAACCATATTTAGTAATAAATTACTATTTTAAACATTAAGGATTTTTATTAGATCAAAACTTATTTCCGGGAAGTGACTTTATAAGAAAGCTACAGTCATAACTGAACCGATATTTTTGTATTTAGTTTCGACTGTTAATGGCAATTATAAAAATAATTCTGACGTATTTAATATAAAATTTACAAGCTTAAAGCCCCTTTCCGAAAATGGTGCCCTAAATTGGGGAAGTACAAAAGAATGTATGTACAAAATTTTTTAAAATACTTTAATATTAAAATGTTAATTACTATAGAACGGAATAGGTGACTTATATAGAAACTAATTTTTAATGTGAACCGATCTTAAGTGCAAATTTTGGATCTTAGTGAAAATTTAAATTTTTAGAAAAATTTGATTTTTTCAATTTAAATTTTTAATGAAAATTTAAATTTTTAGTGAAAATATGAATTTTTAATGAAAATTTGAATTTTTAATGAAAATTTAAATTTTTAATGAAAATATGAATTTTTAATGAAAATTTGAATTTTTAATGAAAATTAGAGTTTTTAATGAAAATTGAAATTTTTAAGAAAAATTTAAATTTTTAATGAAAATTTGAATTTTTAATGAAAAATTTGAATTTTTAATGAAAAATTTGAATTTTTAATGAAAATTTAATTTTTTAATGAAAATTTTAATTTTTAATGAAAAATTTGAATTTTAAGTGAAAATTTGAATTTTAAGTGAAAATTTAAATTTTCAGTGAAAATTAAAATTTTCAGCAAAAATTTTAATTTTAAGTGAAAATTTGAATTTCAAGTGAAAATTAAAATTTTCAGTAAAAATTTGAATTTTAAGTAAAAATTTAAATTTTTAGTGAAAAATTGAATTTTAAGTGAAAATTTTAATTTTTAATGAAAACTTGAATTTTTAGTGAAAATTTGAATTTTTGGTGAAAATTTAAATTTTTAATGAAAATTTAAATTTTCAGTGAAAATTTGAATTTTAAGTGAAAATTTAAATTTTCAGTCGAAATTAGAATTTTAAGTGAAAATTTTAATTTTTAGTGAAAATTTTAAATTTTAGAGAAAATTTGAGAGAAAAATTGATTTTTTTAAGAAAAATTGAAATTTTTTGTAAAAAAATTTGATTTTAAGTGAAAATTTAAATTTTTTAGTGGAAAATTGAATTTTAATGATAATTTGAAAAAAAAATTTTTGAAGAAAATTTTGTGGAAATTGTTTCTTTTTTGATAATTTAATTTTAGTGAAAAGATCTATTTTCTAGTGAAAAAATTTTTTTGTGAAAAATACTCTTATCGATGATGAAATATAGTTTTTTCAATTCAAAGTTCTTTTTAAAAATCAATAATACCGGAAATATCAACCGATTCTATTCAAACGTTAACTCAAACCACTTAAGTTCAAAGAAATAAGAATTAAATAATCAAACAAACAAAAATTACAATGAAATTTAAAAAAAAATCCTTTTTAAAAACATGCGCTTTAATCAATATGATCATTAATGCATCAATACTATCATCATTATAAACATTTATTTCGCTTGATTTTTGGTTGCATTTTGTGCGTCTTTTTTTCTCTATATTTTTTCCAATTTCTTTGTTGTTGTCGGTTGAAGTCATTTCATTTGGTAAATGTTTGTTGGAGTGTTTTTTAAGTCTTTTTCCTTTTTTTGGTGGGATCATAAAAATAAATGGTATATGAGACGAATATTGCTTATTTGTTGCAACATTGTACGCAAAAATGATTTTTTTCTCTTTGCAGTTATGTCTGTTGATGATATTATTGTAGATGATGAGGAGAATGCTGTTGATGTTGTTGTAGTTGTTGTTGCTGTTGGTGATGGTTGGAGTGTTGTGAATGCAACAGCAACTATATTACAGCAGCACAAAAAATCACTTAAGTTTCAGTTTATTTTATTATGTTTTTTTATTATTTGTTGCTGTAACTGCTGCTGCTGTTTTTTGAATTTATTGGTTGTGCACAATGGGTTAGAATTTAAAACTGTATAAAAATTATTACAAGTAAAAAAAAATATTACAAAGCGCCAAAGAATGCCCTTGTATTTGTTGTTTTAAATAAATTCATTTCAAACTATTCACGTTTAATTATTAAATTAATTAAAATATGCACTAATTTTGACTCAAATCGCTTCATTAAGGAATAGACCGTATTATCTTCCTTCAAAAGGTTATGTCAACACCGTCTTCTGGTGCTTTGTAATTAAGAAAAGCCACTTAGAAGTCAAAGTTTAATTCCAAAAATTTCTTAAAATACTTTGTTTCTCGTCCTCATTTGTATCAAAACCAGGCCAGAGTAAGAGTTATAGGGGCCTAAAAAGAATCTACAAAAATTTTATTTTTTTGTAATTTGTAAAAGAATTGAAATATATATTGATTTGTTAAACTCAGACATCCATACCTCCGTTTCGAAACAACCTATATAGTGCTTAATCCAAAAATTGTAATTGCAATATCATTTGCTAGATTCTTGCTTAATTAGCCCCCAGTTATCCGAAACTAGTTTGTTAAGCCTTCTTAGATTTCTTCCAAGGAAAAAATTATAAAATTATAATAAATTATAATATAAGAGTTACATATTTATTTTGCAAAATGTTTGATTCATACCCATTGTGAAGTGATATGAAATCACTTTAAAAATGTATTTGTATTTTAACCAAATTATTATGCATTTGTATTAAAATTTACCCTAGTGTGTGTATAAGTAAGTGATTTTCTGTTACAAGTTTTTTTTTGTAGTGAAAATTATCCAACATTTTACAACAGTTATGAGACAAGTTAAATAGTCCATTTGTTGGTCCATTATGACAATGTAGTAGTCAATAACTTTGCTATAAAAATTAATTATGAAATAAGAAGAAATACTAAAAATTTCACAAACACTCATAAGTACATACACTTATATGTGTGTGTATGTGTGCATTTAAATGTAAACGCACATTGACAGCAACAACGACATTTAGTCTTTTTTTTTTTTTTACTGTGAATTGTTTTAAGCTGCTGTTGCCATTAAAATTGCTAACAAATATCCATCCATCCAACATACGAGGGATACAAAAAAAAAGAAACATTTACGAATAGTTGAAAATATAAAAGAGAAGTGACTTCTTTGTGGTGGGTACCCACATGATACGATACTTAACTACTGAAGCAATAAGTTGAGTTGTTTAACATTTATTTCAAGGATGAGACGGTAATAATATTTACTTTTTTATTTAGCTGTAAGAGATTTTATTAGAAATATTTGTAGTAATTTTCTTTTACATTTTCTGATTGAAGATTTGTGTTGAAAATTGGTTTGCATATCGGGAATAGAAAAAAAGATGTTATAGAGCGGAAGAGATTCCATTCATCTTAGTAATAATGAATATGAAGACCAACCGCAGCGTTATTAAGGAAAAATATTTTGTTGAAAAAGAAATAATAAAGATACATTTTTTAGTTTCTATTTTAACGAGGCTGAGGAAAAATTTTCTCCAAAGCTATTTCTCTACAAGGATAATTTAGCTACTTCTGAATTCAAATCGGTTAGATCAAAATGAAATTTAAGCAAAACTTAAATTTCATTTTGATGAGTATTACAGAATCAATTTCATACCCTACACCACCGCAGGTGGTTGGGGCATTATGCGTTTGTGCTGATGTCTGAAACATACAGAAAAAATCGTTTTTCAACCTCCTTTAAGTATACCGTTCGACTTCACTTTTTGAATCGATTTAACGATGTCTGTCCGGCTGACGGCCCGTGTAAACGTTGTGACCATTTGGTACATGCAACTTTTTGACCTTAGGACAAAGCCTATTTAAATTGTTTATGCTCGGTCCAATATTTCAAGTAGTTAACATAAAAATGTCCTCCCAAAATTGGGTTCTAGGGTCAGAAAAGTCCTTAATATAAAGCGATTTTAACAAAACTCAACACAAATAAGTGTTATAATATTCTAAAACGATGTGCCAAATTATGTACGAGTCGGTCCATTACTTTTTATAAATCACATACAAGACCCCTTCCGAATACCTCTTTGAAGAACATAAATTTATATTGTTGTCAAATTAAGGTTTATAATTTCTTCTAGATCCGATATAACCCAACAGAATCATCATTTCTAAAATCGTTCATAAATTTTTTGTAACTGTCGTTTGCAACCAACAATGGATTGTTGGGTATAACATAGTCGGGTTGTGGTGTAGGATATTAAATAGTCTGGCTTGATAGACTATAGCATTTTGATCTCTTTTCTTTAATAAATCTTGATCTATTGATAGGCCGCATGGATTTGTATGAAATTTAATACAATGATAGCAGAAAGTTTAGCATTATATTTTTGGAACCATAAAGGATTTATGAGCGGATTTATACAGCTGACATAATTCTCCCAACTAAATTTCGCTAGTTTTTATATGTATAAACCAAACAATGATTCATTTAATAATAAATATTTCTCTAAAATCATCAAACACAAAACCTTCTTAAATCGTTCAAAAAGATATATCAAAGATTTCACAACCTTTCTAAGTACTAATATAATTCCAGTTATCGTATATGGATGTTACTTTTCAAATCTTAAACAATTCTTAACTAATTAGTATGTTTTAAATTTTCTTTCAGATTTTTTCTCAATAATTATTTATTTAATTTACCACACAAGTACAAACTTAACAAGTTTATGTGAAACACTCACATATACACATATACATATGTATATGTGAGTGTATATATACATATACACAGACGTAATAAAAGTCAATTATTTGTTTGATTTAAAATTATTTGTTTTTTGTCTCGCACTTGAAAATTTCACTGATGATTTTCTCATCGTTTGTCTGTTGTCAAAACCATGATTGTTTTTACAGAAGCATGTAAAATGTTTGTTTTTGTGTGAACCAATCCACACACACTCACGCATAATATTAAAAATCTTGGGAAAGAATTGTAAATTAGTAGTTAATTGTTTAAATAAGAATATTTACTAAAAGGAAATGGAAATTTAAAATAAAATTGGAATTAAATAATTTTCGCATAAAAGCTAAAATGTTTGGTGAAACATTGATTTTTTAGTGAAAAAATTTGAAAATTTTTGAAAATTAAATTTTTAGTGAAAATTAAATTTTTAGTGAAAATTAAATTTTTAATGAAAATTAAATTTTTAATGAAAATTAAATTTTTAATGAAAATTAAATTTTAAAAATTGAAATTTTAGTGAAAAATTGAAATTTTAGTGAAAAATTTAAATTTTAGTGAAAAGTTGAAATTTTAGTGAAAATTGAAATTTTAATGAAAAAATTAAATTTTGATGAAAAATGGAATTTTAGTGAAAAATTGAATTTTTAGTGAATAATTAAATTCTTATTGAAAAATTGAATTTTTATTGAAAAATTGAATTTTTAGTGAAAAATTGAATTTTTAGTGAAAAATTGAAATTTTAGTGAAAAATTGAATTTTTAGTGAAAGGTTGAATTTTTAGTGAAAAATTGAATTTTTAGTGAAAAATTGAATCTTTAGTGAAAAATTGAATTTTTAGTGAAAAATTGAATTTTTAGTGAAAAATTGAATTTTTAATGAAAAATTGAATTTTTAGTGAAAAATTGAATTTTTAGTGAAAAATTGAATTTTTAATGAAAAATTGAATTTTTAGTGAAAAATTGAATTTTTAATGAAAAATTGAATTTTTAGTGAAAAATTGAATTTTTAGTGAAAAATTGAAATTTTAGTGAAAAATTGAAATTTTAGTGAAAAATTGAATTTTTAGTGAAAAATTGAATTTTTAGTGAAAAATTGAATTTTTAGTGAAAAATTGAATTTTTAGTGAAAAATTGAATTTTTAGTGAAAAATTGAATTTTTAGTGAAAAATTGAATTTTTAGTGAAAAATTGAATTTTTAGTGAAAAATTGAATTTTTAGTGAAAAATTGAATTTTTAGTGAAAAATTGAATTTTTAGTGAAAAATTGAATTTTTAGTGAAAAATTGAATTTTTAGTGAAAAATTGAATTTTTAGTGAAAAATTGAATTTTTAGTGAAAAATTGAATTTTTAGTGAAAAATTGAATTTTCAGTGAAAAATTGAATTTTCAGTGAAAAATTGAATTTTTAGTGAAAAATTGAATTTTTAGTGAAAAATTGAATTTTTAGTGAAAAATTGAATTTTTAGTGAAAAATTGAATTTTTAGTGAAAAATTGAATTTTTAGTGAAAAATTGAATTTTTAGTGAAAAATTGAATTTTTAGTGAAAAATTGAATTTTTAGTGAAAAATTGAATTTTTAGTGAAAAATTGAATTTTTAGTGAAAAATTGAATTTTTAGTGAAAAATTGAATTTTTAGTGAAAAATTGAATTTTTAGTGAAAAATTGAATTTTTAGTGAAAAATTGAATTTTTAGTAAAAAATTGAATTTTTAGTGAAAAATTGAATCTTTAGTGAAAATTGAATTTTTAGTGAAAAATTGAATTTTTAGTGAAAAAATTGAATTTTTATTGAAAATTTTAATTTTTAGTGAAAAATTGAATTTTTAGTGAAAATTGAAATTTTAGTGAAAAATTGAAATTTTAGTGAAAAATTGAAATTTTAGTGAAAAATTGAAATTTTAGTGAAAAATTGAAATTTTAGTGAAAAATTGAAATTTTAGTGAAAAATTGAATTTTTAGTGAAAAATTGAATTTTTAGTGAAAAATTGAGTTTTTAGAACGTTTAATTTGTTGGTTTGATTTACATAAAATTTCATGAGTACATACCAGAGCGCTGTATTATTAAGCGTTTTGAATCAAACTACATAGCTTACAACGGAACGTAGGCTTAGGTACCCGAAGTAGCATATCTTTGATATATGAAAAATTAACTGACCATGTTTTCCAAACGAAAACAATTGAATTTAAATTCATATAAAGTTCTATATATCCAATTAAGGTTCCCATAGCTCCCATTCCTTGCAGTTTTTGAAATATATTTTTCTGAGTAACAATCTTACAAGGGTGTATAATTCTTTAAACTTGGTCTATATAGGCTCTGATATCGTTTGGCAGAATGAAAATTTAAAAAATGTAATTTTGTAATTTTTTTTTAGAATATTGAAATTTTAGTGATAAAATGAATTTTAAGTGAATAATTTAATTTTGTGAAATACTGAATTTTTACGATCAGTATATTCGGTCAACAGAAGCCATAAATTTCTGTCGTAAACGCTCGACTTCATGTTGCAAGACGGATAATAAACAATTTCAGAAATATTAAAGGAAAATTTTTGCTCACCCTCCGTACAGCCAAGACCTTAAAACCGAAGAAGATGGGTAAAGTATTGGCTAAAGATGATTTAGCTTCTCTAATGGTTATAAAGGCAATATCAAGGATGCCACCAGAAAGTATATATTTTCTAGCATCATATCAAGATCTAGGTTGATTTTGTCATTTTCGTTCTTCTGTCTATTGGAAACACTTAATCGCCCACACCACAGACCAGTATCCCAGACAACCATAAAAATCAAACAAAAAAACTATTGTACATACGGAATCTCGATTTTATAGGTTCTTTTAGTCCAAAATATTTAGCAGCGAAATTATCGGATTTAATTTTAAACTGTTTTCTGTATTTATTTCATTATTCTCCAATCACCATTAAAGGGATAAATTGGGTGGTTGTAGTTCGTCAAGGTCATATTAATAATATTTTCTATTTATGCGCAAATTGTTTACAGTCATTTAGGAGACGATTTTCAAGATTCAAGGTTTTGAGAACTTAAGAAAATATTCTGAGAAAAGCTTGGTTCATTCCAATAGGCATATTATGAAAAACGGCCTGATAATGTGATTGTGAATTGATCTCTGTAACATTTAAGTGTTGTTGAAGCATATTTGACGGTTTGCATGTAAAACCAAAAAATCCATATTCTTTTAGGGGATTAAAAGTATAAATTATCTGAATTTAGTTTTCACAAAATCTTAGTTTAACCTCAATTCCTTGTTATGTCAATTACAAATCATATTCTTTTCACAATTTAAAATCATGTTTTGTAATTCATACTGAAATTTTGAAGAAATACCAACACTTTAACAAAATATCACTGCAACATGTTTTATATTTGATGTCATTTGACATCGCTTGTCAATAAATGTCCAGTATGTAATTTTTTTGCAACCTGTAAGAAAAAATGTTAACATTCACACCAAATCAAAATACACTTTGCACTATGGGAAAATAATATAATTGATTTTATATTTTTGTTAAAACAGAACTTCATAAAAAAAAACATAAAATGTCAAACATTGTTAATTTATATTTAATTAATGAACCATAAGCCATGTTTACTCAAATCGACACAAGACAGAGGTGTTTTGGAATCAAATAAAACTTTTCCTTTCATAAGACAAATAAAAACAAAAAATAATAATTTCAAATATTTTGTTTGTTTGTCCGAAAGAATTCTGAAGATGTTTGTTTTATGTTTATTTTCTATAAACAAAATATTTGTTTCGGTAAACAAAACATACAAACAAACAAACAAAGAAAACATTTACGGATGATTACCATTGATTTGTTAAACAAAATTTATTTATTTATTACACAACATCCTCGTCTAACGTCAGCAACTGGTAATTTTTCTTAAGTGTAGTTTTTTTTCTTATTTTCGGAGTTGTTTTTGTTAATTTTGTATTATTTTCTTTAATTTTCAACAAATTCCCACATGAAATCAATTTCATATTATCGCTTTTATAAGTGTTTATATATTATAAGCATGACTGAGTTTTCATATCATGCATGCATGTTCACTTTTATTTGGATTTCAATTCTTGCTTTTTATTTTTTCTTTCTATGTATTTAATTTTTCGTTTAGTCTTTATTTTTGCACTTTAAAGCTTTGAACGTTTTGGTCAGTCTTAAAAACCAGCATATAATTGATTTTTTTATGTTGTACTCTACGCTGTTATAGGAGAGGTATTGTACTTCTAAACTGAGCTTGTAACTTACATAAAGTATATTTCTCTTCCCTCGCAATCTTCATCAAAATAGTTTTTCTGAAACTTCTCTTTTTCAATGGATTTTACAAAGTCCGTTTTCTATCTTGGAATATCTGCTAGTCTTCCTAATGATTGTATTAAACTGCAGCCTGAGATTGTAGCTAACCTGAGGTATTTAAGGATATATGGTCAAGGTATCATTTATCAATACCAAGGCAATAAGGTTCTTAACAGGTATCTAAATGGCATGAAATCTTCTACGGGATGGCAAACATTCGAATATTGCGCTGGTCTGGGTGTACAGACACGGGACTAATCTGGACAACCTCACAGATGGAGACACTGATGGTCCGTTTGAAATGTATAGAGGATGAGCACTAAGCATTACCGCAGGACTGATGAATAAATAATGTGTCTGTTTACCAGGATGATATGATTAAGATAGATGGGGCAAGAACCTCTTGGTGAACACAATTGATGCGGTATTTAGAATTTGTCACTTTAAAATACATGCAGCGATAATGGGTCTTTCTTCGAACAATTTTTGCAGGAGTTGGAGCTATAGAAGCAAGGAGAAAGAGAAAACGATTTCTTTTCCTTTAAGCCAATTCCTTGCTTATTTTAGCCGCAGTTTGTTGTGATATCTGACAGCTTTGGTGGCTACTGATTTGAGCAATATTTGTGGTTTTATTCGCAATTTCGGAAGCTATCATGACGGAATTACTGTAATACTGATAGCTTAACCAAATGCAGCACTCATCCATCTATCTTTTTTGCTTCAAATCTAAACATCTATCTACCTACTACCTTTTTATACCTCTCTCGTTAGACTTACAACTTACATTTTCGCTTTGCCCTCATCTACACTTTGTCCTTTTAAGTAATATTTAGAACCCAAGTGACCCACATGCTACACCTAACCTAACCATTTTTGAAGGTCTTCTCAAGGGCAGCAGATGAACGGTTAAAGAAATTGAATATACGATTTATCCCAATTAGCACTCCCTTAACTCTGGCCATGGATCCAATTTCCCAAAGTTATAATACTTTTTTCCTCTACATTTTTTATAGAGATAAAGGACTATTTATACAATTCTATTGTTATGAATGAATTTTTGGAAAATTTTTAAAATATCAACATACACAATATGGCCAATTTCGGAAGACAACCGACTGTGCCCCGTACTAGGTAAAGCCTGACAATTCCTTAGCCCTGTGGAATTTCATTAAGCTTTCTCTAACGGTACAAGAGCTAAAAATTTATTTCCAAAAAATCAATTTGGACACACTCTGTAAGGTTTAATGATGTCTTTCCTTCCATCTTACTGCTGGTTTATTAAAGTTGGAAACAAACTGCAGGTTCTAATAATGATCAGTGATTGTTAGGTTTTGTTCCATATTTTGACAAATTTCATTGGACTCAGAATCTCTAGTTAGTAATGCCACACTTGCAACAGCTTATAAGTCATAATTTACGTGACTGTAATGTGATCACGAAGCAGGTGGCAAGGTGAGTTTATATAAAGCTAGACCTGCTAGTTAAATCAACGCTAAGATCGAATATGTCGAATATTTGGTGAGTTGAGAGACAACTGATTCGTTTGAATAAACCAGACTATTCTATCAGACACGAAACAATAATATTCTATAGTGACAAGTCTCGGACACTTGTTATAAGATTGACCACTTGTCGTAAGCCGAAAATAGTGCAACTAATTTTTATAAAAAAGCAAAACGCGTCTTTAAGTTCAAATTAAAAAGCCAAATATCTCTTAAACTATAAATATTTATTAGTAAAGATCTCAACAAAAACACTATTTTAAAAATATTAACAGTCGATTAAGATGTAACGGATTAAATTAAGGAATTAGTGCACCGGGCCTATTGGGTTCATAAATTTCAAATTTGAAACCTAAAGTCATGTATACCTTAACAGTTAGTGTGAGAAATTCCATTCAAATTGGACTAGCTTTTCGGAAGATATAAAATTATTGCATTTCTTCATTTTATTGTAACTAAAAACTTCGCGAAAATAGGTCAAAATTTAACTTTAGTTTTGAAGATAAAAATTTTTAAGGTCTCTATTACCAGAACTCAATTTAAAAAAAGTCTAAAAAAGTTTAACACATAACGAATCTGAATTTTTATCGCTAGAGATATCCAACTTATAGAACTTATGGACCCAGCCCTGTTGAGTCTGAGCTCAAAATTTCATTAAAATTAATTTAATTCATTTCTATTTCATTTTAGAAATGAGTATATCAAAAATATATATCTGACTATGTGACTCCCTTAGAGTTGTAGTAAACCTCATATATCTGTTTAAACCATATATAATTTATTTTCCGCTTTCCTCTTCTCTGCTTTGAAATAAAAGAAAAATCTTAAACAAAACAACAACAAATATCAACAATTTTTATAGGTTTCATAATACCAATTAAAAGATTTTTTTCTTTTCAAATATAAAAATACAAAAAAAAATATGTTTATTTTTCTTTAGAGCTCTTAAAAAGAACCTGTTATTTACTTAAGGAAAATGTATTTTTTCCATCACAGATTTTTTCTTTAAGACAAAAAAATAGGAGGACAAAAAACCGTCCACTTGAAAAGGCGTCCACTCTAATAAGTCTTATTTATTGGTTATTGGATTAATGATATATTTTGAAATATCTGCTGCGTTTATCATAATTGAAAAATGTTGCAAAAATCTCACATTAACTCATATTAGGTGAGGCAGAGAGGTAGAGAGAGAGGAAGAGAGTGAGGAAAAGAAATGAGGAAAATCAATAACATTTAAGTGGCTCTAAAATGTTTTTGCATTAATTGCAACTAATTTAAATCATGTTATTTTCGGTTAACTGAAATTGATATTAATTTTCGTTGCATTTTGATAGACAGGATGAAACGGAATAAATATATATTAAAGTGAGAGTGTTTCTCTTATTTCTTATATAATATTAATGGTATTTTTATGCTTGACTTTTTGAAGATAATTATTGAATAATCAACATTATCATCAGTCAAACATTCTTCGCTTTTAGGCGAGATGAAAAGCCCAATTAGGAAATAACAGGAAATATGTTTTTTTCAATTAAAATTATTTTAAAGCAGAAAGTTTAATTGAAAATATTTAAAATATAAAAATATTTATTGTATGATTTAATTTTTAAATATCTTATAGTGTATTGGATATTTTTTCTTTCCAGATTTAACGTTTTTTTTCTACTATGGGAATGTGTTAATGATTAGTTTATTTTAAATAGATTTTAATTTTACCAAAATTGTAATTTTCAAACTTCCTTTTGTCACCGAAAATTTTGTTTATGGTGAACATTAAACATATTTAAAAACTCTTATAACATAACATAACATAACACACTCGCAAAAGGATATAATATATAATAGTTTTTCTTAACTTATTTATATTTTTGGCTAAAACTTTATTTTATTGAACCGATATTGATAGTTTTTTGAATGTTAATGAAGAACATATAGCTCAATGCTACGCAAAATTTTAATCTAATTTGTCGATTTAGACACGCAGAGAAAAAATATGTTTGCGTTAACCATAAACAAGTAGCATCATATTATTGTTATTATATATTATTACCGTAACTAAAATATTTGTTTTTTCGTTTTGTGATTACGCATTAATAACAATAGTTATTGTTATTACGACAAAAAATATTGTTATTGTAATAAAATGTTTGCTTATTCCTATTGTGATTTCATATTAATAAAAATAGTTATGATTATCGCTACTAAATTTATTTTTATATCAATAACAATTTTGTTTGTTTGCAGTGTTATTTTGCGTGGACAAAAATAGTTATTGTTATCGTTTGTTATCGCCACTAAAATGACTCTTATTGCCACTAAAAATATAGTTATTCTAATAAAAAATATTGTTAGTTCAGTAATGCGACCACAATATGCTTTTTTTATTTAATAAAAATAATTTTATTACAGCAAAGAAATTGTCATAAAAATACAATAAATTCAAATTACAACAATAAATATTTGCCGCGAATATATGTTTGCGACGAACATATTACGTAATGACATTCCTCTGCGTGTAGCTGACAATTTTATAAAAGTTCGTCCCTTGAATACAGAGGGGCTTCAAATATCGTTCTATATCTTTTAATATATTAAACCGATTTCTCTGTTTTTAAAATGGAAACTTCACAGAACAATAACAAATTCCCGTGCCAAATTTCATTGAGCTCTGTTAATTACTGTAGATGTGAATATGCCAATCGACTCAGATGCAATAGTTCGACAGAGTCTCGTTATACATTAATTTCAGGTTTTTTTCGGGAACAAATTAGCTTGAACAGATCCAACGTTCAGTTGCAACCAACAAGTTCAAGTAAAGAACTTTAATAAAATTCTTTATTTTAAATCGACATATTAGAACAAAATTTGCTTTGGTATTAAGTTATATGTATCTCATTACAATTACAAAAATCGATTCAAATAAAAACCTATAATTTACCTGCATTTACCTCACACAAGTGGAGAAGAGGATATATTACCTTGTCATTCCCATGTGTAATGTCAAGATGGAATCATCTAAGACCCCATAATGAATATATATTTTTGCATCATATCAATTTTTTATCCATCAGTATTTTTTATTAGTTCGGAAGAAAAAGTTATAGAGCGATATCTGACACAACCTTCTAAAACTGAAAAAATGTGAACATTTATTATGACTAAACGGCTTCTTCAATTTTTTTGAAATTAGTCAAGCTGACATTGCCTCCAGCGAGAAACTTTATGCGTTATAAAATTTTGAATAGGGCATGGAGTATTAGTATCCCCTTAACAAACCATTAATACATATAAATGAAACTGTTGCATGATATGCAATGAAATTTGGCGCATATATCACGTAACTTTGGGATAAGGGAATCTAAAAATGGAAATTTCAATATGTTCCATCACTTATTTCCACAGTGATCGGTGTTAAAAATTCGGAATAGCCGAATATAGCGTATTTAATGTTATAAATGATTTAATACCTTTTAAAAGTTAAATTTTTACTTTCTTTAACAAAAATTTTTCAGCATTATTTCATTTTTATTCTTTTTAAATGATTTCAAAAAATGTATAATTAGTTTTTGTTTTTATGCAAAATTTTAAATATCTAAAAGATATATTTGTATAAATTTTATAAATACACATACATTTACAAATTATTAAAACAATTATTATTATATTCTTCTATATACCAAATCCAAGAGATTAAAAAGTAGTTTTATGCTAATGATGACACAAAGTGCTAATTACCCCCTGCTGATCAACATGATCAATACAATACACATATAATCACACATTTGAAATACCAGAAAGAGAAAATAAATCAAAAGAATCACATAATATTTCACTTCAGTAGTAACGAATTTATTATATAATTTTGATATATTATGAGACCAACTTCAAAAACAGGTGCTTCTCAGAACCAGCGATTTCTTTATTTATATTCCATTTAGCCTTAAAAGGGGAAAAAATCCAGAGTTTTGAAAATCAATTTACCATTTCATCAATATTCTTAATAGTTTATTATACTTCAAATGTATTTACTTATTGATGTGACATAATTTACTACTGGGGTTTTCTAGTTTTTTTTCTTCTTCTTTATTATTATTTCATTTAACGATTTTTTGTTTGTTGGATTTTTGAAAAGAAAATGAAACCCCGCCTTGTGAATTCCAAGAAATAGAGAATTTTTACTATGACGAAACAAAAATCCCATAAGAAAATAATAAACGCAAATTGTAAAAATGTGTTAAGTGCACATGTGGTCAAAGAAGATTATTAAGGGTATTCACGTTAATAAGTAAAAAGCTCTTGGAGAAAATATAATAAATTTAAAAGAAAATGGACAAAATCTATTTGAGAACAATTCAGTTAATATTTGTTAAAAATTCCATAAGTTCATATCTAATCCTGAATACCCCTCTTATATTTTTACCATCTATGATTGTAAATAATAATAAAACATAAGGAAAAGCTATTTTGCAGAAATAAGCTAAAACTTTAAATGAGTTTTAAGCTTATTTCATTTTTGTTTTCATTCTTCTTTCCCAAACGCCAATAAAAAGGAAAATAAACCAACCATTAAAAAGAATAGATCATCATTACCATTGTCGACCGACATGATCATGATCATTATCATGATCATCATCATCATCATTGTCAGGAGCAAAAGCAGCAGCAGTAACAACAATAATAATAGTCACATGAATGCGTATAAAAGAAATAAAAACGACAAGTGTAGAATTTTTTCCACACATTCATGTAAAGCCAAACACACATAAACTCACACACGCACACACACAGCAATGAATTTTATACAAAAAACTTTTAGTATTTTGTCTACATTTTAATATGTAATATATGTATGTAAGTAAACATACATATGTATGAATACATGTGTATATGTATGTAAAATGAAATAAAGTGTATTACACACCTAGTAAACGCGCGTTGACGAACTGACAGCCAACTCCATTAAAATTGGCATGATGAGCGCGCAAAAAATCCATAAAATTATTTTATTATCAGAAGAGGAGTCAGTCTATGAGCGGTATTTATATATATAGAATATTATGTTGTTATTATTGCTGCTATTGTTGTTATTGTTGTTTTTGTTGTAGTTATAATTATGTGGCGTTTTAATTTTTTAAAGGTATAAAGGATTTATAATGACGTTTGCAACGTATAGGCTTTTCTGCCAGATTATAAAAAAATATATGTGTGTCTGTATGTAAGCATATTGTGACAATTAATATGTAACCAAATTCTTTTGTATCCACTGGGAATCTTAATTATTGAAAATATTTGACAATGATACTTGTAAATATTGATTATTGATTTTATTAAAATGTCTTGAACGAAAATACAAAATAAATATTTTAAATTCTTTTTGTAATCGAAAACGACAGACATTTTTGAAACGATCATTTTAAATGTTACAAAATAAAATTTTTTAATACGCAGACTAAAACCCGAACTAGAACATGTATCAGAATCTGAACTATAATTAAACTAAAACTATAAAGCTTGAACCAGAACCTGAACTAGAATTAAACTACAACTAAAAATAGCTGAACTAGAACCCACACTAGAATATTAGAACCTGAACGAGAACCCAAAGTAGAAGCTGAATTGGAATAAAACTGGAACTGAACTATAACTGAACTGGAATTGAAACTAGAACTAAACTAGAACTGAACTAGAACTGAACTATAACTAAACTATAACTGAACTAATTCTGAACTAATTCTGATCTAAAACTGAATTTCAACTTAACTAGAGTTAAAACTAGAACTGCAATGGAACTGAACTAAAACCAAACAAGAACTAAACTACAACTGAACAAGCATTGAAACTAGAACTGAACTAGAACAAAACTAGACAACAAGAACTGAAATCGAACATAACTGGAACTGAACTAGAACTGAACAAAAACTGAACTACAACTGAATTATAACTGATCTTCATTCCAAGTTCTATCCGATTCTGAGAGTTTTTAAGTAGCGCCCCGTTCTTTCTCCTTTATCAACTCAAATTTCAGCCATTTTTTCTTAATGATTTTAGGACATAAAAATCATTTTTATTGTAAAAAATTCTTCGTGAGCTATAAATTTCTTTGACATTTGTTATGTTTGTTAAACAGTAGTATTTTTAAATGATGAGCAGATTATATTTGTTTTTACTCTCTCGTAACACCTAAAATTCTATACTTCAGTTATAAGCAACAACTGCAACAAACAATTTCCATAAAATCTTCAAAATTGTAGGAATTTATGTTATTAAAATTTTATGCCACATTTTTTTATGTTCGTGTATTAACACTTTTGTGAAAGTGTGTATAGAAGCTGATGAGGTTGAGGTATTTAATTTGACATGACTAGAGCAAAAGATAAGGTTTATTCCTTTATTGTATATATAATAAAAATCTTTTATTATGTCAGTAAAATCATGAAAGGAAACTTCAATGAGTAAGTGTTTTACATTATATACATTATGTAAACAAAAGGAATTACATATCACTGATTTAACCTAAAATTAATGTTTGAAAAATGTTGATCTATTGAATCTTCCGTAAATAATGCAAAAATTTATAAATTATTTTTTTAATGAATTTATTTTTTAATTTCAAACTATTGTGTAAACAATTTTGCATGATTGAGAAAACAATTTTACATCGCTGTGTAAACAATTAGAAATTTTCAACTTTTATTTGTAGTGGTTATATTTCTACAAGCTATATCATTTATATAGTTCACATTTAATACATTTATTATATTTTCATATTTTTCCGCGTATCACTTCTAAACCTTTTTACTTGTTTTACATGCTGCTCATTAAAATTTTAAACAATTTAATTTTTAGTCTTTCGTTTTAAAAAATTATATAAATTTTACTATTAGTGCATCCTCAATAATGACAGCATTACCTCTTCCACTTAAAAGACTTGTATTTCCTTATAATCTTCTGAAATAACAACAACAACGAAAACAAAACACATTCTTAAAAACTCATTCATTATGTCAACAAACAGTTCATAATAAACTGCAAAAATGTTGAAAAATAATAAAAACTATGACAACAAGAGAATAAACAGTAGAATGAACAACAACAACAACAAAAAATTGAAGTACTATTAACCCACATCTTTAACACGATCATAAATTATTATATGCATCTGAAACTTTAAGCAATAATAATAGCAACAACACAAAAAAAAAAACAATAATAATAACAAAAAACATTATCTAAATAGTAAAAAATGTATACAAAAGAACATATGAATAAAATAAAGTGGCAACATGTTGACTTGAAAGTTCACTAAAGTCCCTTCTACAAACGCAATAACAGAAAAATAGAACTTCAAACTATAGACTTTACCCTTTTAAAGTAACAAAAGATGTAATGAAATTAACCTCAAATGTTCTTGATTTTCTAATCCAGTTTATTTCAGATCTGGTATGTGTCTAGTTCATTACTAGTTCGGTTCTATTTCAATTCAAGTTCAGTTCTAGTTCAGTTCTATTTCAGTTATTTTCTCAGTTCTAGTTCAGTTCTCATACGATTATTTTCTTAGTTCTCGTTTCAGTTTTTGTTCATTTCTACTTCAGTTATTTTCTCAGTTCTAAATCAGTTCTAGTTCATTCTGGTTCAGTTCTACTTTAGTTCTACTACTGTTATGGTTCAGTTCTAGTTCAATTCTAGTTCAGTTCGAGTTCATTTCTAGTTCAGTTCGAGTTCAGTTCTAGTTCAGTTCAGGTAAAGTTCTAGTTTAGTTCTACTACAGTTCTTTTCTCAATTCTAGTTCAGTTCTAATCCAGTTCTTAGTTCTCGTTTCTCGTTTCTATTTCAATTCTAATTCAGTTCTTCTCTCAGTTCTATTTCAATTCTAATTCAGTTCTTTTCTCAGTTCTAGTTCAATTATGGTTGAGATTTGTTGTTCATCTAGAGGGAATTTTACGTTCGACGATGTGGCATTCTAAATTGTTGAATTTTTTCCAATTCATAGCTTTCGCAATATTTGTAAGATTTTCATTTTTATTTTTGCAACTTAGTTTTTGCCATAAGTTTGTTTATGTTTTTATTGCCAAATGAGAACAAAAACAAAGAATAAAATAAGACAGTAACAACGAAAACATCCAAAGAAACAATTTAACATTCAAAACAAAAAGAAAAAAAAAACATCCGAAAGATGAGGTCGCAAAAATAAAAACGTTTCGCTGGATTTGTTTTTCTAATATAAAGAAAATTTGCCCAGCAACAAAAAAGAATCACACAATAACAACAAAAATCCAATGCCACAAAACATATTCTCAGGTCTGAATGTTGTTTGAAATAAAGAGATTTCTACTGTTTACAACAAACACGTACTCTGTTTTGGCCAACAACAAAACATAACACACATCATCTCTTCTAAATCTCTAACAATTCTGACAACAAACAACAACTTGCAACAAAAAAATAAGAATTGTTGTGTGGAAATTGCTCGAAAATACTATAACAGACAATAAAAGTAGCTGGAGTTGCAGCAGCAACAACATAAAGAAATATAAAATTACATTAGTGGCACACTTTGTGGTTGGTGTTGCATACAAAATAATATATAAACAGCAACAACAGTTTTTTCTACTTCTTCTTCTTCTTCTTTCTATATATGTTTAATGGAGCAACATCATCTTGTTTTTTTGTTTTTTTTGTTAGTTTGGAATCTCAACTTAACTGAAATGAAATGAACTGAACTGTTCAGAGAACGAACGCATTTGTATGTTTAGCAACATGTTTGTGTAAAACTGTTGCTTGTTGTTGTTGTTGCTGCTTTTAAACAAAACATAAGATGAAAAGAATTTTATTTAGTATCTTAGTGGGTGCTTTGATTATAGAAGGGGAATTCTTCTCTGGAATCATGGGTGAAAAGAAGTGGTGGAAGGGAGGGAGGTAGGATTTCTAAAGGAAGTATTGATAGTGATATTGAATTTAAGTTACAGCTTGTTTAGTGTATGGATTTTTGTTTAGTTTTAAACTATAAAATCATGACTGAAATACAGTGTTTACACTGAGGAATTTATTTAATATGCAGAAAGGTAGAAAATATTTTATTTTGTAAAATTAAGAATAAATTGTAATTATCATTTCGCTTTTGTTATTATTTCAGGAGTTATTGATTATGGATTTTTTTAAAATTTATATTCAAAATAAATCGATTAGGAGAACTGTGTGTTATAGATATTTTAGTGGAATTTCAAATGACATAGAAACTTATGGAAGATAACTAAATTTGATAAGAGTAAACCTTATTAGTAAAGATTTTCAGCAGAGGTATTAACTTCCTACATACATGTTTGGTATCTGTTAAACGTTAGAACTTGAGGATTCACAATTTGAAAAGAAAACATTAATCGAATGTCATTTAATGTGACACATTTCTGAAGAAATTAAAATTTCGATTTTTTGCTGTTTCTTTAAAAAAATAAAATTTATATTTAAAATTTAATAAAATGAAGGATATTTATTTCAAATTTAAACACAACGCGAATCAGGAATTAAAAGGATTCCCACTCTTCTCACAGAAAAGAAAATAAATTTCGAAAAATATAAAAATTTAGACCATTTTTTTTAAGTTTCAAATTTAGATTAATATAACTATTTAAAAGATTCATATATAAATATGGTTATTGGTACAATATTTTTTAAGGTTTTGAAAGGAAATTGGCAATAATTAAAAAAATATCAGACCTATAATAAGTCCTTAATCTAAAGACTTAAAGTGGAAAGGTTAAAAATAGGTTAGACATTTATTTTGGCATTTTTGAATACAATGAAAATATAAAAGATCACCAATACATATAAAAATTTTTGAAGAATTATAGCAACAATCTACATAGAATTTTTTTGTCTTCATTCACAAATGAATTTTTGGTGAAAATTTTGGAGGGTCGCAGACTACGCCCCTGACTACATAGGCAGTTGAATCAACTCCAAAATACCTCACCTCTAACCATGTGATATTCCAAGCGGTTCAAAAGTTACATAATAATTTCTAAAAAATCGATTTAGACACACTGTGCAACTCAGATGCAAAATATTAAACGATATCTGAAACTATTACCTATTTATCGATTTAAAAGGAAATTGTTAATATTTAATAATAAATGTGAGAACAAGTTGGAAAATACAACTGTAAGAGAATACCTTTCCTTAATGACCTGATCCAAAATAACGTTGTCTATAACATCTTGCCATTATCATCCACGAAATTGCTGTAACAGTTTCAGAGATATGTGATATTAAAAAATGGATGTGAAAAATTATTTTAATTTAAAGTATTTATTTCGTGAAATTATCCTTAAAAGTTTCAGGGAAATACTATAAGCAAAATTGCGTTCGTCTATTAGATGGATACCACTTCCCCACGTCTAATCCGTAAATTTTATAGTCTACAATATTACGTTGTTTCGGGAGATTTCATGAATCTATTACAGACATATG
The DNA here is from genome assembly GCA_004302925.2 of Cochliomyia hominivorax. Lineage (NCBI taxonomy): Eukaryota > Metazoa > Arthropoda > Insecta > Diptera > Calliphoridae > Cochliomyia > Cochliomyia hominivorax. Next base: position 13,713,047 of record PYHX02000158.1, on the reverse strand, counting down.
CGATATTAACTGTTTCGTTTATAGGGGGATACCCCTTTCCCGTGCCATTATTAGCGTGCCAAATTGAATTAGTTATGTAATCACAATCGTTGTTCAATTTTTCAGGTTTAGGAGGTTGTTTCAGATATCGGTCTGTATATTTTTCATATTAAAACCGGTAAAGTTTTAAAAAGGAAACTTTCTGGGACAATAACAAATTTCATTGAGTTTTGTCAATTATTGTGGATGTGAAAGTGCCAAGAACAGACAGACAGACGGGCAAAGCTAGATCGATTCCGATTTTAATTTCATGCAAGATTGATTTCTTTTTGGAGTTAATCACGGAATGACAAACTTAATACAACCTCGTCACTACTTATGGTGGTGAAGGGTATACAAATTTTAAATTACTCGTTTAATAGAAAAGTTCAATAGAATCAGTGGAACTAAAAGATCCCATATAAAAGAATATTTACATTTTTATCGATTTTTTCTGGTAAAAGTATTAAAGATGTAAAACAATTAAAAGGAGATATTGTAATGATTTTTCGACTTTTATTTCATAGTGTAAACACTTCACTTCATTTAAGTGTTTCTGTTTCTGTTTTCATGTGGATTTTCAAACATTTAATTATTTTGTTAAAGAAACAGAAATTGTACATTATAACACTGTTGCACTTTTAGTTAAGATAATATTTGATGTTAGAAAAAAAATTTTGAAAGAAAAAAATAGAAAAACACTTTATTTAGATTGTTGTGGTTGTTGGCTCACACTCAATGTTACTTTAACACTATTTAACTATTTCTTTACATCTTTTATTTTATTTTTAGTATTTTTTTTCTATATATAAAAATACATATATATTTCCATAACATCATTTGAGTAGTTGACTTACCAACCTACCGAAAAAAAGGGGCCGCACATCTAAACTTTTTCATATGGAATTGTTTTGTGGTTTAAAGTCATGTGTTACATGCTCGAAACATAACTCAGGTTAGACATCAGGCGTGATTAAGCTTTGACAAGCACAAAATAAAACATCAAATAGACACACAAAAGTTACCTCTAAACAACAATATTAGACTCCAAAAAAAAAAGAAATAACTGCATGATACTATGTAATAGAGTTTATTTCTATTTTTATATATATTTTTTTAATAAAAATATTATATTCATGTTTAAAAATATTAGCAAATTCTTCTTTTTTTCTCTTTTTCTTCTACTTTGCATCTAAACTCCATCATAGTACGTGTTAAAGTTTTTTTTCTAATATTTTGTTGTCTTCTTTACTTCTTGTTTTCTATATAACTAGTAGTTGGACTCGTCCATAAGTCTTCCTTAACAGAAAATTATGTATTTTACTTGATTTTTAAAAAAGTTCTAAAATTCTTCTTTTAATGCACTACATCAGCCATAAGAGATAAATGTGACCGTAATTTGTTTGTCTTTAAATATGTAATATTCACAATTTATTTAAATAATTCTGAAAATTTGAAACCATTAAAAATGTATTACTTGGTTGGAGCTGAGGTTTTCTTGAGTTTAAAATATTTAAATTACAAATAATAATGGAAGCCTAGTTTAGGTTAGAACTTGAAGATTCATTGTTTTTTTTTTTTTAATATGATATGGGATTTTGCGCCAAAAATTGATGATAAGCTAAAAATGTGGAATATTTGGTATAAAAAAATAAATTTTAACTTAAATAAAATCGAAACTAATAACGATATTTATGTAAATTTTCAATCTGATGTATAAAATTTTCTGCATGAAGAAGAAAATTAAAAAGATTTTCACTTTTCCAGAATTCCAGAATTCCAAAATTCAAATCCGTTAAAATGACTTTAAAAATGTTATGCTTTCACTGACCAACTTTGGATTAGGCTTGTATCTTTGCTGCAAATTTAGACTTAATGCATTCCTGCTAAGAGTTTCCAAATGTATAGAGCTCGAAAAAAAGTGGTTTTACCAGTAAATAAATGTTGCCACACTTTTTCTTAATTCCAAAAGAAATCGATTTTTTTAAAGTTCCAACTTCATGTTAATATGATTTTTACGAGTTCAGCTATATTTTGATTTTTGGAATTTTACAGAGAATCTGGTATATATTTCTAAAAAATATAGAGGTCTCAACGTAAAATGACTCATATTTTAAACTTCATTTTGGTGTCTGAATCCAAACGTAAAAGAAGTTTAATAAATACAGAGAACGTTCACAACATGATGGTCAGATAATTCTGCCACCATCTGCAGAAATCCCTGTATTTCTTCCAGAAAAAAAACAAAATCCTTAAATCTGACATAGAGGGCGTTGTTTCAGACAACAGTAGATAGGAAAAAACATTACTATATAGTTAGCTGGAATTAAAATACGAAAAAATCAAAGAGTTTTAAAGAACCTTTGTTCCTTGTAAGAATAACGAAAATATAAAAATTATATTATATTGACATGCAGATTTCCTTTTTATAAACATCTTTAAAAACGTTAAGTTAGATCATTAGACTGTCACGAATAAGAAGGTATTGGATGTGACTCACTTGGGTCCTAAAGAAATCTTTTTGCTACCTGAAAAGAGAATAGATGGGAAAAAAATCTTTAGATGATAAAAGCGAAGATGTAAGTTGAAGAAACTTATTGAACAAGGTATAAGTGAAGAAGAAGTAGTAGATGGATGTCTGGATTCAAAGTAGAAAAGATTGCTAATAAGTTCTACATTTGATTCAGGAATCAGTATTACAGAAACCTGTGAGGTACCTATGGAGTAAACTCGCCATGGAACCCTTCGAAATTCCGAATGAAACTACAGATATTCTTTAAATCAACAGTCGCCAAATTTGTTAGAGATGTAATGAACTCTCACAATGGAATGTGACTGTATTACCCCGAATGCAGGGAAGATGCAAAAAAGTTGTGGAAACGTCCCATTCTCGCTGCATGTATTCCAAAGCGACAATGTTCAGATACCGCAGCAACTGTGTCCCTCAACAAAATTTATGTGATCTAAAGAAGCAATGATACGCTTGCCATCTTGGTCAAATCATTCTGGTTAGCAGACACGTTGGTACAATATTCCAACTGTACTGAGAAGGATCAATATACCAACTGTGCGATTCATTGAAATTAAATTAGAATTCAAAAGTAATTGACCGATATCTGATCATCCTTAATATCACTAGATGTTCGAATCGGCAATGATCCACATTCTAAGCTCAATTCAATAATCAAAATTTTGAAGTTATGGGCAGAAGTCCTTTCAGTCGGATTATATAATTACCTACATCATCGCATAGGCATGAACAGGAGAACCGACCCTCGAAGAATTTGATTCTATGATTTGTTTTCTCACATATATTGGAGACTTATGCCATTAATGTCGATTTTCGAAAAATGTTAAGATCTCCAAAATTTCTTCAAATTAGGAGAGAGATGTTTCAACGTTGGATTTTGGCCAGTATAATTAGGGGCTCGGGGAATGGTATCTCAAAAAATTACATCAAATGATTACCACTGTAGGTCATCTTAGAATCCTCATTACCAACTTTATGTCTTTCACTTATTTTTCTTTAAGTTTTTCCTATTTTTCTTCTTCTATTTATTCCATTTACTAGTTCTCTATTGCTATTCAAATTCTAGTCATAGTTTGGCCAACAGAATATAAATAAAAATGAGTAAAATACAGTCAAAGTGTATCTAGATTATGTGAGCATTTGGCGTTGTTATGTCTATTTTTTCTTTTTTTCTTTGCAACATGTTGCTGTCAAAAATAGCGGTATGACGACTGTGAGTTTGATTACGAGATGTTTTTATTTATGTGCAACTCAAGTTATTTAAACACAATTTTAATTTATTTATTAAGTAACCATTACATAAGTTAATATAATCTTAAAGATTTTATTCTCACACAAATATTTGCAGCCAAAAAATAAGAAATATGGAAAATGGGGAAGAACTCAAAAGCTTGTAGTTTGATAATATAATTCTAGGAAATTGTAGCATTAAATTAAGTGAGAAAATTGGAACTGTTAAATTTTCTTTACAAGCAATTAATCAAAAATTGTTTTTTTTTTTTTGCAATTGAATTTTGATTTTAAAGAAAAAATTATATTTACTTAGAGAAGAATTTTGAACAAATTTAAACCTCTACTAAAAGTACACTAATACATATTTCTATAAACGCATTTAACTTGATTTTCTATTTTTGTTTTATCTTTATTTCTCTCATCCAAAATTAAATTTGAAGTTTTTTAATGAGAGCCAATTTAGCGATACTTTCTTTCTTGGTCCTGTTGCTTGCCGTATTCAAATCAAGAGTTTGTGTGGAATATTTCTCGGAACGCAAACAAAAAAAGTTCCTTAAAAATGTCAGTAAAGCGAACTTTTCTGTCCGATCAAGGAAAGATCATTACTTAGGATGTTGAAATAGACAGAGTGATAGTAGAATTGAACGTTTCGAAAATGTGGTGTTTAATTTCTTTAAGAAAGGACATAATTATGGTATTCGGGAACCTACCAAGGGAATTACAGAATTAACAAAACGACAGAATAATCACATAAAAAAAACAAACGTTTTTTCAAGTTGCTCGCATTTTAGGAAGACATAAAAACTTCAAAGGAAAAAGGACAAAGTGTACAATACCCCAAACAGAACAGCACACAGATAATTGCCTGAAATTCGCACAAAAATACATGAAATGTACAGAAGAGTGGAAAATGGTTATTGGCGCGATTTGAGATCAAACGAGGTTCGGATATCTAAACGTAATTTCGGACCTTGTAGTACTATGGGTTGGGCAACATTTTCTGCATTTGGGAAATCTAAAATTTGTGAAGTAAATATGTAATGGTTCGTACATACACAATAACAACTATACAATATATAAAATTTAATGAGTCATGAAATTAGTTTTTAGCTAAAACTTCTTTCTGCTGAACTGTTGTTGATAATGTTTGAAATGACAATGATGCATGTATGGCAAAATTTATCTTTTATTTGTCGATTTATAATTGAACCCTTTACGAAAGATCTTCGCTTAAATTTAGAGGTTTCCTCAGATATCGGTCAGCGACTTTGCTGATTTTTAATACGAAACTTATCAGAACCATAAAAATACTCAGACCAAATTTTATTGAGCTTTAATAATTATTTTGGATATAGCAAGTTAAATTGACTCAGATTTTAATTTGTAAATTTGCAATTTTTTTTTTGGATCCAAACTATAAGAGGATATTAGAAGTACATACAACATTCTTTTCCAATTCATAAATAAAGTTTGAACTATTTTTTTTAATTTTCGTACACGAGGTGAACAATTTTGAGGATCTACTACCCGAGCCCAGGACCCAATAAAAACAACTGTTTTGAAAATCAATTGGGAAATAACTCAAAAATGTCCATATGAAATTTCTAAAAAAAAATTCAAAATTACTTCCCAAAAAGCTTTTTGGGACCGCTGTGCTTTGGTGGTGTGGAGTATAAGACTTTATTTAAACATTAGTTACTAGAGCGAACAAATCCTTCCTCAAATATGAATAGAACAGTTTGAACTTAATCTAAACGAGAGTGAAAAGAGTCACAATGTAATTCAATGTCTAAATTAATTCATCTGTTTTCTGCTATGACTTTAATGTGAACTGAAATCTGAGATATATATTATTAGCTTAGTAGATGTAGAAAAATTCGCTTAAAAACCCTTAAAACATTTTGAATGTCATCACTTGAAGGTTGTTATTGCAACATGTTGCTAAGTAATTTCGAGATTTTCTTTTCTTCACAAGTATTTAATTTAGCAATAATGTTAAAATGAGTTTGAGTTCTTTTCCCCTTATTGCAATTTTGTTTCTATTAATTATAAACTCAACCATCACCTTGTTTGTTTAAAGCAATTTTAAAAATCACGCCCTAAAAAATTTTCATCCATCTGTAGAGCAAACAAAAAAAAAAAGAGTTTTATTTTAAATTATTCTTCGATAATAATCCCTGACTAAAATACGAGATAAACACTTTTTTGTCTTAAGCTTAACAAACAACATAAAGTACTTGAAAATAATGGGAAAAAACACTTTTAGAGGTTTATAAATCATCGAGCAAAATGTAAAAATGGAAAAAAACGGCTTTAATAATGAAAACGACCATGATGATAATGATAATAAGAATCAAAGAGTAAATGAAGGAATGGATGGATGAATGAATGCCAAAGATATGGAAAATATGAGCAGCAGTAGCAAAATATGGTACAACATCATCATATTCACACTTACACACTCACAAACCAAATGAATTGAAGTAAAAAAGAAAAAAAAAACTGATATTAAATTATATGTTTTTAAAAATGCAAAATACAAACTATTAGCAAATATTTGCCTAAAGTATATTTTGACATTTAGTGTTAATTTATGCAAAAGCAACAACAACAAACAGCAGCAACAATAACAAACAACATTTTGAAATATTTAAATGAAAATGAAACTTTAAGATTGAAAATCTGGCAAAAATAATCTAAACAACAAAACTGAAATCATAAAAATATAAACCCCCTAGACTTTTTGTGCCCTCCACCAAACGCAACGAATATTATAGGTCTTGTTATGTTTTTCCATACCATATGTCACACCGAGAAGTAATTTTTAAGAACTCCGGAACATACGGGACATTTCAAAATTGCTTAATGACATTTTGTTCCAACTAGAATGAAATTTAAATTCATCTGGAATCTATATATATTTCCTAAATCTCTTCAGTTGATATCGGAGTGGTAAATTTTCAATGTAAAAAAATGGTAGATTTCGGAAAACTTGGTTTCCTAAGTATTAGTCTCTCAGCCTCTCAGAAGAATAAAGAAATTTACTTTTTTAAATATGAAGTCTTTAAAAGCATTTTTGAAAAAGCTCTCAACACATCCGGTAGAAAAGCATACCGGTTAACAAAAAGTTCGAAATATTTGTCATGAAAAATTTAAGTTAATGCAGGTTTAAAAAGCATAAAATACATTAAAGGGTAAAAGGAACGATGCTAAGTATTTAGAGGCCTTGAACGAAGCACTGAAATGGAAGTCAAGCTTTCTAAATAATAGATGCCGAAAATTATGTTCTCTCAGATTTTTCGCAACATCCTGTCTAAAAATTTTATATTGCTGATGAGAGAATGCGACAGAAAAGTTTAGGACCCAAAAGCAGTCAACATTTCCCAAAAAGTTCGTGTTATGGCAAGCAATATGAAGTTGCGGCAAAAGAAGCCAATCGCTTATTACAACGGGATCTGTAAATACCGAAATTTTCATCAAGGAATGTTAACAAAAAAGAATTTATAATGTGTCCACTTAATTTTGGCCTGACTTAGCATCCAGTCACTGTTGTAAACAACTCTTGGGTGATACAAGAACAATAATGTGATATTTGCACCAAGAGAATTGAAGAGTACAAAAAAGGTGTTCAATTTGGTGGTAGATTTTAAACGGGGATGAACTACTTGTCAGAGCAAGGTGACAGAAGGAAGAGTTTCAAAAAAATGTTAAAAAAGTTTTTACTCTTAGTGCAATTAATTCTTAATAAAATGAAAGTTATTTGATTTTTATTGAAAATTTTGGACCAGATTCATTATAAAAAATTGGACAAGTTTGGGATACTTAGCAAAATGTTGATGCTAAATATCCTATAAACCCATAAGTTTATATAGCTAAGATATGTTCGATTTTGGATCCCTGTTATTTTAGCGTCTTTCGTTAGATACTTTGCATTCGAACTAGACGTTCAATTACAGTTACAGATTTATTTCCATATAATTTTTCATATTTTTCATTCCGTGAGTAAAAATAAATCAAAACACCTCAAATATATTTCCCCGCTGTTAATTAGAGCTTTTTTTGCATTTCAATTCCAGCTAATAAGATGATTGGTCTACTTTATATAAGTTCTATCTATCGTTGCCTAATGTGGACACAATTTCCTTTTATAGTACTGGGGAACTTTTACAATCTCATCCTCTCTTTTTCCCAGGAGTTGAAGCGACAACACTAACTTACCATTCTTTCCTTGTTATTGTTCACCCAATAACTAATCACGTTAACATTCTTTTACAGCGGTTCCCTACCTGGGACGCTTAAATTACTTGTCTTATAGACAATAATTTAAACCGCTTTACCGCTCTCAAAGACCCCTGCTGCAAAGTTATATCGGCCGTCTTTCTATCTATTGATTGTCAGAGATCAATGAAATTTGGCCAACATATTTGTGTTTTTAACCAAATTTAGAATTCTGGGGAACATAATTGTAATGCATAATGTATATGATGGATGTATAAAAAATTCTGCGCAGCCTTGTTGTGAGATCGGACAACTAGTAAATGTTTTATATTGAAGTTAAGGAGTTTTCAACAATTTATAAAAAAGTCGAAATTTGAGCTGGCATAAAATCGACACGAAATTAAAATATATATAAAAGCTTTAAGGCGGTACGCTGTGCTGTTCAAAAATTTTCCTCCGTCCTAAATACCAAAACTTTCATAAATCGAAATGGGTATTAAAAAATTTATACAGTAGAGATTTGGTTAATTTGGAGGATTTTCGCCGTAGTGATTCTTCAGATATTCTAATACCAATAACAGTGATTCGGCCAAAAATTAAGAATTATAGATCAAAAGATCTCTAGATATTTGCCAATTAAAATCACGTTCTATGGAGGATCCTATCTGTCCTATAATTCTTCAATACAGCAATTCTTTAAGAAAGTGATTGGGACTAAATTTTCTTACTTTCGCTTTAAAAGTTCTTTAGATATTCTCTGCCTTCTCTTCCCCAGATCCGTCCTAAATATTTTATAGCCAATATTATCTTCAGATATATTTTTTTATTCTATGAAACTTTCTGCAAAATCGGCACAATAGTTTAGTTGTCTATAAGTCACAAACAAATAAACAAACCAACAAACAGATAAATTTTTATTATTATATAACTTATCTATTCTGTGTTGTCACATATCTCCAAAACTATTACATTTTCATTAAATTTGGCTGACTCGTAACCAGAAATAGTTGTAATATAGCGCTAATTTCAGTGCTATTGATTTAGGGCATTTTAATTTCCAAACATACCAATATTTCATTCTCACTTGTTTCATTTGCATAAACAAATATTTCCATTGCTTCCAATTCGAATCCACAAAAATCCTTTAAAGAAACCAGAAAAATTATCAAAACAAACAAACAAACAAATAGAAAAAGAAACAGTAGGTGAGATAGAGAGAGTGTTTTAGTTACTATTTGTCACAAAAATTAAAACCAGTTAATACTTTGGGCTTTAATGAAAACACACACACACACATACTCATAGGAAACAATATAACTTTGTAATGATCTTACAAATAGACAAATGGACAGACAAACAAACAAACAAACGAAAACTATTCATTGTTTTAAAATAAAAATGTGTGATTAAAATCTATGCAAATATAGAGTTTTTAACTGCAATTGAAATTAAATATTTTCCACATTTATTTGTTTTTTTTTTCTTCTTGATTATGAGTTGAGAGTTACTTTAAATGAAAATTAACTTAAGAAATAAGTGTATTTTAAAACAAATGGAGGAAAATCGATGTGGAAACATTTTTGTTGGAGGTTAAAAAGGTGCAATTGTTTTGAAAGCTTTAATTAATGATTATGAAAGACAAAACAACAAAAAACAGAAATCTATTTTTATCGAATATTAACTGATGACATGTTGGCAATTAATTAATAAAATATTTAACAAATTGAAATAATGACTTGTAAAATATATAAAAGGAATTTGGAAAGTTTTAAAGGGACTAAAAGGATTTTCAAATAAATAGAGGACATTTTAAAAAACAAACTTATTCAAGTACAAGATTGTTGAACTGTTAAAATTATCTCAATAAAATTTCTCATGTTTAAGAATAAGGTGTTTCGGAGTTGATCAATTACAATTCAAACTCATTTATGAATTGACACTGAAAACGTCTTCTATATTGATAGCCTAATATAGGTTCCAAAAAGTTTTTTAAATATATATCAGGTTCCCCATAAAATCAAAAAAATGCTGCTGCAATAATGAGTGAAATTTATAGATCCGTTAAAGAGCTATATAAATCCGAATTTAAAACTTAGAAAAATTCGATATTTTAGGGATTTTTTTTAATCACTGATTAAACTACTATTTTGATCTAAACTTTAAGATTTTTATTGTTTTGTAATGAAATCTTAATGAAAATGCGCGAAAACAAAATTTGAATAATCTTAAGGCAAAAGTCGGCCCACAAACCCTTCAAAGTTGGAGATTTTAACAAAAATTGGTATCTTAATTATATATAAGGTAAACGACCAAATAGAATTTCCTGACAAATGACACCTGTGACGACTTGGCGATCATTGTGTAAGTGTCAGATTTTTAAGCCTGATTTACATTAATTGAGATTTTGGACATTTCCTTATAGAAATGTGAAAATCTTTTTAATTTACTAAATCCCGGACAAGCTTGTATACATTGCGTTGAAATTGGAAATTAATATCGTTTTTTGCTTCAGTTTTCTTAAATTTTAATTTTGAAATTTATTTAAAAAATCTGGAAAAGGTTTCAAGACTTAAATAATTCATACCCTCTTTTGTAAACATTCCTGGATGTTTTGTAACAAATGAGTGGCTTCTTTTGATCAACTGCATATTGCTTGCCATATGAAGAACTTTTAGAGAAAATTTTCTTCAACATCCCCTCGAGCATCAGCAACATAAAATTTTTGTCCAGGAATTTGTGAAAAGTCTGACAGAACATGCGTTTCATCATTTATTATGGAGCAGAGAATATTTTTGTTAGAAAATTTCTAAATTTTTATCAGTTTTACTTTCTGGTAATGTTTGAGCTTTGTGTGTTTTAGAATCAGTATTAGATTTATCTTTTAATACCTGCTTTTCGGGCTGCTTTCCTACCGGTAGTGTTAAGAGTTCTTTTGAAAATGCTTTCTATTTAATGGCTTTAGAAACATCATGCTTATCCCTTCCTTCTATAAATGCAAGGTATTCTGTCAATGGAGAATTTCTCCGGATACTGCTTAATATCTTTGGAAACACTCTGACACCAGACTTTAGCTTCAGCTCTAAACATTTACAATGCCTTTAAAGTATCTCTAACGGTACAATAGAAATCTATTTGAACACTCTATTTCTTGCTAGATGGACCGATTTTCGATGGAATTCCTGCAGAATCACATATTACCCCAATGATTTTAAAGCTATAAAGAGATGTATAAAAATTCAAATAGCTCAATTTTGATGTCACTTATGACCACCAAATATCACTTGGTATATGATGTTTATTTTGAAATAAAAGTATTTTTCTTTAAGCCCTATTTGTTATCGTTATCTATAAAAAAAAGATTTTTTTCACTTTCAGATTGCTTTCACATGCAACCTATTTTAACCTTTCTAAAACCAATAAAAAACGTTTCAAACACAAAAAATATCCCAAAACAGCAGCTATACTTATGCACACACATTCAACTGCATATTTTCTACAACAAATTCCATTAGTTTGCGTTCAAATGCAACAACTGAATACAAAGAAAAAAGGAAGAAAGAAAAAAGAAAATAATAAAAGGGGAAAACATAGTTCAGCAATTTGCACACATGCACCCAGGGTGCTCCCATGTTAAGCCATCTTAGCCAAATAAATAAACCGACAGTTCGTCTGTCCGTCAAACAAACAGCTTAAAACTTTAGAAAAATAAATACACAGACTACAATAAGAAAAATATTGAAAATCTTAAAGGGAATGCTACAACGAATTTTTAATGCCCTTTTGAAAATAATGGACTGATACTCATCATACCATCATCGTTAATGTGTCACATATCGCAATTGAAAGCCTTTACGGAAACTCATAAACCACTGCCAAATAGTGAACTGGTGTAAACAGAGCAGGTGGATGTTTGGACAGATCATAACAGTCATACTATAGAGAATACAACTGTGATACTCTATCAGAGTTTACAGCAGACAGAGAATAGTCAGCCACAAATAACTAATTGCATATTGTTCCAATGTGTCGCGGTTTTGAAGAAAATTGTGAAGTGAGTAAACAGCTTTAAGGCTTTGGAAGTGAATGGAATATATTTCGAGGTCACTCCCTTTTAATTTCAAACTTTTGGTGGAATAAATACTTGTCCCTGAATTAGTTGGGGACGCTCGTATAAACAAATCGGAAAGGGAGGCCTCCCACAACTTAATACTGACGATATGTTACTCTGTTGAACTTAACTCGGACAGAGTCTTACAAGCTTTGGGAAAAAAGTTAAATTTCGTAACCATATAACAACTTGCGGAATAGAGCTTTTGATTTCACCTATATATTATTGTAGATTGCATCATGGCATCATCTGTGGCTCAAGCGCAACACATGTGTGAATTTGAAAATATCAAACTGCAGAGCAAAAAATGCGAATTGGAATATATATTCACTAAGGTTGTCTTCCATCTCAGCGATTTCTTATTAGTGTTACATACTGCATGACAAATTTTATATATATTTTCTTAATCACTTTTTGTGGTGCAGAGTATTTAAAAACTGTAAGAAGTAACAAAAATGTTTCCTATATCTCATACACTTGGTGTGAGGCCAAAAAGATGAAGAAAACTAAAACTTTAAACATTTTTCCAAGATTTTTTCGTCTTTTTGTTTATTTTTGTGTGATTTTTTTTTCTTTTACATTTAATATCATGCAATGCGGGAGAAAATTCCAAAGCGTTTAAATTTGCATGCGTGCAACATGAAGCGTGCAATTTTTTATTTCCTTTTTTTTTTTGTTTTCTCATTTTTTATTCCTTAGCTGTACTTTTCTTTGGTCGCTATCTTTAATGCTACACAATATTTGCACTTTACAATACATGAACATTTTCATTTTATAGTCTCACATTATTAAGGAAAAATATTAAAGCAGCATGCCTCCAGGTTACACCACAAACTTCAAATGGTTGCAAAATTACAAAAAAAAAAAGAATAAAAAACAAAAAAATAAAACAAAAAATAATAAAAACGCATATTTAAGTCTCTAGAGGATAAAAAAGGATGGATAGATGGAAAAAAATGAAAAATAGTTATATTATGCATCTAAATTTCATGGCAATGAGACGACATATCACCTAGTGAGCGTATGAGTGACTAGGTGAGTAAATAAGTGACTTCTATGATATTATGTGTACCACAATGATAATTTATGGACACGCATAATAGTGGTGAAAGAACTTTGAAGAAGAACTTCTTTTCTTTTTCAAAGAAACAAACGGATTTTGCTATAAAAGCAGTAACACAAAAAAATGGGTTAAACGTGTCAAAGTAGTTAATTGGGGGACAAAAATATGTTGGTCTTTCTGCGGAGTGTGTGTGTGTGTTTAAAGAAAAATGTCAAAATAAATAAAGAAGTAATTAAATATACGAATTCTGATTATACAATAGAAACTTTGGAGTATAATTCAAAAATTAATGATTACAGATTTAAAATATTCAATATTCTATTAAGGTCCTTAAAGAAAGAAATATCTCCAGCAGTAGGTGTTGAACAAATTTGGTAACAAATCGGTTTTTTATTTGTTTAAGACCAGAAAATAATGATTATGATTTTAATGTTGATCGTTATGTGAAATTTCAAAGTTGTTTAAACTTTTATTCTCAGCAAAATTTTAACTTTTGCTAAATAAGAAGAGCTTTAGGAAATCTTTGGAACTTTTCAAAGGCGTTAATGTCAGTTTTAAAATACTTAGCTCTCGTGATAAATTAAAGCTGTAATGAAAACTTACAGCTTTAGTTTTTTACTTGATTGAAATTAATCTATTAATTTAAAAAAATGCAATGTTTTTAGAGATTTAATCACAAGTGATGAAATTTTGAACCTTTTTTGGAAACCAAGTCCATCACCGTTTAAAATATATCACGCTTTTGGGCACCTTTTTGTGCTCTTAAACTTTCTTTTAACAATATCTCTCCTCCAAACAGTTTGTAGTGCAAATACCTCATTGTTGTTCGTGTACCACACTTAATTACCATAGTGAGAGGATACGCAAGTCAGGCCAAAAACAAATGTTCATTATAAAGCTTACGAATGTAAGCAGCCTTGTTTGAAAAGATTTCTTGATGTAAATTTTGGTAGAGCACGTTGTAATAAATGAATTAAAGAACTTTTTGGGAAATTTTGAATGTTTTGGGTCCTTAGGTTTTTTTAACTTCCTGCATCAGCAATATGAAATTTTTGACCAGGAAGTTGTATCATTTTTTCGTAATTTTTTAGAAATCTTAACCTTTACTAAGCCCACTCCCTAAAAGTCTAAAAAGAGACAAAGATAAAAATAGATCAAAAATTTTTTCGACTTGAATATCTCTGAAACCTATACGTATTTTTATAAAGATTTTTAAGAACTAATTATATACAAAATTATTTGTATCTCAACTCATTAATGAATTGTTGGTGAATTTTTAAAAAATGTAAAAAAAATCGGCATAACCGTGTTACCAGTGGCCAACGTGGAGGGTCACTAACTACGTCGCTGATTTCATAGGCACTTCAACTTCTTCACATGAACTCCTTAGTATCTCAATTCTTACCATGTGAAATTTCATTAAGTTATCTAAAACGTTTTTACTTTTACAGAATTATTTCTAAAGCAATCGATTTGTATACACTGTGCTATGGCCTTCTGCCTGTTGTTGGCACGTTAATATTCACAATAAGTGACAAAGCTCTCTGAAATTTGGACAGAGGATTTGCTATTATACTGGGAAGTTTTGTGTTAAAAAAGGACGAATATCTCGTTCAATCTCTTAAATTCGCAAAAAAAAGTACATGGAGTATGACTAATGTTTTTTAAAGTTAAAGTCTATTTTAAATGCAAGGACCTTAATCACATCTTTTATTAATTATTACTCGGGATTTTATGAATTTTTATATGTTAAGACTATTTCGATGACATTTCTTATATTTTTGTAAATACTTTTTTAAAATAATTCAGTTTATATGCTAAAAAATCTTTACATTTGTATACCTTTAGCCATCACAAGAGGTGATATAGAGGTAATAGAATAATCTAAGACCCCTTTTAATATCGATATCCGTCAGCCTAAATGTTTTTGTCACGCTCGTATCCACAATATGCTGTTTAAAACCAGTAAATTATGTTCAGTTCAAATGATATAGACCGATATTTGAAGCGACCACCAAAAATTATCAAAATCGATTTAGTTGAAAAAAGTTATTACCAAAAATATAACTTAATTTATGACTCTTTAAACGTTCATATATTATATTTAAGAAAAACTGTTATATATTGTATTAGTTTATGAGTGTATATGTTAGTGTGTATAAACGTACACTGTGTATGTACATAACAATGTATTTACTTCACACGTATTTGTTGTAGTGGGTATGGAACATTGCCATAGTTAAATATATCGTTCTTACTTGTTTTTATTACGTTTCCCATAAAAAATATCTATATTTATATTCTCCTGTTCTCAAATCTTAATATTTAAAAATTCTTACAAAGTTTCTAATCTTTCTAAAATAAATTCTATATTCTAGGAAAATTATTTCTTAAAAAATGATGTCTTATATTTATCATATCTTTAAACACAACATTAAACTCTTATTTCCTCTATTTATGGTCACAAACAGAATAAAATCCTCTTTTTTCAGATGCAAATAAATATTATTAAGTTATAGTTCATTCTAGACATTTGAATATGGAAACAAAACTATAAAGATAATAACATTTATATATTTTTTTATAAATCAGAAAAAAAAACAAAAAAAAAACAATTTTATTGGTTTATCTTTATTTAATATTTTTTATTTAAGATTTATCTCATTAAATAATTCTTTCAACGTTTTTCTTTCTTTCATTTTCCAATTACATTTTCATCAAGAAATAAAAGAGATATTTTTGTATACCCTACATCACCATAGGTGGTTGAGGTATTATGCTTTTTTCCAAAAATGTTTATTGGCAGAAAAATTTATTCTGCCATTACTTTCGAGTATACCGTTTGACTATGGATCACTTTCTGAGTCGATTTAACGATGTCCGTCTGTCTGGCCGGCTGGCTGCTTGTCCTTGTAAATGAACAAAAAAGATATGTTAATTTGGCAGATGTTATTACTTTGGCCTAAGAACAATGCCTATAGAAATTAGCAATGATGGGTCCATTATTTCACCCAGTCCTCATAGAAATGTATGGAATGGGGATTTAAGGTCACAATATCAAATAAATAAAGCGATTTCAATGAAATTTGGCACAAATTAGTTCAATAAAAGCTTAAAACGATGTGCCAAATTAGACGAGGATCGTTTCAATAATTTTCAAGTATCCCATATAACGCCACCTCCAAATATTACTTTGATGGGTTTAAATCTTAAATATATGAAGGTATTGTAAAAGAAAGCAAGACAAATATAAGAAAAAATTGATGTGCGCAATTTTACGAAGGTCGGTCTATAGTTTCATCTGGCTCCTAAATTAAGGCCCACAGAAAAATTCCTTTAAGAACGCACTAATCCTACACTAATCCTACATTATACGACGGTTGTTTTTTAACTTTTATAACCAACAATGTAATGTAGGATATTAAAAAGTCGGGCTTAACCGACCATAACTTCTTACTTGTTTTTATTTTTTTCTCATTTTTCATTTATTTGTTTTTAGATCTTGAAAAATGCTTGAAGAAAAACTATGTGTGAAATTTTATAAATGTCCTCTTACAGCTTTTTTTTCTTTATAATGCAACAATTTAACATTAGTTTGTGTGTGTGCGTATGTGAATTTTATTTGTCTATTTTCTAAATGAATTTGAATTTATGTATTTGTATATGTAAGTGTATGTGTTTGTGTGTTATTTGCTATGGTTGTTAAGTTCTTAAGATAGTGAATTTACACCTTTGCCGTTGATTAGTCATTGGTTTGATTTATTTTGACGCCTTATCAATTTCATTCAAAATTTATTGCAAATTTTACATAGTTTCTTTTCCTGCGTTTACAACTTGAATACAATATTTTCTTTTTCTTTTTTGTTTTCTTATTTATTTTTTTCATCCTCTCTGTTAATGCGCCCGGTTGTTGTATTAGTAGTTGTAATAGTTATTTTTTACCCCATCTTTAACAAATGTAGCAACCATCATCGTCATCATTCAAATATTACCCAGGCCTGTTGTAATTCTTCTTAATGCCTTGACTCAAGGAAATATATACATATGTGTGTACTAGTGCACAGTGGGATAGAAGCTGTCCTTAAAGTTTTTATATAAAAATAGAGTTTATAATAACTTATAACTTCAATATATTCTGATCGGTTAACTTAATTGTTTCAAGCCAAATGTATTTTTATTTAAAATAGTTTTACAATTTTTTTAATATCCAGACGTATGATTAATATTATATCAAATATGCATATATACTTAGCACAGTGTTTCTAAATCGATAGTTAGAACCGAGAGTTTTCGAGTTGATTTTGAGTAGTCAGTGACCCTTCAGATGTAGGCAGATACCTGAGACAACTTCAAAATTCCGAAAAAGATATCCTCTAAAATTAAAATAACGGAACTTAAACAGAATTTATCTTGATGTAAAAATAAACTCAAAGAAACTTGATTGTGCTGGACTCATAACCTAGTTACCATATAAGGCCCCTTCCTTGAATATGATATTAAGCTTTTTAAACTCTTAAATTGAGACCAAATCTATTGCAATTCTAACTATATGAGATAACTATCTGGGATATATGTTACTAATGCTTCCCAAGTTTATGGCTTATAAAACTTCTAAATACAGTCCATTTATATTGAATTGTGCCAAAAAGTACCAAGTTATAGTATATTTTTTCACAGCTAATTTTTTAAAATCAAAATCACAAGATTCTGTTTCTGTTTAAATGATAAAAGGTTAATGGTTTTTACCCCTTTTTCCTTCTAAACTTCGATTTTCTTATAATACCGTCTTAATGAATCTATTTGGGGAAAAATAAATCCAGACGCTTCAGATTATTTACCATTCCTGTTTCACTGTGTTATGTTTTATTTATTGTTGTTGTATACTTGTTGCTTGCAATGTTGCATGGTTGAGATGAATTGGAATTATGTTTAGTTTGTTGCTTGTTGTTGTTGTTGCTTGTTGTTCCTCTTTTAGGTTTGTTTGAGTTTATGTTTGATGATGCAATAAGCATTTCATTGCGGCATTTTAAGTTTAATTCTCTGTTGCCTACTTGTAAAAAAGTTCTTCCATTTTTTGTTTGTTTGCAATTTTTTGCAGTTTTTGACTATTTTAACTCCAGATATATGCCGCTTTTGCTTGTTTGGGTGTGTGTATGTTGTGGTGTCTGCATAAAAAGGAGTTAAGATACTCAACCAAAACCATATAGCTTGTTTTAAATTTTATTCTGGGTTTTAGAATTTTTTTAATAAAAAGTGGAAAAAATGAAAAACTAACAACAACAACTAGAAAACAATTTCATCTGTTACGATTTTTTTAAGTTGTACAAGCATAAATCTAAATTGTATTTGTTGCAAAGTGGTATGAAGGAGAAAAAAGGAAGATAAAAATATTTAAGGATTTTATTTGGAACTAAGTTTGAAAATCAATTTAAATGATAAAATGTACACCCCAAAGTGTAATCAATTGGAAAAAATTTGATCCAGAAATAGCAACTATTTTAAGACCTTTACGGGCTGCTTTTTAATTTTCTTGACCTTCCCAATGACAGATATGGACTATATCGTATTCGAAATCTACGCAGTAACTTTCATCTTTTTATTCTACTGTATAACAATTGTTTAATTTCTTTATATTTATGCCCGCCCGTATTTAACAGTACATACATTTTTACTCTATGTATAGATTTATCTACATACACATATACGTATGTGTGTAACAATGTGAAAATGTGTATAAATTTTAAATTTTCATCTTCTCTTTTTAGTTTTATTTCAGTTTGTTTTTTTTTTTTCAATTTTCATTCAATTCAAGATTTATTCCTGCTGTTGCTGTTGATGAACTTGTACAACAACAAATTTGTGGTGATGTTGTTGTAATGAACATATATATTCAAGTGATCTTCTCCTTTTTTAAATTAAAGTTATGCCCTGTTTTAGATCTTAATGTTGTTGCTGCTGCTGATGCTGCTGCACGCTTACAAATCAAATTTATGACTCGCAATATCAAGCGGACAGACACACAGTCAGACATACATTAAAACTCACATAAAAGCTAAACATCAGGAACAAAAAGAACAACAACAACACAAATTCAAATACAAAAAAGATCATCATCAACGTAAGATACGAGTGAAAAAAAGAGGAAAATATAAGATGATACTGATTTCTTTCAATGCATCTGTTGTCTTATTGTTGTAGTTGTTGCCATTTAACTGCTGCTCTTGTTGTGTGGTTGTTGTTATTATAGTTTTTTTTTTATTCTAAATGTAGTTGCTGTTGTTGGCTGCCGAGTTTAGAGGAATTTGAAATGAAATTAAAGAAATGCAATTTAAAAATTAAAATGTTATTAAATGAAGTTGTACAAAAAAATATATATTTTTTTTCTTTACCAACTTGATTCTATAGATTAAGACTAGAAATTAAAACTAAATGAAAAAAGACGATGTTACAAAAAAAAACGGGAAATTAAAATTGTATTAAAAATAGGAATTTCAAATATCTAAAATTATGTTACTGATATGAAGAGGTTAATTAAAGAATGATGAGATTTTTGTTTAATGCTCTAGTTTCTATTTTGTAAGAAATTTATTTTTAATTGGAAAAGTTTGATGGAATTTATGTTGTTTGATTTTTTTAATCTCAATTAAAATAAAATACAAAACAAAAGACTTAAGAAACAAGCTTAATTGAAAGAAGTATTAATTCTGGATAGAACCAGAGACACATAAGAAGTGTTTTAGAAATTAACCAAAATGGGAACCAGAATTTGCGCTAAAATCTGAACTGAAATCAGAAATAAACATTGAAATGAAACCTATAGTAGAATCTGAAAGAGAAACTCAACTAAGGCCTGAATTGAATTTTTTATTTGAATCCGTCCTAGAATCTATGCAAGAATCTGAGCCAAAATATCAAATAAAATCTGAATCTAATTTTTACTAGAATGTGAACAAATGTGTGATCTAGAATATAAATAAGAGTCTGTACTGGACTTTAAGATAAAATATGAAGTCTAAACTTAATTTAATTAATTTTAACTGAAATCTGTAATAAAAATTAACTAAAACTGATTTAAAACTGAACTAGAACTGCACTCGAACTGAATTAGAATTAAACTGAAACTGAACTGGGATCTAAACTAGCACCTGAACTGGGGCCTGAGCTAGAACCTGAACAAGACCTAAACGAATACCTGAATAAGGATCTGAACTAAAACAGAACTTGTACCTGAACAGTATTGTATAAGAACAGATTTGTGTGATAATTATTTCCATAGAAAATATATCTGCCAATTTCCAGTTACCAAGTGCTACACAATAAATTAAAAATCAGTATAATTTAAATAAAACCTGTTGATTTGCTTTAATTCTGTCCATAAATTTATCATTTTCACTTTTATACCAAATTTAATTATTTGTCTAAAAAAATTTTAATTTTATATTTTATTTTCAAGTTTTCACCAAAATTAATTATTAACATTTTTCAAAATATTGACACATTTTTTTGATTTTGAATTTTCTAAATTTTCCGTCAGGTACAAACTGTAATTGTAGTTGTCGTTGCCACATTTGTCGTCAATATTATATTTTCCTTAATTTTTCAATGATTTTTGAGTAAATTTTTGTACTTTTAATAATTTTTTCCAAAAAAATTGTTTCTCACTTAAAACATGTTTGAAATTTATTAACCATTAAACATCAATTAATCACTTTAATGTTTTTGTCTGAGAGTCCGTTAAAATTTTGTTGAATTGAATTTGTCTCTGAATTTTGTCTCCATTTTTTTGGTTAATTTTGTGATTTTGTTTTCAATTTTAAGGAGATTTAAAAAAAAAATAAATTTTGTTTTTAGTTTTTTTCTTTTCACTACAAGTTTATAAATGCAACATGTTGTTTATGCCACATTCAACAAATAAAACCACATAAACAATCAAACAAATGTATCGAATACATGTGAGTGAGTACATTAAAATTTATTTTTGTCTGTAATTTTTACTTTTTTTTCTTAAATTTCATATGAAATGAACACAAAATCGAATTTTTTGGCAAATCTATTTCTTATTTTCATGTTTCGTCTTAAATTGAGCTGATTTATTAACAGAGAAAGAGTGAGAGAGGGGAGGTCTAGGGGTGTTATATTGAGACAGTCTGCTTGTTATTGAGGAGGGTTATTTTTGGTTGTTGTTGCTGTTGTTGAAGAAACCGAAAGTGTTATGTTTAATGTGTTAAATGTCTGTTACAAGAGGTTATGTAAAATATAGCTTGTAACAGTAATAAATAATAACAATTTAAATTATATTTAACATTTACAATAAAAAAAATTTTGTTTATTTTTTTCTACGAACATACACATACACATATACATACATATATACATTTTTCTTGATACTTTTGCAAGCATTATTGGCGGCGAGTGTGCGAAATAAATGTCTCAAAATTATGAAAAAATGAGGACAAAAGGGATTATAAGACAAATGCGAAAAAGAAAGACTAAATATTGACAAAATATAATTTTCAATGAAAAATGTGACTCTTTTAATGAAAATATTATTTTTTTTTTTTAAATTTTAATTTTTAATTGAAAATTGTTTTTTATTTTTAATATTAATTTTTGTGTGAAAAATTAAATTTTGTTTAAAAAAGATTTTATTTTTAGTAAAAAATTTATCTTTTATGAAAAATTTAATTTGCAGCCAAAAATTTTATTTTTTAGTTAATTTTTTAGTAATAAATTAACTTGATTTGAAAAAAATAAAAAAAAATAATTTTTAGTGATAAAAAGAAATTTTTAGTAAAAATGCAATTTTTATTGAAAAATGCACTTTTTAGTGAAAAATGTTCTTTTTTTATTGTGAAAAAAATCAACAAGTTTAAGTTTTTAGTAAAAAATTAAATTTTTAGTGAAAAATGCACTTTTTAGTGAAAAATGCACTTTTTAGTGAAAAATGCACTTTTTAGTGAAAAATGCACTTTTAGTGAAAAATGCACTTTTTAGTGAAAAATGCAATTTTTAGTGAAAAATGCACTCTTAAGTTAAGAATGCATTTTTTAGTGAAAAATGCACTTTTTAGTGAAAAATGCACTTTTTAGTGAAAAATGCACTTTTTTGTGAAAAATGCAATCTCTAGAGAAAAATGCAATTTTTAGTGAAAAATGCACTTTTTAGTGAAAAATGCACTTTTTAGTGGAAAATGCACTTTTTAGTGGAAAATGCAATTTTTAGTGAAAAATACAAAATTCTATTGAAATTTGAATAGTTTTTGTGAAAAATTTAATTTCTAGTGAAAATTTTTTACATTTTTATTCGGCTGTGTAAAATCTTAAATACCCTCCACCAATTATAGTCATCTATTTACATGAGTTGAAGATATTGTACCAGAAGACTTATTTGACATTTTAAAAATCGATTATGGAAAAATTTCACATATGAAAATTATAGTGAAATGAAATATTTAAGAGTTTTACACTCACTTCATATTTCGCGTTACTTTCCGGAATATTCTATTGAAAATCGCTGATTGTCTTCAATAGCATTTACAAATTTCTTCTATTCTCTTTTTAACTTAATTCTTCAAATCAGTAATATATATTTGCGTTGATTAGAAAAATAAATGTTGTGTTGGTTTTAAGTCTTATTAACTTAAAACCATATCCCGGGAAGGGGGCTGTATATGCAAGCTTGTTCAGAAAATGTTCTCATCACAATTTAATTTCTTCTGGATTATTATATAAACTCAAGTGCATGTGGCAAATTTCAGAAAATTATCTTTAAAATTGCGATATTTATGGCACACCAGTTTTTGGGGTCCTACTGATCCTATTTTGTTGATTTTTGGGGATATCTCTGATATCGAACTTTATCTTTTTCCTACTAAAGCGATATTCCCGAATTAAAATTACGAACTGAAAAGTACTTTAACAAACATCCAGACTAAATTTCGTTATAATAATTATTATTGTGGACATGAGAATGTTTCCAACATACAGACAGGCAGACGGACATAGCTAATTCTGATCGTCTCACGATTTCTATAAAAGTTATGGAATTGTAGTGGAGAAATCAGTGAAAAGTTTGTAATTACTCTTATCTTTCTCACACAATAAATTAACCAGATAATAATCTGTCATATCATAAAAAGGGCGAAAATGGTTCAAGGCTTATTAAAGTGATTACTGGCGATTGCCTTAAAAGTTGTAGAAATAAAGAGGAGGAATCGGTTAAACATTACTCTGCCTTTACCAGGAAAAATCTCTTTTTTGTATGTCCTTCATGTCACGGAAGGCTGTAATTTAAACCTTTAATCAAATATGCTGCGCTTTATATTATTAATCCCTGTTTACAATTTTTCATATTTTAAAATTTGTCAGTTATGCTCCTTTTTTATTCATTTTAATTTCCTCTATTTTTAGAAAATATTGACTGATTATGTTGATCGCTTTTACCACCAAATAAATATATTTTTCTTATTTTTTAGATTTATTTGTGATTGGTGGTTGTTGTTTCCTCTGTATATATTTAGTTGTTCAATTTATTTTATGAACTCATGTGTATTTTGTTTTTCATTTCTGTCTTTTTTAGTTTTTTTTCATTTTTTAAAGATTTTTTAAAAAAAATTTTACATGACATTGTTATTATTACCTTTCAATGTTTGTTGTCTGTATAAATTTAGCAATTTTTATAGCCTTTAACCATAATTTTATTTTCATGCTACTTGATTTTTTATTTCATTTCTTCCTTCCCTTTTCCTCTTCTCCACAGTTGTTCAATGCAACAACAAAACTAATTTTTCAGCTTAAGAGATTTTCAAATACAAAAAGAACGAGTAAGAATGTTATTGTCGATCCAGTCTGACTATAAATTACACTACACCACAATGTTGGTTATAAATGGTTGTTACGAAAAAGTAGTGAACGACCCTCCTATAATTTTATTTTCAGATTTATTGTCATTAAGATGTACAGTACATTATTGTGAAACTAATATTCATTTTAAATTTATAAGTTTAAAAATTAATTTTTGTGACGGGAGCTTCAAGAATTAAGGACTGACGTACATGTGCGATTTATGTTCTTCAAAGTGATTTTTGAAGGGAGCTTGTATTGGACCTATAAAAAGAATTGAATAATTTGTCAGATCGGCTGAGAAAATCATATGATTTAATTGTGTCGAATTTCGCTTGATTTTTTTTTACATTTAGGTCATTTATGATCTTAAAACTTCTATCTGAGAGGTCATTTGTATGGGAATTACCAGAAATATAGGACCGAACATGGCCAATTTCAATAGGCTTGGTCGGACAGACAGACGGACGAACGGACCGACATTGTTAGATTGACTCAGAAAGTGATTCTGTGTCAAACGGTATACTTAAAGGTGAATGTATGCCATTTATTCTGTATGTTACAAACATCAGCAGAACCGCATAATGCCCCGTGGTGTAGGGTATTAAAAGAGTTTATATGATTTTGTTCTTAGGTGCGTTTTTTGTGGAGATTGCCACTAATAGTTGCAGTTGTGTTTATTTTTAGTGTGTGTTGTTGATGCTGCTGCTTGTTGCTGCTTTAAAATACTTTTAAAAATAATATTAAATATTTTGGTTTAACATCGCCAACATGAAAAGAAGCAAAAACAAAGAAAAAAAAGCTGAAAAGATTGAAACAATTTTAAACTGTTTTCAAGCTTAATTTACTTAAATTATTATTGACAGCCTATTTAACATACATATCAGCAGACAAACGGACGGACACAACTATTGACTATATTTATGTGTGTGTGTGTGTGTAATCGTTGTTATACGAAATAATCAGTTAAGCATTTTAGTAGAATCTGATTTGTAAAATAATGAGCAAAACTTAAATGATGTTTCAACAAATAACAATTTTCTTCTTTTTTTTAAAGGGTTTTGCAAGATTCATTTTTCTTTGGAATTTGGTTCGATGGTTGGTAAACGATTACAATTAAAATGATGGCACAAACGATTTAAATGCCAATAAGTGGTTTTGTTGATGTTAACAATTTGGTTATTTTGTTGAAAAGGGTTGATGGCGAACATGGCTTTAATGAGAGAAAATTGTGAAAAATAGATTTTTAAAATGTATAAAAAAGTAAAAATTATGAAAATCTTAACGAGATTGTAATATGACTACTTAACATATTTAGCGGATAATTTCAAGTCAATTAAATTTGTTTGTTGCTCATCAAATGATTTTTTTGGATTGTGATCTGAATTCAAAACATGAAAAAAAAAAATAAATTTAATCAAAATATAATTTTTATCCTTTCATAGATTCCGTCCTTATCAATAAGTAAAGTGCATTTTCTATTAGACTCCTATATTGACCAGAAAATATTTTCCGTTGAAGCAGTTAATCGAATTCTCAATCACTTTTATTTACCATTCAAACTTAATAATAATAAGCATTATTCTTCTTAATTAATATTATCCGAAAATATGATGTGTTAATCCTTCTATATATCTCCTCTTGATTTTTAAATATTTATTGATTTCCTTTTTAAATTTTCTATTCTTTACTCTATTCTTACCTCTCCAATCTCGATTCTCACTAATTAGGCAGTTTTGTGGTTTGTCGTTTCAATTGTAATTTATCTTGAAATTTCTTAGTTAATTAAGTTATTTTTTTCTCAATTTTGTTGTTTTTATTATTGTTGTTGTTATTGTTATCAACATACTTGCAGACTCTTAATAATAAATAAAAATTTACTAAAGTCCCAAACCAAATACATCTAAATAAGAAGAGTGCGTGGAATAAGAGTTTAACTGCCATTGTCATTAGATAAATAAGTCTTTTAAACTGAAATGGATGAGCGTGGTAATATTTTCAAAAAAGCACAAAAACAAACAGATGCATCTGTGTGTAAGAATGTTTTATATTCTGTCTCTGTCATTTAAAAACAGTCAGTCAAAGTTTTGTTTTAGTTTGTCCAAAAAAGACTAACAAAATCAAGACAAACGTTATAGCTTTATGTGTCTTTGTGTGTGTGACTGTTTCAAATTTTTGGCTTATCCACGATGTCATTTTGAATACATGTTCTTTACGATCACATCATGTGGAAAATTTCTCCAACCAAAACATTGCAATAAAGTTGTTTTTGATATACTATATCATAATATATGATGAAGGATGATATATTAAGTCTGCTTTTACTTAGGTAACACTACAAATAATATGGTTGGAATGTTGAATTCCCATTTTTTCGAACCGAGATATAATGAACTTAACATTATTGAACTGAATGACGTTATTTACAGAGTGAACTATATATTTTTGCAGCAAGTATAAAGCGTTCAAGAGCTACTTTAAACTGATTGAAGTTTGAGACTTTGTAGGGCATGATTAAAGTTTGGAGAAAAATTAAAGCAAAACGGTTTGAGCTGAAATGTTGATTTTAGTTGATTTGGGAAAGTACAAGCTCCTAAGGGTGGTTTCCTCCAAAATTGCTTACGGATATGCTGGTTTTTAAAAAAACTCGTAAAAACCATTTCAGACAAAGAACATTTTTTATATAGATAGTCCTTTTAAATAGTATATATGTAGATTATATCTAATAGTTTCAGAGATATTCAAGTTGAAATAAATTTGTAACTTAGTTTTATATTTGTTTTTTAGCCTTTTTAAATTAGAGGGCTTAATAAAGATCCTACAATTTTTGGAAAAATGTGCCAAATTCCCTTTAAAATTCTGAAAATATTGCTGCAATAATCATATAAGTAAGAATCCGTTAAAAAGTGATAAAATTTAAAGTTAGAATTTAAAAAAAATCAATTTTTTTTGATTTTTTGTCTATTTCTGCCACGCTCACACTCACATTCACAATGCAAATTGGCCTAAATACTTATTTTTATCATAGGAAGCTTTCAATTCAAATCGGTAAAGTAGAAAAAAATTAAATACCGATATCTTCTAAATTAAATTTGAATGAATGAGATACATTATACTCTAAAAAATGTTGCAAAGGGCACGGAGGAGCAGTATCTACCCAACAAACTATACTTCTAATATTGTATATCTATGAAAATTTTAAAGCATTTTTTTTCAATTTGGCTCATATATAAAACCTTGATTACAAAATATTAAAGGCTTACAAAATTTTAGATAGGTCCTTGGTAGTGGTATCCCCCCTAAAAAGGAAAACATTGCATATGTTATATCTCTGAAACTATTAGAAATTTTTAACTGGAATTAAGCCTTTATAAAAACTCTTTTATATTAAAAATTTCCGATAGGGCATGGAGGAGTGATATTCCCATTAAGCGATAGAAAACGTTAATTTGCGTTAACACACGGGGGATGGTATCCTTTTACAAGTGGAACTTTCAGTGTGTTCTCTCAATTATTTCTAAATAATGGTGGAGGGTATACATTTCAGCGGAATCTCTTACGACTCAAAAGTTAGAGAATTATTTATTATTAAAACAGACTTGTGATGAGCAGCTGTATAATCCTCTGATCCATTTTCTAATCCTAATCATCCTTAATAAAGTAGCAGAATTGGCTGGGATCATATACTTATCCTATCAGAACTAAATGGTATCTTAGTCTGCAAGCGATTGTAAATATTCTCTACTGGGTTTTTTAATAAATAAAATAGTAGAATAATTAAGTGAGTAAAAATTTATATTTTTTTGGTGGTAGAAATTCTACAACTTAGTCCTGAGGCTCAGAATCACATTTAAGGGGTTTTCTTTATCAGACCCAAGTGCATTTGTAAAGATAGTGTCCACTGAAAGGATATCAAATTTCCGATCTTCATTCCTTAATATAATGGTAACAGAATTGTGTGTTCCACATCGTTTTAACTAACCAAAAAGAAGTGTCTTCGTTAAGGTTTAATCTTCGAAAATTTAATTTAAGTATGGCTCACTTAAGCGGCTTTACAAACCGTATAATATTATCGCAAGCCTGAGTAAGATATTACGTTCGCTTTTACTGATCACAAATAAAATTTTTTCGTAATAATTTTATGTTGGAAAATTCAATATTCCAACTCGCTGACTTTTTTCGTAAATTAACCGAAAGATCAGATTAGCATTATGCAAAATCGCTTACATAGCACTTCAGTCTAATATTTTATATATTGGGAGCTCTTAAAAATGAAATGACTAAAGGTAAATTAGTAATTGATTCAACTGGAAAAATTTTGCATTTTTTCGTAAGGAAGTAGATTCAGATCAATTCGAAATCAGATCTCAAGCCCTTACTGGTCGAAAAAAAATTTCGATATGATTTGAGATGTGATTGCAACTTTTGCTCTCTTAGTATAGGGTATATTTGATCCTCAACAACCGACCATAATAATCTCATTGACTCGTCTTTTAATTATTCGACTTCATCAGTATTTTGAAATATCAAACAAAAAAAGATCTTTTTTATGTTTTGCTTTGATTTTTTATTGTTGTTGTTATTATAGCTGCATTAGGGATTTTTATAGTTTAATGTTTTTCGTCGATCATTTCTCTTTTTTCTCTGGACGTTAATTCTCATTGTTGTTTTTGGTTTAATGAAAATTTGATACTTTTCTTGTTGGATTAAATGAAGTGTATACACAATTTGTTAAAGTTTGTGAGCTTAGGCACAGCAGTATACTAAATATGCTCTTTTTCTCCTTTTCTCTTGTTTGGCTCCCTAAACCTTTAACGATATTTTAGCCCACAAACTCTTTACATTTTAATTTTTATTAATTAATATTTATATTTAGTATTTAAAACATACATTTATGTATATTTAATATTACTTTTTTTGTCATGTTAAGTTTCGTTATTTAATTAAACGCATTTTGTGAAATCTATACGGATATTTTTCTGAAGAATTTTTTGCTCCTTTCGTAAAGGATATTTTATGAAATTTCAACAAGAAAAAAACTTATAAATCTAGTTTTTAGGAAATATTAAACTTCATTAATGGTACAGTTAGTATCATTTGTCAAATTTGATTAAAATAATGTTTATCAACCTAAAATGAAGGCAATTAAATACGTTTTATAGTTTGCCGACGGAAAATGAAATTTAACATTTTGAGAAACCAAATTAAACTGAAAATGAATTCATGATTTATTTTGCCCAAAAACGCATCAGTTATTCAAATATTAACGATCTCAAGTTTTTTGATCGAATTATGAACTACTGAAAAAATGATCATAAATGAAGTTTGCTTTGCTCAAAGACGTAGAATCTACAGAGATATTAACGATTTTAACTTTCTTCCAATCTTTTAAATTTTAAAAAAGAATTGCTCGAAATCGCAGTATTTACCGAGATATTCACGATTTTAACTTTTTGATCCATTTTTTTTTTTTAATTTTGAAAAAGTGATCATGGATGAAGCTTATATTTGCTCGAAATCGCAGTATTTACCGAGATATTCACGATTTTAACTTTTTTGACCGAATTGTGAAATTTTGAAAATGTGATCATGGATGAAGCTTATTTGCTTAAAATCGCAGTATTTACCGAGATATTCACGATTTAACTTTTTTGTCCGATTTTTTAAATTTAAAAAGTGATCATGGATGAAGCTTTTTTTGCTCAAAATCGCAGTATTTACCGAAATAATTAACGATTATCACTTTTGATCCATTTTTTTTAAATTTTGAAAAAGTGATCATGGATGAAGCTTATTTTGCTTAAAATCGCAGTATTTACCGAGATATTAACGATTTTAACTTTTTTGACAGAACTGTGAAATTTTGAAAAAGTGATCATGGATGAAGCTTATTTTGCTTAAAATCGCAGTATTTACCGAGATATTCACGATTTTAACTTTTTTGGCCGAATTGTGAAATTTTGAAAAAGTGATCATGGATGAAGCTTATTTTGCTTAAAATCGCAGTATTTACCGAGATATTCACGATTTTAACTTTTTGACCGAATTGTGAAATTTGGAAAAAGTAATCATGGATGAAGCTTATTTTGCTTAAAATCGCAGTATTTACCGAAATATTCACATTTAACTTTTTTGACCGATTTGTGAAATTCTGAAAAAGTGATCATGGATGAAGCTTATTTTGCTCGAAATCGCAGTATTTACCGAAATATTCACGATTTTAACTTTTTGACCGATTCGTGAAATTCTGAAAAAGTGATCATGGATGAAGCTTATTTGCTCGAAATCGCAGTATTTACCGAAATATTCACGATTTTAACTTTTTTGGCCGATTGTGAAATTTTGAAAAAGTGATCATGGATGAAGCTTATTTTGCTCGAAATCGCAGTATTTACCGGAGATATTCACGATTTTAACTTTTTTGAACGAACTGTGAAATTTTGAAAAAGTGATCATAGATGAAGCTTATTTTGCTTAAAATCGCAGTATTTACCGAGATATTCACGATTTTAACTTTTTTGAACGAACTGTGAAATTTTGAAAAAGTGATCATGGATGAAGCTTATTTTGCTCGAAATCGCAGTATATACCGAAGTATTCACGATTTTAATTTTTGTCCGATTTTTTAAATTTTCAAAAAGTGATCATGGATGAAGCTCATATTGCTCGAAATCGCAGTATTTACCGAGATATTAACGATTTTTAACTTTTTTGACCGATTTTTTTTTAATTTTTAAAAAGCGATCATGCATTAAGCTTATTTTGCATAAAATCGCAGTATTTACCGAGATATTCATGATTTTAACTTTTTTGACCGAATTGTGAAATTTTGAAAAAGTGATCATGGATGAAGCTTATTTTGCTTAAAATCGTAGTATTTACCGAGATATTCACGATTTTAACTTTTTTGGCCGAATTGTGAAATTTTGAAAAAGTGATCATGGATGAAGCTTATTTTGCTTAAAATCGCAGTATTTACCGAGATATTCACGATTTTAACTTTTTGACCGAATTGTGAAATTTGGAAAAAGTAATCATGGATGAAGCTTATTTTGCTTAAAATCGCAGTATTTACCGAAATATTCACATTTTAACTTTTTTGACCGATTTGTGAAATTCTGAAAAAGTGATCATGGATGAAGCTTATTTTGCTCGAAATCGCAGTATTTACCGAAATATTCACGATTTTAACTTTTTTGACCGATTCGTGAAATTCTGAAAAAGTGATCATGGATGAAGCTTATTTTGCTCGAAATCGCAGTATTTACCGAAATATTCACGATTTTAACTTTTTTGGCCGAATTGTGAAATTTTGAAAAAGTGATCATGGATGAAGCTTATTTTGCTCGAAATCGCAGTATTTACCGAGATATTCACGATTTTAACTTTTTTGAACGAACTGTGAAATTTTGAAAAAGTGATCATAGATGAAGCTTATTTTGCTTAAAATCGCAGTATTTACCGAGATATTCACGATTTTAACTTTTTTGAACGAACTGTGAAATTTTGAAAAAGTGATCATGGATGAAGCTTATTTTGCTCGAAATCGCAGTATATACCGAAGTATTCACGATTTTAATTTTTGTCCGATTTTTTAAATTTTCAAAAAGTGATCATGGATGAAGCTCATATTGCTCGAAATCGCAGTATTTACCGAGATATTAACGATTTTAACTTTTTTGACCGATTTTTTTTAAATTTTTAAAAAGCGATCATGCATTAAGCTTATTTTGCATAAAATCGCAGTATTTACCGAGATATTCATGATTTTAACTTTTTTGACCGAATTGTGAAATTTTGAAAAAGTGATCATGGATGAAGCTTATTTTGCTTAAAATCGTAGTATTTACCGAGATATTCACGATTTTAACTTTTTGATCCCATTTTTTAAATTTTCAAAAAGTGATCATGGATAAAGCTTATTTTGCTTAAAATCGCCGTATTTACCGAGATATTCACGATTTTAACTTTTTTTATCCGAATATGTAAATTATTAAAAAGCGATCATGCATGAAGCTTATTTTGCTTAAAATCGCAGTATTTACCGAAATATTCACGATTTTAACTTTTCTGACCGAATTTTGAAACTTCGAAAAAGTGATCATGGATGAAGCTTAATTTGCTCGAAATCTCAGTATTTACCGAAATATTCACGATTTTAACTTTTTTGACCGAATTGTGAAACTTTGAAAAAGCGATCATGGATGAAGCTTATTTTGCTCGAAATCGCAGTATTTACCGAAATATTCACGATTTTAACTTTTTTGACCGAATTGTGAAATTTTGAAAAAGTGATCATGGATGAAGCTTATTTTGCTTAAAATCGCAGTATTTACCGAGATATTCACGATTTTAACTTTTTGATCCCATTTTTTAAATTTTCAAAAAGTGATCATGGATAAAGCTTATTTTGCTTAAAATCGCCGTATTTACCGAGATATTCACGATTTTAACTTTTTTATCCGAATGTGTAAATTTTTAAAAAGCAATAATGGATGAAGCTTATTTTGCTTAAAATCGCAGTATTTACCGAAATATTCACGATTTTAACTTTTTTGAACGATTTTTTTTAAATTTTGAAAAAGTGATCATGGATGAAGCTTATTTTGCTTAAAATCGCAGTATCTACCGAGATATTCACGATTTTAATTTTTGTCCGATTTTTTAAATTTTCAAAAAGTGATCATGGATGAAGCTCATATTGCTCGAATCGCAGTATTTACCGAGATATTAACGATTTTAACTTTTCTGACCGATTTTTTTTAAATTTTGAAAAAGTGATCATGGATGAAGCTTATTTTGCTTAAAATCGCAGTATTTACCGAGATATTCACGATTTTAACTTTTTTGACCGATTTTTTTAAATTTTGAAAAAGTGATCATGGATGAAGCTTATTTTGCTCGAAATCGCAGTATTTACCGAGATATTCATGATTTTAACTTTTTTTTATCAGATTTTTTAAATTTTCAAAAAGCGATCATGGATGAAGCTTATTTTGCTTAAAATCGCAGTATTTACCGAGACATTCACGATTTTAACTTTTTTGACCGATTTGTGAAGTTTTCAAAAAGTGATCATGGATGAAGCTTTTTTGCTGAAATCGCAGTATTTACGCAGATATTATGATTTTAACTTTTTTTATCAGATTTTTAAAATTTTCAAAAAGCGACATTGAAGCTTTTTTTTAAAAAGTATTTACCGAGACATTCACGATTTTAACTTTTTTGACCGATTTGTAGTTTTCAAAAAGTGATCATGATGAAGCTTTTTTGCTCGAAAGATATTTAAAATTTCACGAGTTTTTTTTAATTTTTTTTGATTTTTTTTTTAAAATCGCAGTATTTAGCCGAGATATTCACGATTTTAACTTTTTTGACGCCGATTTTTTTTAAATTTTGAAAAAGTGATCATGGATGAAGCTTATTTTGCTTAAAATCGCAGTATTTACTGAGATATTAACGATTTTAACTTTTCTGACCGATTTTTTTTAAATTTTGAAAAAGTGATCATGGATGAAGCTTATTTTTCTTAAAATCGCAGTATTTACCGAGATATTAACGATTTTAACTTTTCTGACCGATTTTTTTTAAATTTTGAAAAGGTGATCATGGATGAAGCTTATTTTGCTTAAAATCGCAGTATTTACCGAGATATTCACGATTTTAACTTTTTTGACCGAATTGTGAAACTTTGAAAAAGTGATCATGGATGAAGCTTATTTTGCTTAAAATCGTAGTATTTACCGAGATATTCACGATTTTAACTTTTTGATCCCATTTTTTAAATTTTCAAAAAGTGATCATGGATAAAGCTTATTTTGCTTAAAATCGCCGTATTTACCGAGATATTCACGATTTTAACTTTTTTTATCCGAATATGTAAATTATTAAAAAGCGATCATGCATGAAGCTTATTTTGCTTAAAATCGCAGTATTTACCGAAATATTCACGATTTTAACTTTTCTGACCGAATTTTGAAACTTCGAAAAAGTGATCATGGATGAAGCTTAATTTGCTCGAAATCTCAGTATTTACCGAAATATTCACGATTTTAACTTTTTTGACCGAATTGTGAAACTTTGAAAAAGCGATCATGGATGAAGCTTATTTTGCTCGAAATCGCAGTATTTACCGAAATATTCACGATTTTAACTTTTTTGACCGAATTGTGAAATTTTGAAAAAGTGATCATGGATGAAGCTTATTTTGCTTAAAATCGCAGTATTTACCGAGATATTCACGATTTTAACTTTTTGATCCCATTTTTTAAATTTTCAAAAAGTGATCATGGATAAAGCTTATTTTGCTTAAAATCGCCGTATTTACCGAGATATTCACGATTTTAACTTTTTTATCCGAATATGTAAATTTTTAAAAAGCAATAATGGATGAAGCTTATTTTGCTTAAAATCGCAGTATTTACCGAAATATTCACGATTTTAACTTTTTTGAACGATTTTTTTTAAATTTTGAAAAAGTGATCATGGATGAAGCTTATTTTGCTTAAAATCGCAGTATCTACCGAGATATTCACGATTTTAATTTTTGTCCGATTTTTTAAATTTTCAAAAAGTGATCATGGATGAAGCTCATATTGCTCGAAATCGCAGTATTTACCGAGATATTAACGATTTTAACTTTTCTGACCGATTTTTTTTAAATTTTGAAAAAGTGATCATGGATGAAGCTTATTTTGCTTAAAATCGCAGTATTTACCGAGATATTCACGATTTTAACTTTTTTGACCGATTTTTTTTAAATTTTGAAAAAGTGATCATGGATGAAGCTTATTTTGCTCGAAATCGCAGTATTTACCGAGATATTCATGATTTTAACTTTTTTTTATCAGATTTTTTAAATTTTCAAAAAGCGATCATGGATGAAGCTTATTTTGCTTAAAATCGCAGTATTTACCGAGACATTCACGATTTTAACTTTTTTGACCGATTTGTGAAGTTTTCAAAAAGTGATCATGGATGAAGCTTATTTTGCTCGAAATCGCAGTATTTACCGAGATATTCATGATTTTAACTTTTTTTATCAGTTATTTTAAATTTTCAAAAAGCGATCATGGATGAAGCTTATTTTGCTTAAAATCGCAGTATTTACCGAGACATTCACGATTTTAACTTTTTGACCGATTTGTGAAGTTTTCAAAAAGTGATCATGGATGAAGCTTATTTTGCTCGAAATCGCAGTATTTACCGAGATATTCATGATTTTAACTTTTTTTATCAGATTTTTAAAATTTTCAAAAAGCGATCATGGATGAAGCTTATTTTGCCTAAAATCGCAGTATTTACCGAGACATTCACGATTTTAACTTTTTGACCGATTTGTGAAGTTTTCAAAAAGTGATCATGGATGAAGCTCATATTGCTCGAAATCGCAGTATTTACCGAGATATTCACGATTTTAACTTTTTTGACCGATTTTTTTTAAATTTTGAAAAAGTGATCATGGATGAAGCTTATTTTGCTTAAAATCGCAGTATTTACCGAGATATTAACGATTTTAACTTTTCTGACCGATTTTTTTTAAATTTTGAAAAAGTGATCATGGATGAAGCTTATTTTTCTTAAAATCGCAGTATTTACCGAGATATTAACGATTTTAACTTTTCTGACCGATTTTTTTTAAATTTTGAAAAGGTGATCATGGATGAAGCTTATTTTGCTTAAAATCGCAGTATTTACCGAGATATTCACGATTTTAACTTTTTTGACCGAATTGTGAAACTTTGAAAAAGTGATCATGGATGAAGCTTATTTTACTTAAAATCGCAGTATTTACCGAGATTTTCACGTTTTTAACTTTTTTATCTGATTTTTGAAATTTTTGAAAAATGAGAAAATGGATTAAGCTTATTTTGCTCGAAATCGCAGTATTTACCGAGATATTCACGGTTTTAACTTTTTTATCCGATTTTTTAAATTTTGAAAAAGTGATCATGGATGAAGCTTATATTGATCAAAATCGCACTATTTACCGAGATATTCACGATTTTAACTTTTTTGTCAGATTTTTTAAATTTTCAAAGAGCGATCATGGATGAAGCTCATATTGCTCGAAATCGCAGTATTTACCGAGATATTCACGATTTTAACTTTTTTGACCGATTTTTGAAATTTTCAAAGAGCGATCATGGATGAAGCTCGTATTGCTCGAAATCGCAGTATTTACCGAGATATTCACGATTTTAACTTTTTGTCAGATTTTTTAAATTTTCAAAGAGCGATCATGGATGAAGCTCATATTGCTCGAAATCGCAGTATTTACCGAGATATTCACGATTTTAACTTTTTTGACCGATTTTTGAAATTTTCAAAGAGCGATCATGGATGAAGCTCGTATTGCTCGAAATCGCAGTATTTACCGTGATATTCACGATTTTAACTTTTTTTATCCGATTTTTGAAATTTTGAAAAAGTGATCATGGATGAAGCTTATATTGATCAAAGTCGCAGTATTTACCGAGATATCCGCGATTTTAAATTTTCAAAAAGCGATCATGGATGAAGCTTATATTGATCAAAGTCGCAGTATTTACCGAGATATCCACGATTTTAACTTTTTTGACCGATTTTTTAAATTTTCAAAAAGTGATCATGGATGAAGCTTATTTTGCTTAAAATCGCAGTATTTACCGTGATATTCACGATTTTAACTTTTTTATCCGATTTTTGAAATTTTGAAAAAGTGATCATCGATGAGGCTTATTTTGCTTAAAATCGCAATATTTACCGAGATATTCACGATTTTAACTTTTTTATCCGATTTTTGAAATTTTGAAAAAGTGATCATGGATGAAGCTTATATTGCTTGAAATCGCAGTATTTACCGAGATATTCACGATTTTAACTTTTTTATCAGATTTTTTAAATTTTCAAAAAGCGATCATGGATGAAGCTTATATTGATCAAAGTCGCAGTATTTACCGAGATATCCACGATTTTAACTTTTTTGACCGATTTTTGAAATTTTGAAAAAGTGATCATGGATAGAGCTTATTTTGCATGAAATTGCAGTATTTACCGTGATATTCATGATTTTAACTTTTTTATCCGATTTTTGAAATTTTCAAAAAGTGATCATGGATAAAGCTTATTTTGCCTGAAATTGCAGTATTTACCGAGATATTCACGATTTTAACTTTTTTATCAGATTTTTTAAATTTTCAAAAAGCGATCATGGATGAAGCTCATATTGCTCGAAATTGCAGTATTTACCGAGATATTCACGATTTTAACTTTTTTTATCAGATTTTTTAAATTTTCAAAAAGTGATCATGGATGAAGCTTATTTTGCTTAAAATCGCAGTATTTACCGTGATATTCACGATTTTAACTTTTTTTCCATTTTTGAAATTTTGAAAAAGTGATCATCGATGAGGCTTATTTTGCTTAAAATCGCAATATTTACCGAGATATTCACGATTTTAACTTTTTTATCCGATTTTTGAAATTTTGAAAAAGTGATCATGGATGAAGCTTATATTGCTTAAAATCGCAGTATTTACCGAGATATTCACGATTTTAACTTTTTTATCCGATTTTTGAAATTTTGAAAAAGTGATCATGGACAGAGCTTATTTTGTACGAAATCGCAGTATTTACTGAGATATTCACGATTTTAACTTTTTTATCCGATTTTTGAAATTTTTAAAAAGTGATCATGGATGAAGCTTATATTGCTTAAAATTGCAGTATTTACCGAGATATTCACGATTGTAACTTTTATATCCGATTTTTGAAATTTTGAAAAAGTGATCACCAATTGTGCTTATTTTGCTCAAAAACGCAGTATTTACCGAGATATTTACGATTTTAACTTTTTTGAAAAAAAAAAATGTGAAATATTGAAAAATTGATCATGGATAAAGCTTGTTATGCTCAAAAGGATGCTCTTAAAGGGGTTAAATTACGTGTTTTTTTATTCATAATTTTCATTATTTTTGTATTTACTACAAATGGAATAAAGTTAAGTTCTTCTGTTTTTATTTATTCTCTTTACACCTCTATTTATCTAAAACTCCTTATAACTCAATTTCAAACACGATCAAACGTTTAACACTTAATCAATTTTTGTAAAAGATTTTACGTTTCTTTTTCTTCATTTGTTTTTAATTACAGCATTTTTAAGTTTATTTTGTAAAACACATGTTTTATGGCCACAATCATTTTGTTGCAGTAAAAAATCAAGAAAAAATTGTTAAAATATATATTTTCGAATATTTTAGATTAAAGATTAAAAAATATAAATAAACACTGACGATCATGATGATGACGATCATGGTGATGTTGATCATTAGCAACGAATTTAATATCGAAAACGATGGTGTTTGTGATGATGATGAATATATTTTGTCTTGTATGTTAATTAAAATGTTATGTAAATCAATAAATTTGCAATTTAGATATAAAAACATACATTGGGGGTAACAAACAACACTTTCTTGTGATCGTTTATGTTTTTTTTTAAGTACCAACATTTTTGGGAGAAAAAAATTATGCGTGTGTTCTTGATTACAGCACAAAAATATATTTTAACTTTGTAAATCTTTTACATAATTTAAATATACAAGAATTT
This sequence comes from Cochliomyia hominivorax, assembly GCA_004302925.2. NCBI lineage: Eukaryota > Metazoa > Arthropoda > Insecta > Diptera > Calliphoridae > Cochliomyia > Cochliomyia hominivorax. Next base: position 13,674,446 of record PYHX02000158.1, on the reverse strand, counting down.
GAAGATTCTGAAAAAATTAAGAACAAAAAATGGAAAAAAAACATTAAACATTTCAGAAGGGCGTTTGTACGGGTAAAAGATTGTTTTTAGGCCTAAAGCACTATTTATGTTTTAACACTTTGTTTGAGTGGAAGAATTATTTATGGTATTGAACGAGGGTTGTATATGAAAATGGGTTAATTATTGCAGCAATTAGTATGAATTCCAGAAATAAAGATAAAAGTGAGTGATCAATAATATGAATATTAATAAAAACTTCGGCAAAAAAGCTGTATTTTCTGCGAAGTTAACGTTTTTAATTTTTTTTGAGAATTTTAAAGAAGTGATCATCGAGTTTGGAAATTTCGAAAAAGTGATCATAGATAAAATTTATCTTGCTTAAAATCGCAATATTTACCAAGATATTATCGATTTTAATTTTTTCAACGAATTTGAAAATTTTGAAAAAATGATCATGGATGAAGATCCATGACACAATGTTTACCGAATTATAAAAATGTAAAGCATTCGTGATATATAAAAATGATCATTAAAAATTTATTATTTAGATTATTTTGGTCTTAAACACAACATTTGCAAGTTTAATTTTTAATCGAATTTGAAAGTTTGAGAAATTGATCATGGAATAATATTATTAAGCTCAAAAAAAACTATTTACGAGGTTATCTTTTTGATCTATAATATTTCTAAGATTTTATAATTTTCGATCGAGTTTAAATTTTTTAATAAGTGATCGTGAATTGAGCTTATTAGCTCAAAAACGCTGTGCTAACTGGATTATTACGATTTTTTTTCATCCAGCTTTTAAATTTTGAAAAAGTGATCATGAATTTGGATCAGTTTTTAGTACTTAATCTTGAACTGAACTTGTTAGAAAACGCAGTATTTACAAAGATTTGAATATTTTTGAAATTTCAAGAAAGTGATCATGAACTGATTTTGTTTTGATCATATATTGATTAAAATTTGATATTAGTGATTTAAATTTGTTTCATTATTTGCTGAAATTTTCATACTTAAAAAAACTGGAATTACTTACCATATTTTGAGTTTATTTGTGCTTATTTTCCCAAAAAAAAAAAAAAAAAAACGCAAAATTTAATTTCAGACGAGAAAATACTTTCAAGTGGTTTAACTCCTTTTCAAGACTCCTCGTATATATAGAATCGATAAAAATGTAAACCCCCTTGCAGTAAAAAAGAAAGAATTTCTTTCATTTTTTGTCTTCCAAAACAAAATTTTTACTTGCGATTAACTCCTGTTACTTTTTGTGGCTGAAGGTGTTGATGGACACAGTTACGCGTTTAAATACACAAAAATAAATTTGTGCCAAAAAAAAAAAAAAAATATATTTCACTCCTAAAACAAGAACAGCAACAAGCCAAAGTAAAAAAGGAAAGAACACCCATAATAACCATAATGATTATTATCATAAGAGCCAACAACAACTAAAACACTATAAATTTTGATCATAATGATCAATTCAAAGGACATGAAGATGATGGTTGTAAATTTACAAATTTTTCCTCTGATAACATTTTTTTCGGGGGGCTTAAGACACATACACGGTATATTTAAGTTATAAAAGTGTGACTACATGTATGTGTAATTTTTGTTTGGAATGAATTTTGAATCAACGATCATCATCATCATAATGATCGTCACTGTGTCCAATCCATCAGTTAAGCTTATTGATGTTTTTGATTGTGATCACATCCTGGGGTTATGTGTTTTACCAGCCACTTTATGTTAAACGTTAACAATAAAATGCAAAAATAATTTAAAATATAATAAAAAAGGAGAAAAATCGAATAAATAACATTTAAATCGAAATATTAAGTTTTGAATGATTTTGTTGTGAATTATTGTTATAATTAAAATTCGAGATAGGAGGGGATGAAAAATCTGGGGCTTGATTTCTTGAAAATATCTTTATGGATCTTAAGCTTTAAGGTTACATGGAAAGACTTCTATATACACGGCCAATGTTCTAACTCAATATCGATATTATTAAACGATCACTATTCATCGATATAATGTTTTAAGAGAATATTTTTGTGAGTTCTTCTTGAGACAATATACGAATAAGTTTAAGAGTGTTCATCGATAAACTAGTTGATTCTAAATGAAATCGCGATTTCTGGTCTTTAAATTATAGATTAAATCCATTACTTATCATTGGAGTATATATACAGAAAGAGAGTATAATAAGTGTATACATCAGTAATAATTATACCAAAGATCAGATTTTTATTCTCTGGAGTCTAATAATTGAGTTCTTTGTGAGTCATAGATTTAATCTCCCCTATACATATATATTCTACTGGTCCACAAGACCTTGAGATCCTTATATGTTGTCAGATCACGTTTCCCCTTTGTGATCTATTTTTCCTCTAATTTTTTCTAATATAAAGGAATCTGTTATTAAGCTCTTTTCCAGTAGAAACTTTTTAAAATTGTACAGATCTCTTTTGTTGTAAGATACAAGAGCAACACGTGATTAATATTTATTTCACTCTTAAAAGATCTAAAATCATTCTTATATTAGAGTCTATCGCCCTGTCTTTGACATGGTTAAATTCTTATCCTGAAATTCTTCTAATTTAAAGCTGGAAAACTGTTTTCGAACATCATCAAATATATGGATCAATATCTGCATCAACCACAAAGTTCAAGTTTATATTAACATACTCACATCGTCTAGAACGTTATGATTTCCTATTATCTGAGGCCTACTAAAGTACATATAACCCATATCGAATTCAATTTAAATGTGTGTCGATTTTGTCACCTTCATCTATCGGTTGTTCTATTCTCATCCTAACTAATGATCAAATTTAATAAATTTTAGCTGGATTATTTGTTATTGTTTTGAGAAATTTCTTCCGGTTCAATTCAGATCAAACATTATTGACCAATATTTCAAATAACGCGAAACAAGCAAAAGATCGAAATGCAATTTTTTTTATTACAAACCGAAACATCGGAATAAAATATTTATCACATCATTAAGCTCAATAATTTATTCCTATAGAACCACAAATTCATTATGTAATCATGTATTTTTATTCCACTTATCGAATGTTTAAGATTATTGAAATAGTAATGAGATGCATAAGGCTATAAATTATGGTTGAATTTAATTTTAATCTGACAGACACACCAACTTTGATATGATATGATGCAAGAATATAAATACTTGATATGATGCAAGAATATATATACTTGATGGAAACCTAGATGATACTTACTTGGCGTAACACATGGAATGTCAACCTCAATATTCACTCTATCAAATAAAATAAATAATCACAAATTATAAGCATTTCACTTTTCCTTTTACCATAAAGAATTTTTTCTCCCAGTGCATTTAATATTCCTTCCCCAAAAAGCACGACATTCATAAATAACAGTTATTTTCGCTTCAAATACTTTCGATATAAACAAATTTATTAAAACTGAAACATCACAAGAACGGACTACTGGAATAAAAATATTATTTATTGAACAGAAATCGAAAAGAAGAAGAAATATTTATATTCCACACAAAATTTCAATATTGAAAATTCTTTTGAATGATTTAGTCTTCACTTTTTGAATTTCAGCATTAAAATACCGGTTACTTGAAATGTTCTTTATTTGTGGATTTTTTATTATTTTGTTTTTGTATTTTTCCTTTACAAAAGTTAAGTGTTGTTAAATGATAAGAGAGCCAGTATTTGTGGAGCCATTAACATCATAATCATCTGGGACGTTGTCATCATTATTTTGCTTTATTTTATATATATTTTTTTCATATTTTTATGAATAGTTTTTTTTTGTAAATCTTCCTTCAGCATCGAGAAACTTTAAGGTCTTCAACAGAAAGAAAGACTGTATTGGAAAAATAATATTTTATTGGGTGTTTTCTTCTTATGGATTTCATTTTGGTAGTATTCAGCCATATTTTAGCAGTTGCTGTTCATGATTATCCAAGTTGACTGTTTATTTGTTTGTTTGTATCTCATCATCATTTTGTGGTACTAATTAACTTCAACTTGTCATAATTGTCAAAAAATTATCGGCAGACTCAATCGCTACAGTTGGTGCTCTTATCAGTAAAATATTTTGCTGTATTTTTTCCCTTTTTTGTCTTTCCATTTTCGCTTAAAGTTCCATTCATTTATAATTTATATTTTGCTTTTTTTTTAGTTACGCCAATTCTCATTAATAATATTAATTTTTCACACCTTATTTTTCATAATTTTTAAGTTCAACTTGTTTTTTTTTTTTTTTTTTTTTTTTTTTTTTTTGAGGGAAAAGACCATAAATATTTATAGTTTTATCTGACAGATTTCTATGTTTTTAAAAATAAGATGGAGCTTAAAATATTTATGAATATTTAATAGAAAATTATAATTAATTTTTTTATTGATAGTAAAATTTTTCTTCTCTTATCTTGCTATCGGACAGATGGACGTAAGAAAAAATAGTTCATAAGATCTATTGTTTACGAATTAAAGGATTTAATACAATGATATCTAAAATATCGTTCTAATTTATTACTTTTGTGATTAAATATATGGAAGACTTTTTCATAGATGATAGAATCATTGTTGAGATTCTTTTACAAGAACATTTAGAATTTATGTGTTAAAGGGAGAATCAATTGTACACAGAAAAAATAAAAATCAAGTTCAATTACTAAATTGTTTATATTAATTAAGGTTTGGGTTTGATTTTGCTCCTATCACCAAAATGATAATATTAATTAAATTTATTATAATTTTCGTAATTGTTTCAATTAATTTTCATAATTATTTTAATGAAATTTCATAATGAATTCAATTACTGTTTTTAATTAGTTTTATTATTTCCCCTGATCAGTTCAATAACAGTTGCATTTTTATTTCGCATTTTTGTAAGAATATACCTCAAGCTATGATAACTGAATTATAAAAACAGAGTTCTCCCACAGATTAAAAGACCTTTAAAATTTACTAAAAGAATATAAATCGGATAATATCATGTAGCGAACATTATCAAAATATATTGACCTCTTAATCCGTTGTATTCCAAAGTATCCTGCAACTTTGCTTTAGATATGTATTTCCAACTTCTGACATCATCACAGTTGGACAAACGATTCTGGCATATTCACAATAAACATTTTGGATGAATGCAAAAACATAATAAAGCCAAAACGGTTTGTCAGCTCTTGGTTGCTCTAACTGCCTAGTAAGAGATTCTAAAAGGATCACAGAAGAAAACAAAGTTTAAAGTTCGCCAGCAAATATCGTATGTAATATCAAAAAGGAATCATCTTATATCCCATATTCTTGCATCATATGAAAAACTGAGTCGATTTAGCAATGTTCGTCTGAAATTTGACACAATTATTGTTGAATCTTAATCTTTAGCCACTTGGAATATGGAGCCGGGAATAACAAAATAATATATATTTTGTAATTCACATTAACATAATCCCAATAGGAAAACAAGATGAAATAAAATAAATTTATTAGGATTTAGGATATGAAGTAAATTTTATTGGACAGATTACCTCTTAAAGTCTTACAGCAAGTTCAAGAAGAAGGAAAAATTATTTTACAAAGAACGGAAGTGACATTTTAGGCTATGACACCAGAATGACGTTTGTTTTAGGCGTTATGAGGAAAAGAGAAAGTGTGGTTTTCGTAAAATTCAGCTTAAATATCGGTACTAAAAAAGGGGAAAAACTTTTCTCATCACAATATTAATGTCAAAGGGAATTTAGGCCCTTTTGGCATTAACAATTATTTTTCTACTTTTATTTAATACATGTAACTAGTTTAACAACTATTTGTACATATTTGGTTAAGACTCGCATAAAATGCTCTTTCCCGGATTAGGAATTCAAGCTTTAAAAGTTTTTAAGTATAGAATAATTTTATAGAAATTCAGACAACTATTTAATAATCTTCAATATATGTAAAGGACTTCATAAAATTACCTCTCGTTAGACTACATATAAGTCCCTTTTTCGAAAAAGGAAAAAACAACGAAATTTTAATGTAATTCGATAAAATTCGGCAATAATAATTTTGGACTTTTCGCATCAGTTTTAAGTTTAAAATACCTTTAAAATAAAAACTATTAAACGCTAAAATGCTTCCATAGTATAAGTGGTGGTAGGTATTTAAGATTCGGCACAGCTAAATTTAGTTTTTTAATTATTTTCGATTCTGTAAATTTCGAACCGTCGAAGGTATTTTGTTAGGATTAAGCATAAGTTTAGTCAGGGTATTAACGAGTTTCTTAAAAGAACAACAGGTTCCAAGCTGGACATAGGAGTGATGGAGAGCACTCCAGAGTTGGTCAACTCGAAGAAGAACGGTTCATATACTATTATTCGAATAAAAAAGAAGTTTTTAAAAAAGCTATATCATGGTAATATTAACTGCATTTTATGCTATGGAATATATAATAACATTCTCACGGTCACCATAACAATCCGAATTCAAAATAAATTGGCCAACTTGTTTGTTATTGTCCTAGGCAGTCTGGCATTTTAAAACCGGCAAAATCGGTGTAGTAAAAAATTTAAAGACAGATATCTGAGACAAACTTAAATTTAATACAAAAAACTATTGTCAATTTTACAAAAAACTATATATATATATATATATATATATATATATATATATATATATATATATATATATATATATATATATATATATATATATATATATATATATATATATATAAAGTTTGTTATTTGAGTTGCAAATATGTGAGGTGTATTATAATGTTTGCGTTTATCTTAGAGTTGTTGAGGTTTCGAACATATATGTCGATTACAAATTTGAAATGGCTGAATATAGCGCTCTTCTTCTTTGTTTTTATACAAGTTGACATTGAAAGTGTTTTTTACTCAGTGTATTTGTAAGAAATATAGTTAAAAAAACATTGACTTAGATTACCAGATCGATTCTAAAATTGTATTTGTTTTAAATAAGATTTCTAGATTTATAAGTTTAGAACCAAATCTAGTACCGCCCACACGAAAGTTTCTAGAACTTAAGTATTTTATCAAAGTTTAAAATTTTTATAAGAAAACATTTTTAAAGTTTATAAAAAACTAAAATTCATAGCAACGCTCTTCAAAAATTCGAAACCGACTTAACCAAAATAACCGGTTATTAAAAACCGGTTCGATTACCCTATTATTTATGCTGTGATAGATATTTCATGTATTATCTGGGCTTTAAATATTATAGAAATTTTAGATTGATAACATGAATTCATCAATATTACGTATATATTTTTAGAGTCTTTTAATTAAAACAATATTTTCATTTTATCAATTTGATATTTTTATTTGAATACATTTATTTATTTATTTTTATTACTTCATATGATAAGTTCTTTTTTTAAATATTATTTTAATATAATTTTTTATTTTATTTTTTTTTTATTTTTTGCATACAAATATTTTATATTGTTAAATACTAATTTGCTATCAGTCTACTTTAAAAAATGTGATTATTTTGTTTCATTACTGTTGTTTTTGACTATAATTAATAAATCTGTTTTACGTTAATTAAAACATTTAGAAACTTTATTAATTTTTGTTAATGATTTTTTTCTAAACTTGTTGAAATGATCTATTGAAAAACTGATGAATATTGAAAATAAGTAAATAACTAAACTAAAACTTAATTTAATTATTTAATTTAATAAAAAAAATTAAATTCAAAATGAATAAAATTCTTTAATTTACAACCCTATTTTTTATGGTTTTTATTTTTTAATAAACTTTTTTTAAGGTAAAAAATAATTTTACTTAACTTAAAGATAAATTTTTAATAAAAAAAAACTAAACATTTTACAAACTTTTATTTTATTAAATATTAATTAATTAAGTTTAATTGATTTGATTAAAGTTTTAGTATTAAAAGTGAAGTAGTTAATGAGTGATATAGTGTAAAGTGAGAAATTAAGGGGAATTTTGTAGTTATGGCGCTAAAACAACATCACAAATTTAAGTTAATTTTACTTTTTGTCTTTAAAACTTAAAATGTTTTTTCTGAAATTTTGAATGTGGATTTTAATGATTTTTTAAGTTTGGTTGTTTTTTTTTAAGGATTTTTTTAAGTATAAATAGTTGTTGGTGGGTTATTGATATTAAAAATTTTAACAAGATTTTTTTTGGAATAATTTTCTTTTTAAAAAAATTTTATTTATTTTTGTTTAAAATAACAGTCTGGCTTTTTAGCTTATTTTTTGATTAAGGTTGTGGATTTTTTTAATTGTTTAAAATCATGTATTTAAGTCTTTTTTCGAGAAGCCAATAATTTGGTTTTTATAACAATTATAATGATATTTTAATATTTTTAGTTTTAAAAAATGGCGGAAATTTTTAATTGGTTTTGTTTTTCTTTAGCAAAAATTGACAGTTTTTTTTTCTATTTGGTTTAATTTTTTTAGATTTTAATAATTTTTGTTATTTGTAGAACACTACGATTTTTGGTTTATTGTTTAAATCTTAATATAATACGTTTAATTAGTTATTATGTAATGTTTGTTTAAACTTATATATTTTTTAAGAAAGTAATAATTTTTATTAAATTTTTCTGCATTGTTGTTGTTTATTTTATTTTTTTAATTGTTAACTTTTCATCGGCCCCAAAAAGTGTTGCTTAATTTTTTTTTAGATTTTATTATTATTTGCATGACCATTATGATGATGTTGTTGTTGCTGTTGTTGTACTTTATTAATTACCACATTCATATCCACAATAACAGCATCCGGTATAGTACAATTGCTATCCAATTCTGTTTGTCCTTCTAAACTAACATGACCATTTGGTGTACTAATGGGTATTTCCTATAAAGTCACACATACACGTACAAATAAAACAAAAAAGTTTATTGTTAGTAAAATATTTATAAAATATTTTAGGTTATTAATTTAAAAAAATACTGCTTGTTTTTTTTCTAGGCCCCTCGATCATTAAAATCGTTTATCTGTAAACGGTATTTATACGGTTTTAGTGATTAACAGAAATATATTGAAATATTTCCGTTCAAAATATTTTTATTTCTTTTTATTTCAAAACAATACTTCACCTTTTTAGTTCAAGTTTTCTAAAATTTTCGAAAGGTTTTTATTTATTACCTGATACAGTACAGCAGCATCAAGAGCCATTAATTCCTTACGTGAAAGCTCCTCTACAACGGCAGCTGTATAACAATCTCCCAACATATTATTTGTAGTACGAATACGGTCGCTAAAAAAGGGAAAAGGACGAACAAAAAAAATAGATCAAGTAATTCAGAATATATAAAGTTTTAAAAAATACTTCATTTCTGGATTTTTTTCTAAAAGTTATTAAAATTAAAAAAAGAGTATATTATTCGTATTTTTAGACCAATTTCGCTGAATTTAAGTAACAAGATTCATAAAAGATATAAATAACGTCTTATATATTTGTCACGTACCATAATAAATGGCCGTTATAGACGCAAGTATTTCTATTTGAAACCTAAAAAACATAAATACAGACTGACTAGTTTTACGAAAAACTTTAATTTTTGAAACAGGTTTTCCCCAGTGGAATTTTGGGTATTTGAAAATATAAAAATAGGAATCGCTTTATAGTCCTGTATAAAAAACAATTAAGTTCAAATTATATTAAAATTTTATAACCTAGATTCATTTTTGTAGAACTTATTTAAGATCAAACATTAAAGTTATCATTACAAGTTTATAGCGAAAATAGAAATTTTTAATTTTTCGGAAAAATTTATTAAATAAATTTGTTTGTTGTACTTTTTATGTACAAATTAAAACATAACAACAAATGTTATAATGTGTACAAGCATAACATCGTTATCAAATACTTATATATTTACTTTACGCGATCAATTAAAAGTTGATTGGAAAATGAATCTCTTCCAGCAAATTTTGCAGTTTTTTCTTTTATTTCGAAATCAGCAATTTCTGTCTTTTTTCAATAATTTTGTATAACTTTTAAACCGTAAAGTATATTTCCATGAAATTTGCAATTAGGATATTTTACAATCGAATTAGAGAAGAACAAGTTTCTAGCTGGTCTCGGAATCGTGATAGAGCCTCCTAAACATAAAAGTACTAATTACCAACAATGAAGAACTTTGACAGAAAAATTCATATCTCACATTTTTTCTACTTAATGGAACAAATGTTAAAAATTCCAAAAATACTCAAATATTCAATCAATCAATCAATAAATATGCGTGATAATACTTACACAAACCAATCAACGGCAAATAGTAATGTAACATCCTGAACCGGTGCATCGATTGCTGTCAAAACTACCAACAGTAAGACCAATGCAGCACTGGGAACACTAGCCGAACTCATAGAGGCTGCTGTTGATGTCAAGAGTACAGTGACAAGTTCACCAAAACCCAAAGTCATGCCACTCATTTGAGCAATAAATATCGAAGCAATTGAGATGAATAGAGCAGTTCCATCCATATTTACATTACAGCCAATGGGTAAAACGAAACGTGTTATACGCTGATCCACACGTAACTTATCATTCATGCAACGGAATGTTACAGGAAGTGCAGCAGCACTATAAAATTCACCAGCACATATACCAACACATACACAAGATACATATATGGATCGATGGTTGGTTGGTTGTTTGGATAGATGTTTGTATAGATTTGTTGTTGTTGTTGATCATTTAATAAATTGTATTATCACCCAATATTGAAGTATCACAGATTTTTGTTGTTGTTGTTTGTAGTTGTTGATGTATATTAAGATGTCAATCAGTCATTTTGAATCACAGTCAAGTCATTAGTTTTGTTTTTTAATGTTAAATTATTTGTTTAGATTTTTATGTTACAATTAGTTGTTTACATGTGTTTGTGTGTTTTTTTTTTTTTTTGGTTTTAGGTTGGGAAAATTATTAACAAATTTTCACATATTTGTTATATTTTTTTAATTTATTTGTTTTGAAAAAAGTTTTGCGAACAAAAATCGTAATCAAATCAAAATGTTGCATAAAATTCATATAAAAGTAAAAAACCAAAAAAAAGGAAAGAAATATTTGTAGCAAAATGAACAGTGTTTGATTGTATTAAGGTTAAAGGTTAAATGTTTTTTCTTATTAGCAAAAGAATTAAACGAATTACTAGGCGGCATCGCTAGAGATGTTAATAACGTTGCCACCTTTTACAGAATTTTCATTTTAGTTTAATTATTTTCAAATTATATCATTTCATAAGATCAAAAAATATTTATAACAGTTTAAAAAATATAAAATATTGGCTTACGTTGAAGCTGTCGCAAATGCAGTTAGCATGGCTTGTATTAATCCTGCATAGAACTTAAAGGGATTGCGACGTACGAATACATAATAGATGGCTTGCATGATCACCAACTGGTACAGGATAACACCTACGGCCACCGTTAGTATGAACCACATCAATTGAGCCATTACCAAATGCAAATCATTAACACTTAATATTTTGCCTGCTATCACCGAACTTATGCCCACTGGCGTTAGCCACATAACACAGGTGACCATTTTCATGACAACTTCAAAGACGGCTGCAAAAAAATCAACCACTACTTGTCCTTTTTGACCAATAGTGCCAAGGAATGTGCCAAAAACTAAACAGAAAAATACAATGCCCAAAGTATTGGTACCGCTACGATACTGGATAACACGTATTAATTGTGGTTCATCGTTATCTACATCGGAGTCTGTGTTGTCATCAATACCATCATCACCACTACCACCACCGCTGCTGGCACTATTGCCCAATAGAGCGGTATTATTGACAGTTTCATTAAATGTATTGGTTATTGAGGGTTTAGGCAGATATACAGTGTGCGCTTGTTGAAATGAGGCTTGGAATAAGTTTTCCGGAAAGACATTTCTGAAAAAAAGCAAAAAAGATAAAGAAAAAATATTTTAAAGTTTAAAATTATCAAAAAAGAAAACAAATTTCAAGTCTCATAAGATTCACAATAGTGATTTTAAATCGGAATTCTATGGAGAATTAGCTAGTATTATTCGTTTCCGAATAATACGAGCCAAGAAGTTAATTCCAATATATGAGAAGTTTATTCGAACATATAAAAAGAGCTGAGAAAAAATGAAAAATTTGTCTGCTTGAATTTTTTTAGCAGAAACATTTAATTTTTCAAAAGTGTTATTTCTTAATCTTTGAGAATTTTCGCTTTATCTGAGTCCAAAAATGAAAAAAATAAAAGAATGAATTATATGTCTTATTTTTTAGTTATATCAATTATTTAAGGCCATTACAAAATCGAGTTAGGGTACAATTAATCGACTAAAAAATTCGAAAACAAAATTGTTGATCGAAAAATTGTGAGTCGCTTATTCGTATTGTATACCATTCACTATGAGGTTCTTACTATGTGTAACTCCAAAAAAAAAAAAAATAAATAAATAAATAAATAAATAATAAATAAATAAATAACGTGAACCAAATTAAAGACTGAATCGACTAATTTAGTCTCACTATTTTTTGTTACGCTTACATCGAAGCAAGTTATCCGAGCTAAACAAAAGTTAGACAGATTGTTTGTTGTTGTTCTAAAGAAACTTTTTGATTTCGATCAGTAAGACCTATTCTGTAGATAATACAATATATAACGATACTTGAGACATCCTCAATTTTAACCGAAAAACTTTTGAAAAAAGTTCTTTTAAAAGTAAACCGATTTGAAAATTATTAAATTATCGCCATATTATACAAAATTATATAATTCGTTATAATTATTCAGACAATATTAATTGTGATTATAAGGAAAATATTACTTAAATTACTTATTTAAAGTTGGCAATACTGATAGTTCGAAATTTTGCTGGTTTGTAACTCTACTTAACAAATAATATTATTATTTAGTAAGTCACCCTGTCTATTAATTTGAAATTTTGCGTAGTTAAGACAAAAACCACAACAAAAATTATAGCATAAATATTCCAAAACGTTAACAAAAATTTCCCATTCTTATTTGTTCCCCATACTCACCTTCCCAAATCTAACAAACTATCCAATAAATTCACAGCCCTTTTATCCGTGGAACGATCTGTTGTATTATGTAAATCCGGGTCACCAGGATGTATTAGCATTACCAGTACTATACCCAGGGCAGCATTTAACAATGAAGTGGTTGCAAAATACACCAAAGTTCTTAAGGCAATTTTACCATTCATACGAGCATTTAAACTAGCTGAACCAGCAATAAGACTTGAGATGACCAGAGGTAAAATCATTAATTTTAAAATACGCATAAACAATTCACCCGGGTAAGAGATCAACATTATCGAATCTTCATGCAAATGTAAAGGTCGAAGAGAGAAACCTAGAAGAGAGAGAGAGAGAGAGAGAGAGAAAGAAAGATAAAAGACAATAAAAACTAAATTAATTCATTTTCTAAGTGCAATAATTTTTGTCATTTTGTTTTTCAAGGAATATTAATCTTAATGTAAATGTTGACAGAGGATGATAAGTCAAAACAACTGTTTATAATTTGTTAATATAAACAGACATTTGTATAAAGGAATTAAATGTGGAAGAGGTAATGGATTAAAAGATAAATTTTATAACTAATTTTGAAATAAATAAATAAATAAATAAATAAATAAATAAATAAATAAATAACAAATAAATAAATAAATAAATAAATAAATAAATAAATAAATAAATAAATAAAATATAAATAAATATTGAGAAGAAACATATAATTATTTATGACCAGGTGGACTTTGACTCTATACTACCACTAGTATTGATATATTTTAGACATATTTTCACGAATTTAAATAAAATTGAAGAGAAAAAGTGATATGTTGTGGCTCCAATCAAATGCGGTCCAGTTATTTAAAATTTCGTAACCCTTTTTAGTACTAAGAAAACTAGAATAATATTTGTCAGTCAAAGTTGGAATTGGTAATTGTCGGGGCTTTGCTCTCTAAACAATATTAAGAGAGGCTATAAAAATAGACAAGTTTATAAAGAGGGATTTAGGTGGACGGTTGCAGTATATAGTTTTCCAATATATATTTTAATATATGTCCTCTAGCGTATATCTTCCAAGGATTTTGCATTTATATATAACGAAGCTAATTGCTAATAAGAGATCTAAAATTAATGTATTAAAGTAGAGAACTTTTCAACATAAATTTTTAAAACATTTTCAAATAGACACAAATGAAATAAACGTTAGTTGTTAGCACTGTATCCACCAAGGTAGGATCAGGTTCATATATTGGTTTTTAACTAAAGTTCATTGGTGAATTTAATTTAAATCTGATGAAGTATATCCAGTAAGAAGAACAAATTGAAGGCGACTACATACGAAGCCTATCAAAATCAAGGGAGTGGGAAAAGTTTTAATTTTTAACTAAATTTTCAAACAGTATAATTTGTTCTTTTATGGAAAACAAAATAAAAATGTACCATTTTGTTTTTAGGAACATTTTGTCCGCTTATATGTTATGTTGAGAAGTAATCCTTCAATGAATGTCGGATTAGCTAATCGGATCCAAGTCTTGGATTTGCCTCCGCAGTCCTCAGATTTGTCTCCCATTAAGAAACTCTTTGTCTGAAGTGATGCTTTATCGATTCGAACGAAACTTACAATTTATATGCAAAAAGTGTGCTGAGTTGAAAAGTAATGAAAGAAATCATTCGAAATATTAAAAGTTGTTTTTGTTTCGAACAACAATGCTTTGAGTGCGTGATGATTTTATTGTATTGAATTTCCAAGTAAATAGAAATTAAGTGACTTAGGTTTAAGAATTTCCAATGAGCATTTGGTTCCAGTGATGACCATGCATCAGGTCGATAATTTGGGTCAGTTGTATGCTGATAGAGATTAGAACTCTTGACCTTCATACCAAAAATTAAAGAAGAAAGTGCAAATTGTTCAATGGAAAGATTTTTTCAAGATAATAATCCCATTAAGATTTCCAAAACTGAATTTTATTTTCTAATTTAAGCTTTGAGATCTCAGATAGAAATAGATCAAATTCGAGAGATGGTTGTATTAGGCTCCTTAAAGTTTTTCGACAAAAAGATAAAAAATTTTTGATAAAAAAGAGTGTAGACATTCTTTGACAATAATAATTTTTGCAATTTAGAAATTTGAAATTGATTGAACATATAGTAACCAGAATATTTTTTAATGTGTTTGAAATCCAATATAAATATTGCAAATATCGAGTGAAGATCTTTCAAAAATTAGGAATGTTCAAATTTAAATTAAAATGCAAAAAATTTAAAAACCTGCAAAAGTGAGAAAGAAAAACTGGTACAAAATTTTTGGTGTCAAGATACTGTATTTGGAAACCTTACTATCCCACCCGTGGACCTACAATGTAGTTAAAATATTCAAATTACAATACGACATTTATCTGTTTTCAATATGTCAAGTTTATTCAAATTCAAACAGTTGATCAAAAGTAACAGACAAATGTGAGTGTTTTATTTAACTGATTTTTCAAATTTAAGGTGGTTAATTTTAGAGGACTCCTGACCACTATATGAATCCAATATTGACAGTATAATTTATAAGTAAGACTTTCAAATCTTACTAACACTAATAAATAATTCTGTTAAATCACATTATCATTAAATTCCTTTCTTTTCTAAATATTTTATTATCCATGAATCCCAGTTAACCAGGAGTTTTAAACTAATTCATGTTTGCATGAGCGCTTGCTAGAAAAAAATAACAACATTAATAAAAAGGGAAACGGATATAAGACATGCATAGTAAGTATTTCTATTTATAGTAGAATTTTAAACGTGCTAGATAAATTGTTAAGTTTTTTTTCTTCTCTCTTCCTCTCTATCTCATTTTGTGTTCAACATGACCTATTTTTCACATTTCTCCTAACAATTTTAATCCTCTAACTTTAAACCTAAGAAAGCAATGCATTGCAAGGAAGGAAGAAATTGTTGCCTTTGAAAAATAACGAAAAAGAAAACAAAAAGGATTTTTTGTTTGTAATTGCTTTAGTATTGAATGTTGATACACACATACACTCGTGCCATATGCTACAATTTACATTGAACTTGAATATTCTGTGTTCTTTTCAATTTTTATTGCAAAATATTTTGTAGTTGTTGTTATTGTTTTTTTGTTGTTATTTTTTCATATTGAAATTATTTAGCTGCAAGTGCACTTCACATGTGCATCCAAGTGTTATTTAATAAATTCACATTGACTATAAAAGACGTGTGGGTAGTTGGAGTGTGTGTGTGTATGTTTGTGTTATGTTATGTTTTGTATTTGATAGCGTGAATAAATTTCCAATACTGTTGCAATATTAGAATTATGTTCAAAGCTATTAAAAATGTTGAAATGAGGAAATGTATATATGTATGTGTGCGTGTTTGTTTGTGTTTATGTACATTTCTTTGGCACGTATGTTAAAGTGTCAATAAATCATGTGCTTAATATTGATTACACTTTAATCTCCTGTGGCGGATTATAACATTTGCGTTTTTAGCTTTAATGTGCAAATAAAAATAAATAATGCAATTCGTTTTGAATATTATTATTTTCGGAAGAAAATTAATTAATTATACTTCGAACAAGTTTTGTAAGGCACAGCATATTACTTCGAAATCGTTATCTTTAAATCATTATTTAAGAGGACTGTAAATTTAAATTGAATTTGAACTTAATAAAGTCGTCGGTAAAACATTTAAGTGGAATTTAATTTGGTCTGCTCTGTGTAAATTTGAAAAAAAGAGTATGGAAAACTCGGTTTAAAATCTTAATTTTCGAATGATCTTGATTTTAAATCTTCATTTGCGAACATTAAAAATATAAAACTCTTTTTTTTATTAACACCCTTATCTTTCGATTTCGCTCTGGGCAAAATCATTGTGCGAATTATTCATTTTGAACATTTTTTTGAATTTTGCTATTTTTTGCTTTCTATAAGAGTGACAAAATTAAACTCTTTAAAAGAGTCGAAAACCATACCTTGTAAAAATTAATAATAAATTCTTTGGACAGGTTCTCAAATCGAAAAACTGGAATCGATTTTAAATCAATATCATCCGACCATTAAAAAAAGTACCTGTTTACCCTTCACAAACATAAGTGATGAAGGGGGTATATTAACTTTGTCTGTCTGTCTATTGGTAAAACGGTCAAATTTTTTATTGGTGGTTGTTCAATGAAATTGGGCAGAAGGATTAATTATTGTTCTATGTAGATCGCTATTTAAACCCGGAAAAATCAGTAAAATGTGATATTTTAACTTCTTTAAGAAATTCTGGCATTTTCCACATTTTTCTTATAAGTTGCCAATTTTCATATCTTATAATTTCCTATGGTAATGAATTTAATGGCATTATAACATATATTTTTGGCGTATTTCTATAAAAATCTACATTGAGGCCACTATTCGACTAAAATTTTTGTTGAAGTACAGAAATGTTTAATTTTTAACTTGTACTTTATGGATTTAACGGCCAGTGGTCCACAAATCCAAAAATTCAACATCTCGGGTCATACAGAATCTTCATATATTAATGCGTTTTATAGATATATATGAATAGATTCTGCTAGTATAATTCTGCAATAAGCCTGATTTTCGATAGGGTTATTGGTAGGGTCACCACTAAAGCCAATTTTATTTATCAAATATCTAAAGAACTATAGAGTGAGGACAGATAGGACCAGGGTAGAGTTACCACCCATATATAGCCAATTTTACTTATCGAATATATAAAGAACTATTACAGAGTAAGTTTTAAAATTTAGTCCCAATGACTATCTCAAGGAACTGTTTTACTGAAGTATTGACCAAACAATAATTATCGAATGTCTAAAAATTATTGCATCTGGAGTTTCTTATAAAATGATTTCACTGAAAAAATTCAAACCGGACATGGTCACGGGAAGACGTTTCCTTTCTTTAAAGCAAGTATTTGTGAATATTTAAAAATTATTACAGAGAAATTTTTCAATTTGGCCAAATCCCCATTGTATGTCTTTTATCTAGTATTTGATAATCATATTGTTAATCATTTTTTGAAATCTGTCTCTATTTAATAGAAAATGTGACTCGATATAATAAAACTAAAAATACCGTTTTACTCTTCAGTTTCACATTAATATTGACTTGTTAAAAAGAAAATTTGATTGTTATACGATCTTAACATCTTATCTCAAAATTATTTTAAAATTACTTTAATCCAATAAAAAAAAATAACTAATAAAACTTCAGTATCTATCGCATGTTCATGTTATTGTCAAATATACGTATTTGTTATTTAAATTAAGAACATTATAAAAAGTAATTTAAATTTGAAATGTTAACGTTTTATTTTGACAATTTTATTGCATTATTGCGTGTTATTATTTATTGTTACAAATAACTAAATAATCATTTTTACACACAACAAACAGTTTTTACACTGATAAAATATGAACGTAACACCCCTCAATTACAAAATAAAAATTCCATCAACAAAATTATTATGTAATCGAAATATTATGAAATTTATTGCTGTTTGAAAATAATCCATTTTTAGAACTTAATTAACATACTTTGGATTGATTAAATATTAAAACTTAATATTTAAAAAAGGTCAGTTTAATTAAAATGTTAATTAAATTTACGTAAAATGAAAATATGTTGTAAGATTATGTAAAAAGGTTTAAAAAAGTTTTACTATATATAATAGATAAAGTTATATTTTTTATCTTTGAAATGACATTTGTTAATTAATGAGAATTTTGTGATTTATTTATTTTTATACTCTACACCACCGCAAGTGATGAAGTGGGTATTTAAGCTTTGTCATGCCTTTTGTAATACCCAAAAAGCATTAGCAAAAACCCTATAAATTGTATATATCCATTAATCAAGTCATAGAATAGAGTCGATTTCAATATATCTGTCTATCTATTGGAAACATTCTCAAGACTACAAAAATAATATGATTACAACAAAATTTGGTCTGAATGTTTATTCAGAAAGAAAAAATATGTAGAAAGATATATGAGACAATTCGAATCAATATCGAATTTTAAAGATAAGTGTCTGAATTCATTTATTTTGTTATAAAAAATAAAAAAGGTCCTTTTTTAATTCGATTTTAAGCTCAAAAAACTCTTAATTATAAACCAATTAAAAAAATATTAAATTATAAATATAAAACAATTTTACTAAAGCTCCAGGTGTATCGTAAGGAGACCGCGAAAGTAGTAAAGTGGTAGGATAAAATACGTTTAACCACTTCATCATCACAAGGTGTATCGTGGGGAGACAGAAAGTGTGTCATTAAATAGAAAATGCAAGACATTTACGAAAATCTACAACTGGAAATACCAATCACTGCAAATTGTATATATTCCTATACCAAATTAAAATACGCATCAAATAAACTGTCTGTCTGTCGTTCTCTTATAACCACATACCATGACGGGGACATGAAATACTGTGGACCGACGCTCATAAAAAATTGATTTTCTGATTTGTCACTGTCTTTAAGCTGATTTTGAAAAATGGTGAGAAATATGGTAAAATTCATCTTAGACGTGTTTAGTATTTCCACTTTTTTTGTTTTTGAAATTAAATCGATTTTATCTAGTCTGGTAAATGTATCTTTATTGTCTAATAATGTCATCAAATGTTTAGTGATAAATAAATCCTGATAAAATTATAATGATATAAAATATAAGATAATTTACTTTTTCGCGATAACAGAGATCAAAGGGGTGAAATTATTAAAATATATTGATAGTTATGGGGGCATATGGTAGTGTTATTTTTTATCATAATTTGATTAAGATGTTAATATATTTTTCAACAGTGTTTCTTTCCAAACGAAATAAGTATTTCTATAATAATCAAAATATTTGATATTTAATGTTCAAATTTATTGAATTTTACATTAAGTATTCCAAAGAAATTTTATTAAGAAAACGACTTAAAAAAATTATATTAAAGTACTTTTATGTTGAAATGTCTTGGGGCGTATAATTAATATTATTTTATTCATACACATGTACACATAGTAGATATATAGCACTCTAACCTAATATATATTATTTTGAAGAAAAATTTTGATTGATCGGTATTTTAAAAAATATTTCTTAAACTTTTTTTAATTAAAACCAAAGATATTTAAATAAAATTTTACCGTAATATTAAACTGTGTATAATTTTGCATTATTTCAAAACTTATCAATATCGGATCAGTAGTAAAAAAATCGATGACCCCTCAACATAAGTATGTTCGCCATTAGAAAGAAAATTTATCGGTGTGTGTGTGTTAGTACACTAATCGATGTATTTACAACATAAATGTGATTTTATGTGGAAGAGGGTATTAAAGATTCTACAAAGGCGAATGTTGCATTCTTAATTGTTTTAATTTCAAATACTAATCATTAGTGAATCCTTGAATTATACCTTTTTTGGAGCAAAGGAATTTTGAATATAAATTGTGAAACAATATTGAATTAATATTTTTATTTAGGAAGCATAATTAAACATTTTTTCAATTATAGTTTTCATTCTTCATTGATAAACATAATTTTTTCAAAATTTTCTTCCTTAATGTTTAACTATCAAAAATTAATTTTAAAAAATATCTTTGTATAATGTTCTAAATTCAGATTATAATATGAATGATATTATTTCATCACAAATATAAAAAAAAATATTTCAACTGAGTGGAAAAAATAAAAAAATTTCAAAAAAGTAGTAAAATGATTCAAACAAATATAATTTTAGTACATTGTTTATATTTTTATCTCTTGTTTAATGCCCAAACTTTAAATTCCAAACCTGATATTGATGAACTGGGATCACAATGTAGTCTTGAGTTATGTATATACAATGACGGTATATGTATTTGTATTTTTTTTAATTGTTGTACTGTGTAGGATTTTGTCTAAACACAAAATCATCTATTTCTCAGCTTTAAAGTTGTTCATTTAATAAATAAATGGGGGCGTATGATTAATACTATTTATATTAAGTTTTTATATATAAAGATGTAGAAGATTATGTTTTCTAAATTTTTAATTTATTTAGAATTAAAAATTGTTGAATTACTAGACTTTTTGTATTAAAACAAATTTTAAAATATCGGTGTTTTAGTATTTTTAATCAGATTTTATAAAATCCTTTTTCAAATATTTTTACCTGTCTGACCTTAATTTTTTATACAGTTTTTTTCCATCACAGCGACAAAACCTAGTTTATGAATTTTAAATTAAAAAACTATTTTTAAACCTTCTTCAAGATTTTCAAAAGATTATAACAATAAACTACAAAATTCCAAATTTATGGTTCTCTAAACCACTCAATATTTCAAAAAAGAATTTCCTTTTAAATGAAAATAACAAAAGAAAAGAAAAAGTGAAAGAAAATCAATCAATAATAAAATTTTCATTTCAATACCTCCAAACAAAATAAAAACACTGGAACACAAAAGAAAATTATAAATTAAAAAAATAACATAAAAGATTTGTTAGGCCTTAGGGAAAATATACAGACATATAAAATAATAATAAAAAACATAACATGAAATAGAATAAAGGAAAGAGAAAAATGAAGAGAAAGAGAGACTTACCTAAAATGACTCCCAACATGACACCAGACAATGTGACCAAAAGCATAAGGTTTTCACTTAACCATTTGCGATAGCCCTTAAGCTCACGAGGAGCTTCACAACGTTCGGTGGTTTTAGGTGGCAGCTCCGAACCATTAACCGTCGTAGTATGAGGTGGACCCATTTTAGCAAAAAGATAATCTGAAAATTGTTCAGATTTTTCCATTTCAAAATTTCAAAGAAATTTTTCGTTAAAATTAACAGAAAAAACGAAAAAAACACAAATTGAACACGCAGACAAACAAAATTCAGGAGTTAATGTTTTTGTGTGAAATTCGAGGAAACGAAGGGAGACACAAATATGAAAACTCAGTGTTTCCGTATCCGTTGATGAGTTTTGTTTTTTAGCTTAAGGGTTGCAGGTGGTCAAAAACACGTGAAGAGAATAAGAATTTGTAGTGACGTTAATGATGACGAATAATGACGTTGTAAATCTACAGCCTTGTAAGGGGGTGGTGGTGATGGCTGCTCGCTGGTTTGTTTTGAATAATACAGAGGAGCTGGCTTTTGTTTGCTGTATTGTTTGCTATATCCTCTTTCTCTACTCCTTTTTGTGTTTAAGAGGATTAATGTTATTTTTATTTTATTTTAATTTATACGATTTTTATTTATTTTTTATATTTTTTATTTATATAGTTAAATGCTACGTTTTGTTTTAAAAAGGACTTCATTTGTTGTATTTTTTATAAGAGGATTTAATTTGTTGCTTTTCCTTGCTTTTTGCTAACTTTTAGGTGTTTTGTGAGATTATTTTTAATTAAAAGTTTTTCTAACTGATTTTTTTTAATATTTTTTTAATGAATGGATTTTTTATATTTCCAATTAATTGATTTTATGTTTTTTTGTGGTTTTAATGGTATTATTGATTCTTTAAATATTTTATATTAAATTTTAATATATTAATTAAGTACTCCATTGATGTGGGCTGTTTTTTGTTTAGCATTGATAATTTATCTCAATTTATGAAATTGGCCACAAACAAGCAACAACAACAGCAACAACCGGAAAGAGAGTTAAGTGTTTCGAAATCTTGTATATTTCGTGATTTCTTTGTCTGCTACCGATGAGGCGTGGTCTTTTTTTTATTTTCTAAAATTTCAACATTAATGCGGGGATTATTTTTATCCTTTAGAAACTTGTATAGAATTAACGGCTCCGTTGTTAAGATTTTTGTTAAAACTTTTTCCGTAAAGAGAATTGTTTGTTTAAGATAAAACGATTTTCGCAAAATAAAAGTTTTCAAAAATTCACTTTAAACGAGGTTTTATTAACAATAAAAAAACTAAATTCGTTTAGACAGTCTTTTTTATAAATAAAATATTATTTATTTATTTTTTTCTTAAAATATATATCAAAAAGTTATTTTTTATTTCTTTTTTCTCTTTTATAAAATTGTGTATAATTATTTTTTAGAATTTTTTTTTAATGTCTGTGGTTGCTTTTCTTATAAAATCTGTGTCAAGTCCTTGCAGCTAAATATCTGCTGGGCTTATTGTTTTTATATATATACGAATATATGCACTTTTGTCTGTTACTGTTTTTTTCCCACACAAGTTAACTTGTTTTAACTTTTTTCAGAAAAAAGGGCGTTGTACCCTAATTTCACTTATTTAAACTCCTTTTTTAATTAATATTTCTATTTTAATTTCTTTTTATAAATTTTGATTTCGAAAGTTATTTCCTTTTTTTCAGAAAATTTTCTTTAAAAATTTTCTTTTTCCAACTCTCCTAAATTTCACTTTATTTTCTCCGCTTTTTACTATTTATTTCCGCTTATGCGTTCACTTCAAATTCCCGTAACCTTATGTCTCTATTAGTCTCTTTTATGCCATATTTATACCACGTTTTATTATATTAGCAGGATTTTATTCTCAGTTTGTTTTAGCGTGTCTATAAAGAGTAAGTCTAAAATTCTCTTTTCCCTTCTCTCTTACCAATATAAAATTATAGCTTATCCACTATAATTTATTTATACTTGCTATACTTTTTTCGTTTATTTTCTATAAATAACACGAAGCCGTTAACTTTATATTAAAATCTATTTTTATTAAAAACTGTAATTAATTTGAATACAACAAAACTTAATAGTTTTTTAACCAAAGATATCAATAATTCAATATATACAGGAAATTGTAAAGAGTGAGAATGAAAAAAGTTTGAAAATCTAATCTTGCTATTGAATTCCGAAAACAATAATTTTTTACTTTTAATTAAAAATTTTATTTCTGAAAAACGTGAATTTTTAGTGAAAATGTGAATTTTTGATAAAATTTGAAAATTAGTATACCTATGAATTTTTAGTAAATGTTTCTGAAATGTTAATTTTTAGTGAAATGTGAGTTTTAAGTGAAAATGTGAATTTTTCCAGCGAAAATGTGAATTTTTAGTGAAAGTGTGAATTTTTAGTGAAAATGTGAATTTTTAGTGAAAATGTGAATTTTTAGTGAAATGTGAGTTTTAAGTGAAAATGTGAATTTTTAGTGAAAATATGAATTTTTAGTAAAAATGTGAATTTTTAGTGAAAATATGAATTTTTAGTAAAAATGTGAATTTTTAGTAAAAATGTGAATTTTTAGTAAAATGTGAATTTTTAGTAAAATGTGAATTTTTAGTAAAAATGTGAATTTTTAGTAAAAATGTGAATTTTTAGTAAAATGTGAATTTTAGTAAAAATGTGAATTTTTAGTAAAAATGTGAATTTTTAGTAAAAATGTGAATTTTTAGTAAAAATGTGAATTTTTAGTGAAAATGTGAATTTTTAGTGAAAATGTGAATTTTTAGTGAAAGTGTGAATTTTTAGTGAAAATGTGAATTTTTAGTGAAAATGTGAATTTTTAGTGAAAATGTGAATTTTTAGTGAAAATGTGAATTTTTAGTGAAAATGTGAATTTTTAGTGAAAATGTGAATTTTTAGTAAAAATGTGAATTTTTAGTGAAAATGTGAATTTTTAGTGAAATGTGAATTTTTTGTGAAAATGTGAATTTTTAGTGAAAATGTGAACTTTTAGTAAAAATTTGAATTTTTAGTGAAAATGTGAACTTTTAGTGAAAATTTGAATTTTTAGTGAAAATGTGAATTTTTAGTGAAAATGTGAATTTTTAGTGAAAATGTGAATTTTTAGTGAAAATGTGAATTTTTAGTGAAATGTGAATTTTAGTGAAAATGTGAATTTTTAGTGAAAATGTGAATTTTTAGTGAAAATGTGAATTTTTAGTGAAAATGTGAATTTTTAGTGAAAATGTGAATTTTTAGTGAAAATGTGAATTTTTAGTGAAAATGTGAATTTTTAGTGAAAATGTGAATTTTTAGTGAAAATGTGAATTTTTAGTGAAAATGTGAATTTTTAGTGAAAATGTGAATTTTTAGTGAAAATGTGAATTTTTAGTGAAAATGTGAATTTTTAGTGAAAATGTGAATTTTTAGTGAAAATGTGAATTTTTAGTGAAAATGTGAATTTTTAGTGAAAATGTGAATTTTTAGTGAAAATGTGAATTTTTAGTGAAAATGTGAATTTTTAGTGAAAATGTGAATTTTTAGTGAAAATGTGAATTTTTAGTGAAAATGTGTATTTTTAGTGAAAATGTGAATTTTTAGTGAAAATGTGAATTTTTAGTGAAAATGTGAATTTTTAGTGAAAATGTGAATTTTTAGTGAAAATGTGAATTTTAGTGAAAATGTGAATTTTTAGTGAAAATGTGAATTTTTAGTGAAAATGTGAATTTTTAGTGAAAATGTGAATTTTAGTGAAAATGTGAATTTTTAGTGAAAATGTGAATTTTTAGTGAAAATGTGAATTTTTAGTGAAAATGTGAATTTTTAGTGAAAATGTGAATTTTTAGTGAAAATGTGAATTTTTAGTGAAAATGTGAATTTTTAGTGAAAATGTGAATTTTTTGTGAAAATGTGAATTTTTAGTGAGAATGTGAATTTTTTGTGAAAATGTGAATTTTTTGTGAAAATGTGAATTTTTTGTGAAAATGTGAATTTTTTGTGAAAATGTGAATTTTTAGTGAAAAATTTTATTTTATTTTTTGATCAAAAATCTGAGACAACATCAAAGTTTAAGCAAAAGCTTTATAACTGACAAATTAGAAAAAAATTTCTATGACAACAAGTTATATGTACTTCATTTCTATTCCAAAAATCAAAATCGGTTAAGTACAGAAAAAGTTATAGCCAAAAATATAACTAATTTCATGACTCATTATTCCGTGTTATATTTAAGAAAAACTTTTGTACATTGTATACGTGCGTGAGTGTATGTATCAATGTGTATGTATGAAAAATAACGTATTTATTTCTCATGCTTTTGTGGTAGAGGGTATTGAAGATTTGGTAAAGTCGAATTTTACATCCTTAATTGTTCTTTTTTATTTTAATTGATATTTCCTCCTTTTTGCTATTTCTTATATTCCTTTTTTCTGGGTAATTTTGATTTTGTCTCTTACAAGGATTCTTTTAATTTAGTTTTGGTAAATGTCATTTTTTCTAATTCATATTAATGTTTGTTCAGTTGTATTTAAATTGTTTTTAGGCAAACAAACTATTATTAAATTCGATTAAACT
Organism: Cochliomyia hominivorax; assembly: GCA_004302925.2. Taxonomy (NCBI): domain Eukaryota; kingdom Metazoa; phylum Arthropoda; class Insecta; order Diptera; family Calliphoridae; genus Cochliomyia; species Cochliomyia hominivorax. The sequence continues at coordinate 13,648,231 of PYHX02000158.1, read as the reverse complement.
CTCGTAACAAATATTACTTCCTTTACCGCTTTTACCCTTTCTTTACTCTTTGTTGAAATGGTAATAAAAAACGGCAAATACTCGTCAATTCTCTTTGTCCTTTGGAAATAAATTACTCTCACTCTTTATAATATTTCAATTCTCTTTTTGTAATTGTTTGTAGTTCTTGTTTATAAAAATGCAATAACTTTGTTTATCATTACCAGTAATATGATTGTGTGAATTATATTACGACTTTAATTATTTTGAAATAAAAAAGTTATTTAATCGAAAATAACACGTGCTAGTCATTTTGTATATAAAAAGCGGATCTATTAATGGCGTGTCTAATATTGTTATGTAAATATATAGATTGGGAAGAGAAGAGGGATAAACATATTTGTAGCAAACAGTTTTATAATTGTTACAAATATATTATGATATATAAACTATACCAAATAATAATAAACATATAACTTTAGGGATCAAAATAGTAAAATGAAGTAAAATAAATTATTATGATGAAAACAATTTATTTAACAATCATAATATGTTTGAGAACAACAGATTCATATTTTAATGAAACCATAATTTGATTGTGATCACTATATACCATTTAAAACAAGGAAATATCAAATCATATAATGCATTAATATTGCACTACTCTCTAGTTCTAAACCCTCTAAACATTCCACATATAACGCTTAGAATGAATCATCTTAGATATCATAATATAAACATATTTTTGCATCAAATCAAAATCTGAGTTGATTTCACTTGGTGCGTCTGTCTTTCCGTCTGTTTTTTTCATTTCGTCCAGAATATACAAATATTCTGGGCGAAATTATTTGAAAATTTTCCTTGTTAAAAGCAGATCTGTTGCAAAATTTGCAATTATAAATCAAAAAATTAGAATAATTTTTTGCCATAAAATTAAGTTATATGCACCTCATTTCCATTCAAAAAATTGTCAAATCGGTTCTATAGAAAAAAGTTGTAGTCAAAAATATGAAAAATTTTTTGATTCATTTAAGACAAATATGTATATATTTTATGTGTTTGTATGTGTATATGTAAGTATAGTTATGTATAAAACATAACGTATTTAATTCACACGCACTTATGGTGGAGGGTATAAAAGATTCCACATAAGCGAATATGATAAACACAATTAAAGATATTTTTCACTTAAAAAATTTGATCGTATAATCAATTTTTCACACTTTTGTGGATTTTGCAAAGTTTTTTTTATCGCTTTTTAAACTTTTTCCTTTCGTCGAGTGATAAAAATAAAAATCTTCTTAAAAATTATTTTTTAGATCGAATTGATCGGAGCAAAACCCTAACCCGCTTTTAAATGTTATATCCATTAATACAAATTATTTCCTACAGGAAATCATTTTTTTAATAAGATCGAACTTTTAATCGGCTCTAGTGTTGCCCTATAATTCCTAATGTGGGATCCCAAAGGGAGAAATGTTAAAAATTAATATGAGCTAAACAATAATACGACTACAGACTGTTACAGCTAAATTGACTTAGACTTTGATATGATATAAAACTTAGCAAACAACTTTCAACTTTTCTTTATAAAAAATGTTCCTATTTCAAGTTCATTTCACCCTTAATGCTAATATTTTTTTAACCAAAAAGAGAAACCCAAAAAAATTGTTTCCATCAAAAACAACTAAATTGACTTCATTTTTTTTGTTAACAACATACGAAATCTACGTCATTATTTATAATTACCAGTCGTAGAATTGAACTAATAATGATTTTTTTGTATTCCATTTGCTATATGCCAAAGTAATTGATGCCTCCCGATAGCTAATGTCACTCAAATTCAATATTTTGTAAAAAAAAATAACAAAAAAAAAGAAAGAAAAAAATGAAAAATATAATACTACAACTACAATTATAGTCATAATGCGTGCTTATAACTGGAACACAACAAAAAAATATAGTTATAACAACTAAAATACAATAGAAGTTGTTATATTGAACAAATTATACATAACATGAAAACTATAGTTATTTTTATATGATTTGTAAGTATTTTATGGAAATTAGTGTAATACAGTGATATGGAAACGTAATTTTGGAATATAATTCTGTATTTTAGGAACTTGTGAAAATATTTTTAACAATTTTTACATAGATATTGATGAGGTGTATTTAAATTAAATTGGACGACGTTTAGTTGTTAGTGGAAGATATCTTAAAGAATTTTGGCATTACGGACATTTCCTGTATTACATATTGGACCCGCACAATGTGTCCATGTCGTTAGAGATATTATAATGAAATTTCACACATTTTCATAATGGAGAATTTTACATACCCGAGTTGGTCAATTTTGAAGATATACTGACTACCCTTCTAACAGAATAGAGGTTTGTATTTTTCTAGTTCAACTTAAAAACTCCTCAGTTCTAACTGCGTGTTATAATATGATTATGATATCTCTAACGGTTCAAAATATCGATTTGGATTCACTGTGCCCCGTACAAATATCCTAACAGAATGATGTTTTTAGTGTATAAATTTCCTTAATATAAGACAATTTTAGCAAAAAGGATTAGGGTAACTCACAGTGGGGCTTGACCAGTTATAAGAAAATAATCATACCGATCTTGTTCAAGCTACTGAAAAACCAAAAAATTACAGTTTTTTTTTTTTTTTTAAATAATGTCTACAGAAATTTTCTTATAAAAAGTTTTTACTTTATTTTTGTGTTCTTAAAGTAAATGGGACTAAGTCCAGAACATCTCGAATTTCATCTTTTTAAACAAATTTGATTTTAATCTATATGTTCCAAAGTCCCCAAGTCTGAATCTTAAACAAAATTCATATTCGAAAACTTCGAAGTGTTTATAGTCATCACGTAAGAGCTTTTTACAAATCTTCAATAAATAAAGATTCTATAGATTTGAAAGATCTAAATTTTCTAAAAAATCGAAAATATATCTTTATTGATAAATCTTTTGTTGCTCTTCAACAATTTTACATTTCTCCAACATTTCGCTAAATTTTCGTTTATTTACATTTAGCGGAAAAATTTAAATATTTTTTTCAAATAAGACTGGCACCATAGCGGATACGGTGCCAGAGTTTATTTTGCTATATAATTTCACTTTCAATGAAATTTAATGTATTTATAGCTAAGATAAAGTCTTGTTCTCATGTTCTTGTGAAATTTTAAATTGCTCAGATCCAAAGTCATACGCTTATTTTTCCAAAAATGCTATTTGAGCAAACTGTAACTTTTACTTTTACCATTTTCCATTTTTTTCATTATTTAGATTTAAACCCTTTTCAAGAAGCGATTAAAAAAATAGAACTTTTTTCTTTAATTGATATTAAACTTTTTAAAAGATTCGATCTTACGAAGAATAATAAAAAGAGTCGAAACCTGTATCTTAGTTTATTATTAAATGTCAAGTCATTAAGTATTTGAAATATTACAAAGGATTACAATAGAATTACTTTTAAAAGCGGTAAGAAAAAAAGTAAAGACATTTAATTTCTTGAAAGCAAAAATAAACCGCAAAATTGATTTTCTTTTCAATTAAAAGTTACTTTAATTAAATTATTACCCCTTTATTCCCACTTCCAACCCCCAAACAAATCAATATATAAGAAATATTATCCTTTAATCACCTTATTAACAATTTAATAATTTTATTTTATCTCATGCATTTAATTTAATAAATGTCTTTTAATTTGACCTTGTCAAAAATTATCATTTACTAATTATCTTAAAAGTTCTAAACTGCAGAAAGAACTTAATTATAAAAAATACAAGTAGGAATGCCATATTCAGCAGTGCCGAATCATAAATACTCTCCACCACTGACATTATGCAAACATAAGCATGAGTTGAAATTTATTTAAGTGTTTTATAATCTCCACTATGTATTACGGGAAGGGGCGTTATATGGGAGCTACACCAAATTTTAGAAAATTATCTTAAAAACTGCGATCCATACAGCGCACAGATTTTAGAGAATTTCAAAATTTTGGATATATCAGAGGTCTGTCTGACATAGCTTAATCGAGTCATATTTTGATGCAAGAATAAATATACTTTATGGTGTCTGAAATGATTGCTTCTTGGCATTACATACGGAATAAAAAAGTTAATCTACCCTCATCACTCACTTGTGGTAGCGGAGGGTGTAAAAATCATTGTTCGTTATAAAAGGAAAAGAAAAAATTTTATGGCGAAGTAAAAGACCAATAAAAGCCATAAATTACTGTTACTGACATTTTGATTGGTACTTAAGATTAAAGCGAGCAATTGCCGGCCAAATATTGTTTTGATGTTTAATAAAATTTGGTGATTTTCTGAAAAAGAGTTTAAAAGTATTAAAGGAATATTTGTGGCTAAATGGATTAAAATATTTATTTAATGGAATTCACGTGTAAGTAGAAAATAACAGAAATAAATGACTTATATTCTGTTTTCTATTAAAATAATAAAAATATTATTAAAAGGGACATAGAACGATAATTATTCATCATGTTCAGTATAAAAGGAAAAGACAACTGGTAAACGGAGATTTATAATGAGAAAATTATAGACAAATCAATGAGTTCGGCAACAAACTGTAAGAGACTAAATTAAAATCAAGAAAACAAACTAAACCGCACAATCGACTACAAATTAGATAAAGATCTAGACAAAAGTCTAGACTACATATCAGGTAAAAGACAATTCTATAGTAAGGGCAACAAATCGGACTTAAATGTGGACAACATATTTAAGAAGAGTTTTAAATATAAACTAGAAAAAAGTCGGGACAAGATAACAGATTGTGGTCTGAATTACAGAACAGAATATGCTGTGAAAGGTAAACCAGATAAAAGTCTGGAACACTAACAAAAATATAGACTCAAAATTATTGCTATAATCCATTTTCAAGGCATGATTTAGTACATATTTAAATAAAATGTAAGACCCTTGTCTGGACAACAGACTAGAGTATAATCTGGATACTAAATAAGATTATAGTCTGCATAATATTTAAGAGTATAATTGATTATAGTAAGCATACCATATTAAATTATAGTCTGAAGAATATACAAGAATAAAATTTGGACCATATTATTGATTATGATCAGTAAACTAGTACTGGAGTATAGTGTGGACAACAGGCTGGGGTATAGTCTGGATATCGTGTAAGATTATAGTCTGGAACATACTAGTGTATAGTCTGAATAACAAACTATATAATTGTCTGTACCATATTCTAGAGTATGATCCGTACAATAGACTAGAATATAGTCTGTTTATCTGGACGGAGAATTGTATGAAGAAGAGATCAATGTTCAGTGTAGGCAGCAGTCTACATTATAGATTGGAGTATAGTGTGGGTAACAGTCTAGAGTATTATTTGGATAAAAAACTAGATTATTGTCTATACAACAGTCTTGACAATGGTCCAGGCAACAGACTATGCTATAAACAACTTGAAGTGTTGTTTATTCTGAATTATAAATCAGATTATAGTTTGGGCAACAAAGTAGATTATGCTTGGACAGACGAATGTATGTTTGCCTGAACAATAGACTAAATTACAGATCGGACAACAATTTTGATTATAACTTGTACAAAAGTCTAGATTAGAACCAAAACAAGAAATTTAATTCTGGACAACACACTGACTAATAAGACACACAATGGACCGTAGACCAAGTTACAGACTAGACAAGAAGTTGGGCATAGTCAATACTATAAACTAGACAAAATCTAACGCCTGGGAAATATACTAAACTATACCTTGAACTGCAGGTTATACTATATCCAATCTGATCAATAGGTCAGTCTATAGCTTTGGGCAACGCTTTAAAATATAATGTGGATAATAAGTTAAATATACAATATTCAACAAACGATAGAGTAAATGGAGTAACAGACTACAGTTTGGCAGACAAAACATGTTATCGTAGTATTTTAGATTATCATATGTATAATAAAATATGCAATAATTAACAAGCATATAGTTCCTTTAGATAGACTTCCGTCTATGATTTATAGAAAAGTAACATTTTGGCATTCGAAAAACCTTTTCGTCCTCATTTATTTAAACAATGTATTCAAACATATTGAAAAAATACCTCAAATCTTAAACGAAAAATTTCTCAAAAAAATTTTTTTGTTTCTAAAAACATCTTGATTTTATCATGATTGATAGATTTAGTCATTAAATAAACCGAATATTTCTTCTTTTTAATAAACCTCAATAAAATATATAAAATCCCAAAATCATTACAAATTGCTAGAAACTAAAATACACAATTTTCGGAAAGAAATTTAAAAAAAATTATCGTGTCATCATACATACACATATATAATATATTTTTGGCATAATTTTATAAATTTGTATAAAATAATTACAAGATGAAAAAGATTTTAAATTTAAGAAATTAATATTAAAAGAAAAACACAACAAAAATTAATTGTTGCAAATATTTTCAATTTTATTTTTAAATAAATAAAATTTCATTTGTAACACGTTGTCGCTAAATAAGAGATAAAGGCAGATTTTTAGATCTAATTGATTAATGACGATTTTATTATGATTTTAAAAATATTTTGTTTTTGGGAAAATTTTCACAATAGAATGAAATTTGTATTGTTTTGTTAATTTGAGAGAAAATATTTCTTAAAGCAATTTATCTTAATTAGATGTTGGTACTGCTAAAAACACTATAATTACAGGCAATATTGTAATGGCAAAACAAAGAAATAACGCAAATTTTATTTTTAATGCAAGTTTTTTTTTGGTTGTTTTGTTATTTTTATTGTAAATGAGACATGAGAGAAAAAGAAAATATTGGCACAACTTGTGATAACAGGAGAGAATAGAAAAGTAGCACAAGTTTGTATACAAAGGTTTTTTCTGGGAAGGAGGAATGCTTTCTAGGCTAGTCAATAATAAATACTTTACATAAATATATACCATAGTCTATAGTCTAGAATATAGACTATAATCTAAGTTATAGACAAGCACATAAACCAGACTTTAAGCTATGGCATAGACACTAGATTGTAGTCCAGACTATAGTCGGACCTTACTATATAATACTGACCAGGACTATATAATCCCTACTATAATCTAGTCTATAAACCAGACTTTAATCTATAATCCAAACTATTTTCTGGTATATAATCTAAACTTTGGTCTGGTATATATACCATATTATGGTATATTTTTAATCCTGATTATAGTCTGGTCTATTATCCAGAATATATCTGGTCTATAATCCAGACCACAGCTTGGTCTATAAACTAAACTAAAGTCTAGTCTTTAATACAAACTATGGTCTAGTATATATTCCAGACTATAGTCTAGTCTATATTCCAGACTAAATTCTTATTCTAGATTATGGTCTTTAATCTAGATTATAGAACTGTTATAATCAAAACTGTTGGGAAGTAAATAGTCTGGACTTTAACATAGACTACAATCTATGTTATATATAATGTCGACTATAAAATGCACTGCATTATACTTGAACTATATTTTTATTGTCAATTGTTCATAATAATAAAAGGTTTCTGAATATTAAAACAAAAGGAATAATAAACCTCTTTTTCTGCCTATATTGTTCTCCTTTATAAATAAATGACATATTTTTCATGTTCTATTTTCATATTATAAATTTTTTTATATAAAACTCATTTCTTGCTGTTTCATTAACTAAAGCTTTTGATTTCCGTTTTCGCTTATGTAAAACGAGGTGAAAATACTTATAAACACAAACACATAAAACAACAAACAAACAAATCGCACGATATAACCAATATTATCAGTAATATCATCGCCAACAACATCACCATCAATATCGTAGACGTCGCCGACATTACCACCACCACCGCCAGCAACAATAACATCAAACAGCATTAACAGCAGCAACAATCACAAACACATTGTTATTGACAAACCCTTTTCTATTTATAAAACTTAATGTTGACGAAAAATAAACATGAGTAAATAGAGAGAAAAAGATACAAATGGCCAATGTCAAGGTTATTTTTAAATCGAATGTTTATTAAAAGTGTTTTTTTTCTATAATTTCCTTTTTTTGTTAATAGTTTGTGTTTAATTTATGTTTCGTTTTATATTTAATTTGATTTTATAATCAACAACAAATGTTTGAAATTAAGAAATTAAATTTTAAATTTATTTTTAGTTAAAAGATTTATATGTTATTTAAAGATTTTTATTAAGAATTTTGAATTTTTATAGTATTATTTAAGTTATATAAATAAAAACTGCATATTATAAATGACAGATTACGAATGAGTAATATTTAATTGCATATTATTTTATATCAATTATCCGACTTTGTTACTATCGTTAACTAATCACTTTCCATAATACATGTATGACATTAAGACTCAAACATAAACTCCCAGACTAATTACTAGGAAATGGTTGTGGTTAAATTTAGTGACTTTGAAAATTTCACTTTAAAGGATTTGCAATTTAATTTCTTAGTATTAGGTATACAAGAAAACGTAAGAAGAGATTCTTAAATAATAAGCGAAAAGTTAATTGGTCGCATAATGTCTTAAATAACTTAAATTCAACCATTTTAATTTTTTCCTTGCCTTAACATTTATAAAATTTAGATAAATAGTTGTATTTATTAGAAATTCCTGCAAAAAGTTTATAAATTTATTTTAGAATCAGGAAATTTAAAGAGGCCAATATTTTTAAGGAACGCCAATTTTTCTATCTTAAAATTCCTTACATTCCGATCTGTATAAAAAGTATTAGAAATTTTAACTTTTTCGTTAAAAAATTCTTGATTTGAACTATTGGTGATATCTTTATTTAATTTTTCATAATAACAGCTATGAATGACTATAACCATCTAGCTGGTCAGAAAGTAGTCTTCCACATAAGGCATGATTAGACATCACGTCGTAAATAAATCGTATGTATGAAAATTTTTTAATTTCTGTAATAAAGATGTTCCAATTATTGCAATTTGAAAGCCCCTTTGGATTCCCGGTATTCAGGTGCAAAACTATCCTCAGAATCAAAAACAGAAGTCAACCAAGTCATACAGATGATGACTTCCAAAATTGAAAAAAAAGAAGACGAGAATTTAAGGGACAATGGCAGAGAAAATGTCCAATTGTCTTTTCTTCATTTTCTTCACATCATCTACATAAATTGTTAAAAAAAATTATCTAATTTATTGTTGATCATTGAGATAAGAGTGCAAAGATTAAAATTTGTATCGATATCAAATAGATAGATTAAATTGACCATCTTTACATCGCCAACACCAGAAACTACGTGTACAGGTGCAGCTTTTTACAGATTAGATAGTTCACCTACTTATGATCGACAGTTGATTCAATTCTAGTTTAAAGTTCAGGAACTTTAAAATTCAGATGAGGAGTAAACAGCCCGAAAGTTATCCTAACACTTATATGTTTTCATATTAATTCGTACACTAATCATTTAAAAGATAAAAATCCTATTCAAAGAAGTTATAGATACGTAATAATTAATGTTATTTTGACATTTTGCTATATTTTCTATAATGGATTTCATACCGTAATTTATAGTTGTCCATACTGTTATCTATTGAGCATGGAAATCAATATTGCCGTTAACTAGTGCAACATTACAAGTGAGATAGTGAAGACTCCTTCAAAACCTCTCACCATATAATGCCATCTCACCATTTGGAATAGCAATTTAAATTGCCATAACACCATTAATCCCGGCTCTTCTTTGTAAATAAAGAGTTGTGAGCTCATTCAGAGTCCTAACCATTAAAATCTATTACCAAAAGAGTTTGGAATCTAGTATAATACCCAGATACTTCGTACTCACTGACAAAGTAAGTCCAACTCTATTTAAGCTAGAAAGCATGAATGAGAAACTTAATATTTCCAAGTGAAAGGTACAAGTTATGCTTTAGGATAACGTGATTAAAATTAAAAATGCCCTCCATATCGAGGAAGATGACCAAAATAAAACATGTTAATGTACCAAATGTTTATTTCCAACTCAACATCTTCCATGTTTGAACAGGTAATCTATTACAAGGATTATCTTATATGATGGCTTAATAGTACTTTATGAACGTTGTATTTAAAAGGCAAAAAATGATCTAAAACCGTAAAAATTAAAAGTTTTGCAGCGAACTGGTGCGTATGAATGTAATTATAACTTTTATTAAATATTACTCATACGTGTAGTGATCACCTAATTAAACAGAAGCAATTTTCTTCAAAAATATTTCTTAATTTCAATAATTGCTGATTATAAAACGTGCGTAATTAATTATGAATTAAAAATGGTATCACAAAATAAGTACCGCGAAATAACTCCCATTGAAGTCTCGCCAAATATAAAAAAATTTTCAATTTAGAAAAGTGAAATTAAATTCTCCAATAATTTATAAAGTATTTAATTTACTTGCTAAGACTTTTTTAACTTGAATGTTATTTCGTGATGCTATTAAATGTCACTTACCTTTAACAATTATCCTTAAGTTACCCAGTTTTACTAAATTTGGTTGAATTATAACTAAAATTTCAGGTACTTCTGTTATACTGTGTAAACTTTGTTGTTTAATTTTGTTATAATTTTATATAAAAATTTATTTATATAAAAAATATGTTTTTTTGCTTTTTTTAGTTAAAGTGTAAATGAGGTATTTAGTTTGATTTTTTATTAATAAAAATAATAATTTGTTTAAATATTATTTGCCTAAATTATTGTTTTATATATATTTTTTTTTAATTTAAAGCTGTTGTATGTATTTGCTAATGCAGTTAAGTTGACTACGCAGCAATTTGTGCTGCAATTGCATTAACAATTTTAAAATTCTTTGCACTGCTGTAGCCGTTGTAGTAAATTTAACTAAATGAATTAAACAGAAGACAAAATTATTAAAATTATCGTTGAAAAAAAATTACAAAATGCACAGTGTTTTCTTATTTAATTAAGAGAGACTACAATTTAATTTAAATTTCTTTTTTTGTTTGTTTTCTATTGGTCCCTATTTCCAAAATGTAAACAATGTAAAAGCTCTTTATTGGAAAACACGCTTAAATTGTTTATTATTTTTTTATAGTTGACCTTCCTTGTCAAATGGTTCTTTAACCTACGTTTTCTTCTCTTTAACCGTAAGACAATATCAGGTATTACGTTTCCGTTTAAATTAAAATAACAAAAATAAAAACAACAACTAGAACTAGAACCGGTAAACAAATTAAAGAACATTAAACTATTTTTCTTCTTTTTTTTTAAAATACTTGAAGGAAAACATTTACACAAAAGATTATTGTTATTATTCCGTTGTACCAAGAAAATGACCCACCTCTTTTTCTTCTTAGAATTTAAATTATTTATTTGTTTTTAAAAATAATAAGTGGTTATGAAATAATTACATTTAAAGAATATGCTAAAGTTATGTATTAAATATTTAATATTATATTTTTAATATTTATCTTCACATTTTATTTTTACATTTACAAAGTCATTAACACATTTTTAATAATGAATCATTTTGTTAATGAAAATTCACTTCGTCATGAAATTTTTGTAGTGAAATACTTAAAAGTATTTTTATCTATTTTGTATAATTTTTGTATAAAAATAATTTTTATTTTCTTTATAATAAATTAAAAATCAAATCAACACGTTATAGATATCACGTATGAGTGTTAAACATTTATATTTAATAAATATTAATCATACGTATCGTTTTTTTTTCGAAAATTCAGGTTATTAAAAATAAGTTGTTTGGTCTACTTCAGTAATAAAATGATGTTTGATTACAAGGTGTCAGACGACCAAACCCAACTGTATACCGTACTTCATAAAGGGTTTTATACCGGAGCACAGTGGTCCCAAAAAGTATATTTATTGACAAAAATTCTTTAACTTTGGACTTGTGCATAATTCTTAAAGAAATTTCTCATGAACTTTTTGGAAGTATTTTCCAACCGTTTAAAAGGAGCACATTTCATAAATAAATTCTGGGTACTGGGAGAGAATCTGAAAAATTGATTGCTTTCATGACAATAAAAAATTTCCCTGAGATATTTTACACAAGTAAGTTTTCTCAAACACCTTGAAAATTATACAAGCGTGGTGCAATTATTTTTCATGCTTATATCGACTCCAAATTCTACGAAAGCTTTGAAAAATTATAGACCAACTGAATGAGATTTAGTTCTGTATTCTCTACTCCAATAAAAGTGAAAAAGTGATCGAATAATGCAAATTATTCAACTTTATTATTTTACCTGTAACGCGGAAAGAGTTTGAATAGGAATTTTTAGCATTACTACCTACAAGTTCAAGTGTTAATATAGAAACCAAATGAAAACAAAAACTTGCTTCCTTCTTGATTTAAACCAAATTAAAATTTTGGATTTAGTTTTTTTTTTTTTTTAAATAAGTAACTTTATAATTTGGATATTGAGAAAAGAATAGTATCGCATGTTTTAGTGGATGGAATGTTAAACATCCTTTTTTTATTTCAAAAGTAACAAACGGTATGCGTATGATTAATATAAAGGATCTGCGACGTGTTTATTACTCATACGTATAATGATTTTTGTAGACGATTGAAAAATGAATTAGAATAATAAAATTATACGATTAAAAATAAATATTTTAAAAGAATATGAGAATAATAATTTGTTTGTCATTGAAGTTCTTTTTAAAGGACATTGACCTCAGTTTTTCGTTTATAGTTAAATTAAACGAATTATGCATAAATTTATTTTAAATAAATTGTGTGACAAAAATAACTTTAAAACTGTTATTTACATTTTTAACTAAACCAATCAATAAATTAAAAAACCCTTAAGGAAATTACAAAAATTTATGTTTTTTTTATATCCATGTCAAAAATTTAAGTCTTTTTTCTAGTAAAATATATATTCTAGATTTTAAAACAAAACACTGTGCATTTTTAGTTCCACTCAGAAACTTTTTTTGATTTTATTAAATTTTTATAATTATTCACACCTTAAAAATATTCCCAAAAAAAAAGCAAATAAATTATAACACACAAATCACAATTTCTTTTTTTCTTTTGGCAAAAATTCTCTATTAATTTCTTTTTTTTACAAAAATATTGCTTAACTCAACTGCAAATCACAAAAGACTAAATTGAAATAATTTTTAAAAATTGCAATTTTTCCTTTAAAACACTAAACGCCCAAAATAAATAAAATTTGCTTTAAATCATAATTTCTTTTTCACTTTATTTTAAATTTTTTTCTCAAATTTTATTTACAAATATTTTTCTTTTTTTATTTGATTGCGATTCATAAACGCGGTAATCATGCGCCTTTATATACTCATATATTTGACAGAAAAATAACTTTTTCAATATTTTTTTATATTTGAATTTTAAAATTTTCTTAATATTTTCGAACTTTTAGCTGAATTGTTGTATTTGTTTTAAGAAACCAAAACGATTTGACCGCATTTGTAAGTATGATGTGTGTTTAAGTAAAAGTTAAATTTGAAAATGAGAACTAAATTCAATTAGGCCCATGTTTTTATGAATGTTCAGTCTTTTTTATGTTTTTGTTTTTTGTGATTTTGTGTTTCTTGAAAGAAAGCGAGAAAAAAGTACAAAAACAAAAGCAAAAAAAAAAAAATACATTCACAAATAAAAATACAACAACTAACAAATAAATAAATTAAACTAAAATAGTAGGAATGCTATGCCGAATCTTCAATACCCTCCACCACAAATTCGTTAAGTTTCGTACATACACACTCATACATACACTTACAAATCTATACACGTCTATAAGTTTTTCTTACTTTATTTAATATTATGGGAAAACTTCACTATAATTTGACAATTTTACGAAAGTTCTTCGCTTGAATTTATTGGTAACCTCAGATATACGTCTATATCTTTGAATTTACTAGCTCGATTTTGCCAATTTTAAATTGGACCCTTCTCAGGACTATAGCAAATATTCAGGCAAAATTTCATTGGGATTTGTCAATAGTCAGAAAGACAGACACACAGACATACGGACAGACAGACATAGCTAAATGGACTCAGATTTTGATTTAATGCAAAAATAAGGGTCAGAAATGATGACTTCTTAGCTTTACACTTAGAATGGCGAAGTTTATATACCCCCTTCCTTATTTGTAATGGTGTAGGGTATAACAAGAAAAAGTCGAAAAACTAACAAGTTTAGAAAAGTGACCAGATATAAATAAAATTTCAGAAAACTATGAATGGATTTCAAATTTATTTTTTTGCAATCCTTTTATAGTGCATTATGGTTCCAAAATGATTTTTTTACAAAATTGTGTTACTGTAGACTTTTTACAGATACTTTAGATTGAAGAGGTTTAATATAATTAAAAGGGTTATGTTTCCAAGTTTAGTTACAAACGCTTTAGATCTTCAGCTATTGAAGATAATATTAGGTGACCTTCCAAATTTCGACATCTCGAGTATATTGATTTGTTTTAAATAATTTCCAGAATAATTTTTCCACTTTCTTCATTTAATTTAACATGGTTACAGCTGAGACATTTTCGAGTTTACTTGGAGGATTATAGATACTCAGTTATCTTGTGAGGTATTGGATGACCATCTAAATTTCGTCATCTTGAATATATTGATTTTTTTTTTTAAATCGCCAGATAATAATTTGTGTAAGTGCTAAGAAAATAAAATTAATCATACGCCCTATAAGACAAACAAAAATTTTAAATTTTATCTATTTCAGACTAAAAGAATCTCTAGTAATTTTATCATTGTTATACCCTACACCACCATAGGGGTTTGGGATCTTATACGTTTTTTCAGATATTTATAGCAGGCAAAAAACTTTCACTTTTTAAACATAGTTTTCGGGTTTTCATAGTCGAACTCTATTGACTATAACTTTGTGACATGGTGTTCCTACTTTCTGTAAAATTGCGGACCCAAAAGTTTTTCTTAAAAAATGTTTAGTTCCCTTGGTTCTCTTTAAATCTACTATGTATAAACTTGAAACTTTCTATATCTTTTATATAATTTTTAATCAAGTTCATCTGGTCACTCTTTAATAGAATCATGTGCATAAGCATGTTTGTATTACATATTTACGTATATAATTGACGTTTACACTTTCGCAGTTGGCTACATTTGTCTACTTTAATATTCACTAATTTAATGTTAATTTTCTAACAACGTTCACAACAACAATTTATACTAAAAACAAACCCTTAAACGAAGGGGTACCTCTTCTATCACATTCATATTTTCACATTTATTATTTACATACAAATATACAATTTATGTATGAGATTTGTATGTGTAAAAACTAAAAAGAAAAGAAAACAAACAAGAAAATTGATTAGACTTTGACCGAACTTTTAAACGCTTCACCGAAAAAGTTAAACGAGAAGTAGTTCTGATAGTTCTGATATTAGAGCTTTTAGTTTGGAAATCGACCAATTGTTTATTCTCTTCCGATAACCCCTCCTAATTAAAAAATATTGTATCCATTAATAAAGTCTTAACGAGTTCGAACTGTAATTGCACACGAAATGATCAACTTCCTTTAAGCTTCATTTCCTTCTTACTGCGGTAAATTGAATGAAAAATTTATTTGTAAACATGTTCAAAAATGCGAAATCAGTTAGTAATAACAAATATATAACTTCTTGCTCAATTCTAGTTCAATTCTAGTTGAAAAATTGAATTTTTAGTGATAAATTGAATTTTTAGTGAAAAATTGAATTTTTAGTGAAAAATTGAATTTATAGTAAAAAATTGAATTATTAGTGAAAAATTGAATTTTTAGTGAAAAATTGAATTTTTAGTGAAAAATTGAATTTTTAGTGAAAAATTGAATTTTTAGTGAAAAATTGAATTTTTAGTGAAAAATTGAATTTTTAGTGAAAAATTGAATTTTTAGTGAAAAATTGAATTTTTAGTGAAAAATTGAATTTTTAGTGAAAAATTGAATTTTTAGTGAAAAATTGAATTTTTAGTGAAAAATTGAATTTTTAGTGAAAATTGAATTTTTAGTGAAAAATTGAATTTTTAGTGAAAAATTGAATTTTTAGTGAAAAATTGAATTTTTAGTGAAAAATTGAATTTTTAGTGAAAAATTGAATTTTTAGTGAAAAATTGAATTTTTAGTGAAAAATTGAATTTTTAGTGAAAAATTGAATTTTTAGTGAAAAATTGAATTTTTAGTGAAAAATTGAATTTTTAGTGAAAAATTGAATTTTTAGTGAAAAATTGAATTTTTAGTGAAAAATTGAATTTTTAGTGAAAAATTGAATTTTTAGTGAAAAATTGAATTTTTAGTGAAAAATTGAATTTTTAGTGAAAAATTGAATTTTTAGTGAAAAATTGAATTTTTAGTGAAAAATTGAATTTTTAGTGAAAAATTGAATTTTTAGTGAAAAATTGAATTTTTAGTGAAAAATTGAATTTTTAGTGAAAAATTGAATTTTTAGTGAAAAATTGAATTTTTAGTGAAAAATTGAATTTTTAGTGAAAAATTGAATTTTTAGTGAAAAATTGAATTTTTAGTGAAAAATTGAATTTTTAGTGAAAAATTGAATTTTTAGTGAAAAATTGAATTTTTAGTGAAAAATTGAATTTTTAGTGAAAAATTGAATTTTTAGTGAAAAATCGAATTTTTAGTGGAAAATCGAATTTTTAGTGGAAAATCGAATTTTTAGTGGAAAATCGAATTTTTAGTGGAAAATCGAATTTTTAGTGGAAAATCGAATTTTTAGTGGAAAATCGAATTTTTAGTGGAAAATCGAATTTTTAGTGGAAAATCGAATTTTTAGTGGAAAATCGAATTTTTAGTGGAAAATCGAATTTTTAGTGGAAAATCGAATTTTTAGTGGAAAATCGAATTTTTAGTGGAAAATCGAATTTTTAGTGGAAAATCGAATTTTTAGTGAAAAATCGAATTTTTAGTGAAAAATCGAATTTTTAGTGAAAAATCGAATTTTAAGTGAAAAATCGAATTTTTAGTGAAAAATCGAATTTTAAGTGAAAAATCGAATTTTTAGTGAAAAATCGAATTTTTAGTGAAAAATCTAATTTTAAGTGAAAAATCGAATTTTTAGTGAAAAATCTAATTTTAAGTGAAAAATCGAATTTTTAGTGAAAAATCGAATTTTTAGTGAAAAATCGAATTTTTAGTGAAAAATCGAATTTTTAATGAAAAATCGAATATATAGTGAAAATTTTAATTTAAAGAAATGGAATTTGAGTGGAAAAATTAACTTTTTTGAAAAATGAATTCTAGTGAAAAAAAAAATAAATTTTAAGTGAAAATTTGAATTTTGCATTTTCTTTTGAAATTGAATTATTTGCGAATTTGGTGCATTTTGTGCTAAAATGTTCAACATATTTATGAATTTTTGTTGTTTTAAATATTTTACAATCAATCAACAGTTATTTTTTCACCGAATGACGTTTGTCTTATATTATTGTTGTTTCTTTCATAACAACAAAAATTATTTTAAAAAATGCAAAATTAATCCTAAAAATTTTCAAATATATTTTATAATAAATTCACCATATTTTCATGTTTTTTCGTTTCGAATTCATTTCAATATTTATGTAACTAATTTTCTTATGTTTTGTGTTTTCTAATATTTTTGTTTTGCTCATAATATTTGCTTCCATTTATTTGTTCGCTCTTCTTTTCTTTACGCTGTTTTGCACAAGATTAAAGACGTTTTTTTCGAATATTTTCTGTTCATAAATAAACTCGTAATAATTCATTTAAGTTCTTTTCTCT
Organism: Cochliomyia hominivorax; assembly: GCA_004302925.2. Lineage (NCBI taxonomy): Eukaryota > Metazoa > Arthropoda > Insecta > Diptera > Calliphoridae > Cochliomyia > Cochliomyia hominivorax. Next base: position 13,630,458 of record PYHX02000158.1, on the reverse strand, counting down.
TTTGCATAAGTTTTTTTGTCACATTTATGTGAACATTTGTATAAACGACTACAAGACAGCGAAAGACGCAAAAAAAGTTCCTTGTTTATTTTTATTTTATTGAAAAATTACACCTCATTATGGACGTGTTTGGATTTCATATTTTTTGAATTATTCTTTATTTAAGTCTTTTTTGTCTTGTGTGTTTTTGCTTATATCACATACATACATACATACATACATACATACATACATACATACATACATACATACATACATACATACATATTTATATGTATGTGATATATGTTCATATTACATTAGGTGCTGTTCATTCAATCAATGAATTAATGAATGGATGAATGTACATTTGTATGTATGATATGCCAATGACGGGGTTGAGTGTATAAATTACTAAATTATTTATGATGTAATAAAGATAAAGAGTCTATATAAAAATTCCGAGATATGGGTCATTAAGTAAAATGAGAAAAACATTAAAAATTATTAAATCTGACCTGAGAATAAAGCAAACATTTTACAGACAAAGAAAATGTAATAAATATTAATTTAAAGTGCGTTATATTAAAGACAATGAAAGTAATAATTTTGTAAACTAATAAAAGTAACTGCAATTTAATGAAAAACTCTAAATTAAAACTGATCGTAAGTTAAGACTGAACTAGAATTAATAGAACTAAATAGAACTGAACTGAAGTGAATAAGAACTGAAATAGAACTGAACTAGAACTGAACTGAAATAGAACCGAACTGGAACTGAACTAGAGTAACTAGAACTAGAACTAAACTAAATCAAAAACTGAATAGAACTGATCTAAATGAAGAACTAAACTAGAACTGAACTAAACTGAACCAGAACTGAACTAGAACTTAACTAAATCTGAACTAGAATTGAACTAGAACTGATCTAGAACTGAACTAGAACTCAACTAGAACTGAACTGGAGCTTAAATAAGGTCTACATCTAGAACTTAATCTTGAAATGAATCTAGAACAGAATTTAGAACTCGTTCTAGAACTGAACTAACGAATGAGATAAAAATGAAAAAAAAAAATTCATTTTACTTTTGTGAAACAATTCGAAATGCCGTTGCAAAGCTTGATCCTTATTTTGTTTAATCTCAAAGAAATGAACATATCACATCACCACAATACATCCAGTTAAAGGCAGCCTGTTAAGCACATCGCTTTAAATCCAAAGGCATTCAAAATATCCCCAAAATTTTTCCGTTTAGCAATACGCAGTTGCGGCAAAGAGTACAGCTTTATAAATACCGAAATTTACATCATGTAATGATTACAAAGAAGACAAATTGCTTTCATAAGACTTACCACATATATTTGGCCATAATGTCAAGTCTGGCCAAAAATGAGCTCTTGAATGGTATGACAACAATAGTGTGGTATTTTCATCAAGAGAGACAAATTTTCCAATCCGCCAGAGTAAGTTCAGTGAAGAGATATTATGCACTTTGTTAAAGGTGTCCAAAATTTTGTTCGAGCAAAGTGACAGAAAGCACTATAAAAACATTAATGGAAGGGTTTCCGAAAAGGTTCAAAATTTTAACACTAGTGATTTAAACAATAAAATATTATTTAAAAAATAATTTTAATCAAATAAAAAAATTTAACTGTTCAGTTTACTGGTTTCGTTTTTGTATGTTAAGAATTATTCGATCTCACTCCTTAGAACTATAGTTTCGAAAAACTTTATGTTTAAGACTGTGGGCTATAGTTTACATGATACCCTAGACTACAGTGTAGGTTACAGTCTTTAGATTTCCATGCTTTGGATTAAAACTATTGTTTTATCTTTAATTTTCATTATATTACAGATTATGCTACGGTCTAGTCTAAATTACACTTAGACTAGTCAAAACTATAATCTTAAATTTAGTAGAAGCTGAGCTCAATTTTTAGCCATATATTTTTTATTGCTTTTTATGTTATTTTTATAGTCTATTTAATGACACTAATTTCCCAGTAATTCTATATTTTTATTTAAGTTATTTTCCCAACATCAATCACTTATCATTATATTTTAGAAAAAATTATTTTCTAATTTTAGAATTTTTTCAAAACAAAAAATTAAAAATTAAATTGCCTAAAATTAAAAAAACATGTCAAATTTGGATGAAATAAATAAATTAACAAACAATTTATTTGTGCCAATAAATTCCTAAACTCATGTAAATTTATTTTTAGTTTTAGTTGCTTAAATGCATCGTCGTAATATTTTTTTGTTAATTTGTTAGACACAATTAACAAAAAACAAAATTTAATGTTGATTTTAATTAAAAGTAAAAAAGAATATTTTTTTTTGCAATAAAGAAACATTTGAATAAAATTATTTTTAAAAATAAATAAATTGACACGTGAATTGAATTTAAAGTTCAGGGATGCCATAAATTTACTAATAACAACAATTTTTCTATTTTCTTTTTCAAAAAAGAAAAAAAAACTTAAAAAATTATTTTTCTAAAAATCATTGAAATAATTAAAACAATTTTCAAATATTTAAAATTTTCTTCTCTCTTTTTCAGACATAAGTAAAGAGCATGAGTTTAGTGTTTCTCCTCATGACATGCTCTCATTTGCACCTGACCTACTACTCATATTTTTTCTTATATATAGAAAAACAACAAAAATACACAACATAATACAACAACAAAATTAAAAACGCTTTGGTTTTTGTATTGACTAAATGCATTTCTGGCTAAAAACAACTACAAACCAACAAATCATATAAAAATTATTTATAAATTTTCACAAACACATGTTAGTTAATATTGATATGTGTGTATCAGCGTTTTTTGTGTATTTTGCACTTTTTTCGTAGCAATTATGAGTACAATGACTTGTTTCCTTTGATTTCCTCCCCGCCAAAATAAATCACTTGTCTGGTTTCCTCAAGAGTTTTAGTGTTCAATAGTTATACATTATAAAAGCCACCAATACATGGACACAAACACAGCTGAGTTTCTTGGTATTTCCTCTCTTTAGCAAGAAATGTCTGTCTTTGTTTACGAGCCATCCTTGTCTAATGGAAAGAGAAAGAAAACATCAAAGCAACAACAAAAAAACGTGACATATACCAACAAAAACCTCTAAACTACGTAGAAATATTTTTTATATTTTCTTGTATTGTATAATAATTCAACGGGAAACAATTTCAATTTATGTTTTCTTTTCATTTCTGGTTTGTTTACGGTGCATCTCGTTCTAACTTGTTGTTTTATCGCAGACAACCGTTTGCCCTGTAAAACACTTTTTGGCACCAGAATTTGTCATTGCGCAGTTGTCGTTTGTGAGAGATTAGAGAGACCAATATGTTGAGAATTGATTTTAAAGAGATTTTGGTTAATTATTGCATAACAGAGCCATACAAAATTGCCATAATTGGTAGATGTCTTAGCTAAAATGTTAAATTACTTTCTGTAAAGCAAGTTAGTGTATTTTAGAACCAACAATAATGTCAGAGCAAAATTATAACCAGATAATAATGTACCAGACGCCAATTTCATATAGTATTTTCTAGTCAAGAAATCGTAACACAAATCGTAATTGCAATCCAGATTAAAACCTGAATTAAACTTTAACTAGAACAAGAGAAAAATTCAGAACTGTAAATGAAATTAAGATTAAATCGGGAATATATAAATCTAGAACTAAACCAGAACATTTAAGAACTTAACTAGAACGGAATTTATAGCTGAATTCGAACATAATTATTACCTGAACAGAGCTTTAACTTAAATCTAATCCAAAACCTGAAGTAGAATTATAACTGAATCATAATAAGTATCTGAATAAAAATTTAAACTGCAACTAAAAAACTGTCGAGAACTTTGAATCAGAACCTGAACTAGAACAGAAACTAGAATAGAATAGAATAGAATAGAATAGAATAGAATAGAATAGAATAGAATAGAATAGAATAGAATAGAATAGAATAGAACTAAATTAAACAAGAACTAAATGTAGAACTAAAGCTAAAAATGAATCAATTACTGTATCTAGAATTAAATTAGTTCCGATTCCAAGACTGAATGTAGACATTGGTGAATACACAATATTTAATTATTCATACACACTTCATAGTATGTTTTATGACCTTTCTGGCTTACCTTAAAGAAGTGAGATCAAAAAATTCTTAACACACGTTTTTCATTAAAACTTTTTATCTGAGTATTATTTGATTTTTTTATCTCTGTAAAACATGTCAGTTACTGTATGTCTGATTCAAATGATTCAATAGAAAAGTGCGTAAAAAAATCATTAAATAATTTCAACAAAATCTAAGTTGGCCAGTTCGAGCAAAATAACAAAGCACTACAAAAATGTTACTGGAATGGTTTCAAAAAAGGTTCCAAATTTTTTCACTAGTGATTAAAGCTTTAAAAATATATATTTTTTAATTGTAATAATAATTTCAGTTATACAAAAATTGAAGCCGTAAGTTTAGTGTTTTCCTTTGTATTAATATGTTAGGAATTTTTCGATCTCACTCCTTATATAATACGTATTTAAGTTAATAATGAAGCGATATAGTTTGATATCAGTTTAAAAATCCTGATTAAATATTTTCTATTCATAATTTATTCCAGCTTTATTTATTTAAGTAAAACATAAAACTCCAAACTCAAACTCCAATTTGTATTATGCCTCTAAGACTGGCAATTTAATAAAAATAGCAGTTTAAAATATAAATATAATTCAAAAAAGCTCTAAAGGAGAAAACAAACAAATAAATTTACCAACTATTTGTTTTATAACCGACCATAGACATTTATTTTTTCAATGAAATGAAATTTATTTATTAAAAAAATACTTTCTATTTCATTTCCCTTATTCCTATTGCGTTTTATTTGTTATTATTTTCACGAATTTAAACAAACAAAGAGGTCACTTTTGGTTTCCAAGAATTCAGAAAAATATAGCAAAATATTTTTGTTTGAAATAAAAATGGAAGAAAACTAAAGGATGGAGAAGAAATAACATAAAATCCAGGGTACGGCTTTCAACTCTTTTTTTATTCTTCGTAAGATTGGAACTTTTAGAGAGTTTAATTCAATTAAAAAAAATGTTTTAGCTTTTCATCGCTTCTTGAAAAGAAAGGTTAATTTAAAAAAATGATAAAAACAAAAAAAGATAAAAATAAAAAGGCGAAATCCAAAACAGAGTTTAAAAGTTAATAGTTTGAACATACTGTTTTGAAGTCGTGTGAAGCAATCAAAAATGTTCTTTAGGACGCTGTTTACAACAAACGTACTCACTTTTAAGATATGTTTTTTTCAATCATTTCGCATTTCGAGCGTGTTAAAAAATTAATCCTCCTTTTTTTAGTCTTAACTAAAAGAAGAGTAAAATGAGTTTTTTTTTTCGTTTTTGCTATGAGAAATCTTGGAGAAAATAAAGATAAAAAACTTAATAAAAGAGTTCTTACTTTTCACAAAAGAATATACAAAATTAAGATCATTTCAAAATAAAGCTTTTGCTGCTAGTTTTTCCATAATCTGATAAAATCTCAAGTTAAAAACCAAAGACCAAGAGACTTTCGGCCACTAAAATTCTATATATTTATGTAAATCGTTTTTTAATGCCAAAGAGATTTAAAACAATTTGTTGTTGGTTTAAAAGTGATAAAATAAGACGAAGAAAATCCTAAAACCCACGAAAAGAAAAAAGTAAAAAAAAACAATAGATACTAAAACTTAAGTTAAGGATTAAGGGTCAATTTTATGATTATCTCTTTCATTCAATTTCTTTCATATTTTATATTCATTTACTGGTTTAGTGTTAGAAAGAATTAAATCAAGTCAAAAAAGAAAATTGACCAACAACAAAAAAGGCGGAAAATCCTTGCCATTGAATTATGATTTTAAGAAAATGAATTTTCCAAAACAATAGAATTTTTAGACTCTCGAACATTTACTTCTAATCTGCTCACGTATTTGAGGGTATAAAAAATTTATTTGTTTGCTTGTTTGTTTAACAAATTCCATTAAAATTCATTTTTTCCTTTTTTATATTTATAACAGTCTTAAAATATATTTTTGTTTACGGATAATTGGTTTTGCCTTTTGAGTAATCAAAAATATGTTGCAGTTAGATAAACTGATTAAAAATGGTATTCAAATTATTTTGTAAAGTTTTTATGTCTATTAAAGTGTGTTTGATAAAGTGTCCAGACTATAATCTAGTTTTTAATCTAGTGTGTAATATAAAATACCTTTTAAATGAGGTTTTTTTTCAATTCACTTTATAATGCTTAATATATCCTAATAAAGTCTTGGATTTTACCTATAATATGCTCTATAAAATAGACTATAGAAAAGTCTTTCAATTAGTGAACACTATTTACCACTAACATTTTATTCCCTCCACCACAACAAGAGAAGATGGCATAGTAACATTTCGTATGTGACACAAAGAAGCAATCATCCAAGGCTCCTTAAGCATTTAGTTTAAAATCCAATCGGTTCAGTATATTAAATGATTTTGACCGATAAAACATATATGAATTCAAGATTTTGAATTTGACTCATAAAGTATTTTTGGGTTATATTTAAGAAAGATTTATATTTATCAATGTATATATGAGTAATATATAACTTTATACAAAACATAATGTATTTATGTCACCCACATTTATTGTGGAAGGTAACGATGATTCCAAATAGCCGAATATAGCATTCTTACTTGTTATATATTTTAGCTTACACACATTACTCACAGTATTCCAATTAATTGAAGGATTAAAAATTTTGAGGTCAGTAATTTCTATAATTTAGTCTGTAACATTGGCTGTAATGTATTATAGCTTCGGCTATAAACTGGTCTATAATATTTACCATAATATAGTCTATAATATAGGCTACAATATAAATAAAGACTAACTTTAGATAACTTAATATTTGATGGGATACGTTTAATATCGCAATCTCGTTTGATAAACAAGTGCAACATCTAGTCTACTTGTCCATAATATAAGCTTCGTCTAGTACATAATAAGGCAATACTGAGCCATATGTCGTAGGAAATATTAACGAAAAATTTTCGTAGAACTTTAACAAATTGAACAATTTTCTTCAAATATACTAAAAATTTAATCAAGCAAATTAAAATAACAAACGAATTTGTTCAATTCAACAGACTAAAATGAAATGGATTATTTTCCTTTTTATATTTTCTTCGTCATATCAAATGAAATATATGAAATGTAATTGGGACCAAATTCTTGCTGTGGTAGATCTTTAGATATTCGATAATCAATATTTGCTTTGGATGTGGATTACTTTACCCCTGATCCTATTCGTCTCACATTTTGTCCAGTAAAACAATTCCTTGAGGAAGTCAATGGGACCAAATTTGAAAATTCTCGCTGTCACAGTTCTTTAAAATTCCCCCTCCCTGGTGCTATCGTAATTTTTAATGAAATATTTTATACTAATTTTTAATGTAATAATTTATTACAACAATTTAATGTAATACTTTCCTTAATACAACAAAAATTTTGTTAATTTAACTTAAATATGTAAACTGAATAATATTCATCAATGTAAAAAATTTATTTTTGTCAATTTGAATAATTTATTATTCAAATTAAATGATATTTTTATTAACGAATAAAATAGTCATATCGACAATTTTTCGTCAATTTGAAGAATTTTCGAAAAAAAACAAAATTTTCATTTTTTGAATGATGGATTCGTGATATTATTATACTATTTATTACCTTTTTTGGTTCAGTGTAGTTTATAATATACATCATAATTCAGTTACGATGGAGGCTATAATCTATAATAAATACTAAAGTGTCCATAATAAGTCCTGTAATCTAAACATTAATATGCATTGTAGATTTTATTTCACATAACATTTAAGTCAAAGTCATGCAGAAATTTTTATTGAGGCAGAACTGTTTTTTCTTTTAAACCAATGACTTTTAATTGAATTGATGACTTTAAATTTAACATAACATTAGCAAAGGAGTGTAGCATTAAAATTTTGGAAGCTTTCCTACAGATGCTACTTGGGTTAAGTTCAAGGAATGCAAAGTGGCTCCTCGGATATTTAATTTTTTTCAACCAAGATAATAAAGTTTTAATTTTTACTATCTCATGGCCCCTAATGGCTTTCAATGGATTTCGATGGAACAAAAAACATGTACATTTGCCAACTGCAGAAAATACTGCCTAAAGCTTAACTCTACCACCTTCGAAATTAGGATTGGCATCGGGACATTTCTATTTTAAAATCGTGCCAATGACTCAGGGTCGTGTAAATTCAATAGAAATATTCCACATAAAATAGCAGCAAAAAATTTGTCATATGATTAAAGCAAAAACTTCAACTTTACTTTTGGATGAGAAAATGACAAAACTGTCTACTATCTATAAATAAACTTCAATCTGCATAAATATGTATATTTACATAAAGGAATTTTAACTTTAAGTTTGAAAGGAAAAAACTTTATTTTGAATCTTTAATTATTATTTTCTTATACTTTAGCATTTAATCAAAATTATGTATTTCTTTATCGCCCAAATAACATCATGTTATCCAAATTTCTAAATTTAACCTCCCAAAAAGTTATTTGATTTTTGGTTTCGCATTTAAATGCAAATCAAGCCGCCAAACGTTCTGTCCCAAAAAAATGCAAAAGTAACCATCAAAAAAGCAATCAATAGAATTTGTCTATAAGCAAATATCTAGAACAAATAACGTAAATACGTTCCAAATCTAAATTACACATTCACACACTCATCACTTTTGCATATTTGTATTTAATTCTCTAACTTATTTCACAAAAATCACAAATCAACGGAAATTTTTCTTTATTCACATTGAATGAAAACCATAAGAAGAAATTGCCACAATTTCATGTTATTTGAAACCACAAATGAAATTGGATTTTAATTTGAATTAACATAAACAAATTAAGTTTTTTGACGATGATGGTGACAAGAACAAATAATAAACGTAATTACGTTAATTTATTCAAAAGTGTAATTTAAATATTTAAGCGACAATTTATGTAGAAAATAAGGGCCAATTTAAAGTTAAAGTTTAAAAAGGAATCAATTAACACATTAAGAGATTGAGTAAGAGAGAGTGACAAAATATTTAAGGAGGTTAATAAATAAAAGGGGAATTAAAAAGGATGATTAATGAAAGTTTTATTTGCAATAACACATCATGATTTAGGAAAGGAAAATGTATTAAAACGTAAGTGTGAATTTTAATTATTTGTTTATGAATTTTTTATTTTTTTCATCGAAATTCAAAGACTTTTACCAAAAATTGAATTTGATTTTAAAACTTTGGTTTTTTAGTGAAAATTTGATATTTTTTGTAAAAAAAAAAAAAAATTATAATTTAATTATTGTGAAGAATTTAAGTTTTGGTGAAAATTTAAATTAAAAAAAATTAATTTTAATTATTTGTTGCAAATTTGAATTTTTTATGAAAATTTAAATATTTTAGTGTAATTTTTAATTTTTAGTGAAACTTTTTATTGGTGTTAAATTAATAATGCTAATACTTAAACTAATACTAATACTTATACTAATACTAATACCAATACTAATACTTATACTTATTCAAATACCAATACCAATACTAATACAAAAATTTTATTGAAACTTACCCATAATTAAAGAATAATTAAATTTGTATGCAATAAAACATTGTTATTTATTTTTTTTATTGAAAATAAAATATTAATAAATAATTTAAATAAATGAATAAGTAAATATCATTCAATTTAGTTTTAAAAAACAACTATTTAAATTTTGAATTTTTAAACTTTCCGTGAGCAGAGTCTGTGGGAGTTTTGATCTGCAATAAATAAAATGTTTTAGGATCGAATATACAATAGAAAAATATCATATTATATTTAGGTTTTAATTAAGCATTACAATATGCCTTTCATTTGAATCATTCGTTTCTAGATCCAATCGCCTTAGGTTAATTTTAACAACAGGGAATCTTTTTAAAATCGGTATCCTCAAAAGCATTCCTACAAAAAGCAAAGGCATGTACATGTAAAAGCTCTGAAAGTAGGTATGTTCACTTTATGTTGTTTCAGGTTTGGAGACGGATTCAACGTTTTCAATTTTAACGGACAAGTACGTACACCTTTTGGTCATTGTTGAAAGGATATGGCAATAGATTTGGCTATCAGAAGACAAAAATACTTTCTTATGTCAATTATTATTTTTTCAGTAATTTTTCAATAATCATATAATTTACAAAAGTCCTTAATCGGAATGTCTTTTGCGATTCACTCAATCACGTCAAAACGGTGCCTACAAAGGATTTTGTATAAGTTTTGAAAAAGCTACAAATCACGTAAACCCATCTCAATGAAATAAACAGGCCGATGAACTAAATTTGTTGTTTATTTTTGCGAAAAGATAATAAGTATCTATATATCAAGATAAATAATAAGGAAATTTATGTGCAGATATTGAAAATTGAACAGAGTTATCACCCGCAGGATATGCATTTTGTTAATTGGTTGTTTCAAGATCATAAGCATAGATTCAAATATAATATGCAGTTCAAAGATCTTTACTTATGTAAAAACAACGTCAACAACTTTCTTTTCTACATACTAAGATCCTGCTACTAAATAAATTTGGTTTATACAAAAGCTGTCAAAATTTCGATATGGCTTTGTCAAAACAGTGTTTAGGACCACAAAATGGTTTGTTAAAACAAAATATTATTAAGACCAAACACAGTGTATCAAAGTCGATTATTTGGAAAATTTCCCTCTGTTAGAACAGAGGCATTTTCTAGTTGATTTGGAGTTGTAAAAGCGTCTGTGTGGTTAGAGGCGTAGTCGGTGACCCCCAAAGTTGGGTATATACATCAGGTATGGTGACATTTAAAAAAAAATTCATTTATCAATTGAGACAAAACAAATTTTGTATAGGAATAGTCCTTATAAATCTCTACAAAAAGCATTTACATGTATATGTTATCTCAAATAGTTTCAGAGATAAGTCCACATTAATGTTTGTCCTATTCTTACTCTGGTTTTTTTTGGTATTTTTTAAGACAGCGTGACTAATATAGATCTTTATAGTGACAATAATCAAATTTTTAAACGGATGGGGATTTTGATTTGTGGACAAGCTTATACACATCATATTTATTCCTCGATTTCAAATCCAACACAATCTAGGTTTCCTCTAGATATACATTTAAAAATTTATCTTGAAATTTTTGGAACTTTAAAAATAATCTAAATGTGCAGAAAAATATCTACAAACAAAATTACTTTTGTTCTAATTCATGAATAAATTTTGATGATTTTTTTAAACATCAATATGAAGGGCCACCACCTTGACCAGAAAGGGGACTGTATTGCTCAAAGTCACCTCGAAAGCCTTTCAACTGTAACCGTGATAAATTTCTTTAAGATGTCTTTATGGTTCAAAGTTACATAATTATACACTTCAGATGAACGGAAATGATAATTATTGTGTAGGGTAATTAAAATTCGGCTTAGATCAATACAATGTTTTAAATTTTTTTATAATAAACAACCCTATTATGTGATAAATATGGCAGTGTGCTATAAAATCCATCTAATTAATAAATTTTCACATAAATTCAATTGAAATATAAATTAATTTAAGTTATCATTTTAAAGGTGTCAACAACATAACAATAATTTGATTAATTGTAAAACATGTATTATTAAGGTAATTTTCCAAAATAATAAATATTAACAAGTCATAAATAGATTTATATATAAATAATCAATAAATATCAATAAACCAGCGTTAATTTTTCCACATAAAATACACATGACAATAGAATTTAAATTCAAAAGCTCTTATTATGAAATATAATATTATAAATATTTGTAATGAAAATACCAACATAAATTCACATACATAGGAATAAATGTATGTATATGTATTTGTATGTGTGTGTAAATATATACAATTTTATGAATATTTAAATCAAATTTTATCAGAAACAAAAACATTTTTTTTGGCAATTTGAATGTGAGTGTAAGGGTTTACATTTAAGGGTTGTATATGTGTAAATGTAAATATGTGAATGTGGTAGTATTTTATTGAATTTTCATAAATAATAAAAATAAAACAAATAAATAAACAAAAAAGAAAATCTTAACTTTTCACTTAAAATCAATAAAGTTTTTTCATGGTTTTTGTATTTATGTTCTTTTTGTTTTTGCAATATAAAATTTTCATATTTTAACATTAAAATAAATACACACATACATATACGCACACACATATGCAAATAAATTTCTTATCAATTTTAAAACAAAAACAATACAAAATATAAAATGAACTGAAATGTAACAATAAACTCAACATAAAAGGATATAAATATAAAAGATTGTATTGGTATGAGTATACTAATATTTATATACATATGAAAAGGAAACACTCACAAACACATCTACATGTACAATCTTAACGCACATTGTTTTCTTGTTTCCATACAAATATAAGTTCTTTTTTAATTTTTTCATTTATACATATATAAAAATGAATATGTGTTTGTTTCTTTCTTTGTTTGGGACATATCGACAGCTAAACTACTAGACCGATCTTGCTGAAATTTTCACACAATGATCCCAATATACCTAAAAGTAACATAGCCAATAAAATACTCTGTTAGGACCAGAGGGAGGGTTACCCCCACCACCAAATAAAACAAATAATGATAATGTGCTATAGCTCTTTAATTTCACTTCAATCTTACTTCTTAGGATCTACAAAACAACACCACCCCCCCCCCCCCCCAATAAAACCAAATATTGATTTTTGAATATCTGGGTACCTCCATTATCGAAAATCCGTGTCATGATTTTTTTAAATACACTTTGTGATTTGTGAAATTTCTTTCCAGATCTAAGACTGAGTAAAACTTTTGTGCAGTAAAGCGCACTGGGTAAAAGCTAGTAAATTATGAAAAAGGATAAAAAGTAAATTATATTGAGTCCTTTGTATAACAGTTTTATATTTAAACTATTGCAACATATACATATGTAACAATTTTTAAACAGGTATAACTATAATGTTGATTATCCTCCATTCACAGATATATAACTGAATAAGTTTTATTAATGTTGCTGTTCTTTCTATGATGTTTCATTTATATTTATTTCCTTTATTTGCAAAAAGACCATTCAATTTATAGCTTTATTATATTATTTTCCATGAAATAGTATGATAATAGAATATTTTTCATTTCATTTGCAGTCATTTTAAACGAATTCAGAAAAAACTTATATTCTAGGAAATTGTAAGTTGATTATTGAAAATGACTGCATCCGTCCTTCCGTCCGAATATTGCTCAATAGTGCGGAATCGTTATCTTTTTGAAAAATGTGTATCTTTTGATCGGCTAATTGGATTTACATGAAATTTAAACTATAAATAGCAGAAGATATTATTACTGATAACACCGATTATTAGTTTCATATTACAGCTCAAGGACAAATCTATAAGGGTGCAAATCAGTCTGTCTAGAGCTACAAAATCTTTACATTACATGTGAAATTTCTTATTCTTTGCATATTTTTAAAACTATTTGATCCAATAATTTCTTCATAAATATCTTAAAGATGTCAAGTAATCTTATAAAATAGTTAAACCTTGATAATTCACATTTTTTATGGAATTTATGAAGAACCACGTTTTTGCTGTTTTTTTGAAAATAATGATTTTTATTTGAATTTACAGTACAATATGTGATCTTATTTATGAAACAGAGAATTAAAAAATTCCCATTTTCAGAACAGAAATATCTAAAATTCCCATTTGTATAAATCGTGTTTAAATATTTCACTCTTTTTATTGAAATGATCACCTTCAAGATAAAGCTTTTCTTAATTTTTTCTACTGAACCGATTTTGATAAAGTACAAATATCTTAATATGTCGATTTATAATTGACAATTTTATGCATGTTCTTCGTTTAAACTTTTCGGTGACCTTAGATATCTGTTTATAACTTTTAATATACAGGACCAATAACTTAATTTCTCAAGCCAGATTTTATTGAGTTCTGTCTACAATAATTAAGATGTGAGCGTGTCAACAACAGACAGGTAGACGGTTATAGCTGAATCGGCCCAGATTTTGTTGCAAGAATGCTTATACAATATGGGGTCTAACATGTTACCTTCCTAGTCTTACACACATAATAACAAAGATAATGTACCCTCCTCACCACTTGTGGTTGTAAAAAATATGTTTTTTTTAATTGAAAAATTTTTGACAGGGCTTGTGGGAAGATCTATGCTTCAAGCTGATAAGAATTTATTTTCAAAATATTCATGGGATGATTCCTTTTTAAAAATAACAAACAAATTTTCGGATCAAACAAATGCTTTTACAAATATCAAAAAACGATTTTTTTGCGAAATTCATATTAATATAATTTTTGATGTCTTTGCATATTTACAGTTTGTTCCTAAATTAAACAGTTTGTTCCTAAATTAAAGTTTCGTTAGGAACCTGAGATATAATTTATAAATTAAATTTTTAATTCTGAATTAATTAAAAATTTTAAAAATCTAAAAATAAAATAAAAAATGATTAGAAAATAATCTTAAACTTAAATATTTCTGAAACTTGAAAATAACTCAGCTTTAATTATGTAAGATTTTATTAATATATTTAACGATTCAAAAGTTACACAATAACTTAAATTGTTTAAAACTGACATAAACGCTAAGAAAAAGAGGTAGATTTATTAAAATTTATTTCCAACTTTATGTCGTCCATCTGTCAGTCTGTCCGTCAATCTGCGGAAATCATATTGAAATTATTCACAATTGTAAAATGAGAATGGACCAGTACACATTATTTCTAAATTTTTAAGAAAAAATTTAATCATATTATGATCACATTTTAGGTATCAAATATAATATAGTAATAATTTTTCAAAATTGCTCTGTAGTTTAAAAACGTGTACTTCCATTGTATTGTATTATACAAGTTGTTGAGTATATTTCGTTAAATCCCAGTTATCATTATTCTCAATCAAAAGCCAATTCTATTCATACTATTTTAGATAATCCGTATTTAATTCTTTTTTATAACTTTAACAACATAAAAGATAATATTATAAACTTTGTCATTAAACTGACATTTTTATTAAAAAAGTAATAAATAGAAATAAATTTATAGAAAATATTAAAGAATTAAAACTTCGTGTGGATAAAAGGATGATATAAAGGACGATATATGGCAAATAATTAAATTTTAAATAATAATAATGTGTATATTTCGAAGGTAAAATAGTGGGAAAATATACATTAATCCCTTTCAAAGAATAAAATTAGAAACATTTCTCAGGAAAAAATAATAAATAAAAAATAATAATTAAAAAAGTAATAAAAAGTGCTAAACTTTTACTATAATTACTTGAATGAGAATAAGTCAATATAAAAAATAAATCTTTTATGCTTAATAATCGGATAACTTGGAATACATACATTTCTGTTAAGATATTTCTTCTTGGTTTAGTTAATTTAGTTCTTGATTCAGTTCAGCTTCAGATTCCATTTTATTCAGTTATTTATTTTGTTCTTGATTCAGATTTTGATACAGATACAATTCTACATTTAGATCTTGTTTGAGATCCCGATATAGTTCTTTAGTATGTTCCTGATTAAGATATTATTTCAGTTCATGATTCGGTTTTTGATTCAGTTTTTTATTGAGATCATGATTAAATTCTAAATTCTGTTCAGTCGATTCAGTTCTTTATTGGTTTCTTGATTCAATTCTATATTCCATTCTTCGTTCAGTTTTTTATTCAGTTCTTGATTCAACCCGATATTCACTGATTCAGTTCTTAATTCAGTTCAAGATTCAGTTCGTAATTCAGTTTATGATTCAATTCTTCATTCAGTTTTTTATTTTGTTCTTGATTTTGTCTTTGATTTAATTCTTGATTCAGCTCTCGATTCAGTTCTTTATTCAGTTCTTGATTTTTTTATTGATTCAGTTTTTATACAGAAACAAACTAGTTCAGCTCTACTTCAGTTCTAGTTCAGTTCTAATTCAGTACTAGTTCATTTCTAGTTAAGATCTAGATCAGTTTAGCTAATTTCTAGAAATTTTCTTATTTTTCGAAATAATAATAATAATAATAATAATAATAATAATAATAATAATAATAATAATAATAATAATAATAATAATAATAACTAGCAACACGTTATTAAAGTTATATTTTGATTTATACTTTTAACAAAACATTTTAGAAAATGATTATCAACATGTATTCCAAATAATTTTATGAATGAATTTTCATAACAACAAAACATGCGCATTTGTGGCAACAATTTCTCAAGGAAAAATAACGCAGCATCAGGTTATAAAATGATGCTGCTAACAACAATGTTGATAACAATTTCAAACAGTCTTAAAAGGGGAAGCCAAGATTAAAAAACCAAATAACGGATAATCTTGGAAAATTAAAAATTTAAAATAAAAAAATATTTGAAAATATAAAAGATTAAATTTTCTAAAAAATATAAATAAAATTAAAATAAATTAAATTAATTTCACACATAAAAATCGTCTTAATAAAGAAAATAAAATAAATTATATAAGAAAAAAAATAAAATTTTCATGAGTTCTTAAATTAAAGAGTGTGAAAAAAATTTAAATTCAACTTCAAAACTAAAAAAAATACTAAAATAAATTTACAGTCTGACCTTGTAAACATCCAACAGACCCTCTGGCTGATAACAAAGAAAACAATTTTCCGTTTGTTTAATACAAAGAAAATTAAGAAGGCGGGAAAGGAAAAGAACTTAAAACATCATTATCACTCTCATCTTTGTGATTAGAATCATTATTACCATTAACGTATGTTTTAGAGTACAAAATGTAGAGTGAATGTCATCATGTCTTTGACTTTTTATTATTTCCTATACATTTTACAGACATTTTATTGTTGTTGTAGGCGGCAAATAACAAAAGCAAAAGAAGACGCATCAACATCTACATAACACAAATGAGATACAAATACAAAGTAAAGTAAAAGATAAAAAATATAAAGTAACAACAGAAAAGTAACAATCTTTTTAAATCAAGTTCTATTAAATCTTGATTCAGCACAACATTTTAGTTGTTTGTATGTGTGTGTGAAGTGTTTGAAAAAATTAATGTCATTTTGTAATGTGATTTATTTGCATGTCAGTAATTGAATTTACTTTATAATTTTTATACAGGAACAAAAACACATAAAGTACCAGAATGGAACAACAATAATTGTGGACTCTAGAGTTCTAAACAATTGTTGTTTTTTAATGAACACAAAACAACAAAAAACACAGATAAATTAAATAACTCTGTATTAAGTCAATTAAGCAACGTCACGAAATTCACAAAATAACTTCACTTTGTTTTCAACAAAATTCCACTGAGGGGACAACTAGACGTATAAGTGTTGAGCAAATATTTGTCAATTAATTTTTTTGCCAGACATGGTGGCGTATGATTGTTTTGAAATATGCTGATTTCATTTAAATTGTTCTTTAGTAATTGAAACGAACTAATGTTTAACTTATATCAAATGGAATTTATATTTAATTCAAAACTGAATTCTGATCTTGAGACTCTCTTAAATTCTGTTTCAGTTTCAATTTAAACTGTTGAGAGTTTCATACTACCTTAATAGTTCTGTTCTCGAATTTGTTCTTAAATATTAAATTAAAATTAGAATTTTAATTTATTTGATTTAATAAATTCTTTAAAATTAGTCTAGATTTAGTTATGTTTAGTTCTAGATTCAATTCAAGATTTCAATTTTAGTTTAGTTCAATTCCGAATTCAGTTTTTCATTCAGTTATTGATTTCGTTCTAGATTGAATTCTAGATTAAGTTCTAGATTTAGTTCTAAATCTAGTTCTGCATTCAGTTCCAGATACAGTTCTAGATTCGATTCTTGATTCTTGATTCCAAGTACTTGATTTTTTCCTAGATTTAGTTTCAGGTTTGGTTCTAGGTTCACTCTAGCTTCAGTTTATGATTCAGTTCTAGATACAATTCTAGATTTATTTCCAGGTACAGCACTACGTTTGTTCTAGGATCAGTTCTTGATTCACTTCCTGATTGAGTTCTTGATTGAATTTTTGATTAAGTTTATGATTCAGTTCTTGACTCAGTAATTGATTCAGTTCTTGATTAAGTTTAAGCTCAGTCTTAGTTTAGTTCTGTTCTAATTCATTTCTGGTTTACTTCTAATATGCTTCTTGCTCCGTTCTGGTTCAAATTTCATCCGTATATAACATTGTGGAAGGAGGATCATTATATTTGTATAAGTATCGAATCAATATGAACGATATATTTTTTTATATATAAATAAATTATCTCTTAAATGTATCTAATATGCAAAATAATACTTTTTACTGTTACAGAAACATCATCTATTTCAATTGTTGGAAAATAAGAAATAAATATAGAAAAATATCTTTATTATAAATTGAAATTCTGGTTACATTTTCAATTGCATGAGATATATTTGTGTGTTTGTATGCATGAACAGCAGCCAAAGCAATTTTGTTAAAATCTATTTGTATCTGGTAAATAAAATACCTTTTCCCAAAATAGAAATTTAATATTTACATATACTCATCACAAATACATACATACATACTTATGAACATATGTATATATGGACGTACAAATGGATGGAAACTTTTACTTATTACAAAACATATTCACATGACATAATATTTCATGCACAAAATTGCTTTTGTTAAATACAAGAGCAGAGAATAAAAAAAGAAGAAGAAGGTATTACTGCAGAAACTTAGAGATGAGGAGAATGTAATATATGTATAATGCCACTACATTGTTTTTATTGTAGCTATAAGAACTTAATAAAAACAAACTTAAAAGTTTTTTTAAATTAAGAAAAATTTATTAAATGAACTTAACCTAAAAGTCTGCATGATTGACAGAAAATATTCTACTTTTTATAAACTGATAACATTTTTTTTAATTTTTAATAAATATGACCATGTTAAATAATTTATGAAACTATTCCTCGTATGGGGAATACCACATGCTTCACTACAACTATAAATAAAAACAAATAATAATAACAATTTGAAAGAGAAAAACTCAAAATAAAGAAATAAAAATGAACAAAAATGTACAACAACTACGTGGTCGTTTAAAATATTTATGTCAAATGTTGTTATTGTTGTTGTTGCTTTAGCTGTTACTACTGTTGTTATTGTAACAATAGTTGTTATGGTTGTTGACATACATATATTATATAAGAGTCAGTATTTCTCTTTTTGTTTTTCTTTCGAACTATTTCCGTGAATACAATGCAAATATCATGTTAAATGTACAGATAAAATAGACCCTGCAGAACTGAACAGAACTAGAACTTAACTAAAGTTTAAATGAAAATGCAGAGTATGCAAATGAATATATATATATATATATATATATATATATATATATATATATATATATATATATATATATATATATATATATATATATATATATATATATATATATATATATATATATATATATATATATATATATATTTATTTATTTATTAAACATCTGATCTTTTACTAGTTTAGGAACCTTTTTTTATGTGTAAAAATAAACAACACAACAGCAATAATAACAAGTATGAATGCTTTATTCGGCTGTACCAAATCTTAAATACCCTCCACCACAAATGCATATGAAGTATGTGCGTTTTGTTTTTTACGTGTATAATATACGTACACACACTCACATAGAAACGTAATAAAGAAATCTTAATGAGTCTTAAAAGAAGTTATATTTTGGACAATTACTGTTTTTTCTACTGAACCGATTTAGATCATTTTGAAACTGCAAAGAGGTACTACAATTTAATATTATTGCAAAATAACTTATAACTGAAAACGCTATGAAAGTTCTTCGCCTGAACTTATAGGTTGTCTCAGATAGTGGTCTATATCTCTTAATAAACTAAATCTACTTTATTGTTTTAAACCAAGAAACATTTCAGAACTATAACAACTATTTAGGCTAAATTTCATAGAGCTCTGCCAATTTTTGTGGATGTAAGCGTGCCAATAACAGATGGACAGACAAAGCTCAATTGACTCAGATATTGATTTGATGTCAGAATATATAAACATTATGTGGTCTCAAATGATTCCTTCTTAGCGCTACATACGAAACAACAAAGTTAATATACCCTCATCGCCACTTGTGGTGGAAACAATGCAATACCATGAATATAACAATCATCCATGACTTTTCCCCTCTCTTACTCTCAAAGTAAAATGCTTAAATAAAAAAATTCTTTAATGTCTCTATAACAAGGAGGGCTAGTGTCAAACAGAAACATGTTCTGTTATTTTTGCAAGAGTATATGTGTGAATGTAAATGTATATTTGTATATATTTTTATTTAGAGTTTATTTTTATTATATTTTTTTAATAAACCACAACAAGGACCTTAAAGTCAACAAAAGATTAAAAACAAATGAAGAGCAACAATGAAAAAAAATACCACCAACTACAACAACGATAACAAAAAATTCAATTTCTCGCTTTGTGCGTTGCTTTTTCTGTTTCCTTTTTTTGTTTGTTTGTTTGTTTTTGTTTGCACTCTCTTTGACATTCATTGATGGTGAAATGAATACAACTGAGAAATAAAATAATATTTAATCAATATTTTAAAAATTTATTAAAAACAAAATAATATTTTCATTAATTTTAAATGAAATATTTTGTAGGGCTTTTTCCATTAAATTTTATTAAATTTCAGTTTTATTTTATAAATTATATTAAATAATTTTGAGCTTAATATTTGTTTAAGGAATTAAAGTATTTGTTAAATGTTTACTTGCTAAATTATTTTCTATAAATAATTAATTTTATAAATATCTAACTTTTATATTATAACAATATAGTTGATTAAATAAACTACAACCTGCAACACTGTAAAAAAAATAGGACTAGAACTGAACTACAACTGCACTAGAAATGAATTAATACTGAACTAGAACTTAACTAGATTTGAACTAGAAATGAACTAGAAATGAACTAAAACTGAATCAAGAACTTAATCAAGAAATTAATCAAAAACTGAATCGGGAACTCAATCAGGACTTGAATCCAGAACTGTACCATGAACTGAATCAAGAACTATGTACCTTACTGTTTCTAAAGCTATAACTTGAGCTATGTCTCTATATCTATAGGCAGAACTGTAAATATAGGTTTTCCTGAGAGATGCTTTTGGATTTAAACGAATGGATCATTTTCTAAAACGCAGAAAATCAAAGAAATCTCTCCTATTTGTAAATACAAACTAACCATTCAAAATATTTACATAAAGCACCACAAATTGCTCAAGGATTACCAGCGATTTTTTATTCCACATCATTTACTATAAGTATCTAACCTCGTATCCAGTTTAGTTTGATTCGTAAATGAAAAAAGAGAAATATTTACAAAAATCTATTTCATCGTTTGCCTGTTGAAATATCCTCTCAGTACAGCAACAACATTAGGATCATTTCCTTTGAGATGAAAATAAAAAGAGGTCATTGTTTAAACTTCCAATAAAATAAGCAAAAGGACTGTAAACCTTTCATAAAATTTAAAATAAATTATTATTTCAGTTCAAAAAGTTTTATTTTCTAACCGTTTAAACTTGTTTATGTTTTAAAGACGTGACATGATGTGTTTTCACAATTTTTTTTTTACTTTAAACACTCGTTTATCGCCGCACCAAATGAAATTACTTCATTTTAGTGTCTGAGTCAAAAGAAATGAAAACCTTTTTATTTCATTTTCTTTTGGAAAAAGAAAAAAAAGCAACATAAAAAAGTTCATAACCCTCATACGCTCTAATGAATACGAATGAGAAACTCATAAAAGAAAAATATACAAAAAAAACTGAAATATTAGCAGCAGATGTACGACCTTTTTTGTAAAACAATGGATTTCAGAAATATTTACAGATTTTTACAAACAAGAAGAATTCGCGTATAAGATTTTAAGGTTTAGTGAAAGTAACCATGTAACTGCAAAAACATTTTTACAAGGATAAAAAAATAAAACAAACGGTTAATCGAATAAATAAAAAGGTGAAACTTAAAGATGGAAACACTGAGAAAAATTAAGACAAAATTTTTCATTCCGTTTGTAATTTTCACAGTTTTTGTCAAAGACCTGAGTAGTTACTTTGCTTTTAAATTGGAAAGATGAATGAAATTAATTGTGTCATGTGCGTATATCGGTTGAAAACAAGTTAATGAAAGTGGTCTATAACTAATATATATCTTAGGCATATCAAACGGTAGGAAATTCTTTCAAAAATTTTGTATTGATTTTTATTGAAACTTGTTTGTAAATGATAGAGACATTAGCAAAAAATCGGACGTACGTTTAATTTATTTGCCATTGCTTTTTCTCTTTTTTCACAATTTTGTGAGAATTAGAGATTTAATTTTTTCATGGCTGAATTTTTCAATTTTTCGTTAATTCCATTTATAATCAATGTTACGGTGTAGAGTATTACATGGTCGGAGTTGCCAGAATTGTATGGTTTCATAAATATTAAGTTAACCACATATTATAATGGTTTCAACATTTTTGAAGGAGAGTCTTTTAGAGTACCTTTAGTCAAATATGGACACACATTTCTGAAGTTTGACACGTAGTTTTAAGGGGCGTGAAATGATTTGTTTTATAAGTCCAACTGTATAAGCTTATTTTTGGATAATATTACCATGATAAGCTATATGAATGTGGATAAAATATGTATCAAATTTTATCCAGTTATCCTCAATATTATAATCAGTACCTTGTTGACTATCTTTTGTTAATAAAAAAAAAAAAACAGATGAGAAAAAGGCTAAAAATATATATTGAAAAAGAGCTTAATCCTAGAGCTTTCTTCTGATAGTAGAAGTTTTTTAATCCTCTTTGACGGAAAGAGAGCAAGTGTTTTATTCCTATAAATTTAAAATAGATAATAACACTTGGGAAAAAATAATAACCTGTAGGAGGCGGTGTTGGTTAATAAATTAAAACACAAAAGTATAAGATCCAACAACTTTAGAAAAATATTTGTTATTAACTATAATTCCCGATGAATAAGTAATCAGTCTCCGTTTAAAATCGATCACACTTTTTATGCTCCTCAATTCTCTTTTTACAAGAGCCCAGTATCATTCTAGTTTGGATGATTTACCACGTTATTGTTTCCTTTTTCCAGGAAGTTACGATAAATCTGCCAGAACATACGTTTCGTCATCCATTATATAGCAAAAATATTTTCTTTTTAGAAAACATTACTTCAAATTCCTTGCTCTGTTTTTGGCCTCTAAATTGTTAGCAGCGTTCTGGTCAGAAACGTTTTGAGCCTTATGTGTTATTATACCTGCACTAGCTTTAACTCTTTGTACCAAATAGTCCGAGCACTAAGAAACTTTCCTACCGGATGTGTTAGGAGTTCTTTTGAAAATACTTTCTATTTTTTCTTTAGAAACATTATGTGAACCTTTTACCTGAACCAGGTTTTCTATGAGTGGTACTGTTTAATAATATTGGAAAAAGTTTAACGGCAAACCTTTAGATGCTTGACCAAATTTTGTAGTATCAAATTAGAGCACAGTACCAGTTTGAGCAAACTAACATTATTAGGCACAGGGGATCCTATTGTCTGTATATGTTCTAAAAAAAATCTGATAAGTATTGAGAATTTTTGGAATGCTCAGTAGTTTTCTGGTCTTGACCAAAATAAAAATATGGATTAAAATAATACTGTTCGAAAACTCGTTAAAAAGGTTTTTTTCAACGTGTATTTTTTATTCTAGACCAAAGAAAGAGTACAAAAAATTGAAACTAGCTGCAAATAAAACATCATATTACTTACTACTACAACTGATGATGATTTACGAAATGTAACGCCATAAAAATCATTGTTTCATGAATCTTACCGAAACGTTTGCCACTACTTTTGCTTACAAGAATATAAAAAATTTTTTTTCTTCACATTTTTTTCTTTATAAGGATTTGAATACATCCCGCCAAATGTTATTATTGTTGCTTATTCCAAAACACGTTTATGTTTTAGGGTTTTTTTCGGTTATTTTCAAATGCCGCTGTTTTTAGGTATTAGTGGTTTTTTGAATTTTCTAACTTGTTATTCAGTTTTCGCTTCTATATATTTTTGCTTTCATTTATCTAACTTTAGCGTATTAACAAGTGAAACAACAACATCATTATTATCATTATCAACAATAACAACAACTACTACATTTGCAAAATACTTAATACAATAAAAACCCATTGGTGAAGATGTCAGTTAATGTATGTTTGTACGTGTGTATATTTGTTTGTGTGTTTGTGTTACCTTTCTCTCACTCTTGTAATTACTGTAATTTCCGCTCATACAATAAAACGATTATCGCGCATTTAATGGTATTTTGTAAAACATTTTTTGTAAGCTTCTTTCTGGTTTTCATTTATGTGTTCTAAGTATGTGTGTGTCAGTGATAAGTAAATGTCAGTGTATCTGTCAGTTTTCTTGTATACCTGTTCCATTTAAGTCTGTGTGTATGTGTCTTTGGCTGTCAGTAAATTTGTTAACAGTGAAAATCTTGTAAGCTTCAGCAAGAATTAGCGTTAGAAAATCTCCAACAACAAAAATCGAAATAAAAAAACGTTATATTAACTCACACACAAGCAAGCAGCTTATTTGAACCAATACACTCATTAAGGCGTGCACACACACATTTATACAAAAAGAAAGATAGAAACATACAAAAACTTCAACAAAGATTCATTAAAATGAAGTGTATAATTAAGATAAGCGAAATATTTCCATTACTTTTTATTTCATTTCGTCTCTTCCCATTTTGTTTCTAACAAATAAAAACTTTTTTAAATTAAAAAAAAAATATTTAATTACACAGATGAGTTTACAGGAAAAGTCATATGTGTTTGTATTTGAAAAGAAAAATTAAAACTTTTTAAAAAGTATTGGAACAGATTTCACTTTCACTTTAAATCTAAAGGAATGTTTTCAGTGAATAACTTTGAAGTTAATAAACATGATTTCCTGAAGGAGTGATTTAATAAGTGGTTTTCCAATTATTTTTTATTAAAAGGAAAGTATACACAAAAACAATAAAATAAGTTAATCAAAGTGCATAAGTTCCAGATCATATGTAGTTGAAACTCTGCTTATTATTAAACTTTTCAATATTGCAGGTTAGTTAAGATTTAGCTTGTCAAGAACAGGCAAAGATAATACAGATTTTGGTTTGGTGGAAAAATATACATACTTCATGCTTCTTTGAACCTAAGTATAATTCGCATAATATTTTACTAAACCAATATTAAGTCACAATATAATTGTTAATCCTTTTATCGCAAAATTCGTCAATAGTACAAGAGTGTGTGTAATTTTGCATATCGTCCACTACAAATGCGTGTGAATTAAATACATTAATTCAAATACATTTCGTACATATACACTCACACGTATACACACAGGCAAATATATACAAGTTTTTCTTAAATTTAACACAGAATACTTAATGAGTCATAAAATCTATATATATAAAAATGAATCTATGTTTGTTTGTCTGTTTGTTTATTTATTTGTTTGTTTGTTATAGACAGTTAAACTACTGGACCGATTTAACTGAAATTTTCACAAAATATTTGGATCATTCTCATTCATTCATACCCGAAAGTAACATAGGCTATAAAAAATCGATAGGACCAGGGGGAGAGGTACCCCCATACAAATATCTAAAGAACTATAACAGCGAGAATGTTCAAATTTTGGCCCAACCACTTTATCAAGGAGCTGTTTTACTAGATAAATGAAGGACGGATAGGATCAGGGGAAGAGGTAGCCTCCATACAAAGAGAATATTTATAATCGAATATCCCCAAACATCGTCTCAAGAATTTGTTTTACAGATCAAAATATAGGAGGGGTAGAATCAAGCGGAAAGGTACTCCCATACAAAGCAAATATTAATTATTGAATATCTAAAGAACTATAAAAGCGGGAGTATTAAAGGTTTCAATTTCTTCCCCAAAGATTTTTTACTGGTCAAAATGAAGAACTGATAGCACCAGGGGTAGAGATCGCCCCATAAAAAGCAAATAATGATTATAAAATATTTAAAGAAATTTTAGTGAAAGAATACTTTAGTGAACAAAATGTAGAACCGATAGGACTAGGGGGAGGGATACCCCATACTGAAGAAATTATTATTATCGAATATCTAAACAACTATAATAGCGAAATTTTTTTAACACTTTTACTGAAAAAAATGTGGGACGGTAATAAAGTATATATAGTTTAATGTGATATTTTATTATAATTTATATCGGTATCTATCGGTCCAATATTGGTCTATATTTTTTCAAATATGATAAACCGATCTTGCTGGTTTTAAATAGAAAACTCTTAAGGACTATAAAGTCCAAATTTCATTGAGCTTTGTTACTGATTGTGGATGTGACGTGTCAACAATAGACAGACGGCAGAAAGACAGAAATACAGACGAAGATGTTTATTTCGAAAAAGGTACATATATAGATGATTCCTTCTTAGCGTTACACTCGGAATGACACATCTAATATACCTTTTAACTTCTTAAAGTGGTGGAGAGTATAAAAACGAAAATCTATATATAAATCCAAAACACATTCGTTTTGTTTTAAATAAATCCGATTATAATAGATATAAATATATATTTATGGAAAAGCTAATATTTCTCTAATATCATCATTATCGTCATTATTACGATGAAAAATCCATGACAATCATCATTGACACAGTTATAACAAAGAAAAATAATAAAACATAAAAAATTGGTGGAGAAAAGAAAAATTAAATAATTCATTTCACTTTGTCATCTGTTTAGGTTTTGATAAACACTTAAATCATTTTATTATACGCTTTTTTATTTTATTCCCTTTATTTTCTCACTATCATTGCTCAAAACAAAAATGTAACTAATGTTTTAGGAACTTTGTCCCTGGTATTCTTCATCATTTTCATCATCTAGTTTTAGAGGTTTTTTTATGTTGCGTTTTTTATTAGCCGTTTTCTTTTCTGGTGATTGACAGTGTTAACTTCTAGTGTCATAACTAAATCCATTTGATAGTTCGTTTTCCTCCATCTCTCCCTAAAAAATGAAATATTTGCCCTACAGCAACACAAATAGTTGAGATATTATGCGGTTGTGCTGATGTTTTTAACATACAGAAACAATTGTGTAAGATCCGATTTTAAGTCAGAGTCGAACGGTATCAGAATAATTTTCTGAGTCAATTTAATGATGTCCGTCTGTATTTTTTCTGTCCATGTATACGTTGTGAATACTCTGCAGGTCATAATTTTTGATATATAAAATTTGGCACAAGAACGAAGCCTACTCAAATTCCGTCCTATATTTCAGGTAGCTCCCATTCAAATGTCATCACGGAATGATATTTAAGGTCATAATAGTCTAAAATATTAAGAGATTTTAACGAAATTCAACAAAAATAAGCATGAATTCTACATATAATTTAGTTTTTAAAAATAATTGGTTTAAAAAATATAAACATAATGTAAAATCGATATTTGAATTTATACGAGGGTCGGTCCATCTTTTCTTTTATTTATGATATAACCACACCCCCAGAAAATCTTTTCCAAACGCTTATATTTCACATAAATTTTAGTATTAAAATACCGTGTTCCTTAATTAATTACAAAAAAAAAAAAAAACAGAAAACTAAACTATACGAGGGTCGTTAATAACTTTTTTGTGGCCGTCGATTACAACCAAAACCGTGGTGTAGGATTTTACAAAGTCAGTTGATGGACTACTAACCTTTTACTTGTTTATACATACGTTTTTTTCTTTAGAATATAAGTGTAAGTTAAAGTGACAGTGTGTGTGAGAAGTCTATGGCCTTAAAACTAAAATGTAATGATGCGTGTGTGTATATTTGTCTATTTTATCTATACTTAAATACCTAACTTTTCGTTGATGTTGTTTTGCTGCGGATGCTCCTCAAGATAACTTGTTAACATTTTGCGTGGGTGTGTGTGCGTGTTTGTATATGAAAACAATCTTTATTAAGATGTTGGGAATGACTATGATGACCTATTGACAGAAGCTGAAGTAAAGTAAAAATATTAAAAGGATTTTCTTATAGAAAAGGGAAAATAAATGAAAAAGTTTTGACAAAAAGGAAATTAAAATAAATTTTTTTTTAATGAAAATTTTGCATAAATATTTTTTTAGCAGAGATGGAAATTTAAAAAACAATAATGTTTAATTTTTTAGTGAAAAATTAAATTTTTTTAGTGAAAAATTAAATTTTTAGTGAAAAATTTAATTTTTAGTGTAAAATTTAATTTTTAGTTGGACATTTTCGGAGGAAATTAAAAAAAAATATTATTGATTTTTTTAGTGAAAAATTAATTTTTAGTGAAAAATTTAGTTTTTAGTGAAAAAAATTAATTTTTAGTGAAAAATTTAAATTTTAGTGAAAAATTTAATTTTTAGTGAAAAAAATTAATTTTTAGTGAAAAATTCAATTTTTAGTGAAAATTCAATTTTTTGTGAAAATTTTAATTTTTAGTGAAAATTTTAATTTTTAGTGAAAATTTTAATTTTTAGTGAAAATTTTAATTTTTAGTGAAAAATTTAATTTTTAGTGAAAAATTCAATTTTTAGTGAAAAATTCAATTTTTAGTGAAAAATTTAATTTTTTGTGAAAATTTTAAGTTTTAGTGAAAAATTAAATTTTTTGTGAAAATTTTAATTTTTAGTGAAAAATTTAATTTTAAGTAAAAAATTAATTTAGTATTCTTTTCAAAAATTAAAAACTATAGATTAATTTCAATTCATTGTCCCATATTTACCTTAAATTTACTTTCGCTTTTCATAAAAATACAAAGAAAGGATGAAAAATGAGGAAAACTGAAGAACAACAACAAAAAATCATTATTCATTTGTTGCTGGCATTTTAGAGCAAGAAAGAAGGAATTATTGTCATTTTTTTCATTTCATTTTGTTTTCCCTTTGGCTCAATTGTGTCTGTTTATGTTTGTTTGCTGCCAAAAGACAACAATAATCCTTTAAATAAAATAAACACAAAAACAAATGATTATGAAAAATGTTTTATTATATTTTTGTTTACAAAAAAAAAAATAACTGCATGTTGAGATTTTGCTGCTGTTACCGCTTCTTCTAGCTAAACTTCCGTTTTAGTTTTTATTATGTTTGTGTTTTTTTAATTCACGCGCCTTTCACATGCACATGCTCTTTAGAAGGCGGGCAACATGTTGAGATAAATTTATAAACATTAGCAACATGTAGCAAACGGAAAACAAAGATGCTGAGGATTAAGAATTTGGAAAAAGATTTATACTAAAACCAACAGATGTTTAAGACAGTTATCAACGGGCGGTTGAAGTGAAAAGACGAGAAAAACGGATACAACAAAAGAAAGAAATTGAACAAGCAAAAAATATAATTATGAATGGTAATTAAGAAAATTTAATAAAGAAAAATTAAAAATAAAAATAAAATAATTAAAAAATAATAATAATAAATAATAAATAATAAAAATAAATAATTAAAAATTATAAATCAATTTAAATAAAATTTAATCAATATTGAATTAAAAATGTGTAACAAAACTTAAATTATAACAACAAAATATAATTAATTATTATGTAAAAGTTAAAGTTTTGTTTTAAAATAATCATGAATTATGTTAAAAATGTTACTAAAAATATTTTTAATTAATAAAAAATAATAATCAAAGCATCCATCTAAATATATGAGTGTGATTCAATTTTTATTAGTGTTATGAAACGTATGAGTAATATTAATTAAATTTATTTCCCTTGAGTTTAAATAACAAAATTAATTGCAAGATGATTCTTAATTAATTATATGTAGAAGTGAAACATCAAATAAAAATTTATTAAACAACAACTAAAATTCTAAAAAAAGGCAAATAAAATTTACTAAATTAAAAAAGTGAACTTTGACCTTTAAAATTTTTATGTTAAAAAAAAAAAAAAAAAACTTGTTTAAAATAATCTATCGATCAATTTTAAAATTGTATTAAATTTATCACAGTTTTTCAATAATTTTCTGCAACTGAAATCAAATTGATTGTAAACTAATTAAATTTAAAAACATGTTGGAACTAAATAATCGCTTTAAACCGTCTATGTAATACCGTACACCCCGATGCAGTCATAAACAATTATGAACTCGTATTCGTACAAACATGTTAATATAATCTACGCCACTAAACTTACAGTTTTCAATTTTTTATTTGATTGAAATTATTACAATTTACAGAAAAGAAATGATTTTATAGTTTCAATCGAAAACCTTTTTATTAATATTTTTATAGTGCTTTCTGTAATTTTTCTTGAACAGGATACCTTTTTGTGTTTTTTAGTTCAATTTGAACAAGAGCCCAATATCTCTCCACTGGTCTTTGCTCTGGGCAGTTTGAATACCATATTCTTGTTCTTGTACCAACCAAAGCCTTGTTTACCATGCCAATATTCTTTGCAGTATAAAGCCTGTTGTAACAAATAATTAGCTTCTTTTGTCGCAACTGCATTGCAGACTATTTCTTGGTCCTAAAATTTTCCTCAACATTCCCTCGAGCATCAGCAACTTTTTTTGAATATTTAATAATTTAGTTCGCACTTTTTTCTGCTCATTATTCTGATTTACAATTTATTATTTTTTTGGACATTAGTGGTAATTCAAAGTAGTTAAATAAAGGATTTCGATCAGGATATATGTGAAAACCTTAAACGATATTTTTCTGGAGGAGAGCTTGTTATAAAATAACAATAAATAAAAGTTAAATTTCGTACATTGATTCCTGTTAATGTTTGAGGTCTTTAAAGTGATATTCTGAAATATGTAAAAATAATAAAAAAACGGAAGTGGCAAATTTTGTTAAAATATTTTTATACTTAGGCTTTTTAAGGCTACAACCCCAATGTAGCCTTTATAAGAAAATGGATCAATTATAATCATATTCAATAGATATCATCATTCCACTAAAATATCTTAAAAACTGCGTCCATTACAATGATCACAAGATTAATATAGGCAGGCAGCCAAATGAACGTACGGACATGGTAAAATCAATTTAGGAACGGATTCTGAGTTGACCGGTATATTTATAAGGAATCGGTGGTAGCACTACTTTTTTTCGACCGATTCAAATAATGAGCAATACTCTGAATCAATCCCTATATTGAACAAAATCTTTTATTGGGTTTTTATTATTAGAGATTTCATTACTTTGTCATTCCGTGTATATTTTCATATTACAACTCGCAGGTCAATGAAATTTAGCAAAAACATTTGCTGTTGTTCTATGCTAGTTGCCATTAAAGGCCAACGAAATCGAGTCATTGCAAAAAAAGTTATAGACTGAAATCGAAATTCTTATAGAGAATTTTTAATTTATACTTTTTGCTTTAACGTGAACAGATTGAAACAAAAATTGATTTAAGACTTGTAAATAACTTGATGAAATTTTAAAGTTATTACTATTTTGGTACAATGCTTCAATGCTTAACTGTAATGTGGACTTTAACCCAATTTTCCATTTGAAATATAATTTAAAAAGTCAAAATTTTGAAACCTGTACTTTTGTCTTTGAAGTAAGTAAAGAACTTAAAAATTGAGGTTATCTTGGATAACGATCCGAAGTAGTCGGACAACATTATTAGATTATGTTTCTTATATAACACTTCTAATGAACACCTCTTCTCCCCGAAGCACAAACTTAAATTGGATTAAATATCTGTGAAGTGATAAAATTGAATTCAGTTGATGTCAAATAGACTCTTTAAGATGCTTAAAGCTTTTAATTATTTTTATCTATTTAAAATTTATTTACTACAGAAGAACCAAACGTGGAGGGGAAGAGCTTTTAACCTCGTCGTTAATGCATTAAAGGGCATATGCTTCAACCGACTTATATCTTGGAATCTTCATTTGACTTACCATTTTCAATATCTACTTCGTGTTCGGATCCCCATATAATGTGTACTTTTCTAACCTTAGAATATTTGTTAACGGCGACTTTACATTCCAGGATATTCATTTTATTTTCAAAACACACTGACAAATCCATTAAAAAGTATTAAAAATCACAACTATAAATCTAAATTACAAAAACTCAAAGTCCTGTTAAAAATTCATAAATATTCAATATTCAATTATTAATAACTTCCTTTTACAACGTGAAAAGCCACACCAAATCTAAACCCATTTAAATAACATTAAACCACCTTAACGTATAATTAATATGAGAATAAAACATTTTATAAATGTACACCAAGGCGTATGATTAACGTAGCATATAAAAGTTTACTAAAACGGATATTGAATATTTTTCTCATTTTTTCTTAGTTTAACCACAAAAGCTCATAAGAATTTTAATAGTAAAAAGAAACAAATTTCAGCAGCAACAAATCCCACTTAAACTCCCAAAGGAAATTGCACATGGAAACTAATTTCCACAAGAAATACACACACTCACACACATTTGTTCATTTCTGTGAAACATAAAATGAAGTTTTTCAAAAAAGCAAAAACTCTGTCACAAATAAACTGAATTTTTATTTAAGAAAAATAATTTCATAAAACCAAAAGAGCACACAAATAAAAACAATAATAATAAAAATGAAAGAATGGAATTGAATAAAGAAAAGAACGAAAAGGAAGGAAATAATTGTGTAGAAAAAATAAGTAAAGTAATAAATTGAGTAGATAACATTTCCGCTTTTGAGAGTTATTTTTTAAAGAGAATTCATAAATTCAAAAGATTATTATAATTCAATTTATCGCAGACTTTATTTTGAAAATTATTGAAGTTAAGATATTGTAGTTGAAAATATGTTTATTCATCTTAAAAATAATTATATCTACACAATGACCTTTGGAATTTCCCATAATAAGAAATTACAACTGTTTTCTTTACTTCCTTCTTTTTAATTTCCCGCTTCAACTAATCCATTGAAAAATTTATTTCTAATATTTATTATCTTTACTTTATTCATTGTAATTTATTTTTATACCCTTCACTATCTGAAGTGATAAATGAACTTTTTTATTTTGATTTTGTTCTTCATTCAGTTCATTTATTTATAACCTTCATTCCATTTTTCACTTTTCAATTTCGCTTAAGATTCAATTCATGATTTAGTATTCGATTTAGTTCTTGTTTAAGTTCTTGATTCAAATCATAATTCAGTTCTTAATTTTGTCTTTTATTCAGTTCTTAATTTTGTTCTTAATTGCATTCCTTATTGTGGCCTCTATTTAGTTTTTAGCTTTGTTCTGGTTTCAATTCCGGATGCAGTTTTACACCCATTCCTTAATTCATTTCTGACTAAGTCCTTGATTCTGTTTTTATTTTTTACTTCATATTCACTTGTAGTTCATTTCCAGTTCAGTTCTATTTCAGGTTTAGTTCAATTCTGGTCTAGTTCTAGTTCATTTCCAGTTAAATTCTGGTTTAGTTCTGGTTCAGTTCTAGTACAGTTCTAGTTCAATTTAAGTTCAGTTCTAGTTTAGATTCTTGTTTTATTTAAGATTCTGGTTTAGTTTGCAGTTCTAGTTTAGGTTACTATATTTAAACTTCCTGTGAGAGTTTAATGTTGCGTCATTAAGATTCGGTGCAGCCGAATAAAAGTTTGTTCTTCTATTTATTAATATTTGCTTCATAACTTTATTTTATAACAGTTGTTTTTATACGAGTTACAAATAAAATAAACGTTTTTTAAATAATTTTCCAAATGATCAGAAAGATTAAAAGGTCCTACCAAAAATCTTAATTGCAATACAGGAAATAAAAAGAAACATTATACACAGAAGAAACTCCGAAAAGGGGTTTTTAATTTAACTTCATATTTATTAAGAAAATAGTACGACCTTTCTCTCTTGCTAGTCTTGAGTCTTCGAGAACACTTTATTATTTGTACATAATAAATTTTTGAATGAGTCATTTTTATGTTTTAACTGTCATCATTTTTTTGTGTTATTTGCTTTGGGTTGTATTTGTCGTTCTCTTATTTTTAATTTCTTCGCTTTTTGTTTTTATTTGTTTAAACAGAAGAATTTTTCATTATAATTTATATTTCTTTTTTTGGATGACAAGATCGTGGGAGCTATTAATATTAAAATTGAAATTTTTTAGTTGTTGAAATTATGTTGTCAAAATTTATATAACAATAAAAATGATTATTACATTTTTTATAGATTATTACTGTTTTTGTTGTCTTTAAAATTAAAATAATTATTAAATTAGATACAGATTTTTCTGAAAGATTCAGAACATCTTTCGGTGTCAAATAGACTTGATCATATATAACAGTTAATTTTTCAAAAAAATATTTTTCGCAAAAAAATGAAATTTTTCACTACAAATAAAATTTTTCACTCAAATTTAAATTTTCCTCTCAAAATTAGATTTTTCACTAAAAATTATATTTTTACTTCAAATTCAATTAAAAAAAATCAATTTTTCGAAAGATAATAATTTTGGCAAAAAATACAATTTATCGCAGAAAAATAAATTTTTCACTTAAAAAAATAAATTTTAATTTTTCACTTAAAAAAAATCCTATTTCACATTTTTTATTACACATAAATTTTTCGCTAAAAATTTATTTTTTTACATTTTTTTGCCTAAAAATTGAATTAAAAAATAAGTTCCTCACAAGAGATTCCATATTCACTAAAATTTAATTTTTTCTTATTATGCTATAAATAACTTTTATGTGATATAAATCTTAGAAAAAAAATTTAACTACTTTATCTTTTTTTATAATTCATTCTAAAATTTTTTTAACCCAAAAATTAATGTGTTACTTAAAATTATCATAAAAAACATTAACTTTAACCTCTTTTGCAAATGTTTAAAGAATTTTAAGTTTTAGTAATCTCATTCCCTGCATTCACCTATTGACCGCCTTTAACATAAATATTAAATTTAGTTTCGATTCTTTTTTTCTATTTACGGTATATTTATCTTCAAAAACTTTTGTCTCATATCCTTACAAAACAATTGCCATAAAAATATTTTATAAACAAAAAGAAAAAACAAGAAAATATAAACTTTTATTTCAATTCAAATATTATTAAATAAAAAGTTTTTTCTTTCTCTAGACAAAAATTTAATGTTCAAATAAAATTTAATCCATAAAATATATTTTTTAAACTTGATATTAGAGTTTTGGCAAAGTTTAGTTTTCTTTTAAGTATTTTTATTTTTTATTTCATTCATTTTGTTTGCCTATCATATTCCATGGATATGACCAAATGAACATACACATACATTTACACTTCAGATATAAGAAAATATACATTTAATACTATTAAAACAGAGTGACTCTAGAAAGTAGTTACTCCTGCTTTTTCTAAACACAAGTTTTATAATAAAATAAAATATGATGCCAACACATTCAACTATACTAAAGAATCTGGCAACCAATACAAATACAAGTACAATCACAAAAACATATATACAGACCAAGTGTATTTAGTATAAATAACTCTAATGTATGAGTAACAAAAGCACCTACCAACACTCATACATTGTTAAATACACACATACTTAAACAATAAAATAACGAAAGCTGAAAGAAATAAAAAAATAAATAGAACCTTTTATTCGATTAAATCGAATTATATTTAACCTTTAAAAGCAATTGAACTTAACAGAACTAGAATCTGAACTGGAATATCGCCTGGAATCTAAAGTAGAACATTAACTATATTCTTAACTAAATTCTGAACTAGAATCTTAACTAGAACTGAACTGGAACTGAACTATAACTGAACTGGAACTGAACCAGAACTGAACTAGAACTGAACTAGAACTGAACTGGAACTGAACTGGAACTGAACTGGAACTGAACTGGAACTGAACTGAAACTGAACTAGAACTAAACTGGAACTGAACTAGAACTGAACTAGAACTGAACTAGAACTGAACTAGAACTGAACTAGAACTGAACTAGAACTGAACTGGAACTGAACTAGAACTGAACTGGAACTAAACTAGAACTAGAACTGAATTAAAACTGAACTTGAACTGAATCGAAAATTTTACTAGAACTGAATAGATAACAGAATCGACATCTGAATCCAGAACTGAATATAGAACGAAATCGAAAACTGATTCATGATCTGAATCAAGAACTAAATCGAGAATAGAATTAAAAACTGCTTGGACCAATATGCGTAAAAAAGTACTTCATGATAAAGTAAAGTACTAACAAATTCAAATGTATTATAAATATTTATTCTAAATTTTGTAGGGTACAGTATATATAATTTAGAACGACTATAATTGTTAATAAATGACTCAGTGTACCCTTGTTCATTTCTTTTAGGGGTAACGGTTATACAAAGTCTAATATTTCAAACTACTTTAAGACGCAAATACGTAGCCAGATTTAAAGCGTCTAAGTTTTAAACAAAAAAAAACTTTTTCCATAAATTTAAAAATTTACATGTATTTTTCTTTACTCTGCTTAGAGCATTGCAAACCCTTAATAATTCATCCATTTTCTCTTTGCAATTTTTCCTAAATATTAAAAAAATAAAATTTAAGCAAAAAGAAGAAAAACCTGCAAACAATTTCTGCTTCACTTCAAGAGCAACAACAACAGCAGCGACAACTTTTTGTATTTTTTTTATTTTATTTTATTTTATTTTTTAAATCTTTCATAATAAATAATATGACGACGATTATTAAAGTTTTCTTCTTGTTACGAGAAACATGTTGAGACTTTTCAACAGACTTGTAAACTGTAGTTTGTAGTTCTCTTCTTCATTGTTTTTCTTGTCTCTATGAAAATGTTTAAGTCTTTAGGAAACTTTAAATTTCTGTAGTTTTCGTTTAATAAAATAAACAAGTCAGATTATTATTATCGGCCAAATACGACTATGTAATACCTTAATCCACTTTATTGGTTGTAAATGAGAGCTACGAAAAATTTTGTAAACGACTCTCGCATAATTTACCTTTTTTGATTCATGATTAAGTGGGAAGTACGTTATTAAGATATTCACATTTATGTGAAATTTATGTGTTTCTCTGAAGGGTTATATGGGAGCTAGAAAAAATGATGGACGATTTGAGATTAACTATCTTAGTTTGACCAGTTATAC
Organism: Cochliomyia hominivorax; assembly: GCA_004302925.2. Classification (NCBI taxonomy): domain Eukaryota; kingdom Metazoa; phylum Arthropoda; class Insecta; order Diptera; family Calliphoridae; genus Cochliomyia; species Cochliomyia hominivorax. The sequence goes on along the minus strand of PYHX02000158.1, from coordinate 13,593,196 downwards.
TTGTGATATAATATGTGTTCACAATGTTTACATGAACAGCCAGCCGGACAGAAAGACAAACGGACTTGACTCAAAATATAATTCTGAGTCGAACGGTAAACTTAAGGTTAGTTTAACACCATTTTTTCTGTATGTTTCAAATACCAGCACAAACGCATAACAACCCATCCACCTACGGTGGTGTAGGGTATAAAAATTTTGTTTTGTTTTGTATGCAAAATTGTTGTAGACAAACTCAGAGTTTCTTTTTAATTCTTGCAACAATTTTTAGAATTTTAAATTTTAGAAAAATAATGTTAAAGGAAACAGAAAATTGCATGAAAATAAATGTCAACTACTTGACATGTTAAAGGGTTTCTTAAATGTAAAGTATGTATTTTATGGAAATAAACTGAATTAAATGAACTTAAATTCTCAAATAAATCTATTTATTTCATAAATTACTTAAATGTTAAAGAAAGTGTGTCGAAAGCTGATAACTGTAAAATACAGTTATATGATTTTTAATTAAAACAAATAAAAGGGTAATAGTTATTTATAAGGTATATAATACCCTACAACATCATGCATACATGAAAAATTATGGACTGACCATTGTAAAATATAATTTAATAAATTTCCTTGTATTCTCCTATATATATGATAGATTTTTGTCGGTTTAGGTGTTTTTCGAAAGTTTTGATATTTTCTTTATTTTCATACTTACATTTAACCTAAATTCGTGCTCCTCAAGCAATGTTTGGAATTGGGTCTGCATAGAACGTCTTCTTAAAATTTGTCATATTAATTAAGATCAATACAAAATTAATTCGTAACAAATTTTATTAAATATCTGTAGGTTTAATGACCTTAAAAATTTTTCGTTTGGTCATTTAAATTGGAGCAGATTAAGAAATTGAACTGAATATGACTCGGTTCAAAAATAATAATAATATATGACAAATATTCTCAATGTGCATTTTGGAAATAAATTTGTTACTTTTGATGGACAGGATGGATTTGGGTGATACTTAACATAATAGTAGCAGACTATTGGAGAAACTATATTTTTGAACCCCTATATTTCCGCCCATGGAGCCCTAAAGATTCCACTCTCCTAAAGTAATATTCCAAAAAAAATATGTTGACTTACTGTGAAGTGTTCGCAACGTTTATATGAACAGCTCGCCATAAAGAAAAAACTATCTTCTGTCTGAATCCTTAAATTTAGTGATTTTTTTTTTAATCAACATATCCAAGCTGACCAATTTTGAAAAGTCACTGAGCAAATAGATGCCTGTGCTCACTAGATCTACTCCAAAATACTTCAGCTCTTACTATTTTAAGATATCTCCAACTCCTTAAAAGTTACATAAGTATTTAAAAAACTACGTGATACCAATAAATCTAAAAATAAATGATAAGATTTTTGCCATTAATCTGTGATATATTTAAAAAAATATCAATTATTTAATTATATAACATAATTATCTTGAATATTTCTTTAGTCTCCAAAAATCGCCCAATTTAAGCCAAATGAATAAAATACATTTAAACAAACTTGTGACTCTGCAACCTACACAAACAAAAAGATTTAAATTCTTTAAAACAACTTTATTGCAAAAATGTGTTTAATTATGATAAAAATATGCAAAAACAACTATTAATAAAAATTCAAATAAAATTAAAAACAATAAAAATATTAAAACAAAACTTAATAACATTAAAACCCACAACAACAACGACGAAGACGTTAAAAGTTAAAGAAATTACGACAAAAACGAAATGTCAAAAACAAAACAAAAACGATGGCGTTGGCAACATTCACGCCATCTACAATATATTTATTTGGTAATTATGGCAACAGCAATTATTGTTCCAATTAGTATGACAAGGTGTAATATCACAGCAACAACAACTACGATAACAACACCAGCAGTGACAGCAACATCAGCAACAACTTTGCACATAAATAAAAATTTTATGAAAATGGAAAATTTGACTTTAATTAAAAATAAAAAACCAACAAAAATGTCAATTAGTTTAAATAAAACATTTAATAAAATTTTAATAAAAACTGAAAAGCAATATGAAGCAATTTTTACTAATAAAACAACATCAACAACAAAAAATGTGAATAATAAAATAAAATGGAAAAATCCAACAAAAACTACAAAAATTAAAAACAACCGTCCTGTAAATACAGAAGAGAATTTAATAAAAGTTAACAACAAAGAACAACAACAACAACAAACAAAATTAAATTTTCATTCAAAAGAAAAATTAAAGAAAAAAGAAAAACAATTACAACTACAACAGCAACACCAAATTGCATTTAAAAATAAATTCAAATCAATGTCACCAACAAAAACAACAAGAACATCACCATCTACACAAACTTCAATATCTAACAAAATCAATGACAATCATTTTACTTCCTTTTCCCTTTTGCCATCTTCAACAGGAACAACCACAACAACTATTGCTACCACTACTATTACAACAACGACACAAACAAAAAATCATAGCATTATTTCAAGTCACCAAAGACAACGTCGTTATTCTAAACATAAATTCAATACAAATTCTTCTTCATCATCGTCTTCATCAGCAGAATCATCGAATTTTTCATCTCTGCCCATATCTCTCGGTTTGTGGCAACAACAATATTTAAAAGTTAATCAAGTTTTCGAAAACGAACGCATTTCAAGTCGCCTTAATAATATGCAACAAAATCGTGGCAAAATTGTTTTATTGGGTTTATTTGAACTCTCAACAAAAACTGGTCCACGTCCAGAAGGTTTAAGTGAATTAATTGCAGCCCAGATGGCTGTTGATCACATAAATAGTAAGAAATTGTTGCCAGGCTACACATTGGAATTGATGACAAATGATACGCAGGTGAGTGAAATATTTTCTGCTACAAAATCATAAAAATATTAATATAAAACTGCAACTGAGAAAATTAGTTAAATCGGTACCGAAGTTTTACTAAAAATTTGAATTTTTAGCAGGAAATAGAATTGTTAATTAAAAAAAAAAATGAATTTTTAGCGACAAATTTAGTAAAAAAATTACTTTTAGTGAAAAATCGATTTTTAGTAAAAATTAAATTTTTAGTAAAAAAACTAATTTTTAGTGAAAAAATGCCTTTTTACTGGAAAATTAAATTCGTTCTGAAAAATTTTATTTTTAAGTGATAATTTGAATTTTTAGTGAAAATTTCCTTATGAAAAATTAAATTATTTTGTGATAAATTGAACTTTTAGTGAAAATTTATTTGCTTTAGTGAAAGATTGAATATTTTAGTAAAAAGTTGAATTATAAGTAAAAACTAAATTTTTTATGAAAAATTAAAGATTTTAGTGAAAAATTGAGTGCTTTGATTTATAGTGAAGTCTTGGATTTGTAATGCAACTATTTATTTTATTTATCGAAAAGAAATCTGTCTCTGAATTTTCGTATTTTCATATAAACGCATACGGAGAAAGATAAAATTCAATATATTTTTTTTGTCTATAACATTTTCGAAATAGTTAAAATTAATTTTATTCTGACTTTTGAAAAAAATGACAAAAAATTTCTTGTACTTTAAAATCTTTTAGCCTTAAACGCACACATATACTCATGTAAGCATTACAAGAACTTAACTTTATTTGACATGAAATAAAATATTAAACAAATGAGAATGCTATACCGGCTAAACCGAATCTTTAATACCCTCCACGATAAATGCGGGCGAAGTAAACACGTTACGTTTCGGGAATACACACTCATATATAGACCTAAAGAAGTATTCATTTAAACATAAAACAAGAACACTTAATGAAACATAAAATTAGTTATATTTTTGATTGTAACTTTTTTCTACTTAACCATTTTATATTTGTTAAGTTCATATAGCTTTATATTATAGCAAAATTTGACAACAATTTTAAGATAGTTTTTTTCCTAACCTTAGATGTTTCTTCAGATATCGCTCTACATCTTTTAATATACTACACCGATTTCGTGGTTTTAAGTAGGCAACTTTTTAGGACTGTAACAAATAATCAGACAAAATTCATTGAACTCTGTTCTTTATTGCTGATATGAGAGTGCCTACCAGAGATAGACAGTCGGAATTTGATTTGATGCAAATATATACATTATGCGGTCTGAGATTATTCCTTCTTAGCGTTACATATAAAATAAAAAGTAAATATACCATCTTCTACACTTACGGTGGTGAAGGGTATAAAAAAGACTTAAAAATAAAAATGAATTTATCATGAAATGTAATGAAAATGAGATTGAAATGAAATGAAAAAATGTTAATCTTATTAGTGACTTAAACATATGTACTATAAATTAATAGAGCAATAAGCTCTTTAATAAGGAATATATAAAATTATTTTACATTCATCGTTAACATCGAGTTATAAGAAGATCAAATTTCATCTTAAATAATATTAAATCTGGAATAAAATACTTTATCAAATACGAAAATGAACTTATGTTTCATAATTACCTTAATTTAATCCTTAACACATACATATAAACACACAATTATATTTATATAGAAATCTAAATGTTTTTTTTTACATGAATGTATATATGAATATGTATGTATGCAAGTACATTTATGCGTATGTGTATGATTTCTTAGCTTAAAATTTGGGATTCCGTAAAACTCCTTTACCTATTTTTGGCAACTAATTAAGTTCAAGCTATAAATTTATATGGTTTATGTGAATGTAGTATAAAATTTTAGGTATGTGTGTGTAGCATTTATATGCATGTGTTAAATGTTCATGCCAACGAACAAAACAAAAAAAAAAGAAATAGATTTTCATAAATATTTAATTACACTCAAACAACAAACATTTATACTCACATAGACACACGCACACCTACAAATATAAACCGCTTGCTATGACTTTATGTCTGTGCGAAATTTTACTAACTTGTACTTGTATTAAATACACCTACATATGAACAATTTATAAAACAAAATGAAAACAAACTTAAATATTTACCTATTCATTGTGTAACAAATGGTAATGTATATGTGAGAGTAAGTTTAGCTAACATAAGTACGTAAGACTTATACCACACACATATACACACATATTCACATACTTATAAATATTTGTATACGTATAAGTTAATAACAATGGTAATAGCAACAAAAACAACAAACAACAATTTATAAGACTAACAGTGGGACAAAATTTTTTATTTTTGAATTAATCTGTACCTTTTGATCGATTGGATCGGTTTGCATAATGATGATAAATAAGAGTAGTAATTTAATTTTGTAATATAATTGTGCATAATTATTATTGAATTGTTCTAAATTTAGTTGTTTTAAAAGCTTAAAATCAAATGCCGAAGAAACATTATATTGGTGCTAGTTTAAAAAACATAAAAATGATAATTCAAATTTTATCAATAAAAAAATTATAATTCAAATTTTATCAATTCATTAAATAGTTACAGATTTATTATCAAAGATCAATTCATTAACTTGTCCACAAATCAGGGAATTTTAATGATTCCCACGTTTTCATGTGAAAATAACCAAAATCGCAATCTGGTGGAAAAGTTTACTTTTTTCACTGAAATGAACAAACTGTCATTATTAGAATTTTTTGGAAGAAAATAATGTTTACTGCCCCCAATTAATCTAAACTTAGTTAACACGCATTTCCGCTAAGATTATTTCTAAGAATAATCAATTCTATCCCACTGTTTAACATATGCTCATATCTGTATATGTATATAAATTTATGTTTAATACACTTAAGGGTCATAAAAAGTAAAAGTGTGTTTTATTACACTTACACACTCTTAACATTTATGTTTTTCATACACTTGCTACCTAAACCAACTTAAAATAATTTTTTATACACTCTCAAAACACACATATGTATACATACATATACATTTTACTATATATTTGTAGTTTGAGTAAAAGACAATGCGTTTTTATTATGCAAACACCATAACACCATTTGCACACAAACATACTTATAGAGACACTTAATTTCCTTATTTTTTATTTTTATATTTAAATTTATTAAACCACAGCGAATTTAATTTTTTGTTAACCCAAAATGACAACTTAAGTAAAATTATGATAAAAGGCGTTTTTATTTTTGCCGCCAACAAATTTAACACTATTTTTCTGAAAAAACTGAAGTGTAATTAAAGGATTTAATTTTATATTTATTAAACTCTGAATTTGTTATGAAATCACAAATAATTTTCATATATCGGGGGAGTATTACTATTTTATAGTTATAAACATTAAACCAAGAAAATAATAAATCTTAAAATAATAAATCTTAAAATTAAAATAGGACGTTATGGTTTATTTTATAAAAAATGTTAAAACCTCTAAAGGTAATTAAAATCAGGTGCTCAACTTATGGTGAAAAATAATAAAAATAAAATATTATTAAAAAATACATTAAAAGAAACTAAATAATAAATATATATTTACTTTTTAGTCCTAAGTCAATCACAAAAATCAATCATTTTCACTATTTTTAATGTTTTCTGATAACAAAAAATCACCAGCACTTGTACGGATGATTCATTTAAATGAATTATATAACGTATACGCAAATATAATATAAACTAGTAAATAAATTTATTTGTTCTAAAAAAATGTATTCTTTTTAAAAAATTATGAAAATTGAATTTTGAGAGAAAAATCGAAAATTTTTAAAGAAAATTAATTTATTAAAAAAATTTTATTATAAATAAAAAATTGATTTTTTTAGAAAAACAAATAATTTTTAGTGAAAAATTTAAATTTTTAGTGAAAAATTTAAATTTTTAGTGAAAAATTTAAATTTTTAGTGAAAAATTTAAATTTTTAGTGAAAAATTTAAATTTTTAGTGAAAAATTTAAATTTTTAGTGAAAAAATTAATTTTTAATGAAAAATTTAATTTTTAGTGAAAAATTTAATTTTTAGCGAAAAAATTAATTTTTAGTGAAAAATTTAATTTTTAGTGAAAAATTTAAATTTTTAGTGAAAAAATTAATTTTTAGTGAAAAAATTAATTTTTAATGAAGAATTTAATTTTTAGTGAAAAATTTTATTTTTAGTGAAAAAATTAATTTTTAATGAAGAATTTAATTTTTAGTGAAAAATTTATTTTTTGCGAAAAAATTAATTTTTAGTGAAAAAATTAATTTTTAATGAAGAATTTAATTTTTAGTGAAAAATTTAATTTCTAGTGAAAAATTTAATTTTTAGTGAAAAATTTAATTTTTAATGAAAAATTTAATTTTTAGTGAAAAATTTAATTTTTAATGAAAAATTTAATTTTTAGTGAAAAATTTAATTTTTAGTGAAAAATTTAATTTTTAGTGAAAAATTTAATTTTTAGTGAAAAATTTAATTTTTAGTGAAAAATTTAATTTTTAGTGAAAAATTTAATTTTTAGTGAAAAATTTAATTTTTAGTGAAAAATTTAATTTTTAGTGAAAAATTTAATTTTTAGTGAAAAATTTAATTTTTAGTGAAAAATTTAATTTTTAGTGAAAAATTTAATTTTTAGTGAAAAATTTAATTTTTAGTGAAAAATTTAATTTTTAGTGAAAAATTTAATTTTTAGTGAAAAATTTAATTTTTAGTGAAAAATTTAATTTTTAGTGAAAAATTTAATTTTTAGTGAAAAATTTAATTTTTAGTGAAAAATTTAATTTTTAGTGAAAAATTTAATTTTAGTGAAAAATTTAATTTTTAGTGAAAAATTTAATTTTTAGTGAAAATTTAATTTTAGTGAAAAATTTAATTTTTAGTGAAAAATTTAATTTTTAGTGAAAAATTTAATTTTTAGAGAAAAATTTAATTTTTAGTGAAAAACTTAATTTTTAGTGAAAAATTTAATTTTTAGTGAAAATTTAATTTTTAGTGAAAAATTTAATTTTTAGTGAAAAATTTAATTTTAGTGAAAATTTAATTTTTAGTGAAAAATTTAATTTTTAGTGAAAAATTTAATTTTTAGTGAAAAATTTAATTATTGAAAATTTTAATTAGTGAAAAATTTAATTTTTAGTGAAAAATTCAATTTTTAATCAAAAATTTAATTTCTAGTGAAAAATTTAATTTCTAGTGAAAAATTTAATTTTTAGTGAAAAATTTAATTTTTAGTGAAAAATTTAATTTTTAGTGAAAAATTTAATTTTTAGTGGAAAATTTAATTTTTAGTGAAAAATTCAATTTTTAGTGAAAAATATAATTTTTAGTGAAAAATTTAATTTTTAGTGAAAAATTTAATTTTTAGTGAAAAATTTAATTTTTAGTGAAAAATTTAATTTTTAGTGAAAATTCAATTTTAATGAAAAATTAAATTTTTAATGAAAATTAAATTTTGAGAGAAAATTATATTTTTAGTGACAAATTGATTTTTTTGTCAAAGAAAATTAACTTTTGAATTGAATTTTGTTAAATGGTGGCATATTTAAATTTGCTGTCGCATATATGGTCCAAATTTAAATCTGCTTCAAACACTTTAAATATATTTTTTCTTTAAGAAAGTACGATATTTCCACTCAAACTTGGTAGGAATACAAATTCTGTTTACTTCACTCTTACACTGTACACGACTTTTGTTTTCTTTTCAATTTGACCAGAGCTGGTATTTATTCACTTAATTTTAATTTTTAAAATAAATTGTTATTAAATACAGAGTATTTAATTAAAAGTACTTTGTAGTTTTTATTTATATTATTTTTGCTATTTACATAGTTTTTTTTTAATAAAAACGCTGTATATTGAACATATGCGCTACATTATTTAGATTTTTATAATCACTTGTTTAAAATAATTGAAGCGAATGAAATCTTATATAACAGGATAATTCGCCTCAAAATATATTTCTATCTTGATAACTTGATAATTTTCTCTTCCGAAATAATATGGTAGCAATGCATAATGTTGCATCCAAATAAGGTCAAATTTATATCTCAAACGAAAATGCTTTCCTTTTCTAGAATCCTATAAAATTTATAAACACCAATTCCAAACCTCTACCATTTTCATTTCTAGTGTGATCCTGGTGTCGGTGTCGATCGTTTCTTTCATGCCATTTACACTCAACCCTCTACCCGCATGGTTATGCTTTTAGGCTCCGCTTGTTCCGAAGTCACCGAAAGTTTAGCCAAAGTGGTTCCCTATTGGAATATAGTACAAGTCTCTTTTGGTTCTACCTCACCCGCCCTAAGTGATCGTCAAGAATTTCCATATTTTTATAGAACAGTTGCACCCGATTCATCACATAATCCCGCCAGAATAGCATTTATTAGACGTTTTGCTTGGGATACCGTCACGACATTTTCACAAAATGAAGAGATACATTCATTGGCGGTAAATGATTTGGTTACCGAACTGGAAGCGGCCAATATATCATGTGCTGCTACTATAACATTTGGAGCTACGGATTATAAAGAACAGTTGTTATTATTACGTGTAGGTTAATAGTTTTTCTTTTGTTTTGTGAAATTAATTAAAATTTTAATTGAAATTTATTTCGTGTTTTTTTAAGGAAAGTGATACACGTATTATAATTGGAAGCTTCTCTCCCACTCTGGCGCCTTTGATTTTATGTGAAGCCTATCGTTTGCGCATGTTTGGGGCGGACTATGCTTGGATTTTACACGAAAGCATGGGAGCTCCCTGGTGGCATGATTTATCGAGTACGGGGGCATATTGTTCACAAACAGAATTGCAGGCAGCTGTAGAAAATTTAATTATAGTTTCTAGTCATAACAGTATTGTGGGGAATAATAAGAGTTTAAGTGGTTTGGTAAGTTGGCGTAAATAAATTAATTAATTATTTAAAATACTGACCATCTGAAAGGAACAAATAATGATTTATTAATTACTTTTTATAACAATTTAAATACTTTATTAAATGTTTCCATTTCCAACCGTTTAATTTAGCAAATTATTTCCTGTTGTTTTTTTTTCATTCCTTTTTGATCCTGCAGAATAATGACATGTTTTACATGCAATTAAACAAACAATCGGAATTATTTCAACAGAATTTTAACAATGCTCATGATTTCAACAAACATCAACAGCAACAACAACGACGTAAAAACCGGTCAACAATAAGTGCCAGCAGTAACAGCGACAGCAACAGCAACAACAACAACCGTCAAACAAATAAAAATGTTAAAACAAACCATCAAACCACAAAAAGTGTAAAAACAAGAGAAACATCAATCAGCGAGAGTAAAAATAACTTTAATGAAATGTTTCATAGTGCTGCATTAACCAACTTGGCATCTTCCTCCTCCTCGTTACATGCAATGGAACGTTCTGTTGATACCGTTACCACCTCATCTACTACAACAACAGTGGTTTCTCGTTATGCGCCTCAAACATATGATGCTGTCTGGGCAATAGCATTATCATTGCGTGGAGCTGAAGAACGTTGGCGTAAGGATGCTATAAAACAATCAAAATTAGATAGTTTCGATTACACACGTAGTGATATGGCCAGTGAATTCTTACAACAAATGGGAAAATTAGATTTTTTGGGTGTATCGGTGAGTGTTGAAGAAAAAGTTTATAACTAAAATTTTATAAAAGATAAGAAAAATAATAAAATTGAAGGGAAAATGCAATTTTTTTTAATTTAAAGAGAAAGATACGTAAGGAGAGGAACCGGCATTTAAAGTGATATTTATGAAATGTTAATTTAAATTTCTAAAAACTTTTTCTGCTTTTAGTTTAAATCACTACTAATGTTCTCATCAAATTGATTAAAAACCCCGGTCTGACAATGTTAAGCATTATCTTTTTCCCAGTCTTAGTAATCACACCTTATTTCCTCCAGTCTTTTATGATATGGGTCAGTTGCATTTTCAGTACCTGTACGTTAAATTCCTGTTTTTATTATGGCATCTATTTGTACGGTTTTATTGAAATGCGAATTCCTTCCTTTAGCACGTTAATACTTGCTGGAATAATGGTGATTTTCCTTAAAAGATTGTAAAAATTAGATTATAATTTGTTTATATTGATTTGTAAATTTATGCTGAAATTCTTTCGTTCTGACCCCATAATTAAAAATAAACATTTAATTTATTAACATTTTACAACCATTTTCAGGGACCCGTTTCATTTAGTGGTCCCGATCGTATTGGCACCACTGCCTTCTATCAAATACAAAATGGTAAATTGGAGCCCATTGCCTTATATTATCCAGCCGACAATGCATTAGACTTTCAGTGTCCACATTGTAAAAATGTTAAATGGCATGGCGGTCAGGTGCCAATAGCAAAAAGAGTATTTAAACTACGTGTAGCCACAATAGCACCTTTGGCATTTTACACTATTGCCACATTGGCGTCAGTGGGTATAGCAATGGCATTGGCATTTCTGGCATTTAACCTGCATTTTAGAAAACTAAAGTAAGTACTCGTATAAAAAAAATTTCAAAAAACATAATCAAAATTTTTAACACACACACACACACAAACACATAAAATATACAAAAGAAAGAAATTGACAAAACAGAAAGCAAATTACATTTTAATTAAAATTACATAATAATAGAAAAAAGTTTGTCCCTAAAAGCAAACATTATTTTCTAAACAAAAAAATGTTTGGGCTTTTAAACAAAATCTAATGGGATTTTTTTATTTTTTTCTAAAATTCATTTTCGCTTATTTATCTTAACTTTTACTTTCTTGAAAGCTTAAAATCATTTTCTTTTATTTTTCTTCTTTTTTTAATATAAATTAGAGCCATTAAATTGTCAAGTCCAAAATTAAGTAACATCACCGCTGTGGGCTGCATTTTTGTCTATACTGCCGTTATTTTATTGGGTTTGGATTATTCAACTTTGCCTTCAGCTGAGGACTCATTTGCTACCATTTGTACGGTAAGTTTTTCTCTATTCTTCCTCGTTTTATTCTTTTATTTGTTTTTGTTTAAAATTGTTGTTGGAAAATTTCTTTCATTTATAAAATGACTAATTAACTGGTAACACGGAAAATCTAAAAAAAAATTTTTGCTTTTTATTTATTTAGGAGCAATTCAAGGGTTCTGTTTATAGAGTTGTGTAAATATTAAGAAAAGGAATGGAATATATTTAGAATATAAGCTATAATGTTGACTTTAACCTATAGTACAGTGTATTTTATTGTCTAGACTGTAATCTAGAATTTAATCTTTAGTATAAACCGTATAGTTCGGTTTAGTATCGTCTGAACTATAATCTGAACTATCATCTGAACTATAGTCCCAACCGTAGTCCAATCTAAAGCCTTTTGAGTTTTATTTATGTCTCTTCTATTCCCAACAGTAATCAGAAAAATAGCTTTAAATATAATCTGAACTTTAGCCTGAATTAAAGTCTGAACTATCTGTAGTCTGGACCATAGTCTGTACTACAGTTTGAGTATAGTCTGGATGCTAATATGAGCTAAAACCTGGATTATAGTCTGTATTAATTTCTATAATCTTGATTATAGACTGGACTATAATCTGGATTACAGGAGTATAATCTGGACTATACTCTGGACTTAGTCTATAACTGTACTTTAGTCTGAAGTTTGTTCTATAATCTGAACCATAGACTGTATTATATGCTGTACTATAATCTGTAATAGAGTATGGACTTTGTATGGTACAAACACCTTAAATTTCCATCAATTATACGAATTCAAAGCTTAGTTCAGAAAAAATCTTAATTATATATTCTTGTTATTCAAATGTAATTACAATATAAACCAATAACCAGACATTTTATACTCCCACAGATCATGTTTATACTCTTCTGGAACATATTTATTTAGTCATTATAAATACGTAACCATTAGATAAACAATAAATTAATTACACTTAAGTGGTTGGCAAACAACAAGAGCAACAACAATAAAAATTCTCCAATAGATGAAATTAATAGGAAACACAAAGCCAACAACAATAAAAGCGGAAATATGAAAGAAAAAGGAAATAAAATATCACATCATCAATTTGTTGTTAAAGAATCAAAATCACCTTCATACAGACACACACACATATATATATATATACAGACAAATACAAACAACAACAATACATGAATAGAGAAATGTAAAAGGAAAGGCCAAACAAACAAACAAACATACCAACTGAACGAACTACTGAAAGACCACATGCAAACATTTATTCCAAACACGCACACACATTAATAACAGACGAAAATTTTTCTTGTGTAACAAACAAAACCAACAAATCTTAAATACTCGTATCATTCTACTTTTATATAAAAATTATTTTAGACAAGAATGAAGTCTAGAGCAGCCAACAGAAATAAAATAAATAAAATGAAATGAAAAATTTATGTCGCACCAGGGAAACATTGAAAATAAATCAAAAAAGGGAAAAGAAAATCAACTGAAAAACACTCACACCCAAAATAAATCTCTTTCTTTTCCTAAACCCTCCACCAGTTCAAATGTTTTATGGGAATATATTAAATTTGTCAATGCGTATGTAACACCCAAGAAAGAGACTATAGCCCGGACTATAGACTGGATTAAAGTACTGTACTGCAATATGTTCTATAATCTGGACGATTGTTCGAACTGTAGTACATTCTATGAGTAGTCAGCACTGTAGTCTGTAATATATTATGTAATATATATGTCTGTTATATAATCCATAATTTAATCAGTCTGTATTATAATCTGAACTATGGACTGTACTAAAGTTAGTACTATAGTCTGGACTAGAGTCTGTACTATAGTCTAGACTGTAGTTGATCCTAAGTCTGTACTGCAGTTTGGACTTAAATTTGAACTATAGTCAGTACTAAAGTCTGTACTACAATCTGTTCTACAATCTATATTATAACCAGTACCACATTCTGTACTACAGTAGGGTCAAGAGTCTTTCCTATAATCTGGTCCTTAGCCTGGACTGTAGTTTGGATTAATCTGTACCATAGTCTATAATAGAGTAGAGGGTATTTAAATTCGTTACAGCTGAATAACATATTTTTACTTCTTAGTTTCGATAAAAAAATTTGTAGATTTTTGTTTTATTACCCAGACTTTAAGGTGCGTGTAACGACTATTTAGGGGGGATATGTTCAAGGGGATAGAACTAACAAAAAAAGGAAATGTAGTTTTACACTTCAACAAGTGTGTAAAAAGAGAAAATATGTTGTTTTTTATACGTTTCATTTTTCTTTTTTTCCCTTTAAAACTGAATATCAAACACAATCAAAATGGTAAGGAAACTGTACAAAAAAAACAACAACATAGTTAATTTTTTTCTTATTTGTTGTTATTTACATAAATTAAGTACGAACTTTATTTGCCGAAAAATGTCAGAACATAAAAAAATAAAACCTCCTCTCAACACATCAATTACTCATGTTTATTTATTATTTTCTTGAGTATTTTTTTTCTGAACCTTTATATGGGTAATAAGACGGCTGAAGGAGGGATATTTTTGTTATTCACATTTTTAAAGAATTATTGGGATAACGAAATTGAAAATTGATTAAGATTGAAGAAAATCATAAGATGAGATATAATCTCTTCATAGATTAAAGATTAGGTGGTCGTTAATTTTTGACTTATAAAGAACAGATTTAAGGAAAATATTGAAGAAATTTTCTCTTTGTATTATCTGTCATAAAAATCATTATATTTTTTCTTCTTTATTAAAAAAGTTTTTAATTTCAAAATTAAGTAGAAACATTTGAGGATTGAGAAAATTCTAAACATACATATATGTTAATAAAATCGAAACCACTTAACTTACATATCCTTTGTAGACACCATTTTTGTAAATATTCCTTAATGTAAATTTCGGTATTTATAGAACTCGTTGTAACAAAAAATTGGATCCTTTAGCCGCAACGGCATATTGTTTCCCATACATACCAGGAAGAACATTTTTTTAGTAAACTTGACTTTATATCCGTGCTTTAAGCAGCGTTCCTGATGAGCCTTGTTTGCTCTTAAATCTACAATAGATTTCGCTCTTCGTACCAAATAGTTCGAACACTAAGCTAACCGGGCTGCTTTCCTACCACATGCGTTAGGAACTCTATTGAAAATTCTTTTTTCCACCAGAACCAGGTTTTCTATCAATAGACAAGTTCTCCCGGTACTGTTTAATAAAATTGGCCAAGTTTTTGTAGAACTAAGTTTGAGTCTGTCAAAAAATATTGAATAATTTTTTCTGATCATACATTTTAATCAGAACTTTTCGATTTCACTCTTTGGCAAATAATTTGTTGTAATTCAAAATTCTTAAATTTCTCAAAATTATTAGAGTGACAAAAATTTTGATTAATTTCTAAAGAGGAAAAAATTTACAATTTTTTATTTCAAATAAATTTTGTTTCATAGGAGACATATTTCTGGGAAACTTGAAAAAAGAAATAATAAAATATCCATGTAATTTTCACAGATAAAATTTTGGAATTGAATAAGAAACACAATTTTGGGCCGGATATAAAAACTTTTACAAACTCCATCCATAGACCACCTATGGGATTGAAACACTCAAAGCTATAAAGCAAAAGTTTTCAGCTATCGATGTGTTAAAATTCGTATAAATCCACTAAACTGATTAATAGTTCCTCATTTATTTCCATCAAATAATAATGCACTGTAATTTTTGTTATAAATCATCCAGACAGATAGACAGACATCGTAAAACCTTTGAAAAGAATAATTTTTAGTTCGCTTTTCCTTGAATTCATATTTATAGAATAATAAAAATAATTGTAGTCAATTCCAACAAGCTTTTTCCTTGAATAAAAATACAACTTTTCTAAAAATTCCTTTAATTAACCAATTGCAATGGAGGTATTTTATATGGAACTGAAAGACGAGGGAGGGATAGAATATCATTATATAAATTGTTTATAAAACAAAGTGAGATATTTTATATATGATCTCAGATATATATTATTGTTAAATAAAATAAGTTAATTTTAATTAGAAGTAAAAACAAGTAAGACTGATATATTCAGTTATGCCGAATTTTCAATACCCTATACACATTCACACATACACACTAACATATGCACTCAAAAACACACGCAACATACAAATGTTTTTCTTAAGTATAACCCAGAAATGAACTATAAAACAGGAATGAGTCATAATATTATATTTCTGACTATAACTTCTTTTCTACTGAACCGATTTTGATAATTTTTGGAATGGTAATGAAGCATATGTTTCTTTATATAGTGCCAAAGGAGTCGATTTATAATGACAATTTTACAAAAGCTCTTCGCTTGAACTTAGAAGTTGCCTCAGATATTGGTTTATATATTTTAATATACCGATAAACTAATTATGCTGGTTTTAAATAGGAATCTTCTCAAAACTATAACAAATATTCAGACCAAATTTCATTAAGCTCTGACATAGATAAATTCACTCAGATTTTGATGCAAGAATATATATATATATACATAATGGGATCTGAGATGATTCCTTTTTAGCGTTACACACAGAATGACAAGTGGTGAAAAGAGTATATTTACTTTGCCATAAAGACCTTTGGACGTACATCTTTGAATTGGATGTGATATAAATATAAATTAAATCTTTTGAGCTTTCTTAGACATTCTGGACTTCACCAGTAATAGCGATAAAATATAGTTTGTGAATAAAGTTCCTTCATTAAAAGCACTTCAAAACAAAGAAACATTTACATTATATAGATAATAAAGACGATAAGTTAAAATGGTTATAAATAAAGGACATCTTAGAATAATATAAAAATTGTCCCTTTTCATTTTTTATAAAAATATTTATAATTTTAAAATTTATCACAATAATTTATTTTTTTTTTTTTTGAAAAAAGGTTCAATTTAAAGGTGATCAATAATTTTATTTTATTTTTTAATATTTAATTAACTTAAATATTTCATAACATAAATAAATATTCAACTCGTATTACTGTTATATTTTGAATTTATTAATTTAAACTTTTACCTTGAAATAAAATTTTTTATTTTTTGAACAAGAAAAAAACCCATAGAAATTATTGTGCTTTTTGTGCTTAAAAATTGAATTAAAGTTAAGTCATAAAAGTAATAAATACAAATAAATGTTGTTTCTTATATATTTTTCCAACAACAAAAATTTATAAATAAAATAAATTTTGTACAAAACACCAAAACTTACTGTCGTCTTGTTACAATTAATTGTTTTTGTTATTTTTTATTTCTTATATACTTTTTGTACCCTACAGCAGCATTAGAAAGTTTTAATTTTTGATGTTGTTTGTAGTGATGATGTAGTAGTCTTGAGATAATGATGTCTTTCCTCCCGTCTGTCTGGCGAAGTAACTGAAGATAATCCTTATGCAATATTGAATTAGCGAATTCAATACGAAAACTCACTTTCTGAGAATTTTTAATGAAGTCTGTCCTTCTGTTTGTGTGTCTCGCAAATGAACGTTTTTAGCAAATTTCATGTCACAATTTTTAAGAAAACTTTTGAAATTCATCTTATGTTATTGCGAAAAAATAATTAATGGTAAAATATGGATCTCGAATCCACTTTTGTTGTATTTCAAAATGTATTTCCAAATTGGATTAATTATGTCCTTCCTTCAGTCCGTTTGCCTGGCAGAAACATTTTTAAAAAATATTCGTTTTGCAAGTTTTTATTTTTTCTCGAACTTTGTCACATTTTCTTTGGAAATAAGGTCAAAGATCACCAAAAAGATAACCAGAATTTTAAGAAGTATTTTTTGAGGCGCGGACCTTATTATGAGAGAATGATAATTTCAATGACAAAAGTAAAATGTTTAAAATGATTTATACGGATTGAGATTTCGGCATTCCTGTATGAAAAACTTGATTTTTTTAAAATTCTTTGATTAATGAAAATTTCGTTTTAATCAGATTGCAATTTAAAATAAATATAGTTTTTGACTTAATTTTTCCTTTAAAAAATTCCAAATCAATCACTTGGGTAAGAAATTTACGCACTAACTAGAAAACCAAGCTGAACTTGGCCTTTTTTACATAAATTTCTCTACTTTCCATCTCATATTACATATTCACTTTCATTAAAATTCACCCTTTTCCAAATCACTTTTATTATATTAAGCCCTCTAGAGTATTCTATTGTCGGTTTTATCTAACTGTAAAAATTCACTTTTTCTTATTATTTTTACTTATTTTCGTTTATTTTTATACTTATTTTTCGTCTGTTTGTGTGTTTTTGCAGGCACGAGTATATTTATTGTCAGCTGGTTTTTCATTGGCCTTTGGTTCTATGTTTGCAAAAACATATCGTGTTCATCGGATTTTCACACGCACCGGCAGTGTTTTCAAGGATAAAATGCTACAGGATATTCAACTTATATTATTGGTATGCGGCCTGTTGCTGGTCGATGGTCTTGTTGTCACCTTATGGGTTGTCACCGATCCCATGGAAAGACATTTGCATAATTTAACATTGGAAATCAGCAATATAGATCGAAGTGTTGTCTATCAGCCACAGGTAATACACAAAAAAGTTTAATCTTACACAAACACAAACACAAACATACATAAATGCTTATATAAGTATAAACGTAGACATTTACATTTCTTCTCCCTTCCTGCTTCCTTATTCAAAAATATATGGGGTAATATAAACATTATCCCAGAAAAAGGTCCTTACTAAAGTGTTATATGTCAAGTGTTTTGTTGTCTGAGTATTTTGTTTGTTTACTTACGTAAATAAGTATATTTATGTTTATATGTATATGTAAGTGTCAGTTAGTCATTGCAGTTGCTGCTTTTCTTGTTGTTTTGGGGGGAACTCGAGGTTTCGGTTTATTGGTTCATAAATTTGTAAATGACTTTATTTTTATTTTATTTCTTCTTCTACTGTTGCTTTTGTGTTTTCTTCATTTTGTCCATAACCATTTGGGAATTTTTGTTTTAGTTTCAATTTATTTGTGTCCCCCATTTTCTCGCTCTTCTTGTTGACTTCAATCAATTTTGTTTGTCGAAGAAAAACCAACAAAAAGAAATTGTTCAAATTGTTTAATAGAGACATGAGATTTTTATGGGATTTTCTTCTTCTTGTTTTTTTTTCTTTTTTTTTTGAATAACTTTATTAAAATTATGAATTTTTATATTCTTATAATAATTTTATTCTTATTTCAATTAACAGTTATTGCCTTTAGACCTTAAAGTCCTTTAAGTGTTTTTGAGAGAGGAATTTTTAAAAGGTCATATATATTAAAGGGCATTTATAGGAAATTATTTTAGAGAGGATTAATATTTTTAGACATTTTATTAAATAAATAATTAAGATAAATTGCAATTGACGTCATGAGGATATTTATATTTAAGATTCAAGAAAAGTTCTTTAACAACATGTAGTAAATGAACACTACATCAGTCCTCGCAAAAGCTAAAGCATAATTTAAAAACTACTAAGATAACATTTCATATAAAGTGTATAAATGTTGCTTCTAATTGTTCTTCAACAATCTGGCAACATATTTCAAAGACTGTTTGTTTAGCAACAAATTTATGTACTGATTTCTGTTTCATGCCTAAGAAAAGCTACAGCCTAATTTTAAAATATGAATTAGTGTTTAAATATTGACTTCTAACTATTCTTCAGCAAAAAAATTAAATTTTTAATCAAAATCAAAAAATATAAAAAATTCTTAATCAAAATCTTGATCCTTTTGGCAGAAATTACGCTTAGCAACATGTCACATATACATGTAAAGGCAACATGTTGCTGAAATACCTGATAAACAGACAACTAGGTACAAATTATGACTACAGATTCCAAGTTATTTTGAAAACATTTTCGCCAACTATAAAATAAAAATTAAAGTTTTCACTAAAAATTTAATTTTTTACCAAAAATGCAATTTTTCACAAAAAATAAATTTTGATTTAAAAATTCCAATTTTTATTAAAGACTAAATTTGTTTTCCAAATTCAATTTTTGCTTACAATTCAATTTTTTGCTAGAAATTAAATTTTCGTTAAAAATTCAATTTTTCAATAAAAATTAAGTTTTTCAGCAAAAAATTTTAATTTTCACTTAAAATTTAATTTCTCACCAAAAACTCAAATTTTCAAAAATTAATTTTCACTCAAAATTAAAATTTTAAAAAATCAAATTTTTCTCCAAAATCAATAAAATTTTTACTCGGAAAATAAATTTCTAATAAAAATTTAAATTCTCACAAAAAATTCAAAATTTCCCCCAAACATTCACAAAAGTTCAATTTTTCGCAATAAAGTCAAATTTTCAATAAAAAATTTTTACTATTAAATTCAATTTTTCCTCTAAAAACTTAATTTTTCACAAAAAAATAAAAATAATTCAATTTTTCAATACAAATTGACTAAAAACTAAGTTGTTCACTGAAAATTCCAAAAAAAATAATTTTTTTTACTAAAAATCAACAACTGTTCACTAAAAATTAATTTTTCACAATTAAAATTTGCAATAAAAAATAAACAAATTTTCACTAAAAATTAAATTTTTCACTAAAATCAATTTTTAAAATTCTTTTACTTAATCATGATCTATTGCACTGCTGTCGAAATTGTTTCGTTTACTCTTTTAGTTTTTACAGAAAATCATAAGGTTTTTATCCTCGGAGGGCATACGTCCAAGACCTTAAAATTCCTTTAGTGCTTAATTCAAGCTAAAAAAATCTCACTACAAAAAAAAACCCTTAATCTCTTTATTTTCTAAAAAACCTAAAATTAAAATATAAAATCAAATATGTTTCTTTCTTAAATTACCAACCAATTAGAATTAAAACTTTAATACCAAAGATTACAAAATGGGAAAAAAGAACTTTAATACTTTAGTTGCTAATGTATAAGTGACATTTATATATTTTTGTTTAAATCCTTAAATCTTAACAAAACATCTCGAACAAAAAACACATCCTCTTAATAACTCGATATATTTGTATTCATTTCTAGCTACATATGTCATCTTTATATGTATTTTATTCTTATTCTTTACATTTCCTTTTCCTTTGGAAGGTTGAAGTATGTCGCTCACAGCACACACAAACATGGCTGGGTGCTTTATACAGTTACAAGGGTCTTTTACTTGTCGTTGGTGTTTATATGGCCTGGGAAACACGTCACGTGAAAATACCAGCTCTCAATGATTCACAATACATTGGAGTGTCCGTGTATAGTGTTGTCATAACAAGTGGCATTGTAGTGGTTTTGGCAAATCTTATATCTGAACGTGTTACATTGGCTTTCATAACGATAACGGCATTAATATTAACCTCAACAACAGCCACTTTATGTTTGCTATTCATACCCAAACTACACGATATCTGGGCGAGAAGTAAGTTTGTTGGTTTGTTAATGTCATTTTGATAGTTTTTCTTCTCTTTTATTCATTTCCCTCAGTTTTTCTTTACTCAAGAGATTGAAAGTGAAGAAAAGTTTTGGATATTAAATTTGGTTTGTTAATTTAAAGAAATTTCTTTTGTGTTTTGTGGAATTTTCTTTTTCCATAGATGATGTTATTGATCCTGTAATTCATAGCATGGGTTTGAAAATGGAATGTAATACTAGAAGATTTGTTTTAGATGACCGGCGGGAATTACAGTATAGAGTAGAGGTGCAGAATAGAGTTTACAAGAAGGAAATAGCAAATCTGGATGCGGAAATTAAAAAACTAGAACGTATGTTGGAATCGGGTACAGCATCCACAACGACATCATCTTCAACATCTATTTTCGCGGCATTAAAGGTAAAAATAAATGAAATCAAATAACATAATTAGAAATAAACTAGAATCAGACCTAGAATATGAACTACAATCGTACATGGCATCTGATTCAGAATCTAACATAGAATCTGAGCTAAAATCTGAGCTGGAATCTGAACTATAACTGAAATAGCTAATTTTCATTTAACTGGAAAAATAAGTCGGGATAGCTAGGAAGCCAATAGACTAACGATCGGACATAGCTAAATCGATTTGACAAGCTTATAGACATAAATGTTGAGCCATTCGAAATTTTCATTTAGATTTTTTTCTGCCTTTACTTTCAGCCTGAAGTAACCATAACCAGCGATACCTTTACCCACTTGCCGGCACCCAGTCATGGTAATAAGTCACGAACTCCCAGCATATCAGGTATTCTACCAAATCTTTTACTATCTGTACTGCCACCCGTAATTCCTCGAGCTAGTTGGCCCTCCGCGGAATACATGCAAATACCTATGAGAAAATCAGTAACATTTGCATCGCAACCACATCTGGAAGATCGTACAATAGCCGAAGCTTGTTTGCCAGCACAAGATTTACTTAATTTACGTTTAGCCCACCAACATGCCACCGAAGCTAAAACCGGTATAATTAATAGATTACGGGGAATTTTTACTCGAACTCAATCCAGTAATAAAGGTTCCATAGCTAGTCTATCTGATCAAAAAGGTATTAAGGCTGCTCTAAAAACCCATATGGGTCTTTTCACCCGTCTTATACCCTCCTCACAAACGGCCTCTTGCAATGCCATTTATAGTGACAGAAAATCTGAAATAGATTTAACACTCCACCAACAACCAGGAGATAATAGTCTTAAGCCTCTCAAACGTAAGTCTTTAGCTAAAAGTGGTACGCATCTTGATGTAACACCAATAGATCCCAATTTCTTACCCATACCCACCATATCAGCTGAAACTATAGATGTGGCTCATAGGCCTCAATCTTCCTTTAATGTACCCAAAATAGAAGTAGAGCAAAAATATATTTTAGAACCTGAAACTAAAGTTAATTTTCAATTACCCGCCAATCGTAGACCCTCAATAGCACAAATACATCCCTCCCTAAGAGAAAGAGTGAAAGGTTCTCCAAGATTTCCTCATCGCGTCTTACCAATTGCTAGTAGTTTAAGTGCTTTAGAAGAAACCAATGATAGGACAGCACCTAAAGGTAGAATGTCATTAAAAAGGGCTTCGATTGTGGGTAATTGGAAATCTATGGAAGTTTCTTCGGGTACTAGACTTTCATTGACAGATTCAAAAGATGATATTTGTAAAACGGAAAATATAACGGTGGAAATTAATAATAAGGGAAAGGAGGATATCATAACGGTGGAAATTACACATGCAAACGATGATTAAGAGGGAGATGTATTTAAGGAATTGTAATTGAATTGATGTAAGATTTTAAACGTCAAATTTGAATACGAAAATTGTAATTATATTTTACTGTTGTTTTATTTAATGAAAATTAGTTTCGCGGATTATTATTTTTCTTGTTTTAACATTCAATTTATACAATCGAGCTATAATGATCCAGAACCCGCAAATTCTGGATCATTATAGCTTGGTTATGAGATCGAAAAATTCTTAACATACATATATCTTAATAAAAGCTAAAGCACTGAAATTACAGTTTTAATTTTTTTATTTGATTGAAATTTTTATTACAATTTTTCAAAAAAATATATATTTATAAATAAAATATAAATTGGTTATAATAAATTCATAATAAGTATAAACTTATTTTGTTATATTATAGTGGAAAAGTATAAAATGTTATAATATAAATATGATATATTATAACAAAAAATTTTTCATTATAATTAAATTACAATGTATTGAAATCCATTATAATAAATACACACAAATTCATTATAATTTGTTTATAATTTTTAGAAATTAATTATAATATAATTACAAAGTCAAAACCTAATCAAAATTAAATTTTTCTTTAAAAGATCATATTATAATAAAAATATAATGCATATGAATTCATTATAATTTCAATATAGAGTTTGTTAATTTTAGTATAATTCAATTATAATACATAGAAGAAAATTATAATAATATTATGACTTTTAAAATTAAACTGCTATTAGCAAAAAAAAATTGGAATTTTGGACATCACCATTTAAGATTTGAATGAAATTCGGCACAAGTATTCCAAACGTCAGTACGAAGTCCAAAATTTTTAAATTAGTCTTCGTTTGGATTTTATCGATAATTACTTTTTGATCAGTTATCTGATTTTCAAAAACGTGGTCTTAAATGAATGAATGTAGCTTATTTTTGTTATTGATGAAATAATATTTTGTTATAATTTATTGGAATAGACAGAATTTAAATATAAAATACTTCTTACTTACTTTTAATTTAAAATTCTAAAATCTAAAAATTGAAAGAAACGAATATGATTCACCATAATCTCTTTTTCCCGAATTCGCTCATGGTTCACTCTTAATTATTTTATATGTTGTTGCTGACACTCGAGAACATCATTGAACAATATTTTATGAAAATGGAATGGGTTTTTCTTCAATATATTCAAAAAATATTTGAAAAAAAAATTGAATCTGAAATTGAAACGAAGACGAATTTAAAAATTTTGGAGAACTTCAAATTTTGTATTGACGTAGAGAATAAGTATACTCACAATGAATTTCAGCGGAATCGAAAAGGGTGATTTACAGTGCGCAAAAATGAATGTCCATTTTATATTTTAATTGTGATTTGTAAAAATATATTATAATTTCATTTTACTAAATCATTATAATTTCATTATAAATTTAAACATTTCTAACTTAAAATCCGAAAGAAACCAAAACTTCCAAGGAATTTAATTTTGTAAAAAAAATCTTAGGAAATCATTAACAAAAAAATTTAAACAATTGACCAATTTAGTAATAAATCATTAACCATGAAAATAATGCAGCTCAAAGCTAAAATTATTTTTTAAACTAAATTTTAAGATTTAAACATAAAAAAAGAAATAAAAAACTCTAAAAAACATTTCACTAAATATAAGTAGTAAGATTTTATTTAGATTTAAGTAGAAACAAGTAAAAGTCGGTCAAGTCCGATTATCTAATACCCTACAGCACATTGGTTGGTAGCTACCAAAAATTAATGAACGACCTCCGTATAATCTTACTTTCGAGTTTAAACTTAAGAGTGCAGTATATTATTCTACTAACATTTGTGTGGAATTTGTACATTTAAAAGGACTTTTTCTAGGGGGGTTATACGGGAGTTAGAGGAAATTATGGACCGATCCTCGTAAAATTCCGCAAATCGTTATTTATTTTTGTTTATTCTGGGTTAACCAATTTTTATCACGTCAAAGTCATATTTTTATGGGGGGTTGTATGTGACCTATGAGAAATAATGGACCGATCCTCGTATTATTTAGCATATCATTTTAGAATGTCATAAGACTTATTTGTGTAAAATTTCGTTGCTTTATATTCTGGACTTTTTTGACGATTTATATGGGGGAGACGTTAAAAATGATTCATCAAGATTTCTGTTAAATTGCGACCTGCATTAAAAGGATTACATGGACGGACAGACATAGATAAATTGACTCAGAAAGTGATTCTGACTCAAACCGTATACTTAAAAGTGCCAGTATCATTATTTTTTTTTTTCCTTTACTACACAAACGCATAATAACCCCCAACCAACTACGATGGTGTAGGGCATAAAAATATAAAATCAAGAGAAATTTAAAATTAAATAAAAACAAAACACATTTAAATTACTAAGAAAGCGATTTAAGTCAATCATTAAAAGTAGTGGAACTCTTTTTTAAACAAAAAAAAACGAACAAATGGAAAAAATCCCTTGAAGAAACCCTTCAAAGTAAACTCACAACCACAAGCAATTATTTGTAACCCAAAAGAAAAAATATAAGCAATAAATTGTTAAAAACATAAGAAAATGGAAAAAAGGATAAATGATGTGAAATAAAAATAAAACTGTTCAACTGTTAAATGAATGAAAAAAGAACATTATGTACCTTCAAAAAAGAAAAAATTGAAACAAAAATCTAAAAAAGGAAACAATTAAAAGGCAAAAAAAGAATTATTTGCCACTCTTTGTTACAAATAAAAACAATATTTTAAGCAAATTTAATGAATGTCAATATTAAGATTAAAAAAAAAAACATATTTGTAAGCATTTTCTCTTATTTTATGGAATCAATTCGAGCGTCTAATTCCGCCGGAAATAAATGATTTAAGAGCAAAGAAAATTTCATTGATGCGTCATAAATTAATCGCTACATCAAACATTTTTCTTTGTTGCTTTTTAGTTGTTCCCCATTATTTTTATTACATCATTAGGATTAAATTTCTTTGATGAAATCATTTCCCGAAAATGATTTAAAAAAATGAACACAAGGAATTAAAATTTTTTCTATGAATAAAATTTTTTAATGTTTTTATACCCTCCAACCGTCGCAAGTGTCATTGATATTTCACGTGTAATGCTAAGACGAAATTATATCAGACCTCATAATGTTTATATATTCTTGCGTCAAATCAAAATATAAGTCTATTTAGCTTTGTCCATCTGTCTGTCTGTTTTTAGCACTCTCACATCCACAATAAATGAAATTTGGCTTGAGAATTTCTTTTAATCCTGAAAAGTTTCCTATTTCAAACCATATTTAGTATATAAAAAGATATAGACCTATATCTGCAACCCCTAAGTTCTAGAATTTTCTTAAAATTAATATAATGAACTGCCATAAAATTAAATTATAAATCGGTTCAGTAGAAAAAAAATATAGTCAAAAATTTTGTGATCATTCTTCTGGTTTTGTGCTACATTTAAGAAATCTACAACCGCAAGTAGGGAGAGGATAGGTTAATATATCCTTATATATTATATGTTATATGTTACACTATAATAAATAAATATACTTGTATCAAATTAGAATCTGAATCGATTTAGCTATGCCCTTCCGCCTGTCCCTCTGTCAGTCTGTTTTTGGTACTCCACCGCTCACAATAATTGAGAAATTTCCTATTTAAATCAGCGTTATCGGTTTAGTAAATATAATATATTTATATTTCATACGCACTTGTGGTGGAGGGTATTGAAGATTCGGCGTAACCGAAAATAGCAATTTTACTTATTTATTATTTATTATGATCATTTAAATAATATTTTATTATTGTGAACTTGTGTGAAATAAATAAAAAAATAAATAAAATTGAAAATCGAATAAAAAACTTCTCTTTTACACTTTTTTACCAATTACAAACTTGTAGTTTTCCCATAAAAATACAACAATTAGAAAACTTTATCTTCCAATCTTTTTTCAACTCAACTTTAAAAAAAAAAACAGTAAAACGAAAACTTTTTGTTAGACAACCAAAAATCCCACCATTTCCACCCACAATGAAAACCCAAATAAAAACAAAATATTCACTTGTTATATAAAAATAAGATAAACTAAAATAAATAAAAAATAACAGTATTAATTAAGCAATATTTTTAGATACTTTGTACTTAATATTAAGATAAAAAATATATTTTTAAGTTTTAAATTTTTAGTTTATTTTTCTAAAGATAATTTCAAAATGTTTTAGTGTAAACTATTAAAAATCAACAAATTAAAAAAATATAAAATAATAAATAAATAAACAAACAAAAAGTATCTATTAAAACAAAAGTTAACCTCTAAGATGTGTTAGTAACTAAAGAAAAATGTGAAAAAAATTCGAAAATAACTGAAATAAAGAAAAATATAAAATTTAAAATAAATAATGTTTCAATCTGTTAATCAAAGGAAAATATCAAGTAAGTACATTTTTTTCCACTGAGATCGAAAATTTCTTAACCTCCATTTTTCATTAAAACTTCTAACCCAAATACTATTTGTTATATATTTTTTATACCTTGTCATTCCATGCAGAATGCTAAGAAGGAATCATCTCATACCCCATAATGTATATATATTCTTCCATCAAATCAAAATCTGAGTAGATTTAGCTATTTCCATCTGTCCTTCTGTCTGTCTGTTCGTCTGTTTGTTTTCGGCACTCTCATATCCACTATAATAAACAGAACTCAATGAAATTTGACCTGCATATTCATCAAGGTACTGAAAAGTTTCCTTAGAAATTAGAAAAATCAGTGTAGTATATAAAATCATATAGGCCGATATTTGAGCCAACCTCTTAATTTAAGAGTATAACTTTTTTAAAATTGTCAATTTAAATTTAAAAAATTAGAACAGAATTTTACCAAAATCGGTTCAATAGAAAAAAATTTTTGCCAAAAGTAAAACTAATTTTATGACTCATTTAGTGTTCTTATTTTATATTTAAGAAAAACGATTATATTATATACGTTTGTGAGTGTGTGTAAGTGTTTATGTACGAAACTTAACGTATTTTCTTCACACGCAAATGTATTTAACATTTTGATCAAATTTTTCAATTAAAATACGTATCAAAATTATTAAATATTTTCCAAAAAATCCAATTTGGTTCCACAAAATGTTAGTAAAGCATTAAAAAGTCTGCCATTAAAGTCTTTCCAATCTTATTAAATAGTACCGGATGAGCTTATTCGTTGAGAGAAAACCTGGTTCAAGTAAATAGTTCACATGATGTTTCTAAAGCCAAAAAAATAATAAGTAATTTCTTAAGTGCTTCCAGCATATCCGGTAGGAAAGTAGCCCGGTAACCTCAGTACTCCGATTATTTGGAGCGGTATACAAGGCTTAAAAAGTTTCTGCCTGCTTACAATTTTGAGACCAAAAATTTAACAAAAATTTTAAATTGCTGATGCTCGAAGAAATGTTCAAGTCAAAATTTCCTAAACATCGAAATTTATATCAAGGAATGTGTACAAAGCAAGCAAGCTGCTTCTATTTTAAAGACTTCAAAATGTGACCACCAATTTTTGGACTAGCATCCCATTACTGTGGTCAACAAACCCTTGAATGGTTTGTGGTATGGAAAATCCTCCAAACTTCACGTAACTAAGGTCAGTAGAGAGATATTGGGCTCATGTTAAAAGAGAATTGAAGAGCACAGAAAG
This sequence comes from Cochliomyia hominivorax, assembly GCA_004302925.2. NCBI lineage: Eukaryota > Metazoa > Arthropoda > Insecta > Diptera > Calliphoridae > Cochliomyia > Cochliomyia hominivorax. The sequence goes on along the minus strand of PYHX02000158.1, from coordinate 13,564,407 downwards.
ATGTACGAAAGTATGGTGGATTTTAAACGGAGATGGACTTCCTGTTCAAGCAAAGTGACAGAAAGAAACGTCAACGGAAGAGTTTTCACTTTATTTTGAAATTCTAAAGAAATAAAATAACCATTTAACCGTCAAAAATATAATATGTTCCTCTAATTGCGGCTTATAATATATAGTTTTATGATTATTTTTAAATTTTCGACTTTCCCATATTTAAAGTTTATTTTTCCTATTTTATCGCAATTTGACTTAATCATTTATTATATGTGATTTTTTCTATGAATTTATATCGATTGAATATTTCTCTGTTTAACCCCTTTTTATCATATTTTCTTTACTTGTTGAAATATATGTATCTTTTTTTCTGGTATTTAAGTCTTTTTATCTCGATTGAAATCTTATAATACTTATGACATTTGATTGACATTTGTCGTTTATACATTTATCTGATAAATAGGTATAATATTGGAAAGCTCATAAAATAACAAGATGTGATTTTGTTTTGTGTAAATTGATATTGAAAAGATTTTAGAAATTTGATAATTTTTATTTGCTTTTTATTAAGGAGTGAGGTTGAAAAAAATACAACAGACATTTTGCCCGTAATTTCCATTTTTTTAAGTCATAATTAATGCCATTTTTTAGTTTGTTGTGATTTTAATTAGAAAGGTTGACGAATAATTAAGAGAACTGTATTAGGATGTGTCAACACTCTCTACCACATACATATGTGAAATAAAGCTACATAATGGCACATATATTTACATTTACGCTCTAAGCTCTCAGCAGTGACTGTTCCGAACTAGTCTTTCGACAGTCTTTAAACGGACACCACTACACATTTTAATAACTTCATGACAAGATATTTTAACATGGGCTTATCAGGGTTTAACCTGTGTTTGCTATAGGCCTTGTCCCGATAAAGTTCATGCACATAGTAAAATATCACTTGAGTAGCAATTTTGCTTTGCATCTATCAAAGCAACTGGTAATCAAAAGAAGCATGAACTGGTATATAAGATGGATAAGTTAGATGTTCTCATTCATTGTTTTTTGAATAGTTTCCAACATGTGGTCTGTTATTTGATGACAAATTAGTTGATGTTGGTTCTGGTCCAAAATCATGATTTCAACACCTCATAATTTAAAAGAAACATAATGCATTATCTAGGTATTGATTTTGCTAGTTAATCGTATCTTTTTGCACATGGTCCGACGTACCCCATATATTCATTCCTGTTACCATGGTGATAAAATAAAATAAAATGTTACATGCAATTCCATCCGATTAAAAGTTGCAGTTTTATTTCCAGAAAAAATGCATTCTGCTCCATTATGCATAAAACAAAAAAATATTTTCTTCCAAATAAGCTAAGTCAACATAAACTTCCTGTAGATACATTTGGCACAATTGATCGGTTGTACTGACTAAAAAATGCAATGATATGCTGGAAACCTATTTCGATCTGAACATCAAATTTCACATAAATATCAAAACTGTCCTCTCAATGTATAAATAGGAAAGTAGTTTTAGGAGTTTTAATACGTTAATCATATTAAAGCATACAGATATGTAGACAACTATATTTCACACACTTTTCTTTTATTTCATTTAATAATAAAACTTTTGAATTTATTTCACATAAATGTATTCAATATCCGTATTTTACCCTTTCGTCAATTCTAATATTTACTTCTCCAATACAAATTTAGTACATAATGTTATTTTTTCATTATTATATTTCTCTACAGGGATTATTTCCATTTTGAAATTTTTTATACTTAGTTCTCTGTCTCTATTTTTCTTCCACGATTTCAAAATTTCACTTTTATTAAATCTGGCATTAGAAATATATTTTTTTGGTGACATTATTACATTTTATTGATTGCATACTTGTTCCATGTATATTCATACTCAAGTGACATTTTAGAGGAAGAAATAAAAAATACAATACAAATGTAAAAATAAGACAGTGGGACAAAATCTAAAATATGTAGATATTTAAAAATAGATATTTATCAAGATATTTAACAGGACTTGAATAGAGGAACTCAATACTTTTTGCATACAACTGTAATATTGCAAATTTTAACCTTAAATTTCTAACAATTAAAACGACTAAATTTATTAACGATTTAAACATTCCACTGTCTGACATTTATTCTCAAATCCCCAAAGCATTGAACAAATCTTTCATTCCATAATATATAAAAAATATAAAAATAAGAATACTCAGAAATGGGAGGCACTTAGAGGATAAAAGGAAAATAGTAAAGGCTGCCTGATATGGATGACATGACTGGCTGGTTGGTTGACTAGTTGTCTCTCAAACATTATTGATTGCCTGCTGTTGATTTTTGTTATGGCAAAAGAATTTTAAGGGCAGAGGATGAAATGCTGGTTGTTGGAAATAAAAATAATTGTCATTTCACTTTCTTGCTTTATGTTACATTTGTAGTCGTCATCTAGTATTTATGGTTGTATTACACAATTCGAGTACATTTTTTTATTTTCACAAGACATTTTGTCTCAAAATAAGACAATTTGTAAAAGATTTAAAGATTTTATTGTCATTTAAAGGATTAAATATTCGACAATGAATGATTGTTTTTTATTTCATGAATATTGAAATTTTTTGGCGAGACAATGTTTATGAGGCAGTTTTGTATTTCTTGTATTTCAAAGGTTTATGGAATGTTTCGCTTTGGAAGAGAAGGAAATTGGGGAAATGTTTGATAATTAATAGATTCAAATAAGTTCAAGAACATTTACTAATGATTCTATTTTAAGTCAATAATTTATAAAATATAAATATTGAACATATTTTCAGTAGAAATTCTCAAACTTATTTCACAAAACTTTAATTTTTCTTGTAACTTTTAGAGAATTAAGAAATGCTAATCAAATATTTTTAATTTAATATTAATCATACGTCTGCTTTTGGAACATTAAGCATATGTGGTATTATGCTCCAACAGAGATTGTTTTTTTATTTTAAAATTTTTACTTTCAGATTAGTATCTGAATTTGTTCTTAATTTATTATTGTTATTAATTAAATAAATTTTTATTTTTTTATATTTTATATAAAAATCATTATTTCAGATTGGATTTTTTAATTTCAATATTTACTTTAAATCTTAAGTTGCTATAAAGTCCTTTATTTATGATTAAATAAGTTTCTAGTGTGGTCAGTAGCTGTCATAGAGAGCTTTTAGATATTGAGAACAGCACTACACCATCTTTGCTGGGTGCCTGTTCATAAGAATATTTTAGAAAACTAAAAAACGGACAAACTGTCAAAGAAAAGTGATTCTCTTTCGGGGGTCTTGGAAGTACTTGATATTTTTTCACCTTTGTTTGCCCCTTTTTCAGAAGATTAAACAAAAATCAGGAATCAAGTGGATTATTGTTTTAAGAAAATTTAATATATTTGGATCTTATTTCTTCAGACTTTCTTTGACATCAGTGATAGAAATTCACGGTTATTATCGAACTTCATCAATACAGCTAATAGAAAGACGTACACAACTTAAGTGGACAAAATAAAGCAATCATAATGAACCATAAGGTATCTGTGAATGTCAGTCAAATTTTATCGGTGTCGTCCTTATAACCAAACCTACAAGGGTCGGTCTATAATTTCTCACAGTGTAGGTCATTACTAAATCGGTCTTAACCATTAAAAAATTGGTGGTTTTTAAGGGCGTATAAAAAAATTTAACAACAATCATAAATTTACAGTTATTTATGGTTCTTGTTTTTCTTGTAAAATCACTAAAGTTTATTTTCTATAAGTTATAATTTCAACCTAATTAATATTACTCATACGTCAAGTATAAATTTTAATTAATTATTACGCGTTTGTGCAGAAGTTTGTTACAGGCAAATAAATAGACTTGCCATCACATTTAAGTTTACCGTTCGACTCAGAATTGATAATGATAGGTTCATTGTTTCTTATAGGCCCTATACAAATAGGGTTTTTATCCCATAAAAATAATGTGAAAATAAGTCCTTCAATGTTTTAAAATATTGTGTTAAATTATACTAGAATCGGTCAATTAATTATTATATGATCACCCTTCCAAATATCACTTTAAAATTCATAAATCGCACATATATGTGGATATTGTAATAAATATCAAATTAATATAAATATAAGCCAAAGACACTGTTCGAGATTATACGAGGATCGGTCCATAATTTTTTCCAACTCCCATAGAAGCTTCCAGAAAAAAATCCATATTTTACATAAACGTTTGCATCATAATATTTTATTATTCACATAAGCATAAGATAGAAAAGCATATTACACGAAGGTCGTTAATATATTGTCAAGCTTAATCTACTATAATATATTTACTTGTTTTATATAAACGTCCATATAAATTGTAAATATTTTCAAGAAATATATTTTGATTTTTAATCTTAATGCAATAAAATAATAAAAGCACTTTTTACGAATTACCCGTGATTCTTTAAAAGTTTGTAATCGAATCTTAACATTTCATTCTTCTTATCTAAATATTTTTCTTAAAAGACAATGAAGTTTATTTCTATTTTAGTTGTTTTATTTAAAGTTATCATTTTCCCTTTTATTCCCAAAAACATTAAAGTGATAATCATAAAAAACTATTATTCAGAGATATTTTGTCTTATCTCACTTATTACATGTTTTATCATATTTATAGTAATTTAACACATTTTCTTGCTCCTATAACCATTATTATAGATATTTTATTATAGCATTCTTGTATTGTCAATTCGTTTTTTTATGGCACTTTATGGTTACAATTTCTATTGTTATAAATGTTGTTTCATTAAACATTTGATTTCTCGGTAAATTAATCATTATTTGTGGTTTTCTGCTTAGTCAACATACATAAACATTTTGATGTTAACACATATTTACACACACATTTTCATATTTATTATCGTATTAAAAATAACACACACACATACATACATGTACAAAAGTTTGATATAAAAACATCAAATATAAGAAATCAATTGCAGACCATCTGATACTCTCTTGGATTCATTCATTAACATTGTCTCTATTTAGAAATCTTTGGAAATAAATTTTTTGTTTATATAAAAAGGAACGTTTAGTTGAAAAATGTAATAACTTAGTTAAATCATTTAGAGTAGATGTGAGAATCTCAGTTTCTATTTATTTCTTTTTTAAATAATTTTGTACCAAAAGTTTTCTTTTTTTTCATTTTGGAGTTATGTCGTTTTTACTACAAATGTATAATTTGTTACATGTGTTTAGCAATTAGTTTTGTCAAATAATAAAATATTTATTACTTCATTAAACATAGTTACATATCTATTCCTTTTATATACACTTTATCAAGATAATTGCCAGCGCAACAGTGAGGTTGAAACTATTTTGATAGACTGAAGACTGAAGAACTTGGATCAATTTAAAAAATTATATTATTATCTCGAACAGCTAATCAATTTCAGTACTTTTTTAAATTCAATGAAAAAAAAATGAAAATTTTTAAAATTAATTGTAAATAAGCGATGATCATTTATTTTGGTCAATAACTTACTATTTATTTATTTAAAGTGGTTTTAAACTTTAAATTTTTACTTCCATAAAGTTTTTTGGATTTTATTAAAAAGGGATCAAAAAATATGCTTATTTTAGTGAAAATCTCATTTTAATATTTTTATTAAAGAGAAAAGTCAAATCGGTTCCTTATGAGAAATAAGGAAACGATCTCAATTTTCCAAAATTTGGTAAATTTTTTTATAATCAGAAATTTTATGATCAAAAAACCCCATTCCGGGAGGTCACATGAAATAATAATCAATTTCAATAGGCATCGTCCTTACTTACCTTTAAAACTGGTTAAAACGACTCAATAAGTGACTCCAAATCGAACGCATATTCTTTAAAGTAGTAGTATAACCATTTTTTCTTCCCGTTACAAACTCTGTGATGTGGAGTATAATTACATGTTCCACTGAAAATTCAATTTTTTACTAAAAATTAAAAATTTCATTAACAAAATATATATTTTTTCACTTAAAAAACAAATTTTTAGTTAAAAAATAAAATCTTTTAATAAAAAAAATTTTTCACCAAATTTCACAAAATATTTAAGCAAAAAATTTTTTTTACGAAAAGATCAATTTTTCACCAAATTTCAGCAAAAATTCAATATTTCACTACAAATTTGTACGAAGATTTAAATTTTTCACCAAAAATAATTTTTTAAATGATCACTTGTGGTGGTGAAAAGAGTAGAAATATTCTGTTAAAAATGTTTAAGTTTAAAAATTTTAAAATAAAAAAAAATCAAAAATCGAATCTCATAAGTCTTTGTAATTTTTAATTGAAAAATAATACTCCACAAATATATAGAGGAAATTTAATTATTATAACAAGTTCAAATAATCTCGGTATTAATAGTTTGCAAAACATTTAATAAAGAAAAAATTAAATAAAGTTTTTATTGCCACCTCGAAATTATACCGTAATTTAGTAAATAATCCTTTTACAACTAAATAAAACTTTTGATGGTAAGGAAATTAAGCTGAAATGCTTTTTTTCAGTTCTCAGTTTTTGCCACATGGAAACACATGCTCGCAAAAAAAACATAGTTGTAAAAACATTAGGGAGGTAGCTAAAAGTTAAGATTGAATATCTGCATTAATAAAAATTCTAATCTGAACAAATAATATGGGTTTTTTAAATAAATAAATTTTTTGATTATTTAAATTTCAAGACCCTCCCTTATAAAGGTATTTTGGAGATCATACATTTAACATGTGTTTGTGTAAATGTTTAAACTTTTGCATATTTATTTATTATTTTCTATTAACAAACAACTAAACTAAAACATTTTATACACAATTTAATAGAAAAACAGAAGAAAAATAAACAAACTGAAAGCAACAACAAATTATGCCATCATTTCCATAACCCTCTCAAAAAAATCATCTACTTGAGACAAAAACAACAAAAAATGTTAAACATGAAAATTTATTATAAGAAAATAAAAAAAGTTTTCCTTTTGGCAACACAAAAAATATAAGAACTTTTTTTTTAGGTAAACAAACACATACTAACACACTTATAATAAACTTGTGTTGCACACGTGGTTTTGCCAAAGAACGAAAAAATACAGTTTTTTTTTTATGCACTCACACATACAAATAAAGTAAAACGTGTTTAAATCCAAAAAAAATATAACATAAGTTTTTGGGAAATTTTTTAACAGTGAGAGACAAAATGCATTACATTGAGAAGTGGAGAAAGATTTGTACCAAAGGCGTATGAGTAATTTATTAATAATAAATAGAAAAACAAAGTAAGTTTACGTCCTGCACAGAGTATTCAGTATTCAGTTATTTACTAAAAATTCAATTTTTTTTTTATCAAACTAAAAATTATTTTTTAAAAATTAAATAAATAAAATAAAAAAATATTAAAAATTAAATTTTTCGCAAAAAATAATTTTTTTATTAGACTAAAAATTTAATAATTCATTTAATATGAAACTTTTTACTCAAAATTAAACTTTCACAAAAAATCAACTTTTAAGAATTCAATTTTTCACTATAAATTCAAATTTTCATCACAAACTCAATTTTCCTCCAAAAATTAAGTTTTCACTAAAAATTAAATTTTTCACTAAAAAATTAATTTTTTCGTTAAAAATTATTTTTTTCAAAAAAAATCACTAAAAAATCCTTTTCCTAGATTCTCTATAATTTTTTTATTTATTTTTGTTGAAACAAAATAATTTTTAGATTTGCCATTTGCACAAATTTGCCAACTACACAAAATCCATGCTAGAATGTTACAATTTTTGGCAACAAAATTTATAACATTCTAGCGCTTGTTTACGATAGTGACAGATTGCTAAGTCAGACAGCAGCCTTTTTTGGTGAATATTCCTTGATATAAATATGGAAAATATTTAAAGTATTTATGGAAATAATTAGCTTCTTTAGCCGCAACTGCTAAGAACTTTCTAGAAAATATTTGACTGCATTTGGGCATCAAACAATTTTTAACCAGAAGGTTGCGAAAAATCTGTCAGAACAAACGTTTCGTCATTCCATTTCCTGAACCAGGTTTTGTATCAACTGCGAGTTCTCCTGGTATTGTTTAATGACATTTGAAAAAGCTTTTTTTATTTTGTTTTTCTTTTGGAAGGTTTTCGAACATGATGATTCTGTCTTTTCTTAATGAAACGACGCAATGCACTTATGGAATATTTAATTTTACGATGACTTTCTCTATTGGAATATCCTTGGTCATGAATATTTCTTGATCGGTCAGTTATGCACCATTTGATATATACATTAACTTATTCTTCACTTTACGCCCACACTGTTTATTTGCAACAAACCGACCATAATGACACAAACATAAAAAACAATAAACAATTTGAAACAATTTTACTTTTAGTTAATTTTTTTCTATTTTTTTCTTTCACTTTAAATACTTTTTTTCAGCTCCAATATCTAACTGCTCACATATGTGAGTGCGTGCGTAGGCGTGTGTATAGTTTAGGTGTTTTAAGCAATTGTGTATATGATGTGGCATGTAGTTAAATTGAATTTCTTTCCTTAAAGCTCTAAATGCTCCCAAAAAAAAAAACATATAAACAAAATTTTGCTCAATTTTCTCACACAAAAAAAAAGAAGTTTTGTGCATACAATTCAAATATTGGTTCAGTTGGTTCAGACTTGTTTCCAAAAGAAAGGTGAAACTGACAAGGAAATTAAAATCTATGCCAGCAGTATTTATTTATCAAAAAAGCGAATGGAAGAATAAAATGAAACAAATAGAAGTTAAATTGTTTTCAATTAAAAGAGATTTTCGAAAAAAATCCTAACAAAATTAAAATTGGCAGTCGTTTTCTCTAGTTAAGAAGCTAATTAAGAAAATAAACTTAATTTGAGATTTGAAATTTTTAACAAAACTACAATTAAAACAATTATTTTGTTGCCATATCTGGTCATAATTTTATCGAATACTATAAAAAAAATAAGTTTTACCCAGACAGAATATAATACAGTGTGGACTGTATTATATTCTGTCTGTAGTCTGACCTAAAGTTCATAATATATATTTATATATCAATAATATATATTTATCAATAATCTGGACTTTACTTTAGTCTTAGTATGGTATGTAGTCTAGACCATAACTCTGGACTGTAAGCCTGTAGTCTGAACTATTTTTTAATCTATAGTCTGGACTACAGTGTGGTCTATAGCAGTGATGTACGAAAGGTTATACTACACATGTACACAGTAAACGATTTCTGCTTTCTATTAAATTTAAGCAGAGTTAGAATTTATTCAACGACATTAATGCTGCTTCACATACACAAAATTACAAATGTACAGTAGTATAGGTGATCTATGGCCTGGACTGTAACTAAGTCTATAATATGGACCCTAATTTTTCAATAGTCTGGATAATAGTTTAATAAAAAGTCTAGGCTACAGTTTCCTATAATATGGACTATAGTTGTCTATGGTCTGGATTATAGATGTCTAAAATCTGGACTATTATAGTTTGGATTAAAATTGCTGATTGCTTAGACTATAGTTGTCCCTAATCCAGGCTATAGTTATCTATAGTTGTCTACAGTCTGGGTTACTATAGCCTGGATTATAATTGCCTTAAGTCTGGACATAAATTAATTGTATATAGTATATAGTATATAGACTGGATGATAATTGTTTATAGTCTGGACTATAGTCTGGGTTAAAGATATTTTTAGTCTTAGAGATGTCCATTATCTATAGTTTAGTCTGGACTATAGTTAGTCTATAGTCCCAACTATAATTTATTCTAAAAAATAATAACAATTTCACAAATTTAATAATCGTTTACATTTTTACAAAACAAAAAAAATCACTAAAAATTTTTAATTTCACTTTAAATTAAAGTTTTTTGCTATAATCAAAATTTTCGCTAAAATGCACAATTATTAGCAGAAACTGAAAATGTTTAATAAATATTAAAAAATTTTACAAAAATTTAAAATTTCACTAAAAACTTAAGATTTAATTTAAAATTAAAATTTTGCTAATAATTAGAATTTTTTTACTAAAAATTAAAATTTTCAATAAAAATCTTAATTTTCGCATCCTATAAAACGTAAAAATTCTCAAAAATTAAAATATTCGGGGAAATTCGAAAAAAAATTACAGTTTTCCCTACAAATCACAAGGTTATTTGTACTTGTAGAACTGCAATGTATGTAAGTGTGTGTTTGTATTCATTTATTTTATATGTAGAAATAAAGAAAAGTTCAGGGTTTTAATATTTGTTCATTAATTAAATTCTACAACTGTCACAAGGAAGTTGATTGCAAAATTTTCCGTTTATAACAAAATTTAGTTCTTGATACATGTTTCCTGCTTATTTTATATAACATAAAGAATAAAACAACTAAAAAGAAACAAATTTTACAGCCAACAATTACATTTGATAATAAAAAAGGAGAAAAATCATTTTTTTATAACAAAAAAAGTGAAAACAACATTAATTGTCTAACAGACAAACAGTTGGTTGTGTTGATTGAAGTAATTATTTGTGTCAAAAACTTTTTTCTCAAAATAAAGTCAAAAGCAATAAATTACTAAATTGCAACAATTAAACAGTTTAAAAAACAAAAAAGTGATTTTTTCATGAAATAAAAGTTTTAAGCTGAATATTAATAATTAAAAATTCCATTAACTGAAGAGGGCAGAGGCAGAAAACTTATAAAATAAAAAATGACCTTTTTGAAAAATAAAGGTTATTTTAAAGAAAAAATGAAATTTTTCTTATTATTCTTTTATTTGTTTGAAAATTTTGTCATTGTAATCATTACAGTCATCCATAAATTGTCCTTTTTTCATTAACATTCACATACAAGGTAAAAAATGGAAAACAAAGTCAAATGTGAAAAATATAAATTGGAAAAAATAACACAAATACTAACACAAATATATATATATATATAGTTTTAATACATAAACCGAATTTAAGAAAAAATTATTAAAAAATATTAAAAATATAATAAATTTTGTCTGATTCTTAAAAAAAAAAAAAAAATGTTATATTCGGTTATGCCGAATCTTCAAAACCCTCCAGCACAAATGCGTGTGAAGTAAATACGTTATGTTTCCTACATTCACATATACACTCACAGACCTATGTATGCATAAACAGGAAACATTTCAGGACTATAGCGAATATTTAGAAAACATTTCATTATTCTCTGTCAATTTTTGTAGATGTGAGCGTGGCAACCACAGAAAGGCACACAAACTAAGAGACAGACGGACGGACAGACAGACAGACAGAATACATAGCTAAATGGACTCAAATTTCTATTTAATGCATGAACTTATAAACATTATGGGGTCTTAGATGATTCTTTCTCAGCGTTACACATAAAATAAAAAGTTAATATCTTCACGCACTGTAATGGCGGATTTTATGAAAATGACACAAATACATTAACAATCATTTAATTCGATTATATAAACTGAATTAAAGAAAAACAAGTTAAAATGTTAAAGTCGGTCCAGCCCGACTATATAATACCCTACAGCACAATGTTGGTGCAAATGACTGCTACGAAAAGCTTTTGAGCAACCTTCGTATAATTTGCTTTCCTTTTTTATGCTTATGTGTGTAAAATATTATTATGATATTAACATTTATGTGAAATGTATGAGTTTTAGAAAAGGTTTTATAGGAATTAGAAAAAATTATGGACAGACTCTCGTATACACAGAAGTTTTGGATTGTAATTATTTAAATTTGACTAAATATTATTACAAAAACCACGTGTGTGACTTATGAGTTTTAAAGTGATATTTGATTGATATTTGGTTTGGTTATGGGACCCATAACAAATAATATTCCGATTCTTGTATAATTTTGCATATCGTTTTAGAACTAGCCAGTCGGACGGACGGACATGGTTAAAAAGACTCAAAAAGTGATTCTGAGTGGAAGGGTATACTTGGTAGTAGGACTATTTTTCTGCCCGTTACAATCATCTGCACAATCGTATGATACCCCAACAATATACGGCGGTGTAGGGCATAAAAATTATTTCTGGGGTTAAAAATATAATAAATTTTGTCAGAAAAAATAAAATATTATTTCATATAATTTTGTCTGCAAATAACAAAACGAAAATAAAATGAAATAAATTTTATTTCACTCTATATCACTTAATATGTGAAATCATCTCATCTCTTTTTTGTGTTCACTTCAAGATTAAAAGAAATTCTATTGAATTAATTAGTGTAAAAAATACATACAAATTTATGTATTTAATTTACATTTAAATCAAAGTTTTTGAAGAAGTCCAATATTTCAGTTGTTTTTAATTTATTACATAAATTATATAAGACTTTTTTCTCTTTTATCTTTCATGTAATTTATACGTTTTTTTTTTTTTGTAAGTTTATATTAAACCGGAACAAGGTCAGAGAGTGAAAATGAAATATTCTGGAATTTTGCTGTTTTAATGGAAATAAATTCATTTATACTTTAACACGTAAATGAAATAAAAAGCTAAAAATTTATTTGCAAGATAATATTTTCACAAAAATAAAGGAATAGTGAACTTAAGGTATAATGAAAAAATATATATATTACTCACACAAAATCTTCACTAAAATATTGAAATCTATACCGTATTTTAGCTTGACAGTACACTATTTGGAAAACAACCTAATTTTAATTGGATAACACAATTTTTGCAAACAACAGTATTTTTCACTGGACAGCATACTTTTTTGAAACAACTGTATTTTTCACTGCACAGCACACTTTTTCAAACAATCATATTTTCCACTGGACAGCACTTTTCTTACAAAAAGCCGAATTTTAACTGGACAGATCACCTTTTTACAAACCACCTTATTTTAGATAGATGTTACACTTTTTGAAAACGATTTTTTTTACTTTACAGCACACTTTTTTCAAACAACTGTATTTTGACTGGACATAACACTTTTTGCAAACAACCGTATTTTACTGAACAGCACACTTTTTGCAAACAACCGTATTTTTACTGAACAGCACACTTTTTGCAAACAACCGTATTTTCAACGGACTGCACACTTTTCACAAACAACTGTATTTTTACTGAACAGCACACTTTTCACATTAACAACGATTTACAATTAATTTCCATTTATTTATTTCCAATTATACATTAAACTAAATGAAGCTTCGATTTATGATTGAGGGACTTTTTATCAGAGTATGGAAAAGCTCGGACCAAAATCTTTATTTTCAAATGAAAGATGAAAAATTACATCTTCATTTGCGAAGAATAAAAAAGTAAAATTCGTTTTTTCAATTAACTTTTTTTAATTTATTCTTCTTAGAATTAAAAATAAAAAAGAGTTTTTTACTCGCTCAAAAATGCGAAAAAGTTGTACATACTAAGACACACAAACAAATTTTTTGTCGCAATAAAACTTACTGTTCTTTTATATTAAAAGAATTAATAAAAGAAATAGACAAAAAATCATACAACAAATATTAACATATTTTAATATGTAAATACGTTTTTATATTCATACAAATGTTGTAAACAGTCAAACATCCCTTTTTGCGAATTGTTCATTTTTAAACTCTTTTTCGATTTCGATCTTTATTGATTTTTATATTTTTTGATCTTTAATCTTTAATTTCTTTTCGAAAATCAATCAAAAAATAAAATTCTTCTTTTTAAATTAAAATTAAACTCTTTGAAAATTCCGATTTTATGAAGAGTGAAAAATGAGTCTAAAACCATGACTTGGTATTTATTAAAATTTTTTTTTAAATTAATTTCCAAGTACAAATCTCTTTAAATAAAAAATTCAACAGGCTTTTTAAATGAATCACATTTCTCCTAAATTAAATTCTCCTTATTATTCACTTTAATACAAATTTCATTCATTTGTTACCTAAATGAAGATTATATAATAAAAAACTGACCATATTACCTTTTTGCGTGCAAAATCATCAATTCAATTTATTTGTAACGAACAAATTTTAACTTTATTTATATTTAATGGTGGGCAAAATTCTTCCTTTTATTTTATTATCATATTTTTTTCTTCTATTTTCATAATAAATATTTCGTGTTTCGTCTTTTATAAAATAAAACTAAAATAAAATAAAACGATGCAAATTTATGCCATTTTATTTGTTTAACAATATTATAAACAACAAAAGACGATAGAGAGAAAAAGAGGAAAATGGGGGAAACACGCTAACACTGTTGTAACTCAACTGTTTACGAAAATAATGTTTACTTGACTAGAAGAGTGTTTTTTCGTTATTTCTTCTCTTTTGTTAGACAGTGGTTTCAAGACGATGTTTTGGCAAATAATTCTGTAACTTTTGAGTTATTGGAGATATTTTAAAAAAATTTATAGGTGAAATATTTTTAAGTTGACTTTATGGACTACAGGCAACTAACTGGGAACTTTATATGTAATGAAATCCAATAGAAAGTTATATTAATCCGAAGTAACATCTTCAAAAAAATACATTCTCCAAAACGATTGAAAAACTGATCGTGGTGGTGTGTATTATTATTAATAGTGATGTGTGACGAATATATTCATATTTCTTTATACCCTCCACCGAAATTTGCCATTTCATGTGTAAAGCTAGGAAGGAATCATCTAAGGCCCCAAAATGTGAAATAAAACCTGATTCGATCTGTCTGTCTGTCTGTCTACCTGTTGTTAGCACACTCACATCTCCAATTATTGACTGAGCTCAATGAAATTTGGCCCAAGTATTTGTTGTAGTCCTGAGAAGTTTCCTATTTAAAACCAAGCAAAATCTGAAGCAACCACTAAATTCAAGTGAAGAATCTTCCTAATTTTTTAATTATAACTCAAAAGAATTTCGCCATAATATTAAAGTTAATGTTCTTCTTTACCATTCCAAATACTATCAAAATGGGTTCAGTAGAAAGTTATAGTTGTGAGTGTTTCTGTGTAATTATATGTGTGTTTGTGAGGGTATTAAAATTTTTGCGGAGATTTGAAGTTAATTTTCCAAGTTAAGGTTCTCATACCTGCATTTTGATTTAAGAATTAGATTTTGGAATTTTAAATCATCAAGATTAAAATAAAAACTGTTAAGTTGCAGAAAAACTGGGCTTTAAGATTTTTGAATACAACATTTAAATTGTTAATTTCTGTGAATCCTTTCAGAAAATTATCATAATTTTTCAGTAAAAGAACGTGAACATTCATATTTTTTAATTTGCAAATTGAAATTGTTTAAATTTTGACTGGGTAGAGATATTGACTTCCATCTTGTTTATTTGATAAATAATTTTGTGTTTGAAATGAGCCAAAAAGACAACGCTTTATGAAAACTACAAGCGATTAGAAACACAAGTTTTTTAAGTCTCATCAAATACGATAATACAATTTTAGAATTGAGAAATAAGAAAAATGTTAGCACGTTTAAAAAAAAATTAATGTCAAGGATGAAGTCCAAACGCTCAAAATTAATTCGTTTCTCTACTATCACTATTTTAAATTTCAGGCAAATCCAGCTGTCACCTCAAAAGTTAAATATTTTTTTTAAATTCTGTCCCACAAAGTTTAATTTTTTTAATATATTTAAGGTTTCATAAAATTCCTTTCAGAATCACTGTATTATATTTGTATTTGTGTTGTTTTTATAAGTATGTGTAAATTATGGTCAAAAGGTAGATTTAACATTCTTAAAGATGAAACGTGTTGGTTGTTCGGAAAGTATAATTTATAGATTTTTTTTAGTTGGAACAACACAAAAACATAACAATTTTTGGCCAACATATGTGACTGACATTTTCAGTTAGTTTTTCTTGTTTTTGCCCACATTTTACCCTATTTTTTATACAATTTTTTGTTATTTCTTTGGTTTACCATTTTTGCTGGCCAATACAAATATTATGAGTGTGTGTGTGTGTGTGTCTGAGACGAAATAGCAAAACCAACAAAATTTATGCAATTTATTTTAAGCCAAAAAAAGAAAACGTGGATACAACAGGAGTTTATGTTTGTGTGTGTGTGTAAGATAGTATGAGTATTTATCTATGTAAGTGTTTATGTGTATGTGAGTATGCGTGTAAACGTCGACACTGTTTAACATGATAAAAGACACATGTCATACAAATGTTTTATTTTTTCTCTTTATTTTAATATTTTTTTTAGTTTTTCTCGGTTAATGTAGGATCAGGATATATACATATGTGTTTTTTGCATGTTTTAATATTTGTATTTAGAGTAAAAATATTTTTTTTATTTTCTTTATAGTACGTGTTAAGAAAATTTCTTGCAAAAAGAATTGTTAAGTTTTAATTTTAAATAATTGCTTTATAGCCACAATAGAGAAATTACCAAGAATTTATTTAAATGCAAATCTAGAACGTGTTTAAATTAAAAAAGTTTAACTTAGTGACAACTTTTAAGTTGCATGTATTTTATAAGAAGTTAAATACGAAGACATATCTCAATTATATATGAGCCTGCTTACCAAAGGTGTGGACAATCCAATCCAATTTTCTAAACAATCAAGAACGCTTTAATTTAATTATCCTCTACCAAATAATTGTAGGAAAACTTGTAAGAGGAATCAGTTGCAGTCTACAATAATGTGTAGTCATAGCACTATCCAAATTTTCAAATCTGGTAAGATTCCCTGCATAAATTGTAGAGAAATTCGAGATATGTTAGATGATACTCCTGCCCCATTTTCTGTGCTAAACGTTTACCACTTAAGGCAATACCAGCGTATCAATTTTCATGAAAATTGAATAAGCTGTTTAATCATAATTGTTGTGCAAAATTTTCTGTTTTTATACCCTACACCACCGTAGGTAGTTGGGGTATTATGCGCTTATGCTGATGATTCCAACATATAGAAAAAATTGTGTTACTAGTACACCGTTCGACTCAGAATCACTTTCTGAGTCGATTTAATGATGTCCGTTCAATATTTCAGGTCGCTCCCATACAAATGTCCTCCAGGAAAAGGTTTTATAGCCAAACATTTTTAATATAAAGCGATTTCAACGAAATTTAACACTAATATGTTTTGTGATATTGATAATTTGTTTTCGCTCCCATATAACGTCCACAGAAAAAAAACATTTAGAATGCACTACTCCCAATCATTATATCCATTATATACTGCATTATAATCTACTGCACTCTTAAGCATAAATTTAATAAATATCTTTATACGAGGGTGTTTAATTAATTTTCGGTAGCTAACATTTATAACCAACAATGACAATTATTTTAGCTATAATAGTAAAAAAACTCCTAAAGATCATTCAAAACTTTGAAAGCTAAAAGTTCAAATGCATTTAACAAATTTAATGTCCGAGGTGTTCTAATTTACGCCCCTACAACTTCATTATAAGTTACGCTCTCTGCTTTCATTATATCTAAACTCGTACAAATCCAAAAAAAAGTGATTCCGTCCCACTGTGCTTTACAGAACAATGATCAGTAATTAGTTAATTTTTGGACCCCTTCTTTTTTCTTATAACCACTACTTGATCCATAAAGGTCACAATGTTCGTCTGTGTTCCACTTGTATCCTTAATCCTCATTTAATTTTTAAATAAAATTCCAACTTTTATAAATTTTTCACAAAATTTTGTTATAAAATATAAACTTTTTTATCCCAGAAAAAAGTATTATTTTTTCTTACAAATGTAATCGTCATCAATCTCTCATTAAAATAGATTCCTTTTTATTTCCCATTTCGAACCTTTAACATATTTAAGGATTCTATTAAAAACTCATATTTCAAAATTTTTTTTTTGTTGATTTCAGAAAAATAGAAGAGACAATAAAATCAGTAATAAACAAGATGTCGACATGCAACATAATTTTTGTTATTTTCTTATTTAAGTTCTTTTCTCAAAATGAATATAAATGAATATCTAAAAATCATTAAATTTTTATTGTTTTTGTTGTTGTTATTGTTCTCGTTTTCAAGTTTAGTGCCATGGACTGAATCCAATTTATTACAATTGAAATACTGAAAAAGAGGAAGAAAAATTAGAAAAGAGAATAAAAAAATGAGAAGGAAAAAAATATTCATATAAGAAGATATAACATGATGACACCAAAAAGAGACATTGACATATTTTGTATTGAATATTAAAATACACTGAAAGAAATTTTTTTTTAAAAAGTAAAATTTTATTATTAAAGAAAATCTATGCAAAATCATACTACTTATAACAAACAATGTGATGTAAAAGCATTTTATATTCGAAAATTGAACTTGGGGACTATAACTTTTCAACTTGCTTCTAATGTACGTATAATTAATATCAATATCAAAACTACATATTAATCATACGCCTAGTGCACAGTGGAATGCAATCTATTTGCTTGCAAATAAATCAGTTAAGTTTTTTTTTCAGAAAAAAATAACTAAAAACATGTCAAGCTTCAGAGCAAAACAATTGTAGAATGTTCAAAATTTCAACATACACGAGCTGACCAACTTTGAAAGCTACCTTGAATTTCCCTGGCCAGGGGAATATGGGTCAATATCCCATTTGTAACTATGCTAAATTTTGTTCATATATTTCTAACCGTTCAGTTACAGAAATATTTAAAAAAAAATTATTTTCCTTCGAAGCACTATGAAACACAAGAGAACGTGTTAATTTTATTTTTTCTAAGTGTTTCACATCCACAAGTAATATCGAATGTAATCACCACCTTTAATATTCTTAAATACATATTTACTTATACACACATATATACAGTATTTGTTACATGTACATCAATTACCTTCAATGAGAATAAAATTTCATATAAATATCAATAAAACAGCAAATGTTTATATGTGTATGTTAGTGTATTTGAACTTTAAAATCATCTTATATATAAACTCTACTACCCTTACACTTATATATAAGTCTCATCCATACCCACACATATGATTTTAATCATACTTTCTGTGTTTTCCTTCTATACATGTTAGTAATAACATTTGTTAGTATTTGTCTGTCAGTCAGTCTGTATGCAAATTATTGTAATTGACATTGGCAAAGACATTTGATGAGTGACTGTGTATGAGTGTGTGTATATTTCTTTTGCTGTGTCTATGTACGTGTGAGTGTGTCAAATTTTATATGTACAGAAGCAGCAAATGCTAGAGTTTAAATAAATATGGAAATTTTTTGTTATTATTCTAAGTATAATTATAATTAAGGCATATTTTTTGCAGGCACAGCAAAAAACAAAAAAAACAAAATCAATTAAATTTTATAAGTGTGGCCTTTTCGTTTAGGATTTCCTTTGATTTTTTTAAATAAAATTTAGCATTGTTTTTAATATTGACCTTTAGTAAGTCAGTGTCAATGCAATTAATTAAGTGAAAATCTTTTAAATATAAATTGACATCTCAAATAAATTAAAATTTTTACAAAATTTTGTTTTATTTATTTATTTATTTATTTATTTATTTATTTATTTATTTATTTTTTTTTTGCTTTTAATAGATAATTTCAAAAAATTTTTCTTATAAAAAAATCTTTTTAAAAGTTTGTTTTTCTTCTTTAGAAAAATTTTTGATAAAATTTTCTTCTTTAGAAAATTTTTAATAAATTTTTTTGATAAATATTTCTTTTTTAGGAAAATTTTGACAAATTTTTCTTTTTTAGAGAAATTTTGATAAAATTTTCTTTTTTAGAAAAATTTCGATAAATTTTTCTTCTATAAGAAAATTTCGATAAATTTTTCTTCTTTAGGAAAATTTCGATAAATTTTTCTTCTTTAGGAAAATTTCGATAAATTTTTCTACTTTAGAAAAATTTTAATAAATTTTTCTTCTTTAGAAAAATTTTAATAAATTTTTCTTCTTTAGAAAAATTTTAATAAATTTTTCTTCTTTAGAAAAATTTTAATAAATTTTTCTTCTTTAGAAAAATTTTAATAAATTTTTTTGATAAATATTTCTTTTTTAGGAAAATTTTGACAAATTTTTCTTTTTTAGAGAAATTTTGATAAAATTTTCTTTTTTAGAAAAATTTCGATAAATTTTTCTTCTATAAGAAAATTTCGATAAATTTTTCTTCTTTAGGAAAATTTCGATAAATTTTTCTTCTTTAGGAAAATTTCGATAAATTTTTCTACTTTAGAAAAATTTTAATAAATTTTTCTTCTTTAGAAAAATTTTAATAAATTTTTCTTCTTTAGAAAATTTTAATAAATTTTTCTTCTTTAGAAAAATTTTAATAAATTTTTCTTCTTTAGAAAAATTTTAATAAATTTTTCTTCTTTAGAAAAATTTTAATAAATTTTTCTTCTTTAGAAAAATTTTATTAAATTTTTCTTTTTTAGAGAAATTTTGATAAAATTTTCTTTTTTAAAAAAATTTTGATATATTTTTCTTCTATAAGAAAATTTCGATAAATTTTTCTTCTATAGGAAAATTTCGATACATTTTTCTTCTATAGAAAAATTTCGATACATTTTTCTTCTATAGAAAAATTTCGATAAATTTTTCTTTTATAGGAAAATTTCGAAAAATTTCGATAAATTTTTCTTCTTTAGAAAAATTTTAATAAATTTTTCTTCTTTAAAAAATTTTTGATAAATTTTTCTTCTTTAGAAAATTTTTGATAAATTTTTCTTCTTTAGAAAAATTTTAATAAATTTTTCTTCTTTAGAAAAATTTTGATAAATTTTTCTTCTTTAGAAAAATTTTGATAAATTTTTCTTTTATAAAATTTTTTTCTTTAGATAATTTTTTATACATTTTTCTTCTTTAGAAAAATTTTTAAACATTTTATTTCTTTATTAGTTTTACTTTTTTAGAAAATTTTTCATAAATATTCTTTCTTTAGAAAATTTTTGATAAATTTTCATTCTTTAGAAAATTTTTTCACCATTATTCTGCTCAATTTTTTTTCCATTTTATTTTTGGTATCATAAAAAAAGAGATATCAATTGTCATGATGTCTGCAAAAATGTGTATTTTTATATTTTCTCCCCTTAAATGCGGAAATATGCATTTTTATCTGAATGTGCATATGGATTCTCTTTTTTTTTGTGCAAAAAAGGATTTCTGGTTTCATTTTTCAAAAGTCAACGTTGGCAATTTCTATAGATTTTTTTTTCAGAGAATTTTCTTTTAGTATTTTTTTCTCTTAATTTTGGTCACATGAAAATAAATGGTTATGATTAAAAGTGTTTTAAAAACGGCTGATTCATATACAAATTTGCAAATACGTTTATCTAAAAACTAAAAATATTCTGGAGATAAAGAAGAAAAATGAAATTTTGATATTTTTCTAAGTCAAAAATATAATATAAAAACTCCAAGGAAACGTTATGTGGCGAGAATATAGTTAGAGATATAACTCCATTTTATATTTTTAATTAATAGTGATGAAATTTTGAACCATTTTCGAAAACCCTTCAATTGATGTTTTTATATGGCTTTCTGGCACTTTTCTCGAACAAATAATCTATCTCCCTTTAAAATTGACTACACTTTTGGACACTTCTTTAACGAGAGCTCAATGACAAGTCGGTTCAAACATAAGTGGACACATTATGAAGTCTTATAAATGGCAGCCCTTTTTGTAAACATTTTGTTATGAATTTCGGTATCAATAAAGCCCGGTGTAAGAAATGATAAATTTTGGATATTTTTGGATTCTTAATTTTTCTTTCAAATTCCCTCGAGAATTAGTAACATAAAATTTTTCAAGAGGATGTTGCGAAAATTCTGCCAAATATTTCAGCAGCGTTGCTGTCAGAATATTTTTGAGATTTTAAACCTGCAATAGCTTTACCTTTTCGCAGCAAATAGTCCCAGCACAAAGCTAACTGGGCAGTTTTCCTACCGATTGTTTTGGGAACTCTTTTGAAAATACCTTTCATGGCTTAAGGACTTATCGTGGATCATTTATTCTACCAAAACCAGGTAACTTTGGAAACATTTTAACAGCAGACCTTTGAATGTGTGGCCAACTTTTTTCTAGGATCAAGTACGCACTTTTTTCTGGTCACTCATTTTAAACAATTTAAATTGGGCTTAAAGTTTTAATAAAGAAACCTGTGATAAGAATTTTTCGATCTCACTCCTTAAAAAAATAATTTTTTCAAAAATATTTTTTAGAAAGTTGTCATTCTAGTAACTTTTCTTTAATTAAGAGTTTAAGTTAATTTTTTAAACGATTTTTAAAGGCAGTAATATTCATATTACGAATTAAACTATTTTTAATATGAATTTAATTTATTTAAATGTCAATTGAATTTTAGTTGAACATTTTTTTCGGTTTTTGTTTGAAAAATATTTTATTGTTTTGAATTGTGGTTTTGTCTTTTCAAAATTCTGACCACAAAAAAAGGAAATAAACTAAATATTTTATTTGAAATAAACAAATATTTATTCGTATTTTAAAAATAATACAACAAAAATTTTTCAAATATTTTGAATATATTTTCTAATTTCAATAGAAGAGCGATGGGACCAAATAAATTTTAATTCGCATTAAAATAACTGAAAAACTATTTAAATCAAGTTTTTGTTTAAAGAAGTATTATTGACATTTCATTAGGTTAGAGTTGAGGTATATTTGAATTGATGTACAGCTGTAGCGCTAATGTGGTCGATGGCGATGTCGGAGATCTTCCAGAATTGGCCTTTTCGGAAATGAATGATTTTTTTTAAAAAATCGACAAAAATTTGTTTATGAACTGAGACAAAATAAATAAGGTATCTAAATTTTGCATCGGAAATCCTTATAGGGAGAAGTTAGGTCATCAGGCTGCAAGGATTCATCCTTAGTGAGCAGACACGTTTGTTTATTATTCCATCTGTTATACGCAATAACATTAAGCTCATCTTACCAGCAAAGTTCGGTGTCTCAGTCTAGCGCAATGTTCCAATGCTTTGTGCGGCAATCTTGAACATGATTCGATGGCCTGTTAGGGACCTAATTGGAAGTTATCCTCAAGACTTTTGCATCTAATTTTCCGCTACATACAGCTTTATTGCTGTTTGAAGAGGGAATTTTATGGTCATCAAATCAGCCGGTAACTAGTTAAGAATTATAAATATGGTCCCGGTTTATATAGACCTAAGTTCGATGTTCTTCAATGTACTGAGTAATATTACGAGCGGTTCGTGGATATTTAGAAAGATTTCAACCGGAATGCCGCATCATCCTAATTTCAGACCCTTTTGAATTTGACCAATTTCTTATACCAAAAGAAAATACAGTCTTGAAAATCCCTATATATTACTCGACATATGATAACGGTTTTCTCTAGACCTCCAATAAATATGGACTCCATAGATGAAAATTTAAAAAGTCTAATATTTGAGATTTATCTTCAGATTTTTGAAAATTTAAGAAAGTCTTTATGACAAAACATTTTGACGAACCCATTTTTATTATGAAACTAATTCAAAAATTTTACTTCTAAAAAGTCTACAGAAAATGCAAAATAAGTGTTAAGATTTTTTCAATCTCTCCCCTTATGCAATTCCCTTTAAGTAAAAATAATTAAAATCTCTTTAATGACAAATAAATTTCCCCCAACAAAACAACTTTAAAAGGTCTTTTAAATTTCCTATTCAAAACTTATCAATCAAAACATTTCAATTTAAAGTAAAATCATCATCAAAATTACAAACTTAATGGAGAGAAAGAACATGCAGTTCTT
Source organism: Cochliomyia hominivorax (assembly GCA_004302925.2). Classification (NCBI taxonomy): domain Eukaryota; kingdom Metazoa; phylum Arthropoda; class Insecta; order Diptera; family Calliphoridae; genus Cochliomyia; species Cochliomyia hominivorax. The sequence continues at coordinate 13,540,695 of PYHX02000158.1, read as the reverse complement.
TTGTGAAGGTTCCTTCCATTCCAACCAACATTTAGATGATGAAAGAGTTGAAGTAAAATTGTAAAATAAAACAATCAAATTGTTAACAAAAATTCAATTTTCCACAATAATGCACAAATCTCAATTAAAATGTTCTTTACTATACCAAACACTCTATAACCCAAACACAAACACACACCTTCAACACATACTCACTCACATGTAAACATTTAAATGAAAGTGAAATTTTCAAATATTACCGATTAATACCGATAGATGGACGGACGAATGAACGGACAGACGGACAGACAAACTTATGTTTTATTTTTAAGGTGATTAAACTGAAGTGAATGTGTTTTAGGGTGAGTCCTGGAAAAGTTTTGTACTTTAAACAATTTTTCATTACTTGTTAGAGATGGATGAAGGGACAGGTGGTGTCAAAAGGGGTGGCTATTTTAGAAAAAAATAATGATAATGAAAAACTGTTAAGATTTTAAAAACAAAACAACAAATAAACTCATTACCAAACACATACACACATATCTTAAATACTTACACACATTTTATAATGAATTTAATGTAAAACATACTCATACAATTAAAACTATGTAGAAGAATTTGTGTCACGACAGTGATGCCAGAAAACGAGATTTAAATTATATAAAAATTACATTAATGAAATTTATCATTCTAACCGAAAATTTTGATAAACCTTCTTTTATAGAAAATTTTCAAGAATTTTTTTTAGAAAATTTTCTCGAAATTTTTTTTTTATGTAAAATTTTTTTGAAATTTTATTTTTTTTTTTAATTTTCTCGAAAATTTCTTTTTATGTAAAATTTTCTCGAAATTTACTTTGAATAGAAAATTTGCTCTAAATTTTCTTTTATAGAAAATTTGCTCGAAATTTTCTTTTATATAAAATATGCTCGAAATTTTCTTTTATAGAAAATTTGCTCGAAATTTTCTTTTATATAAAATATGATCGAAATTTTTTTTTATATAAAATTTTCTAGAAATTTTCTTTTATAGAAAATTTGCTCAATTTTTTTTATATAAAATTTTCTTTTATTTTATATAAAATTGTCTAGAAATTTTCTTTTTATATAAAATTTTCTCGAAATTTTATTTTTATGGAAAGTTTTCTCGAAATTCTTTTATTTGAGAAAATTTTTGGAAAATGTGCTCGAAAATATTTTTGTGAAAAATTTGCTCAATTTAATTTTTTGTACAAAATGTTCTCTTCAACGAAAATTTTCTCCAAATTTTCTCTTCAATGAAAATTTTCTACAAATTTATTTTTACAAATTTCTCTTTAACAAAAATGTTCTCTTTAACGAAAAATTTTTCTTTAAGAAATTTCTAAACTGTTCTTTCTAACGAAAATTTTCAAAACTTTTATTTAATAAAAAAAATTTCTAAAAGTTTACTTAAAAAATAAATCTGGCATCTTCTTGTTTAAAATTGTTTGTTTGTGTGTTGGTATTTTATCTTTTCCTTTATGAAAAACAGCAGCCACAAAGATTTTGTAAAAAAGCTTAATTTTTTTATTTTGTTGTTGCTGTTGCTGTGCCATGATGGTTAAATAATTTGTCTATTTTTTCCTCTCTTTTAAATTTTTTTGTTTGATAAATGTTTCAACACATTTAAACATCCTCACACACACATACTTTAAACATCATGTTCAGGTATGTGTTATTTGTGTATATGAGTATGGGAGTAGATTTGTTTCGTATTTGTTTTAAAACATGTTTGTTGTTATAAGAACTCGTTAATGAACTTTTCATTACGAATATAACAAAAAAAAGAAACAAAAGAGAAATAGAGAAAGTTACAAATTATTTTATAACCCTCTCAATAGAAAAGCAGCAACAATAACAACTACAACAAGAACAATAATGTATTTATTACAAAATAGAAATTTTAAAATTCTATTTTCTGTTCACAAAAAAGTGTATTTTTAGTTGTTTGATGCTCATTTGTTGTTATTTTTGTATTTTTGCTGCTTTTTCTAAAAATTCTAAGTGATGTTTACAGTTAAATTGGAAAAGTTTTTGCGTTTTGTTTCATTTTCGTTGTTGAAACTTTATCTTTTGTTTTCACAGCGAAAACAATGAAAATAGCGGATTCTGTTGAAAACAACAAATTACAGGTGATATTTTGAATGAAATTGAAAATAAATAGGGATTTTCTTAGTTCTCAAGAATAATTTTTATACCCTCCACCACCACAAGTGACGAAGTGAGAATATTAACTTTATCATTCCGTGTGTAACGATAAGAAGGATCATCTCAGACACCATTACGTATATATATATTATTGCTTCAAATAAAACCTGAATCAATTAACCATGTCAGTCTGTCTATCTGTCGTCTGCCTGTCTGTCTATCTGGCTGTATGTAAATTGACAAAGCTCAATGAAATAAGGCCTAGCAAAGTCGGTTCATTGTATTAAAATATATAGGTCGATACTGAGGCAGTTTATAAGTTCAAGTTAAGAACTTTCGTCAAATTGTTAATTATAAATCAACAAAATTGCCATAATATTACAATATATATTCTTCATTACCATTCCAAAAATCATCAAAATCGGTTCAGTAAAAAAAAGTTATTCATTCAAAGTTGCTCATTAAATGTTCCTGCGTTTTATTTAAGAATTTTATTTATATATTGTATACGTTTGTGAGTGTGTGTATCTACAATACATAACGTATTTTAATCACATGCATTTGTGGCGGAGGGTATTGAAGATTCGGCATAACCGAATTTAGCATTCTAACTTATTTGTTTTTGTTTTATTTGTCTTAATTTCAGTTGGATTTTTGTAAAATTTATATTTGATTTAAAAGTTTTATATTCATAAAATTAGAATTTTAAGATTTCCAAAGAAATTTTATGAAATAAAATGGAGAAATATAGTAAAAAAATATAATTTAAAAGAGACTTAATAGAGATTAATGGCTGAAATGTATTTTTTAAATGCGATAAATAAACAAGAGAAAGTTTTTTATGGAAAAGTGAAATTATTACAGGCTTACAGTGCTGCAAAAGCGACTTTTAGGAAATAATTCTATAATGAACTGTTAACAATATTTTAATAATATTTCTCAAAATAGGAGATGAAGTGTTTTTTAGTTCCTAGTGGATCAAAGAGAGCATCTAACTTTAACCACTAGTGCTAAAACTTTAAACCATTTTCTCGAACAGGTAGACCATCTCCGTTTAAAATCTATTGCACTTTTGGTTCCTTTTTGAGTTCTTCAATTATCTTTTTATAAGAGCCAAATGTTTCTTCTCTGGTCTTTTCTCTGGACATGCCATAAATTCAGTAGAATTTCATGTTTAAATATCTGGGATCTCAACGTCGTGAATGCTGGGCAATGACAGAGGAATACTAAATCGTCTCAATCTCCCCTCATGCCCTACATTCATTGTCGTCGGCTGCTCTACTACACCATTGATATACCAGAAGAGTAGAGAGTCCTGCCAAGAAACCCATCTTACTTAATCGACCTTTGCGTAATTTCATGATACTCATGGTCTTCTCCTCATCTGGATCTCCCTAAAATATCCTTGTAATGCTGGCAACTCTTCCGTTGAAATACAGTGACCTGTGTTCTCACTTCGCCCACTTTTTTTGCCTCGACCTTCATGTAATAAAAGGCATCTTGAAGCTCTCTAAAACTTATTGCTAGAATTTTTTCTTTTTTTTTTTTTTTTGGTATCCAGGTACACATATTATGTATAAACTCCCAAAGTTGGAGTATTAGTTAATGGCAACCTTAAACTTCAGGATAGTTCTAAACTTATTAACCTTCGATGAAATGGCATTGATAGCCGTATTCCTATCGGTAAAGATGTTAAAATTCGTCTTGATCCAGATTATGGCTTCCCTATTCGTACATGCCTCCGCCTGAAGAACCGTATTGTGGTTCTTTAGACTGAGGTATATTTTGGTTTCCGGTTCATTTATATGAAAACCCAGTGCCTTTCTACCTCTATGTTTAGAGCCCTTCGCTTGCTAGTAATTCTTTGTAAAAAGACTTTATTTGATAACAAATAACATTATTTTTCCATAACATATAATTTAGTTCACTGATTCCGTTATAATTTCTAAACAATAAAATTATTGTTTGAAGAAATTATTTTTTCCATAATTTTTTAATAATTATCTTTCATATTTTAATTATTTCTTTTTAATTTCTCAACTGGAATAATCTTATTATAATTTTTCTCATTTTACAATTATAGCAATTTACTGCTATAATTCCAAAGTATTTTTATACATTTTTATTAATATTTTTGCCTTCGTGACTGTTTTCAAAAAAAGTTTCATTTTAATTTTATTAAAACATGTTCATTCTTTCGTTCATTCCCTTAAAAGAGAATTTGTTTCCAATTAATCGACCTCTAAAGTGAAACAAAATAAATAAATGAAAGATTTTTTTATTCACAAACATTAGAAAATAAGAGGAAAAAAGAGAAGAAATAGAGATGAAGTAAGAAATTAAAAATTAAAGGTAATAAAAATATTTTTTTTATTTGATTCTCCAAGGGGAAATAACATGCAATACTGGGGAGATATCAAATGCTAAAAATCAAACAGTCATGGAATTAGAGCATAACGACTGTAAAAAGTGTCCTATAGAAAAAACGGTAAGAAAATATTCTCTGTTTAAAAAACATGAAAATTTATGATAACAAAAAACTAGTGCGTGTCTAGTGCGTATACGTTATATGGAAATAATTTATTAGTACTGATATTACTCATACGCTCATTTTATCTACTTTTGAATAAATACCAAGAACTCGAAACTGAAAATAATACTTAGTATTAAAGTGCTATTATGTATTCCCATAATAGTTAGTAGACTTTTAATGAAATTTGGAAGAGTGAAAAAATAATTTTATTTTTTATTCGATTGAAATTACTTTTATAGTTTTAATCACTAAAGGTGAAATTTTGAACCTTTTTCGGAAACTTTCCTATTTACGTTTTTTAGTGCCTTTTGTCACATAGCTCGAACAGGTAGTCCAACTTTGTTTAGAATCTATCAAACATTTGCAAACCTTTTTTCGCTATTCAATTCTTTTTACAAAAGCTTAGTATTCCTCCACTGGCTTTAGCAGTTTATTGGATTTACCTGTCTTGGTACAAATACCATAGCGACAGATAAACCAAGTCAGTTAAAAATAAGTGGATACATTAAGACTCATGAATGGAAGCAGCTTTTTTAACATTTTGATGTTAATTCGGTATTAATAAAGCCCGTGGTGACAAATTATTGTTCCCGAACTTCACCAACATAAAATTTTTTGCTTGAAGTGCGAAAAATCTGTAGTTCTTCAGGATTTTTGAGCCTTTTTATATTTAAACACTTATAGATTTTACTTTCGTGCATCACATAGATCGAAACCGTTGCATACCTAGCGGTATTCGAAGCTCTTCTAGAAATACCTTTTATCTTGTCTTGATGTGTGATTACTGTGAACAATATTTTATATTGTTTGTTATTTCGTCCATATCACATACTTTAAAAAACTAAATATTCCTGACATGTAGGCAGCACGCTAGTGACTTCTATTTAGCTCAAATACTATTTATCTGAATTGTGAATCTCCATTCTATATTACTTGTGTCCGAATAACCACATCGCATCTAACAAGATGGCGAAAAGAGAAACTAGAAAAGAAAATGAAGCATAAAAAGAATAGTAAGCAGGTTTGGATGATAATACGTTTCAAATTAATGTTGTGCATGGTTTGCTCAATCCGCAGAGTAGTGGGTTATTTCACATGACCAATCACTAACAATTCGAAAGAGTGGAATTCAATAATCTAGGATGATTCACCAACCCAAGAGATCATCCTCAGACACACATCGAAGTTAATAAACTCTGTGAAGCCCACGAAAGTTTACTAAAAAATAATATATTCGTTAAAAAGCAAATTTTCAATAAAACTCCAATTTTCATAAAAATTCTAATTTTCACTAGAAAATCAAATTTTTACTAAAAATTGAAAATTTTACTGCAAAAATTTAAAAATTTAAAATTTTTTTTCCAGAGATCCAAATTTTTATTAAAAATTTTATTTTTCTTTCTCTAAAAAATTCAATTTTTCTCTTAAAATTCAATATTTCACTAAATATTTAGGTTTTCACAAAAAAAAAATAAATAAATAAAAATAAATAAATAAAAATAAATAAATAAATTTTTATTAATAAATCATTTTTTCGCTAAAAATTCCATTTTTCGCTAAAAATTCCATTTTTCACTAAAAATTAAGTTTTTCACAAAAAATTCAAATTTATACGAATAATTTAATTTTTCAATAAAAACTCGAATTTTCACTTAAAAATTCAATACTTCTGCAAAAATTCACATGTTAATTAAAATTAAATTTTTCATTTAAAATTCAGTTTTCACTAATTTATTTCTCAAACAAATTTAATTTTTTTCATTAAAAATTCAATTTTTCTGTTTTTCATTAAATAATTACAATTCAGGACGTATGATTATTATTTTAATAACATAAAATTATAAAATTAATCATACGCTCTCATATTTTCATACATCGTTACTAGAGCATTGATATGAAGGCGTATGATTAACATTAGTCTTCTTATAATCTGCTATGAAAACATTACTCATACGTCACGAAATGATATTTTCGAAAAACATTTTCAACAACCATCTAATTAAACTCAATACAACTCCTCTAATTAAGTAGCACATTTTTAGCACAAATTCACCAAAAAACAATTAAAATTGATTAATGTTGCTAATATTTGCAAAATAAACTATAAAACAAACAAAATGAAATCAACTAAAGCAACGAATTACAGCAACAACAAAAAAATCAAAATAAATTACAAATAAACACAAAATGTTACAAAATATTTCAAATACTACAGCAGCACCAGCTTTAATTTATAACGACAAAATTTGTGCTCTTTTGCCAAAAACTCTTCTTATACACGTCTAACAAGTTCAAAATTTATTGAACATTGAGTGAAAATAAAGTGAATGAAAAAAAATAATATTATTTATACATGAAACTCAACAATTTATTTCAATTATAAACAAATAAATTTTATTGGACATAACAAAAAACAAGTTGTTAAATAAAATTCTTAACAATAATAAATAGAAATAAAAATTATTGCTCAAAAAGTGTGTAAATAGAACAACAATTCTTGTAAATGGTTTAGAATGATAAAATGACTTCAATACGATATTCAAAAAAGTCAAATGATTTCCTTAAGAAGAAATAAATCTAGAATTTTGATATTTGCAAGATTTCTTAGAAGAGAATTATTGTTTAATTGTCATAAAGAGTTTTATAACTTTCGAATTGGTTGGCATAATTTATTGAAATTTAATAAAATTATAGCTGAGGTATTTTCGAGTTGACATGGTCTTCACTTGGTAAGAAGTGTTTTGGGTCTTCTTCCAAAGTTGGACATCTTGGACATTTTTGTAAGAGTACATATCCCTACCTGGTTAAGGGCGTAGCTCGTGACCCTCCGAATTTGGAAACCATTTTAGAAATTCACCAAAAATCCAATTATGACTTGAGGCAAAAGAAATTTGTTCTTCATAAAAAAAACCTGGTAAATATGTCAATTCGTTAAAAAAGTTAAATTGTTCTGATTTTTCGTGAAAAGTGAAATTTTATAAAAATTAAAAGATATATTTATGTTATAATTATAAATAAACGTCTTTTTCAAAATTTACTTCCATACCAAAATAATTACTACAGTTTTTTGGGTAATGATACCCAGGAATAATAATGTTACCTTAGCTATTACAGTATGAAATTTCATTAAAATCGGACTAGAAGTTATAAATTATCTTAATAATATATCAAATGAAACAATGAGCATCACTTTGTGTTTTGGATTATCGTAATTCAATATCAATAAATAAATGATGCAAACAAGATTTTAAAATTTAAACCAAAATGTATGTTGGGATATATCCAACCTCTTCTCTCCTCTTCTTATAAAATAAATTCCATATCTCCTATCCCTTGACAGAAATATCTACAATTCCTTGAAAATAACTGAATTGCTGGATTATTTTTATTTCCACATATTATCTTAAGTGTTGGAAAATATTTTCAATTACATTTACTTAATTGCAACAAACATGGAATTTAAGTCCTCTTAAATAATAAAATCCCTCTTTATAATTTCTAATTTAAATAAGAATTTTTCTCTTCCATTTAAATACAAAAAAACAAACGAGAGCAAACAAACATCCAAGCAAACTCGGAAAATAACTAGAAAACATTAAAAAGGTCACGAGTTTAAACAGGGGAATTAGTTACTCTAAAACACATAAAAAATAGGGTTAATTCATAAGTGAAATAAAACCAAAATAAGATGAATTGATTCTTCCCCCAAAAATTTTATTTTCCGTAAAATTCACTTAAATTAAAGTTTTACCTCAATTCCAACCAGAGTTTTAAAAAACTCTTCAGAAATTTAGCACCATTTTGGAAAACATGTTTAATAATTCACTAACACATTTATGTAATTGATGTTACTGATTACTTTTACACACTGACAAATACCACCTCATATGTTTAGAAAATCCCTCTCTTAAAAAATCTTCTTGGCAATATGTGTTGTTGTTGTTGTTGACGATGCTGTGCTGTTGCATAATCATTTAGAAAATTGCAAGTAAAATGTAAGTTAAAATTGCAACAAGTTTTGCTTCAAGAGTTTTTTGTTATTGTTGTTGTAGTTGTCGTTGTTTTCGTTGTAAGTAACAAATCTAAGGTGCACACTGTGTCTAAATCGATTTTCAATGTTTGGAAATAATTTCGTAATTTTTGAATGGATGAAAATATCTTAATGAAATTTCACGTGGTAAGAGATGAGGCCAGGGTGGTGGCCTTCCAAATTTTGCCACCTCCAGTAGTTTGATTTTTAAAATTTTCCCAAATATTCATTTATGAATTGAGACTAAAAAATTTGTATTTGGTTTGCTTTGTGAAACTCTAACTCTTATATTTGCATCGAAGTATTTAAAACATTTCCAAATTTCCTTGGTGAAATACCCAAAATCCCAATCCATATGTATCAAATTTAAAAATTTGATCTTCATTGATTTATTTCTCTCGTACTTACTTTTGGGTGTTTACCTCACATATGTAGCAATTTTTTAAGGATAATTTAAGGATGATTCCAACTTTACAATTTGAGAACTTAAAGAAAGGTGACTGTACAAATTTGGATGAGGCTGATAAAAAGATCTGTACCCCCGAGCTCATTTATAAGGACTATGTATGTAAAATTTTTTTTTGTCTCAATTATGAAATTAATTTTTGATAAATTCTTAAAATATCAACATATTCGAGGTGCCCAAATTTGAAAGACCACCAACTACGCTTCTGATCAGCTATAGATCAGCTACTCCTCAGCTCAAAATGAACCTGAGCTCTAACCATATTTGCATTAAAATATTTCTTATCTTTTTAGAATAATTTTCAAAAAAAATCGTTTTCGACTCACTGTGCATTGACATAAATGTAAACATTCACATAATTCTTGTACTTGTTCATTTGCGATTGTGAATATGAAAGTGAATGTAAATGTGATTGTGTGATTACAAATACATAAATGGTTATACAAACTTCATTTATATTCAGTTTTATATATTTCATCACTTTTACGTTTTAACATACATTTGGCAAGTACCTTGTGGTTTTGGTCGAGGAAAAAGGAGGTTAAATATTGAAATGATTTTAATGATACATTTTTTTATTTATTTTTGAGCTTGAGTTTAATGAGTTTAATATTTAATTAAAAAAATCCATATACATAAACGAGGCGATAGGTCTGTGAAATAAGTAAATTTGACACACAGAATTAAAGTAGAGGGTCTACTTTTTTCGGATATCGGCTTTAAGTCATGACCCACATGACTTAAAGTCGATGGACTACTTTTTTCGGAAACATGGATTGATATTCTTGAGGGGGTTTCAGGTGGATTGGAGGAGCCAAAGTTTAAATTAATCCAGATGACGCCATATCACTCACTAAATTTCGTTCATCGCGATTTTTTTTTAATTTTTTAACAGATTTTAATTTAAATATTTTGGAAATAATTCTCCAATTTTGGAACGACAGAAAATTTTTAAAAGACATTTTTTATAAACATTATGAGGACCGATACTCCGATAAAAATATTACGTTCAGAAGAATTAGTAACTGCAATTAAAGTAATTATTTTTAATAAATTTGAAAGATGTATTTTTAAGTGTTTTTAGACTTTATACTCTATTCAGGGTCTTACATGAGAGCTATAGCTATATGGAGGAATATCAGAGAAATTATTTATATATGTTAAAGAATTTTTCAAATTTCAATAGAATTGGTTTATATCCAGGAGCTTATAGTCTTAAAATTCTATGTCTGGAAAGGGCTTTATAAAAGGCTTTATATGTCATAATGTGGTTCCAGCATTTTTACAATTTTATAATCTCCTGCACCAAAAATCATTTGTCATTCCATGTGTAACAACAAAAAAGGATCATCTCGTCTCTTATATGTATATATATATTCTTGCATCAAATCAAAATCTGAGTCGATCTAGTTATGTCCGTCTGTCTGTCCGTCTATCTGTCTGTTGTTTGCACGCTTATATCCACAATAATTGATAGGAAATTTGCCCTGAGCAATGAAAAATCAACAAAATCGGTTTACTATATCAATAGATATAGACCGATATCTAAAGCAACCTCTAAGTTTCTGCGAAGAATTTTTGTTAAACAGTTAACTATATATCGACAAATTAGTATGATATTTTAGCCAAAATATAACTAATTTTATAATTCCTTTACTGTTTACCTTTGTGAGTGAAGTAAGAACTTACTTACACGCATTTGTGTTGGTGGGTATTGAAAATTCGACATAGCCGAATATATCATATAGACTTATTTGACTTAATAAATCTTGGCAAACTGATTTAAGGGTATCAAAATTTTAAATATTCTAACCTCAAACTTTATTGAATCAATCCGATTACGATCACTCTTGGTATAATTGATATAATTTGGTATTTTTTATAAATTCAAATACTTCTTTAGAAACAGTGTTAATCAGATTTTTGAAATTATTTTATATTTTTTAAATAATAATAAAATTAATGAATTAAAATTATTCGACCTTTTTCATTAAAATTTTTTTTGAGGTTATTGAAAAACTACAGGGTGTTAAAATTATGTGCTCATATGAGCACTTAATGCAAGTGTTATTTTAAGTGTTTCTCTTAAGAATATCAATATAACATTCGTACATTTCTCTTACGATTTACATAAACATTTTCAAATGACAACTGTTAACCCTAAAAAGGTTTTGAAGGTCTTAGTTAAAATATTTTGTATTTAGGTTCTTTTTAGAATATAATAATAGAAGGTTAAAAAACAATCCTTTAAATTTAAGATAAAATCCCATTATAGTGATATAACATGATACGGAAAATTCAGAATAAAATCTTCATTTATGGATTATTTTCTTTTTAAATGAAAAAGAATTTTTTATTTTCATTTTTATTTGTTTAACAAACTGAATTTTGAATTTTACCTAAAAATTGTATTTCTAGAATTCAATTTATTTCGCAAGATAAAATTTTCCATTTGTACAGTTTTGTTTCACATTTTATTACAAAATTTCACTTTTAACTAAAATCAAATTAAGAAAACTTTTCCAATAAACCAACTGATCCAACCGAAACCCCATTTAATTGCAAACTAAAATACAATTATTTGATATATAAAAATTGCATATAAATCAAATCCAATAACAAAATTTATTACCACATTTTTTACATATAAATCCACTCAAAGCAACAAAACAACAATAACAACAACTACAACAAACCCTTTAATAAAATTATCAATTTATTGTAAAATTGATAAAAGCAACAGGAGCATAAATTACCACATGCCTAAATGATTTTAAACCATAAAAACTATTTTAATTACATTTACTGTAACAAACATACATGTACACACACACACACACATACACATAAACACTCATAAACAAAAATTCCCGCTTAAAGTACTCAACTCGAAAAAAGTGGGGAAATTCTGTTGCGAAACAAAAATAAAAAATTTCGAAAAATTCAATCAGGCAAATGAATAAAATTGTTTCAACAACAATTTCAATCAAAAAAAAGTAACTAAACAAAAAATGGAGAAAACTAAAAATATCAAATGAATAATAAATTTTATTTATATTAAATAACATTTTTATTGAAAAATCATTTAACTGGTGATTTTGTTACAAAAAAAAGAGTAAAATAAAAAAAATCATATAAAATTCATATTTGTTTTTAATAATTATATAATTGAAACTATAGAAAAATGAACTTTTTATACCCCCCACCACAACATGTGATGAAGATGATATATTAATTTTGTCATTCAGTGTGTAACGCAAAGAAGGTATCTTGTCAGACCCCATAATGTCTATTTATTCTTGGATCAAACCAGAATTTGAGTCGATTTCGCAATATTCAGATTTTTGTTGATCAGATTTTATTTTTAGATTTTAATTCAGATTCTAGCTTAAACTCCAATTAAGTTTATAGTTCAGATTTAAGTTCAAATTCTAGTTAAAATTCTATTTAAGATTCTTGTTCATAATCTGGATCAGATTCCAGTTCAGATTCTCATTCAGACTCTACTTCAGATTCTAGATAAAAGAATTATATCCAAAAATGACTCTGAAACTCCTGTAAGTTATTGTTACACCGAACTTTGTGGTGGAGGCTATATAAAATCCGCCACAGGTGAAAACATTTTCTAAGTAGTATTAAGCTAAAATAACTATAATTTAATAATCCTAAAATCATATTTTTTCTCTTAACAACAGTTAAAGCTCTTATTTAAATTATAATTTTCGTTTAAATTTAAAATTTTATTTTTAATCTCCCCAAATAATTTTCATTATTTACTTAAAAATCCCAAATTAAAGTTCTTTTTATTTATTTCCAACTATTTATTTAGTTAAGCACTTTAAAATAGTATTTCTTCACATTTCACTTTCTTTTCCTGATTTTCTGCTCCCTTTTTTATTCTAAGAAACATTAAATTGATGTAATTGTACACTTGAGAAAATCAGTTCATAAGATTTAACATTCATTCAGTTATAGTCATTATATTACACTCCTCTACTTCTTATCCTTTTTCTCCTCCTAATTTTCTTTTATTCTGGCCTTAAATTTATGCACACAAACCCAAAAAGAAACCCCTCAAAATAAATCCCCGGCATTAACGTAAAAAGAAGTTTCAAATCTTAATATGATTTATATTCAAGAAGTGAGTAAATAAAGAGTATATTAAGGAGAAAAGGAGTAAGGGGAACAGAGTTACCAGATTAGAACAAAAAATTGCTAAAAAATTGTAAAGAATATTTTTCTTAAGAGAAGAATTAACTCAGATTCTTTTATAATTTTTTTTACAAGAAGAAATTTATTTCAAGATCTATTGTTTCTTCCAGAAGGTTTTTTCATCTGGCATCATCTATTTTAACTACAAACCTTTTAAAATAAAGATGAAAAATTGCTCTCATTTCACATATGAGACCATAAAAATCTAATGTTCTTCTAATGAGTAAATAATGCTGTAAATGAAAACAATGATTAAATTTTAACTCCAAAAAGTTTTTAGGGGGAGAAATTTTAACATTGAATTCAACTGAAAATATAATTTATGCTTTAACTATAAATTTATTAAGTGTGAAATGTGAAAATGACAAAAACAAAAAATAAACATAAATCAAGATGAATTCTGAAAGAATAATAAAATTATATTAAAAAGAAATATGAATGCTGTCATTGGATGCACCGAATCTTCAGTAGCCTCCATATGTTAATTTTCGTACATACACACTCACACATACACTCACAGACGTATACAATATATACAAGGTTTTATTAAATATAACTCGAAACACTTAATGAGTCATTAAATTCTTTATATTTTTGTCTATAACTTTTTTCTCCTTAACCGATTTTAATACTTTTTGGAATGGTATGAAGTACGTTTAGCTTATTACTAGAGCTTCATTCTAATTTGTCTATTTATGATTGAGAATTTTTCGAAAATTTTCTGCTTGAACATAGAGCTTGTCTCAAATATCGGTCTATATCTTTAATATGCTGAACCGATTTTGCTACTTTTAAATAGGAAATTTCACAAGACTAAAACAAATGCAACCGGCATTCCAAAAGGTGACTGGCAGACAAACATAGCTAAATCTGCTCAGATTTTGATTATATAATATTATAAGATGTGATCATTCCTTCTTAGCGTTACACACAGAATGACAAAATTAAAATACCCTCTTTACCAATTGTGATGGTGGAGGGTATAAAAACAAGAACACGTATAAATTAATAATTCTAAAAATTTTTAATCGATTATAAATAAATTTATTGGATGTAAATAATTGTTTATAAAAAAATATACTCTTTTTCATAGGAAAATAATAAAGAGAAGTAAAAATATAAAGTATATTTACATTTTTTCCCTCTGTCTGCAATAATTATTTGTTTATTTTATTATTTTGTTCTTTTTTAATAAAAAATAATTTATTTTATAATTTAATATTTAGCAAAAATAATAAATTCCTGATAATTTAAAAAAGAGAAAAGTTATGAACTTAAATCTCTATTGAATAAACAAAACTCTTGTATTAGGGAGTCATAAATTGTTGAGAACAAAGAAAAAATTGAAGAGAAATTTTCTATTAAAAGACAAATTTTAATAAATATTCTATTAAGAGAATACTAGTTTTAAAAGAAAATTTTCTTAAAATTATCCTTTAAGATACATTTTTCTATAAAAAATCTTTAAAGAGAACATTTTCTAAAAAAATTCTTTCAGAGAAAAAAAAGAAAGAAAAATTTCTCTAATACCTCTTTAAAGAGGAAAAATTTTTAAACAATTTTCTTTAAAAGAAAATTTTTAAAAGAAACTTTCTCTAAAAAGTTCTTTTGAGAAAAAAATTCTAAAAGAATTCTTTAAAGAGAAAATTTTTATAAATATTTTTAGGAGAACATTTTCTATAAAATTCTTTAAGGAGAAAAATTTCTATAAACGTTCTTTACAGAGAAAATTTTCTAAATAAATCTTTTAATAGAAAAGTCTCTAAAATTCCCTTTTAGAAAAAAATTATCTAAAATTCTCTTTAAAGTGATTTTTTTTCTAAAATTCTCTTCTAAGTGAAAATTTTCTCTTAATTTCTCTTTTAAGAGAAAATTTTCTTTACAATTTTCTTTTAAAATGATTTTTTTTTCAATTTTTTGCTTTTAAGAAGAAATTATCTATTCAATTTCCTTTTAAGAGAAAAACATTTTTATTGCAAAATATTTTATTTTTTTCATTTCGAGAAAATTGTCCATAGATTTTTTAAAGAGATTTTTTACAAAGTTTTCTTGAGGGAATATATTCACGGAAATCTCCTTTTAGAGAAAATTGTTGATAAAAAATATTAAAAATAAAATAAAATTCTAAAAAAATAATAATAGTTTTTTATCATTTTCATTATTATTTAATTATTACAATTTTTTAAGAGAGAGAGAGAGAAAGTAAATTACTTCTTCAAAGTGATTATACCCTAAAGGAAATTTTCTTGTCATTAAGGCAAAATTTTTAAAAAATTTCTTTCAGTATTTAAATTTAAAATTTTAAACAGAAATTTACACTCTCATGAATACAAGAAAATAAAAATTATTCTCTTTAGAAGTTAAAAATTTTATTAATATTTGTTAAACGCAAAAAACAAGCTTTGTTTTAGATAATAATAAAAAAAGTATTCTCAAAGATATAAAGAAAGTTTCTAAGCTTTAAAAATATTTGTAATATGATTCTACCTTATTGTTAAAAAAATAAAATAAAATAAAATAAAATAAAATAAAATAAAATAAAATAGAATAAAATAAAACATAAGAAAAATTAAAAAAATATAATGAAATAACGTAAATTGGTTAACTTTAGAAAAAGGTAAATAAAAATATTATTTTTTAGGAGAAAATAATACAAAAGGAGGAGTTAATATTTACAGCTGATAATAACAAAAACATTGTTTCCATTACTAACAAAAAATATCAAAAAAATCTTGAACTCTTTTTTAATTAATTTTTGTCGTAATAATTTCATCTCACACTTTAAGTCCCTAAAAGTATGCTCTACAAACATATTAAATTAAAACAAGTTAGAATGCTATATTCGGCTGCCGAATCTGCTCTCCACCACAAACGCGTATGAAAAAAATATGTTATGTTTGGTACATAAACACTATATATAAATATATATAGTGTGTAGTGATTTTGTTGGTTTTAAACTATAAACTTCTGAGGACTCTAAAAAATACCAAAGCTAAATTTCATTCAGTTCAGTCAATTATTAGAGATATAAGCGTGCCAACAACTGACAGACAGACAGACAGACAGACAGACGGACATAGCCAATCAGACTCAGATTTTGATTTAAGCAAGAATATATATACTTTATGAAGTCTTAGTTGACTCCTTCTTAGCGTTACACACGAAATAACAAAGTAAATATACCCTCTTCACCAGTTGTGGTGTTGGAGGGTATAAAAAAAGTTATATACAAAACTATAAACTTTAATTAAAAACCAATCACGTTTTAAAAATGTTTTTTTCTATTAATAATAGAAAATTGTTTTAAGTGCTTTTAATAAATATTTGAGAAAAAATATGAAAATTATTAAAAATTTTTAGCTTTCAGTTGGTTTTTGCGTAAATTATTCTTCAATTACAATCATTTTCATTAATTTACTCTTAAAATCTTTTTAATTGTTTTGTGGTTTTTAACATTAATACATGTGTGTATGTGCGAGTGTGTGTATATGTGTGTGCATATGTTTATCATATTAATATTCATAAATGTGTGTAAATATTATTGTTATTTATTTCGTGTTGTAGTTGTTGTTTTTTATTTTTACTTGAGAGTAAAATTAAAACTATGTATTGGAATTTGAATAATAATAATTGGGTTTCTGAACCGGAAAACTTTCTTGGAATTCCATCGTACATTTGGTCCAGTCCAAAAACCCTAGAGAAAGTGATTGAGACCAAATTCCAGAACTCTCGATTATATAATTCTTTAGATTTTGATGGTCCTGTCAGTCCTTAATTCTGACAGTAAAACCTCAAGAAGATGATTAAGACCAAATTTGAAAGTTTTCGCAATTTTACAATAATAAATATTTACTTTGTATCGGGGTAATCCTTATTGTGGTCATATCTGTCCAACATTTTTCCCAAAAAACTTGAGAAAGTGATTGGACCGATTGTATAATTCTTTAGATATACGATAATAAATATTTGCTTTGTATGGAGGTATCTGTCCTCTTGGTCCTAGCGAAATTTTTCCTATAGGGCAAGGGGGACACTTCCCATTTTACACATATAAATTTGATATTCTAATTTGTTCCAAATTCCAGAAAAAGCAAGAAACCCTAATTGATAATTATAAAATCATATTTATTTATTTGTTTTATTTAATAATTAAATTATAAATTAATTTCTTCAAATATTTATAGAAAATATAATGAAATATAAATGTGTGTGTGCATGTAACAGAAAATTACGTAATATTGCCTGTAATACATGAGTTTAAGTATGATAATGTGAAATTCACTTAAATGAGACTAATTACAGTTTATATTTTCAAAAATGTTTATTTCTACAAAAATTTATGATAGAAAATTATTTGAAGTAGAGAATTAAATTAATTATTTATTTATATATAAATATTTATTAAACATTTTATTAACTAATTATTTAGACTTGAGGATCATGAAGGTTAATTATGAGAAGTTGTTAAATAAGATAAAATAACCTTAATTGCAGATTGATTTTGTAGTAAAACAATGAAATTTGAATTTCATAACACAAAAGCGAAATGTTCAATGTTTTAAGTCAATAATAATTAAAAAAACCATAATTAAATATTAAAAAACCTTTAAAAAAAGGAACATATAACACTTATTGATATTTTCCATTTTAGAAAAAAAATATTTAAAATCTATAAATTTATAAAATATCTTTTCAGCTACTTATCGAATTTTTGTCAAAAATTGAATTTTTGTTGAAAAATGAAATTGTATCATAATTTTTTTAATGATATCAGATTCAGCCCACTTTCAAGAAAATGGTAATGCACAATTTACAATAAATTTTCCTTTAAAGGTGTAAGTTTTCTCTTTAAAGAAAATTTATAAATTAAATTTTACATTAAAAAACAAAATTTTTTACTAAAAATGCAATTTTTACTTAAAAATGCTATTTTTCACAAAAAAATGCAAGTTTTCACTAGGAAATATAATTTGTATTAAAAAAATACAATTTTCGTTCAAAAATGCAATTTTCACTTAAAAATGTAATTTTCACAAAAAATGCAATTTCACAAAAAATGCAATTTTCACAAAAAATGCAATTTTCACAAAAAATGCAATTTTTCTCTAAAAACCTAAAATTTTCACTAAAAATACGATTTTTCATTAAAATTTATTTTTTCTTAAAAAATAAAAATTTTTCCCAAAAAATTCAATTTTTCTTAAAAAAATCAATAATAAATTTTCTTTAAAATTAAATTTCTCGCTATAATAAATTTTTCTTTAAAAAACTATATTTTCACTATTTTATGTAGAAATAAAATTTTATTCACTAAGAATTCATTTTTCCACTATAAATAAAAAAACAAATATTTTTTTTACTAAAAAGTCGATTTTTTACTAAAAATTCAGTTTTTCGCTAAAAATTCATTTTGCAACTTAAACTATTTTAAATATAAAAATCGATCTCTTGAAAAGCACTTTACTTTTATAAAAGTTTATTCTCTGACATTTAACCACTTTAGACAGAATTTAATAGTTATTCAATATTTTATGGCATCCACAAGATTTTAACATTTATTTACACTTAGAAAAATAAGAAAAAACTTTTCCCAAAAAAAAAATAAAAATAAAATAAAAACTTGAGTTCATAAATTTATTTTTGTTTAAATTGTAAAACTTGACATCAGTGTAGAGCCACAACTTTCACTTACACTTTAATGTCATAAATAAAATAAAACTTTAGTTTGTTTTTACGGGAAAATAAAATAAAATGTATATGTATGTGTATGTGATGTATAAATGTATGTATATGTGTCTATTAAAACTTAAACTTTAAATAAAAGATATATTCATGTATTCATCCTGTGTTTATATTTCAAAACCAACACAACAAACACATGCATAAACGGTATAGAAATGTAGATGAGTGTGTGTGTGTGTGAGAGAGAAAGAGGGAGCAGTTACTGCATAAATAAAACAAACAGGAAGAGCAGAAAAACAACTTTTTTATTTTGTTAGTTTACAATCAGGAAAACTGAAACAAAAACTGTATGAATTTATAATGTGAAACAAAAAGAGCTGCAAATACAAATACAGACACACACACATACACTTAAACATATACATTATTATACACTGGTGGCATTAAAACATAATTCTCTTCTCGTTCTGCTCACAGGTAAATAATTTAAAATTATTTACTAAATATTTAGTAAATTTGTAATAAAATGATTTTTTTTTGCATTTTCATTGTTTTAAGTTTAAAATTAGCATATTTTAGTTAGTTATTTTGTTTGGTCCACATTTAAATGCTTTTAATTATAAAACGGAAAAAAGTTTGATTTTATGTTTAAAAGTGCTTCAATATAAAAGTTTATGTTAAAAACATGCAAATAAATCTGTTTCGAAGCTCTAAAAACAGCGATAATGAAAAGAAAATAATAAAAACTTTTGTTAAAGTTTTCGATTTAATTGTCTTTTTATTAGAGAAGATTTAAAAAAATAGAGTTATTTAAGATTTTTACTTTGATAGTTGAATTATTTTTAGATATTTAAATTTTGTCTTTTTAGCAAATAAAAAATATTTGATGACATCAATGCGTATACGTAATATGTTAATCAGGAAAAGATAATAAATAATAAGCATACGCACCAGTTTTATTGTTTTTATTAACTTCATTTTCTTAAAAAACTAATCACAAATAAAGCTTATTTAGCTTAAAACTCAATTATTACCGGGATGTGAAAACTTTTAAATTTGAAAATTAATATTGAAAGTTTTTAAAAAATTATTTTAAAAAATTTTATTTTTAATAAAATAAATGAATTTTTAATGAAAAATGTATTTTTCAGTGAAACATTTTTTTTAGAAAATTTCTAGTTTTTAATTAATAATAAAATTTAAATTTTTTAGAAAAAAAACTAGATTTTTTTGTCAAAAGTAAAAGATTTTAAGTGAAAAAATATTTTAGAGAAAATTTTAATTTTCTAGAAGAAAGTGATCACATAATAAGCTTATTTTGATTAGAAACCCAATATTTACTTAGTTTTAATCAGCTAATATATATTTTTTAAAACATCTAAGTTTATTTGGGAAAAAACTTAAATTCTCCAAGAAAAAAATTTTAGGAATTTCTTAAAAGTGATCACGGATTTAATTTATATTGACCATAAATGCAATTTTTTTGAAGTTTTAAATTTATATTTTCGAATATTTAAAATTTAAAAGTTATAGAAAATTTTCTGTTATAAAAATATTTTTTTAAATAAATTTATGAATTTTAAAGTTTAATTTCTAATTTATAGTTCTTCTCGTCCATTTAAAACAATTTTCTTATTAAACACTTTTATCTTTTATTATATATCATTTGAAAACTATTTTCTGTTCCTTTTTCTTAAATCCCTTAATAAATAAAACAAAAGATATTTAAACCACAAAAAAACTACTTTAGGTCATTATCCATTTAAGGTCATTTATATTTTTGTGTACCTTAATGATTAAGTCTCAACAACAACAAAAACAATCTAAAATTCATTTTCATCTTCTTTTGTTTACACTTATGCATGTATGTATATGTATGTGTATGAGTGTGTAACTTAATGTTTTTTGCCAGAATAATAGTTACTTTATTTATGATTTTGACAACTTTTGGTGTTTTAGTTAATAATTCCCCTTTTGGTCAAAATGTGTCACTGAACACTTGTTAAGCAAAAAAAAAACAAAAAAGAAGAAGAAAACACCTCTAACAGCATTAACACTGACACCAATGAACTTTTTAAGAAGAAGAATAACACAGTGAGAAGAAAAAGGGTACCAGTCATGTAGGAAAGAACCTTTGAATCACATAAATTAAAAAAGGACGAAATTTATAAAAACAGGGTGTAACAGATTATTTGGGTGGATTTAATTAAATTAATAATCTGAATTTCACATAACACACATTTAAAATTAAGTTTTTGAGAAAAATAACTTTAATTTGTGATCACTTATTAAAATATTAAATATTAAAACAATAATAAAAATTAGTTCTTGATCAAAATAAGCTCAATATGTGTTCACTATTAAAAAACAAAATAAAATCTTTACTTTTAACGTGCATAGCATTTTTTCACAAAGAACTTTAATTTGTAATCACTATTTAAAATTTTTAATACTCCAAGTTCTTAAGATAAAATCACTTAAAAATAAGTACACAATCAAAATAAACTTAATTTGTGATCCATTTAATAAAAATTCTAAACGAATTTACAGTTAACTTGTAAATTTGACATAATTACGAGATTTTGACAAAAATATACAAAACAGCATCATCAGTGATCGGTATAGAATAACAATATTTTAAAATCTTGAAAATCACATTTTAACTCGAAAACCTTCGTCACTCAGCAAATAAGGCGTTTTAAAGAAAAATAATTTTTATTTGTGATCAAAAATTGGGTTTCTTAAGGTAAAATCACATAAAACTTCGTTATTAGTCAAAATAAGCTTATTCTTTAGCTTATCATTTACACACAAATTCTAAAGTTAACTTTTGGAGCTAAATTTTTCACAAATTAGCGACTTTTATATGTGATCACTTTAAAATATTGTTATTTTCACTGAAAACTTAATCCCTTTCGCTTTCGTAATTTTTTCAAAACAGCTTTTTGAAGCTAAACTTTTTTTAATTTAGAAAAAAATAATGATTTTGGAAAAAATGATTTTAAATTATTATCACTTTTATAAAATTTAAATATTTTTAAAGCAAAATTGCTCAAAACAACGTTTTTTACAGAAATGAACTTTAAAAAAATTTTCACAATTATTCCGTTTTTGTTTAAAAATTCTTAATCTGTGATAACTTTTATAAAAATTAAAAACTCCAATTTTAAAACGAAATAGAATTTTATTTATCATTTTTATATCTTTTAAGAAATTAGAGAAATTTTATTTAAAAAAATCATTCACTTCCCAGTATATATTGAGTTTTTGGTCAAAATAAGTTTAATCCGTGATCACTTTCACAAAAATTACAAATATATCAAAAACAATTTTTTTTTAACTTAAATTTCTTATCAATTCAGTATATATTACATTTTAGCAAAATAAGCCTAATCTGTGATATTTTTTAATATTTCAAAAATGTATGTTTTTAAGTTTGATATTTCAGTTAATATTCCATTTTAGGCCAAAATAAGAATAAGTTTACAGTTCAAAACAAGTGTGTTTTTCCTTACAATAATTCTAATCTGTGATCACTTTTATAAAATTTTAAAAATTACTCTTTTAGGGTTTAAAACATTAATAATTTTAGTAAATATTGTATTTTTTAGAAAAAAGATTTAATCTGTGATAAGTTTTACAAAAATTTACCTTTTCTACTCAAACTCAAAACAAGTGCGTTTCATAATTCAACTTATGCGAAAACGAGCTTATTCCGTGATTTAGTTAAAAATTTGATTTTCAACTAAATTTACTCACAACTCAATAAAAGCAGCGTTTATCGCCAACATAAATATAATTTCAGATCATTTTTAAGAATTCTGTAATATAATAAACAAAATGAGCTTAATATATGATCATTTTTATGATCACTTTTAGGAAAATTCAAATTTGATTTTTAAGCCAAATCTCTTATAACTGATAGAATATAGCATTTTTGACAAAAATAAACTTAATCTGTGATCATTTTTATGAAATACAATGTTTTGAAAAAATTAACTTTATTTGTGATCACTTTTATAAAAATTCAATATTTGATTCTTTAAGTTACCACAGCATATAACGTATTTTTCACTTTATTCAAAGATAAATTTTATAAAAATTCTTAATTTATTTTTTTAGCTGAAAACGTTTATATTTGAGCAATTATTGATTTTTGGCAAAATTACTTTAGTCTGTGATCTTTGCTTTTTAATGTAAATATTGATTGAAAAAGATAAACTCTTTTTGTAGAAATTAAAATGGCATTTTAAAAAAGGCATAAATTCAATTTAATTACAATTTAATTTCTTTTCACACCCTGTATTTTATTGTTTTCACTTAAATTTCACTTTTTCCAGCAAAACATCTTTATCTCTTTAGTATGCATTCATAAAATACTGAAAACTACAACAAGATACCACAAGAAAGAGTCATCAAGAACAAAAAGTAGAATATTCTGCTTATGGCATCTTCGGGTGAAATTTATGGCATTTACAAGTGGTCATTTGCTATAACTACACCTATAGACACACACACACACTCACACATAAACCCAAAAGACATACAATAAAACCACACAACTGGCACAACTACCAATA
This sequence comes from Cochliomyia hominivorax, assembly GCA_004302925.2. NCBI lineage: Eukaryota > Metazoa > Arthropoda > Insecta > Diptera > Calliphoridae > Cochliomyia > Cochliomyia hominivorax. Next base: position 13,517,045 of record PYHX02000158.1, on the reverse strand, counting down.
ATAGACAAACTTAACTCTTAAACACACATACACAAACAAAAGAAACAAACATAGATACATTTTTATTGTTGAGTAAACTTTGGATAACAATAATGATTACAGTTGACAACCATACAACAACAAACACAAACAACTTTATCAACAACAGCATCATTAACATAACAAAAACAAAGAACAACAAAAACTATAAAAAAGAGACAACAAAAAAATTATATCAACTACAATTTCAACAACATAAAAGAATGACAAATTATTATTTACATTTTATGTTCTCACTCTCTTTCTCTCATTCTCTTTCCCTCACTTTACCTCTCTCTTTTCTCAAGTGGTTATGAGGGTATATTAACTTTGTCATTCCGTATGTAACACTAAAAAGGAATCAAAAAAGGACCCCATTAAGTTTATATATTCACGGGTTTAATCAAAATATGAGTTGATTTAGGTATGTCCCTCTGTCTGACTGCTGGGAAATTCTCACAAAACTGGTCATGTTACTTACAATTATCCAGCTATTTTAATCGTGTTTCGCCTTCATATAAACTAATCGAACCATTAGGAAAGAGTTATACACTAAGATTTATAAAATTTTGATACATTCCAAAATCAATGTGTCATATAGGTCGCAATTTCTAACATAATTTTCGGAAATTTACCACAAATATATTTTAATATAAGAATCAACTAAAAAAACTAGTCTATCCTTGGGCCATTGTTTGACTTACCTACCATATAAGGCCCTTATTAAAATCTTAGTCGATTTAGTTAAGTCTGTCTGAATAATTATCTGAATTCGATGAAATTTGGCCAGATCGGTTTTTAATTCCAGCTATATTTGTTCATTCGTAAAAAAGATATAGACCGATATCTGAGATATGTTGAAATATGCAAAATTTTGATACACCCCAAAATCTATGTGTCGCAATTTGTAATATAATTTTATGACATTTGCATTATATATATTTATTTGGATATAATAACATATTTAAAGAAACTATATTATGGTGGTGTCATTATTTGATCTTATTCTTTGATCTTAAAGAACTAATAAATAAGGATAAATTATAACCATATTTGATCTTATAAAATGCTTAAATAAAGTCCAATTCCCTTGAATTGCCACAATGACTTGAACGACCTTTAATATATATTATTTATTCGAACAATCTAATTATCATTATTCAACAATCTTAGGCTCAAAATCGGACCAATATCAATGCAAATGTGTCGATAATGTAAGTGGAGGTGGGTATTTAAAATTCGGCACAACTGAATATAGATTGCATTTTGCTTGTTTTTACATTGAATTTTTTTGTTGATGTTATAATAAACTTATTAAATATGTTGTAGTTTAAATGTTAAAAATATGTTAGTGTTTGTGTGTTATTAAGCGAGTTTCTCACTCTTTCTCTCTCTCTCTCAGTTATCATATAAAAAATTTAATTATAAAAACAAAAGTGATATTTTAATTTGGTGAGTAATATAAACAAGTGGACTCTTCTGTATTGAAAACAACAAATGTTTACTTGAATACTCTTCTCTTCTTTTCCATCACAGAGTAAATTAATTTACTCTGTTCATTGTAAAATATAACGGATTGTTATGCTATTAATTCATATGGATTTATTCAGAATATAAAAGAAATAAAACATAAACAATTTGAATATTATTTTTACACAAAAACTTCAGAGAAGAAAGACAGACAAAAAACTGGTTCTATTAATTTTTGAACATTTAAGAGAAAAATGAAAGGATATGAAACAATTAAGAGAATTGTTTTTGAAGTAATATTACATTTTAAGTTCGATGCGTATGAGTAATTAAATAATTTTAATTATAATATCAAACATTCGCCTGATCTTTTTAAAAGTATTATACAAAATATCATAACATATGTTTTGGAATTATTAAACACTATTTAATGTGTGTGTGTGTGTTTTTTTTTTTTTTTGAAATCTAATACACCAGTTTTTATATGTTTCTTAATTCTCTAAATATTGAAATTATTGAAAATTATTTTATTTGGATTTCATGGACTTTTTGTACGAGCAAAATGACTGAAAGCCCTAAATAAACGTTAATGAAAGGATTTGCGAAAAAGGTTCAAAATTTCATCACTATCACTAGTGATATAAAAATATTTTATTTACTTTTTAGTATTTTTTATCTGAACTGATAACTCATCGAAAATTTTCTAGAACTGTGTATTAATAGAATAATTTCTCTAAGCAATAAATTGGAAGTAAATTTTATATAAAAAATCTTAATATTATGAATTTATCAAAAACTTTACACAATTCGAGAATTTAGTAGAAACTTTTTTAAATAATAAATTTATAAAATATTTTCTCTTAAAAAAAGAAGTGAATTTTTAATAATTTTCTCTAAGATACGAATTTTTAAACATGTTGAGATTTTATCGCAGATTTATTATAACAAAAATTAAGTTTTACACAATTTTTTATTCCATTATTTCATTTAAAGTCATTTTCTTTATGTAACGATACAGTAATTTTATGTTTAGACATGAATTTCTACTTAAGATTTAAATATTTACATTTTTACCTGTGACAATTGAGAACAGTCGACAATAAAACACACACATTTACGATAATCTCTTTCATTTTTGTGCTCTTTCGAAGGTTTAAATTAAATTAAATAAAAGTTAGTAAAAGTTATAGTCAGTCAAGACCGACTACTTAATACCCTACACAACACTGTTGGTTATAAGAGGTAGTTACCAAATATTAACGTACAAAGACACACGTATAAAGGTATATTATTTTAGGGTATAATGCATTGTGTTACCTCAACCTTTAGGTATACCGTTCTACTCAGAATCATATCTTAATCGATTTAACGATGAACATCCATCCATTTTTACGTCTGACTGGCAGTCCACATAAACGTTGTGAACGGTCACAAACGCATATTACCCCAACGATAAATGGTGGTGTAGGGTATAACAATAACAAACATTAACTGTTGTAACAAAAACAACATAAAACAAATAAGAATGTCATTGTCGGTCAAGCCTGACTTTGTAGAAGGGGATTTATGGGACTTAAGCAATGGACTGAACCTCGCAAAATTTGACACATCAAATAAGAATATTATAAGAGTTATTTTGTTTTGATGGGCATCGTCCTTGAACAAAAATAATGACGCATGCCATGTATGAAGGTATCTCTAAAATTGCGTTCCGCTTTTTTTCCACAAGGTTTACATGGACAGCCAGCCGAACGGACGGACATTGTTAAATCGTCTAAAAAAGTGATTCTAGATCGAACGGTATACTTTAAGGTAAGTATAACGCAATTTTTCACCATGTTATAAACATCAGCATAAACCCATAATATCCGAACCACCTATGGTGATGTAGGGTATAACAATAACAAACAGTAACTGTTTTAACAAAAACAACATAAAACAAATAAATGAAACAATATAAATAACAACAAAACTCTCCAAATTGATATCGATAAATTATAACGGTTCCATTAATTGCAATAAAAGTAGATTTCTTTTGTATTAAAGAGAAGGAAAGAGTAAATTGAAATAAAGAGTATTGAGCCCTTATGTTTATTTGATTGTAATTATAAACGAATTATAAATGTTTGATTAGTTAAAAATGTTGATTAGGAAAACCCATAATATGCTGTTTGTTTGTTTATTTATTGTGTGAGTGAAATAAACTCGCATTTCATTTCCTATATATCATTGTGTCTGCGTTTGTTTTTGCGTCTGAAATTAAATATTCTATAATTCGCCTAAACAAACAAACATAAATTTTAAATTAATGGGGGCGTTTGTATTTAAGCTTTTTTCTGTTAAATCACATAAATTAATTCCAAAAGTAGGAGTTGTTGTTGGTGTTTTATTTATAATAAATCTGTTTTTGATTGATTGCTTTTTATACTTGTCACTTTATTGAAAAATATAATTTAATATTCATTATCGTTTAAATGTTTGCAAATAACATTTAAGTGCTGCTTGTTTTATTTTTTATTCAAATTAAATCTTTTTTTATTCCTCCTCTTCATCTCTTATTGAATAAAAATATAAATAATGATAATTTATGACTAAATAAATCAATTATAGTCTGTTTAATAAAATAATTTGTAAGCAACAATATTTATGGTGGAAAAATTAAAAAAAAAACATTTTCTTTTTATAGAAAAAGTTTGATATATTATTTTCTATAGATAATTTCCTATAAATATATTTTCCTAAAAATTTTAGGAACATTTTCTTTCTTTAAAAATTTTTATAAATTTATTTCTTATAGAAAAAATATTTGAAAATTTTTCTTTTTCTAGAAGTTTTTTTTTTAGAAAATTTGCAAGGAAATTTCCTTTTAATAGAAAATTTTTGAGAAAATTTATGAAAACGCTTACAAAAATTAAACTTTCAATATATAATTTTCTTTATATTTTGTTCTAGAATTATGATTCTGGATATAACTCCTTTTTAGTATTTAATTCATCATTTTAATAAATTTAAATAAAAAAATAATTATAATTTAAATTGACATTTTAAGTAAAAACTTTTTCATTTTTAAAATAATCAAAAATGTTTCTTTTTATTTCAATTTATAATTACACATTTTTAATCAAATGAAATGTTCTAGCCGCCTTAAGCTATGCTACATATTTCAGCATCCAATAACTCCCACTCTCTCTTTCTCTTTGCTTTCACAAAATCTCTTTTTGTATGTACAAATCTCTTATTATTACCTTAATTTCCTGTTACCAATAACAATTATTGTTGTTGTTGTTGCTCTTACTTTTTTCATGTTTCTTTTATTTATTTTCTTTATTTATTGAACAAAGAAAGTTTTAATATTGAAAAAAAAAAAGAACTGAAGGAAAATTTTAAATGTAAATTGACAAGTAAGTACTCCGGCACTTTGTCGCTCTCTTTCTTCCTCTCTTTGGATTAAGTTCTCTTCATTGTATGGTGTTAAGTTGATAAATTCAATTAAATTGCCTTAAAATATCTTAAATATGGAGCGTGTAAAATATCCAAAAATATTGTTTATAATCATTTACCTTTTAAATGTCAATTTCAGTTAAATCTCGTTGTTTTTGCGTTGTCAATTTGATTTGTATGTAAAATGGAAATTAATTCCCTTTTCACTTTATTTTCGTCTTAAAGATGTTTTTTATTGATAATTGAAAAACATGTAAGAATGCTGTATTCGGCTACGGCGAATCTTCAATACCCTCCACCACAAATGCGTGTGAAGTAAATTCGTTATGTTTTATACATACACATTCACTCATATACTTATAGATGCATATAATGTATAAACGTGTTTCTTAAATATAACACAAGAACACTTAATGAGTCATAAAAGTAGTTATATTTTTGGCTATAACTTTTTTTTTACTGAACCGATTTTGATAATTTTTGGAATGGTAATGAAATTCATATAACTGATTATTATAGCAAAACCTTATTCTAATTTTTCGATTTCTAATTGACAGTTTTACTAAAATGCTTCGCTGGAAGAGGTTGCCTTAGATGTCGGTCTATATCTTTTAATAGATTTTGCTGATTACAAAACTTATCAACACTATAACAAATACTCAGGCTAAATTTCATTAAGCTCTGTCAATGGTTGTGGATGTGAGCGCGCTAACAACAGACAGACAAAAAGACGGACAGAATAATCTCATACCCCATATATGTATTATGGGGTATGACATGATTCATTCTTAGCGTTACACAAGGAATGGCAAAGTGAACATATCCCTTTCATCACTTGTGATGGTGGAGGGTATCAAAATCATAATAAAAGAAAAATCCTCATATTCTTCTTTACCTTCTTTTCTGGCGAACGGAAATAAAAGTAAATGCACGTTAAGTAAGTAAAGATTACAGATAAATTAATTTTTTGTTGTTTATACGAGAAAAGGAAATTGTGGATTTTTTTTGCATTTTGCTTTCACTTGCGGATTGTTATAAAATTATAATTATTATGTTGTTTATCAATAATTTTGGTTGTTTACAAATGGAACAAGAAAATGAGAGAAAACAAATAATAATTCTATATTCGACTATGCCGATTCTTCAATACCCTTTACCACAAATACGTGTGAAGAAAATACATTATGTTCGCACATACAAACTCACACATACACTTGCAAACAAACGCTTTTCATAAATATAACACGGGATACTTAATGAGCCATTAAATTAGTTATATAACTTCTTACCTACTGAACCGATTTTGATAATTTTTGGAATGGTAATGAAGTGAATATAACTTAATACTATGACAGAATTTCATTTTAGTTTGTTTATATATAACTGACAATTTTATTCATGAAAGTTCTTGGTTGCTGAACCGATTTTGCTTCATTTAATAAGAAACATTTCAGGACAACAATATATACTCATGCAAAACTTCATTGAGCTCTATCAATTATTGTGGATTTGAGCAAAGCTACAACAGATAGACGGACAAACAGGCGGTCGTATCTAAATTGACTTATATTTTGATTTGTGGTGGAGGAGAATATAAAATAACGAAAAGTAATTTAAATTCCCATTTTTTCGAATTAAAGATTAAATTCCTTTTATCCAGTTTATAAAACTTAAATAAAAATATTTATTATCTCCGGCATTTTTTTCATTTAAAATTCAAAACACAAAATGTCAACAATGTGGTTGATATGTTATTTTCAACAATAATAAACAACAACAATAATAATATGAGCAACAAATACAAATATAGAATGCAGAAAGTAAATAAAATTCTGTAAATATTAGAGAGATTCTTTAAAAAAAGGAAAAAATTAAATCCATTTTTATTTAAAAAATGTCCTTTTTAATAAATTTTATAAAATGTTATTTTTCACAAAGTCAATTTCAGACCTTTTAACTTGTCTTAAGCTGTTTTTCTCTAATACAAGGTTTTTGTTTAGACTAATTTTAATGTGTGATCATTTGAACAACATTGAAAATTCGTTCATTAATAAATTTTCGATAAATTGATTTAAAATTTTAATAAATTCTATTTTAATGAAAATTGTCGATAATTTTTAATTTAAAAAAGTTTTCCAAAAATTTCATATTCGGTAAACTTTTCTTTAAAATCTGAAAAAAAAAATAAATTCCTTTTTCTGACTCCTACTAATTGACTTTGCTCTTTTTAACATTAAATCAACTAGAAATTGTTTTTATGGCTGCCCTTTACATACATTTACCAGTTTTTAACTTTAAATTGTTTAAAATTCAATTGTTTTTGTTTTCTATTCAAATATTTTACAAAAATGTTGTTGACTGTTAGATGTATATGTGTGTCAGTGTGAGTGTGGTCTACAATAAAATAAACAATTGTTTAAAATTATTTAAATTATACCCTAAATGTCAGTTGTAAACTAAATAAATTCAGATTAAAATTTCGATAAATCTCCAATTTAGAGAAAATTTTCGATAAATCTCCTATTTAGAGAAAATTTTCGATAAATCTCCTATTTAGAGAAAATTTTCGATAAATCTCCTATTTAGAGAAAATTTTCGATAAATCTCCAATTTAGAGAAAATTTTCGATAAATCTCCATTTAGAGAAAATTTTCGATAAATCTCCTATTTAGAGAAAATTTCGATAAATCTCCTATTTAGAGAAAATTTTCGATAAATCTCCTATTTAGAGAAAATTTTCGATAAATCTCCTATTTAGAGAAAATTTTCGATAAATCTCCTATTTAGAGAAAATTTTCGATAAATCTCCTATTTAGAGAAAATTTTCGATAAATCTCCTATTTAGAGAAAATTTTCGATAAATCTCCTATTTAGAGAAAATTTTCGATAAATCTCCTATTTAGAGAAAATTTTCGATAAATCTCCTATTTAGAGAAAATTTTCGATAAATCTCCTATTTAGAGAAAATTTTCGATAAATCTCCTATTTAGAGAAAATTTTCGATAAATCTCCTATTTAGAGAAAATTTTCGATAAATCTCCTATTTAGAGAAAATTTTCGATAAATCTCCTATTTAGAGAAAATTTTCGATAAATCTCCTATTTAGAGAAAATTTTCGATAAATCTCCTATTTAGAGAAAATTTTCGATAAATCTCCAATTTAGAGAAAATTTTCGATAAATTTCCAATTTAAAGAAAATTTTCGATAAATCTCCAATTTAGAGAAAATTTTCGATAAATCTCCAATTTAGAGAAAATTTTCGATAAATCTCCAATTTAGAGAAAATTTTCGATAAATCTCCAATTTAGAGAAAATTTTCGATAAATCTCCAATTTAGAGAAAATTTTCGATAAATCTCCAATTTAGAGAAAATTTTCGATAAATCTCCAATTTAGAGAAAATTTTCGATAAATCTCCAATTTAGAGAAAATTTTCGATAAATCTCCAATTTAGAGAAAATTTTCGATAAATCTCCAATTTAAAGAAAATTTTCAATAAATCTCCAATTTAGAGAAATTTTTCGATAAATCTCCTATTTATAGAAAATTTTCGATAAATCTCCTATTTAGAGAAAATTTTCGTTTAATCTCCTATTTAGAGAGAAGTTTTCGATAAATCTCCTATTGAGAGTAATTTTTCAATAAAGCTCCTATTTAGAGAATTTTTTTTGATGTATCTCATATTTATGGAAAATTTTCGGAAAATTTCGTATTGAGCAAAAAATTTCAATAATTTTATAAATAATGTTCGATTAATTTTTTGGCTCATATAAATTCACATTGGTAAAATCGTGACTTTATTTAATAGTTTTCTCTTTTATTCTTCCTTTTTCCCAAATTTCCATAAGCCATAAAAGAAATTTGAAGTAAAAGTAAAACTTTTAGTTGGAAAAAATAAGAAAACATTTATTTAGCTTTTAAAAATGTTATTTTGCCTTTCAAGAAGAGAGAGCAAAAACGCGTTAAAGAGAAATAAGTGTTAAAGAAAAACTACTTAAAAAGAGTATAAGAACTTTCATGTTTCCTTTACAATACAAACGTCTTAAAATACCAATACAACCAAAAATTTAATATTTATGTAACACTAACACATTAGTCAGTTTAACTGGAAATGGTTTTCCCCATTTCCTTTACGTTTAAATCTCTAAAGAGTACGATTTATTTGTTTGAAATGAATATATTTGTATTATCAAATATATTACACGAATAGTCAGTATATTATTTCCTTTATTTTCCCTTTTTTCATTTTTTTGTAAAATAATCGTATTTTCCTTAAGTATCTTATTTTATTTTAGATTTATATTTTAAAGATATTTTTTGGTTTGTTTTTTGACACACTTTTATTTTTATTTCCCCAAGAGTGTAATTTTCTTACATTTTCCGTTCATTTTTTCTGAAGAAAAGAACGTTAAAAAATGTAAAATAAAACTTAAAGCAAATGTGCGTGCATTAACCAGAGATCCTTGAGAAACGTATTTTCTATGATAAGAAATAAAACCAGGATGAAAATGAAAAAAATACTACTATTTTTAAGTTTTTAAGAATGTTTTAAGTGTATTTAAGCTAAAAAGACTCAAATTTATATTAGTTTTATTTTTTGGAAAAAACCAACATTAAATAATATTTACAAGCTGCTAATGTGTTTTTAAATACAGTTTTCAAGTACAAAAATATTTTGAGTTCAATTTTAAAAAGAAATAAAAGCATAATTTATTGGAAACAAAACATTTTCTTAATAATTTCGTCAATTTTCTATAAATCCAAAATTTATCAAAAAATTTCTATAAATCAAAAATTTATCGTAAATTTTTATAAATGGAAAAAATTTCGTATTTTTCTATAAATGGAAAATTTAACGTAAATTTTCTACGAATGGAAAATTTATCGTAAATTTTCTATAAATGGAAAATTTATCGAAAATTTTCTAAAAATGGAAAATTTATCGAAAATTTTCTATAAATGGAAAATTTATCGAAAAATTTCTATAAATGGAAAATTTATCGAAAAATTTCTATAAATGGAAAATTTATCGAAAAATTTCTATAAATGGAAAATTTATCGAAAATTTCTATAAATGGAAAATTTATCGAAAATTTTCTATAAATGGAAAATTTATCGAAAATTTTCTAAAAATGGAAAATTTATCGAAAATTTTCTAAAAATGGAAAATTTATCGAAAATTTTCTATAAATGGAAAATTTATCGAAAATTTTCTATAAATGGAAAATTTATCAAAAATTTTCTATAAATGGAAAATTTATCGTAAATTTTCTATACTGGAAAATTCATCGAAAATTTTCTATAAATGGAAAATTCATCGAAAATTTTCTATAAATGGAAAATTCATCGAAAATTTTCTATAAATGGAAAATTCATCGAAATTTTCTATAAATGAAAAATTATCGAAAATTTTCTATAAATGGAAAATTTATCGAAAATTTTCTATAAATGGAAAATTTATCGAAAATTTTCTTTAAATGGAAAATTTATCGAAAATTTTCTATAAATAGAAAATTTATCGTAAATCTCTATAAATGGAAAATGTATCGTAAATTTTCTATAAATGGAAAATTTATCGAAAATTTTCTATAAATGGAAAATTTATCGTAAATCTTCTATAAATGGAAAATGTATCGTAAATGTTCTATAAATGGAAGATTTATCGTAAATTTTCTATAAATGAAAAATTTATCGTAATTTTCTATAAATGGAAAATTTATTAAATTTTCATTTATAAATACAACTTTATCAAAATTTTCAATAAATTGAGAAGTAATCAAAAATTTTCTCTGAATTTAAAATTTTTTGAAAATTTTCTTTTATTAATTTATAAACAAAGTAATTTTATCAAAAATTTTTTATAAAACAAAATTTATAGAAAATGTTCAATAAATACAAAATTTATCAAACATTTCTATATATAGAAAATATTTAGAAAAAATCCTATTTACAAAATATTTATCGAAAATTATCCATTTATCAAAATTTTTTTATAAATATAAGATTTTTCTAATTTCCATTTTTTATTCTAAATAATCCCTCGTTTAAGAAAATTTTCTAAAAATTTTATTCTAAAAAAATTTTCTTTAACGAGGGATTATTTAGAACCAAAAAAAATGAAAATTTGAGAAATCTTAAATTTATAAAAAAATTTTGATAAATGGATAATTTTCGATAAATATTTTGTAAAAATTCTTTTTTTTAAATTTTCAATAAATTATCCTTTAAGAGAAAATTATAGATGAAAGCACCTTTACGAGAAAATGTTTCAAAAAACTCACTCTTTAGAGAAAATTTTCTTAAGAAAAAAATTTAATGAACAAATTTTGAATAAAATCTCTCTCAAGTGAAAAGTTTTGTTGTTAAAAAAATTGATTAAAACCTATTAACAAACATATTAAAAATTTTCGATAAATTATGTTAAATGTATTGCGTAATTAACTTCACAAATGAATTGTTTATTTGTTAACTCACTTCATTAACCTCAAATCATAATTCTAATTATGTTATAATCAATCAAATTTTACTAATTCACTTTTAAGGTTTCAATACAAAGATCTTGACCCTTTTTTCTTATTTCCTTTTTAATCATCCTTTTAACACCATCGTAATGAACAGTAAAAGAGAAAATAATTAAATTACTTACTGTGTGAGTAAATCTCACAAAGGAAAGTAATCGAAAGTGAAACTCAGTTAAAGGCTAAAAAGGAAAAAAACTTAACATAAATCCTCAGAAAATTAAACAGGAGAAGCAAAAAAAGCAACAAGTAAAATACTTTTTTAACGCATAATTATGTTTGATGGACCATTTTTATACGAAATTAACAGCAGAAGAAAATCGTAAAAATGAGTTCAGAACCATTAAAGTTCACAAAAATAATTACAGGACTTTTAAATGAGAAACGAGATTTAAATCTAGAATTCAGTGCTCTTAATATAAATTAACTATAATTGCAAAAAATGCATTATAATATTTTCAATTATGTCAATAAATAATATTACTCATACGACCCATATAATATTATCATAATCATTTAAAAACTAAATAATTCATTTATCGTCACTTGGAATTTCAATTTATTTCAAACGTTTATTTTTATTATTTTTCGATATTTTTCTGTTGGTTAATTTAAAAGTATTTTATGCGTCACAAAATATTTATGTGTACAAATTTTGTAACACACATTTGTTTGGCTTCATAAATTACAATAAAATATAATCTAAATAAATTTATTACAAATGAACATATTTTTCTTCTTTATTCACTCGATTTACTTGTTAAGAATTTCAAATATTTTCAAAAGGAAAAAAATTCTTTATATAAACTTAGTACAGTGGATCATAATTCTCTCTTTAGAAAAAATTTTCAAAAAATTCTCTTTTTAGGGAAAATTAAAAAAAAAAAATTATCTTTTTAGAGAAAATTTTTAAAAATTCTCTTTTTAGAGAAAATTTTCAAAAAATTCTCTTTTTAGAGAAAATTTTCAAAAAATTCTCTTTTTAGAGAAAATTTTCAATAATTCTCTTTTTAGAGAAAATTTTCAATAATTCTCTTTTTAGAGAAAATTAAAAAAAAAATCCCTTTTTAGGGAAATTTTCTAAAAATTCTCTCTCCAGAGAAAATTTTCTAAAAATTATATCTTCAGAAAAAAATTTTCTAGAGAAAATTTTCTAAAAATTCTCTCTTCAGAGAAAAATTTTTCCCTTCAGAGAAAATTTTCTAAAAATTCTCTCTTCAGAGAAAATTTTCTAAAAATTCACTCTTTAGAGAAAATTTTCTAAAAATTCTCTCTTTAGAGAAAATTTTCTAAAAATTCTCTCTTTAGAGAAAATTTTCTAAAAATTCTCTCTTTAGAGAAAATTTTCTAAAAATTCTCTCTTTAGAGAAAATTTTCTAAAAATTCTCTCTTTAGAGAAAATTTTCTAAAAATTCTCTCTTTAGAGAAAATTTTCTAAAAATTCTCTCTTTAGAGAAAATTTTCTAAAAATTCTCTCTTTAGAGAAAATTTTCTAAAAATTCTCTCTTTAGAGAAAATTTTCTAAAAATTCTCTCTTTAGAGAAAATTTTCTAAAAATTCTCTCTTTAGAGAAAATTTTCTAAAAATTCTCTCTTTAGAGAAAATTTTCTAAAAATTCTCTCTTTAAAGAGAATAATCTAAAAATTCTCTCTTTAGAGAAAATTTTCTAAAAATTCTCTCTTTAGAGAAAATTTTCTAAAAATTCTCTCTTTAGAGAAAATTTTCTAAAAATTCTCTCTTTAGAGAAAATTTTCTGAAAATTCTCTCTTTAGAGAAAATTTTCTAAAAATTCTCTCTTTAGAGAAAATTTTCTGAAAATTCTCTCTTTAGAGAAAATTTTCTAAAAATTCTCTCTTTAGAGAAAATTTTCTAAAAATTCTCTCTTTAGAGAAAATTTTCTAAAAATTCTCTCCTTGGAGAAAATTTTCTAAAAATTCTCTCCTTGGAGAAAATTTTCTAAAAATTCTCTCTTTGGAGAAAATTTTCTAAAAATTCTCTCTTTGGAGAAAATTTTCTAAAAATTCTCTCTTTAGAGAAAATTTTCTAAAAATTCTCTCTTAAATAAAAATATCGCTTAATTCCTTCTTAAGAAAAAATTCTTGATAAATTCTCTTCTAAGATTTTTTCTTAAAGAAAGATATTCAATAAATCCTATTTTAACATGAAATTTTCTAAAAATTATCTCTTTAAAGAAAAATTTTCAAAACATCTCTTTTTAGAGAAAATTTACAAAACCTTCTCTCTTTAGAAAAAATTTTTCAAAATTCCTCTTTAAAGTTTTTTTATTCTATAGAAAATTTTCGATAAGTTTTGGATTTATAGAAATTTTTGTTAAAAATCGTTTATAGTCTATTGTTACCCACTGTTCAATTACACACACTCATAAACATTTTAGGTCTGTACACAATTCATAATATTCTAATATTTAAATATATTTTTTTCTACATTCGAATATTCTAAAAAGGAAAATACAGTCTTTTAAAGGTTAACAATATAAAGATGAATGACTACAAAGTTTATCTTTAAAAGCGAGAATATTTGAACTCAGATTAGGCTGCTTTTACCTAAAAATGAAAAAAGAAAATAATTTTATTCTTCTTTTTAAATTCTTTTCTTCTTATAAGAAAGAGGCTTATAAATTTGTTAGATGTTCGCTACACGGTGGATAACGATTGTTTAAGTTACAGATATGCAGACAGAGTTAAACGAAAGAACAGACTGACAAACAAATAGTGAGTTAACCAGTCAAAGTTACATAATAAATTTGCATAAATTTGATGTAAATATTCAAAAAAATATGTTTTTTTCTTTCCACGTTTTTTGTTCATTTATTTAAATTTATTTTTCAAATTCTGTCCTTTATATGTGTGTGTGAGTGCAGGTTTTTATATATGTATATTTGCATTTGTAAGTTTTCCAGTTTGATTCTCAAATACACGTTACCTGTAATAACAATAACAAAAAAGTTATTTGTTAAAATTTGTTACTTGAAGTTTAACAAAAAGAATGTGAAAAGGAAGATGATGAAGTAAAAGGTTATGTTGAGCAAAAGAAGGGATTTAAAATTAATACTTTTATGTCAGAACTTTTCATTTTTTCGTTTGCAGGTGTTTTTTTCATTTTGTTTAATTTTTTATTCAAAAAGCTGAAGAAAGCTTTTTTCTGCTTCTGCTGTTAAAATTATTAAAAAAGAGGTGAAATCACAAAAAATTGTTGGGTTTATTAAGACGAAACATTAATTACCAGATTTAAAGAAGTCAAGGAAGAAAAAAAGTTATTTAATATAACAAGGATTATTTTTATTAAAATAAAAATTATTAAATGGGATAAGTAAAGAACATTTTATTTAATAAAAATCAGGAAATTTTTGATAAATTCTTTGTTCAGAAAAAAACGATAAATTCCCTCTTAATAGAGAATTAATTGTTTTAAAAAGAAATAAGAGAATAGAATTCAAAGAAAGAAAAAAGACTTTTTCCAATGAGAGAACTTATAGAATATTTTCTCTAAAGAGAGAATTTATAGAAAATCTTCTTTTGAGAGGAATTTGTAGAAAATCTTATCTTAAGAGAGAATTTATAGAAAATCTTCTCTTAAGAGAGAATTTATAGAAAATTTTCTCTTAAGAGAGAATTTATAGAAAATTTTCTCTTAAGAGAGAATTTATAGAAAATTTTCTCTTAAGAGAGAACTTATTAATAAACATTAATTAATTCTCTCTTAATAATTAATAAACATTTTTTCTAAAGATAGTTTTTTTTTTTTTCATTTCTTGTAAAAGAGAATATTTCAAAATGTTTTCAAAATAAAGTTTAGAAAAATGATTTGAAAATGTTCAATATGTTTTGAAAAAGAATTTATAGAAAATTTTCTCTTAAGAAAAAATTTATAGAAAATTTTCTCTTAAGAGAGAATTTATAGAAAATTTTCTCTTAAGAGAGAATTTATAGAAAATTTTCTCTTAAGAGAGAATTTATAGAGAATTTATAGAAAATTTTCACTTAAGAGAGAATTTATAAAAAATTTTCTCTTAAGAGAGAACTTATTAATAAACATTAATTAATTCTCTCTTAATAATTAATAAACATTTTTTCTAAAGATAGTTTTTTTTTTCATTTCTTGTAAAAGAGAATATTTCAAAATGTTTTCAAAATAAAGTTTAGAAAAATGATTTGAAAATGTTCAATATGTTTTGAAAAAAATTTTTACAAATGTCCACAAATTTTTCATTTAGAGAATTTTCGATACATTTTAAAGTTTTATTTATAGAAAATATGTGTTAATTTTTTTAATGAAAACTTTTTGACCCGAGGACGAAGTCATTTTTGGTCCAATATTTCAGATCCCATACAAATGTCCACTCGAATTGGAGTTTTAGAATCATAAAAGTCATTAAATTTTAAAAAGTTCAACAATATTAAGTCTTATGAAATTTAATTTAAAACGATGTGCCACATTATGGGAGGGTCGATTTATTACTTCTCATAGATCCAGTACAAGCTCCCTTCCAAAGGAAGGGCTAAAAAAATAACTGACAAAAATAAGATAAATTATACGAGGGTCGTTTATACCTTTTTTCTTGGCTGTTTAAAATATTTACAACCAACAATGTGGTGTAGAACATTACATAGTCGAGCTTGGCCGACTATAACATTTGAACTTTTTTCCTTTTGTTTTTCAATTTAAATTAAAGTTTATTAGATTTTGCATTTAAGCTTATTTACACAAAATAATGTAATTATTTTCCTTTTTAAGCCTTAAAGTTTTTTTACACATAATTAATGTTAATTTTTTTGACCAAAATCTCATAAAAGATTTTGATGTTTTTCTCTTCATTTAGCTTTATTCAATTTTCTTTTTAGAAAAACGTTTTCTTTTCAAGTTAAGCAGAAGAAAAACGCTAAAAGAGAACAATGTTTGAACAAAAGAGAAAAAATTTTTTTTTGGAATCCTTAAACTTATTTAAATTTTTGTTTATTTTATTTAGTTGTAAAACAATGAAAATATGAATAAATAAAGGAAGAAAATAAAAATAAAAAGAGAAAAGAATGCAATTTTCAATTTCCCATTAGAGAATAGTTTTTTATACCCTCCTTCAACACAAATGATAAAGAGGGTATATTAACTGTGTTATTTCGTGTGTAACGCTAAGAAGGAGTCATCTCAGACTCCATAGTGTTTATGTATGCTTGCATGAAATCAAAATCCGAATTGATTCCTCAATGTTCTTCTGTGCATCCGTCCGACCGTCTACCAGTCTATTGTTGGCACTTCTCTCATACCCACAATAAATGATATAATTCAATGAAATTTAGTCTGAGTATTTCTAATTGTTCTGAGAAGTTTTCTATTTAAGCCCATAAAATCTATTTAATATATTAAAAGATATTTACCGATATCTGAAGCAGCCTCTAAATTCAAAAGAGCATCATCCGTAGAATTTTTAATTATCAATTGACAAATTGGAATATAAATTCGGCGTAAGATTAAGTTTGTATATGTATTTTATTATAATTTCAAAAATAATCAAAATCGGTTCAGTAGAATCAAAGTTATAGCCAAAAATATAATTAATTTTATGACTCATTATGTGTTCTTGTGTTATATTTATGAAAAACTTTTATATATTATATGCATCAGTGAGTGTATGTGTGAGTGTGTATGTACGAAATATAACATATTTACTTCACACGCATTTGTGGTGGAGGGTATTAAAGATGCGTCATAGCCGAATAGAGCATTCATACTTGTTTTATTTTTGTTGAAGTTGATACTTAAACTGAGAGAGAAGCGTTAAGGAAATTAGCATTTCTTTGTGTTTGTAAGAAGAGAAAAAACGTTATTACACTTTGTTGTGTTTTTGTTTTTTATTTTTATTTTATTATTCATTTTCATATTTTTTATACATTAAAAAATATAGTTTTTTTTTTTCTTATAACAATTATTTCTCATTTGAATATAAAAGTGGAAAATTGAAAAAAATGTTTACTAAAGTTTAACATACAATTTGTGTAAATTTACTCAAAATGTAGGAAATTAAATTTTTATTAACAACTTACTTTTACCCGGTAAGCTTTGCTGTAGAAAATAAATCTCAATCATTAATCAGAAATTTCACAAATTACGATGTGTTTAAAAAAAAGTGTTATGCAACGGGTTTTCCTGATCCTATCCATTCCAAAATTTTCCAATATAACCATTTCATAGGAAAGTGACAAAATTTGAGACAATTATGAATTCTATAATTAAAAATTGATATATACAGGGTCGGCTGTTTTTTCTTTTGTATGATTGGGACCAAATTTGAAAAGTCTCACTGTTATAGTTTTTTTTAAATAGTCGTAAATAAATATTTGCTTTGTATAGGAGGTACTGCTTCACCTGGTCCTATCCATCTTACGTTTCTTTCTGGTAAAACAGATAACTGAGAAAGTAGTTGGTATTGTTCTTAAGATATTCCATAACCAATTTTTACTTTGTATGGGTACGCTCCTGACCCTGTTCGTCCCTTAAAACATTCATCATTGAGAAAATAGTTGAGAATAAATTACTCTCTCTGTTATAGTTCTTTAAACGTACGATAATTAATATTTGCTTTGATTGGGGATACCCCTCTCCCTTGTCCTATACGTCGTACGTGTTGTCCGGTAAAACAAATCCTTGAGAAAATAGTTTAAATGTATGATAATCAATATTTGCTTTGATTGGGGGCACCCCTCCCCCTGTTTCTGACTTTCTCAGTCGTTTAGAGTTAAAACGTTTTATACATACATACACACACATTCAATTATATATATAAAGAAATTACTGAAAACAAATTCAAGAAAAATTCAAATCTTTAAAAGAGTTAATTTTTTCAAAATTTCCAAAAAAAATTATTTCTTCTATTTTAACTAAAATTTTCTGCTTCAGCGATAAATTGTAATTTGATTTCTCATCTTACAAAAGAAAACAAATTCAAATCAATTACTTTTATTTCTGTTTTTTTTTTTCTCTCTCATTCTTTTCCCTTTTTAGTTCGAGATACATGTGTATCTTTATTTTATGCTTCAAACAACATTTCAAATGAAAATCAAACATTAATCCCTTATGGCAATTTTATAACCAACTTCCCTCATCAATTGTACTTCATACAATTTTTGTATTGTTTTTTATCTTTATTTCTCTCTATCTCCTCTTCCGTATTTTGAATCTGTATTGTTTTTCATTTCATCTTATGAAAAACAAAAAAAATCTTTCAGAAACAGAAAAACAAAATAATAAATTCGAAATAGAAATTTTTAAAACAAAAGATGAAACGAAGGAAAAATTGTTATTGAAAATGATATTTAGGACTTTCATTTTTTATTGTTTTTGTTTTTATTCATACGATGAGTAACAAACAAATCAAGAAACCATAATCAAACAATGAGGGTTTTACACTTCGTTAAGCACTTAATTTCCGGTAAATTGAACTGATGTTAAGTATGTGTGTGTGTGTGTCTGTCTGTCTGTCTGTCTATATGTCTCTCTCTCTCTTTATGATAAAAAATGTAGGTGAACTATAGGTTAATATGTTTATAAGCATAAAAACTATTTAATTGTATTTATATGTGCATGATATATGTGTGTTTAAAACTTAAAAGAAATTCTTTCATAATGATTATTTTTCATCAATGGATAATAACAAAAACAATTAATGATTTATGTCCCAATATACCTGAAAGTAGCATAGGCTATAATTCCGACAGACCAGACCATATAAATCAAATGTTAAGTATCGAATAGGATTATAAAGGAACTGTTTTATAGGACAAAAGTATAGAAACTTTTGCATAAATTTTCTTTTTGTACAAAATTTTATTTAAATTTTCATTTTATATAAATTTTTATAAATATTTCTTCCTTGGATAATTTTCATACATTTTTTCTGAAAATTTTAAATTTTTTCCTGAAAATTTTCATAAATTTTCTTTCTCTAGAAGATTTCCAAAAAAAAGTTTACAATTTTATTATTTTAGAAAATTTTCCATATTTTTTTTCTAGAATTTGAAAAATTATTTATTTTTTATTAGAAATTTTTGAAATTTTAAATTTATTCTTAGTAGAATTTACATTCATATAAATTATTTATTAAACAAAAATTTATGGAAACTTTTTATAAAAAGTTTTGCTTTTTATTTTATTTCCTTTTCCGTTAAAAAAAACAATATAAACAGTTTTGTTTCCCTTGAAACCACTTAACGTATGATAAATATTTTATTTCGTTTACAAATCACTAATACGCACCTTAACGCAAAAAGAGCGCATCTTCTTTGCCAACGTAATTTCTCTTAATTGTCATTTATGTAAACGCATTTAGTTGTTAAATGAAATTGTTGTAGACACTTTTATTATATTTTTGTTTTTATAATTGAATTAACCTCAATAAAATGAAAAACAAAAAAAATTAACGTGAAAAATAAATTTGATTATTTTTTTTTCATTTTGTGATAAAGTGAAAATACTAGTGAGTTGTTTCAACTTTTACACACGTATGATAATATAGGTATTATGAAGAGTATTTTGTAAAGCAATTTTCTTTAAAAAGACATAAGTTGAGATACGATAACTTATTTTTTTTTTTTTAATTTTAGCATTTGAAAAAATATATTTTTTTAACTAGAACTTAACTGGAACCTGAGCGAGAACTAAAACCTGAGCTATAACCTAAACTAGAACTTAATACAGAACATGAACTATAACCTAAACTAGAACTTGAGTTAGAACCTGACTAGAACTATATTAGAACTAGAAACTGAACTAGAACTTGAAGCTGAACCTAAACTTGAACTCAAATATATAAATATTAGAGAAATATTTTATACAACTATTTTCTTTCAAATTTCATAAGCTTTTTTATTTAATTATTTATTATTTATTTTTGTTTTGTTTTTTTTTTAATATTTTTTATAAAGAAACTTGCAGACTTGGCAAACTTTATTTTGAAAAAAAAAAGGAATTAGGGAATGCTGGCCCTAAGCAAACATTAGTGTTATATTTTTACACAATTTAAATATATTATTAGTAATGTTCTTTTGATATTCATTTATTTATATTAGCTTGGTATGACGTATACCTCCTTCTGATCCTATTCGTCGCACGTTCGGTCCAGTAAAACAGTGATTCGAAAAATTTTCCAAAAATATTGAAATTTTATATATTAGATAATTTATATTTACTTTGTACAAGGGCTACCCCTACAATTTGTTCAGTAAAGAGTTTTTAAGAAAATAGTTGGGACCAAATTTGAAAACTTTCGCTGTAAATTTCTTTAGATATTCGATTATCAATATTTGTTTTGTATGAGTGTACCCCTCCCCTTTTTTGTATATTAGAATCATTCTGTGATGATTTAAAATTGGCCCATCTGCTTTGGAGTTCATCCGCTACATACATACATACATACATACATACATACATACATACATACATACATACAAATACATACATACATACATACATACACACACAAAATACATACATACATACATACATACATACACCCATGTATATAAAAGGTAGAAGATATATCTTCAGAATTTATTTAATTTTTATTCAAAATTTTCTATTTATAACATTTATTTAGCAAATGTGTTAAGGTAATTTAAATAATGGAATGTTAAATTGCGCCCTTAGAAAAGTTTTATTTAATTTTAGTTTTTAATAAAGAAATAATGGTAAAAGCTTTTAGTTAAAAATTACCATTTAAAAGACATAGAGCGGATGCACAAAATAAATAAATAAATAAATTTATAATAAAATTTATGAAAATAATATATAAAACATTAAATTGTCGAAAAAAAACACTTAATTTTTAAAAGAGTTTAAATTGTATTTAAGTTCTCTCCTACTCATTTCACCTTTCTCACTCTATTTGTCTTCTACTAAACAAAACTAAAAAAACTTTACTGTTGTTTACAATTGAAAATCTTAGCACAGCTAAACAAATATTAAAACAACATTAAAATGCAGCCATACACACAGACACATATGTATTTGAGTGTAAAAAAAGTAAAATAAACTGCAAAAGGTTAAAGTCAACAACAAATACACCACAATATAATATTTAAGATCTCATATGTTGAGCAAAAAATAAAACACAGATTAAAGAGAGAAGAGTTGTTAATAATATAACGGGTATATGTATTACTTTGTTGTTCTTTTCTCTTATCAATGTGAATACATGGGTATTTTAAAGTTGTTTAGCATACTTTAAGGCAAATTTTTATTTTAAGCAAACTTTTATTTGCAGACAGTTGTTTACGCTTTTTTGTTTATTTTATTTTTGTTTTGCATTTATAATTTTGTCTGTCATTTAACATAAATCAAACAAAAGTTTCTTTTCAGTTTAAAAAGAAAATGATACACAATTCCGAATAAAAGAGATAAACGTGTTTAGAATTTTTGCTTAATTTATAAAAGAGCCAATAATTTTGTATTTTTGATAAATTAAAAGAATTTGTTTTATTTAAAAGTTTATTTTAAAGACAGTTTAATAAAATTGTCTGCAATCAAAGAGAAAAAATTGTTGCAATTTGATTTGTTTTAATGTTAATAAAAACAACAAAAATCTTGTAATTTCGTATAAAATACATTTTATTATAAAAGAATTTCCTACTGCACAGTGGTCTCAAAACACTTATTTGGAAATAATTCAGTAATTCTGAAACTATTACGAATATCACTTAGGTGTTTGTGAATACATTTAAAAATGCACAAGACCTTGAAATGAAAATTTTCTAGAAAAAAAAATATATGAAAATAAGAAAAAAAATTTATGAAAATTTTCCAGAAAAAGAAAATGTTCTAGAAAAGAAACATTTTCCAGAAAAAGAAAATTTTAATGAAAATTAAAATCTTGAGGAAAAAATTTTATGAAAATTTTCTAAGAAAATAAAATTTCATGAAAAAAATTCATAAAAAAAGAAAATGTTTCGAAAATTTTCTAAAAAATAATTCATTTTAATGAATAAGAAAAAATTTAATTTAATATTTTTTTAGAAAAAGAAAACTTAGAATGAAGCAAATCCGAGGACATTAGAAGAGTCCTATCAGCATTTCGTTAATTAAAAAAAATCTTAGGTTTTTGAGGAGAAAATAAATTTCAAAACTAAAATTAAAAATATTTTGAGTATATTTAAAGATATATGCAGTTTTTACTTGATTTAAAAAAATTAAATAATACTTAACCTTGCCTTTAGAAGAAAATCTGGTTCAGATAGAAGGATTCTAAAGCCAAAATAGTATAAATCATTTTCAAAAGAACTCCAAATCCAATTAGCTCATGTTCGGACTATTTGATACGAAAAAATAAAATTAAAACGCGGCTCAAAAATACCTTCCAAAAG
This sequence comes from Cochliomyia hominivorax, assembly GCA_004302925.2. Lineage (NCBI taxonomy): Eukaryota > Metazoa > Arthropoda > Insecta > Diptera > Calliphoridae > Cochliomyia > Cochliomyia hominivorax. Next base: position 13,494,229 of record PYHX02000158.1, on the reverse strand, counting down.
CATTAAAATATTCCCATTGGTCTTGGTATGGTAAGCATTATGTAGTTTCGGTAAAATAAGAGAGGGCTCTATAAATACCAAGATTTACATCAAGAATTGTTTACTAAAATGGCTTCTTTCATTTATAAGACTTTAATATGTGTCCACCTATTTTGGCTTGACTTGGCATCCTGTCACTAAGGTAAACAAGCCCTTGAGTGTTACAATAAATAGTGTGATGTTTGCACCAAAAAAGGCATATTCTTCAAACTGCCCATAGCTTAGTGTGAATGATGCAAAACGACATAAAGCACTATAAATACTACAATGGATAGCTACAAAATTTCTTCGCTTTTGATAAAAACTATTATTATTATTATTATTATTATTATTATTATTATTATTATTATTATTATTATTATTATTGTAAATTATAATATTTTCAATTAAAAAAAATTAAAATTGTAAGTTTATTGATTTCTTTTTTATTAACACACATGTATGTTAAGATTTTTTCGAACTCATTCCTTATAATTAAAAAATTAAAAACGGGGATCAATATTCATTTCCTTTCTACTATCATAAAATCTTTATCCTAATAAAATCGTAACATTTTTGTTAACATTTACATATCTAGTGTAGACTCAGCAGACATTCACCTTAAACAGTTGGTCACTGTTAAACAGCTGTTACATTAAATCAAAAAGAAACAACAAAACATAAACAAACTCATGAATTAATAAAAGAAGAAATAACACGCTGCCGGTATAAAAGTCGAAAAAGTTGATTTTTTAAATATTAAAACAAATAAAACATAAATTTATCACTTAAAAATGTTAAAAATAATAACTAAAACATCATATTATCCCATGAGACGTTTCGCCGCTACCCAGGCTGCCTTGAAAACTAAACACGCAAATGCCAAAAAATCGAAAACTCAAGAACTGGCTCTTATACAATGCAAACGGGACAAATTTAATCTGTATAAACCTTTAGAAGCACATTGTAAGTTTGGCACGGTACCCTTAGCCTCTTCGGGTTGGTTACATAATAAATCTAAGGGAGATTGGTTTCATATTAATGCCACTGTTACGGAACAAGATAAATCTAAAGAAATGCAAGATTTGAATGAATTCCTAAAAATAAATAGATTACATTTTGATGACATCCTTGTAGAAAATTTAAAAACTCAATTTGAAGTGAAAACTTTAACAAATATTCAGTGTCAAGGTTGGCCTAAATTAAAAGACAATTTTCACACTTTAATTGCGGCCGAGACAGGATGTGGTAAAACCATCTGCTATTTAATGCCCATTATACAAAAGATTATTGAGTACAAATCAAGGGCAGAGAATATTCGAAAACTGAATTCTCCTTTGGCAGTTATTCTAACACCGGGGCGTGAATTGGCTTCTCAAATAGGAGGAGTTATACAGAAATTATCGTCAAATTTAAATGTACAAGTTAAAACTATTTTAGGAGGCAATACGAAACAATTAATGTTGAATCCTGAATTTGAGGATGTGGATATTGTGGTGGCCTCTGTGGGTGCTATGAGTAAATTGGTGACCACGGGCATTTATAGAATGAATCATGTTAGACATATGGTATTGGATGAGGCCGATACATTATTGGATGACAGTTTCTCAGATAAATTGGTGCATTTTTTGAAAAGATTTGCGGTAAGTCGTGTTTATTTTAAGTCGTTATTGTTTTAACCACTACTGTTAAAACAACAACAACAATTAGTGATGAAATTTGTAACCTTTTCCGGAAATTTTCTATTAAGGTTTTTATAGAGCGTTCTATCACTTTGCTCAAATTTCTGAACACCCTATTTTTCTCTTAACAAGAGCTTCATATCACTCCGCTGATTTTACCTCTCTCCAGTTTGGAGCCTTTGACTTTTTAAGTACAAATACCACATTATTTTTCCTGTACCACTTAAGGGCGTATTTACTTTTGACAGCAGACCTTTGAATGCTTATTCCTACCAAACTTGCTAGGTGTTTAGTTTTTGCTCAGTAAACGTAAGTTATGCTTTTGTTTTGGGCATTATTTGAATTTACTTTACCGCAGCAGAACATGTATCGCAGCATTGTCTTGCTGGAATATGCAATATTTATTCATTTTTCCATTTACAATTTACAACTGCAGAAAATGTTGTCCAAAGGACCGTTAAAATTATTTTTTCTCAGAGAAAATTACATTTTCCACTTCTCTGTCCATTAAATCATTTATTTCTTTTTGTAGTTTTATAAAACCTAATTATTTATTTATTTTTCTAGTTCCACAAAAACCTATCCCAGAACTCCAACGATGTGGGAACACAATTAGTATTAGCCTCTGCTACTATGCCCACAAATATCCAAGAGCTATTGCATAAAGTAATAGATGTGGAAACCATACATGAGGTAGTAAGTCCTCATCTACATAAACTAATGCCTCATGTTGATCAACGATTTTTGCGTGTCAACAAATCAGATCGTCCAGCCCATCTTTTGACCATCGTGAAAAAGGAGTTATCCCTTAGACGACCCGTTATAATATTTTCCAATAAAACACCCACCTGTGATTATGTTTCCATTTTTCTAAATAATAGTGGTATAAATTGTTTAAATCTAAATGGTGATATGTTAATGAAAATACGATTGGGACGTTTTGAACAATTTCAAAATGCTGAATGTGATGTCTTGTCTACCACCGATGTAGGAAGTCGTGGTTTGGATACTACTCGCGCTCGGCATGTAATTAATTTTGATTTTCCTTTACACGTTTCGGATTACATACATAGAAGTGGTCGTATTGGTCGTGTGGGTAATATGGAAAAATGTTTAGTTACAAATCTTATATCATCAAGGAGAGAAATTGATGTGGTACAACGTATAGAACATGCTGCTAGATGTGGTGGTTTGTTACCTGATGTAAATGCTAATATTAAGAATATAATAAATAAGAAAATAATGAAAGATATGAAGGAAGCTGGTATTGAAATGCCTCAACACAATAATAACAACAATGACGAAGTTTTTTGATTAAGGTAAATTTGTTTAAACGACATTGATTTGTTAATAAAATAAACTATTGAATAGTAAAAATCAATTTTTAATTACTTTTTATAAATTATATTTTTTCAAATTTCTTTTTGATAACAAACACTAACAAACGATTCACTATTGAATACCACTATAAAGTACACAATCTCACATATATAATTGTTGTTTTTAAGAGTCTCGATGTTGATGACTTCTCTTACCTGGGGAGAACTTTCGTTGATACAACAGGCACTCCAGTTGTATTGATATTTATGGACCGAGCTTCCTAAAATTTCGGATTTTTCGTACCTCTCTTATAATACTTGAGTTAAAAGTTTTAATGAAAAACGAGTGGCAGGAATTTTTGATCTCACTCATTACAACTGTTAGAGGGTGTGCTGGTATTATTATAACTGTTCGGTTGTATTATGTATTTTTTTACTAAGGTAAAAAAATTGGCTGAATTGTCAATCTTTTGCAGAGTATAACTTGTGTTGTTCCGGAGTGGAGATCATTTTGCCGTGGAAATGATGGGAATTGTATTTTTCTACAAAATAAGATGAACACATATCTATACACATGAATATATTTTCGAATGTCGATGTATATTCTTATATATAACCTCTTTTTTTTGTTTCTTATATAAATTAGACCTTAACCCAAATTTATTTCGTAATACCTTATGATTCATATATCCTTATTAAATCCTCTATAGATATAGCATATCCTGTTACGGGACATGTAGAGGAATGTTCTTTTAATCTTAAAGCTATACATTTCCAACAATAAACATAACCAGATACCGCACAGGCGGTAGGATTTTTGATTTTCATTAAACAAATAGGACAATCGCCTATGGGTGTATTACATTTCTTAAGCATTTCTTCCGTTTGCGGCATAGGTTCTGGATTCTTTAATGTACCACCCATTTTACGCCTCTGATCATTTGAATACCACCATTGTATAAATTGCAAGAAAAATGCCATTACCTCCAATAATTTCAAGAAAACATAAGTAGTTTTATCCTCTTTAGGTGGTTCGCTGGGATAACGTAATGTCAGCTTTAAGGCACGAAATATCGGTGAATGACTAGAAGCATAATTAATTAAATACATAAAAGTATGTACAGCATTGGAAGCTTTATATACATGAAATAAATTTAATAAATATTCTTCCCATTTGGAAATGTCTTCATGTTGAGCTCTAGCCTTTAATTTTCTTTCAATATAAGGCATTAGAGTCAGTAAAGTAGCTGATATTATTTCCTGCCGTTGGGTCAGTAGTTTACCACTCAGGCTATCTGTCCTCTGCAAACCATAAAAGCTTTCCCCAAATGATGCTCCTCTTTTGTGTAAATATAAATATTGTAGTAACCATGTCACTAGAGGGGAGAGCTCTTCTTTTAATCTCTTCTTTTGCCAAAGCCTAAAGTCCAAACGTAAACCGAAATAATCAAATATTTTACTTAAAGCCGGATAGATGAGATTATCCAATGTTTCAGCAGCGGATATTTCAAATATCGAGGGCACATGTTGTAAATTCTGCCGTACATTAGCTCCTTCAGCCATTATTTTAATATTTTTTAAAAAATTTTTGTTCTATTTTATCAAATTTCTTGATTTTTTAATATTTATCTCTTTTGATTTTGAAGTTTTTGACAGCTGTAATAAAAACCTAAATAAAAGAGATGGAACTTATTTCGATTACTAGAAGATCTAATCAAAGTTGCCATATCTGTCTTTTTTATTAACGGATTTCACAAACGTCATATTAACGGCTTATCCCTTATTTTTTAAAACAAAAACAATTTACTTAAGTGAAGTTTTTTTTTCCATCAGGTCCTTAAATATAATGAAAGCTCTTCACATAAAAAAAATAAAACAAGGTATATTTTCACTGATCTGGCCGATCAGTGAAATATTATTAGCTATAAGACTTCTTTGTTCATAACCTTAGTACTGTAGGCTAATGCTTCAAGGACTCGGAATTTGTACTTCACCGACTACGATGCCTAGATTTGTACTAATTTTTTTTGTACAGGTGGTGAAGATTGTTGCAGTTGTTTTTCTGGTGGAATTTTGCTACATTCCCAGCCGGTTCGTCGTGCCTAAATGACGTGAAACTTTTAGGCAAATGACTGCCACCACAGCAACGAAAGTGAAATATGTACAGGGCTGGTAGTCTTGTGTGCCGTTTCCCACGATTTAGATTGTCCGTTTTTGAGATTTTCTAAGGTTGACCACCTCTTTTTCGCAACTTCCTGGTTCAAAATTTACTGTTTAAGACCCACAAACAATCACAATTTCCCAAGCAATGCAGTTTAGCCAAAAAATACCGAAATTTTCATCAAAGAAAGCTTACAAAAAGGCTGCATCCATTCAAAATACTTCATAATATGTACACTTATTTTAGCATCCCGTCACACCTTGAGTGGTACAAAAAGTAATGAGGTATTTTATACCAAGAGAGAGAAATCCTCCAAACTGCCCGGAGCAAAGGCCAGTAAAGAAATATTGAGATATATAAAAGAGAATTGAAAAATATAAAAATATTTTTCTTTGTAAATTGTAATAACATTTTGAATCAAATAATAAATAAAACTAACTCAAAATTTTGTCATTCTATATATTCCGAAACTATCAGAGAATAGAAGAAAATTTATAGTTGGTTTTAGTTTTTGTGGGAAGGGCTTTCATAATATTAAAAAAATGTTTAAATTCAATTTGAGCCGGATAATACATAATCGGTCTTGACTGACTACAACATATTAAAGCTTTTAAAAGAAGCTGTTAGACAAATTTCTATAGTACTTCCATTTCTGTATAAATAGAATATTCTAAGTAATTTAATAGTTTAAAGATCTTAATTTCCTTCCGTTTATCTTGTAAAAATATATCACATAATTTTATTTCCAATTTATATATAATGATAACTTATATAAATTTTAGCCTTTTTCAAGTTGAGTTTTCTTTTATTTATATCAAAAATTTCTTAATTATAAATTTTGGTAATTTTATTTCATAATTAATAAAGAAAATAACTAGTTATTAAAATAAAAATCCTATATTGTTATATATACATTATTTTTTACAATAAAAAAGTGAATTCCCTGAAGCTGGCAACAATTTGAACATAAAATTAAGTTTTAGGTATTTAAAAGAAATTTTTAGAGTTTTAGAAAAGAAATACTATAAAAAATATTGTCGTTGCTTAATTAAAATTAGCATAATTACATGTTTAACTTATAATAAAATTTAACTTAATAAATTTGTCATTTTCTTTACAGAAAACAAAGATATCGTTTAACTAAAAGATACAATTTTAAAATTTATAACAACTTTTAAAAGATACTTTAAATTTTATAATAATTTTTTAAATAATTACAAAGTTTTCTCTTAAATTTGCTAAGTCGCTTGATAAATGTACCCTACATCAAAAAAGTTTTTGTTTGGCATTATGCGTTTGTATTAATGTTTGTAACATACAGGATAAATGGTACAGAATTAAGTATACCGATTGACTCAAAATCATAAGCAAGCACAAATCAAAAAATAATATTATATAAGAGACAATTTATAATTTTTCATGAATGCATTATGGTGTAGGGTATTATATAGTCGATCTTAAATGTCCATTATACTCTTACTTATTATAAACTATATTTACTATAAGTGCGATAAATACAAGCCATTCTCCCAATCGAAACATATATTAACACCAAAGAAATCCCAATAGGCCGTCATATGATAACCCATATTCGAAAATACCACTATATACTCGAATAACGCAAAAAATGTATAAACTGCAATAAAAATTTTATGTGTTATGGTAAAATAATAATTCCACAGAACATAGTATGTCCAAATCGATTTTTTTATCGAAATAATTCAGTAACTTTTGAACCGTTACAAATATCTAAATGAAATAGTCAGAACTGAAGTTTTTTGAGTTGTTTTGGAGGAACAAAAGCTACTATATGGGCAGAGTAGAAGTCAATGATCCTCCAAAGTTGACCACTTCGGGTATGTTGATCTTTCAAAAATCCCCAAAAATCCATTTATAAAAAGGGCTTGTGTTCCTTAAAATCAACTCAAACAACACCTCAGCTCTGACTTCGGAATTATTTCAAAAAAATCGATTTGGACATATTGTGCACTACTTACCACCCGGTTCACATTTGGAATTATGTCGTAAAAAGAAATAACCCGCCATCGCAAAGGCTACCAAATTGGTAACAAATAAATAGAATTTAAAATTTACCGATTTCTCTTCCAATTCAGTTAATTGTAGTTTGCGACCATTTTTATGCAGAAAATAAGTAATCAGCATGTACAATTCACTGCAGGCAATAAATGTAACAAAGGAATTTCTATGCATTTCATAATCATCCGATGAAGTCCATAGCGAAAGACTTAATAAAGCAAAATTTTCCACGACATTTAAAATAACCGCACAATTGGCAAACCAGCGTCTATTTTTGCGTATATGATCACGATAGTATTTCGCATAAATGTGAGCCACCGCCAAACGTATGGGTAAATGCAAAATAATGGCTAATCTCCAGATGGTTTTCTGTGGTTCATAGTTTCCAATAGCTGCCGATATGGAGGGTAGAAAATTTCGTACGTCACAATGCGTGTAAGTAGCTCGTTCAAAATCAAACAGCAAAGTCCATATTATAGTAAAAAGGAAGGCACCCAGTGCTAAACTTATAGCACCAATTGATAATTTAGAGAAGGCGATTTTTATCAAAGTCTTTGGAGCATTTAAACGTTCATATGTTGGTAACATTTTCCATTAATATTAAATAAATCTATTCTACTAATTACAGTTGAAAATTGTCATTTATTAGGTTCAATTTTTGGGATATTATATTATTGTGACTTATGGGTGCTGAAAGAAGAATTTCTCCAAATTACTTTTGTTTCTTTAATATCACATGCATTTTTCAAGTATTTTATTTACCTTGCCACTCATAATTTTATACTTAAATTAAGTATTCTTATGTTGTTTGTGTGTATGTTATATTTCCTTTAACTGTGTTGCATTTTTTTATTAATTGAGGTTTTTATTCATGTTGCCCTTATTTTTACAATCAATTTATCAAGGTATTTATTATATTTAGTTGTTGTGTTCATCATAATACTGTTTTGTTGTTATAATGTACGTAAACAAAATCTTACTCTTTCTGCTTCTTCTGGTTTTCTTTTACTCTTTCATTACACTCAAAAAAACATGGTGGAAAGAGTTAATACACAGTGGCTGTATAAGCTCAGCTGATTATTCTCGCATGACCAGAAAATGTCAAAATTTGATAACAGGGTGTCCCATGTGTCTTTTTTTAATTCTATGTCGATTTACATAGCTGTAAGTCGTTTTTTATATCATGACAATATCATTAGAAAAAATGAAATAATTCAGCCATGACGCTTTGTTTGAATTAATGTATTAATGTTGTATTTGTTGTTATATGGGCACCTTATGTGAATCTACCTTAATTACACACATTTAAATTTGCGCAAAAAAGCGCGAATATAAGAAAGAATTTCTATTTTACCATGACTTTTAAATAAATAAATAAATACCAATATCACAAAAATGCATCAATATACACAGCTTTGATACCCATTCTCTTAACTCGTTAAATGACAAAGATATGATACTTTTTTATGATTAGTCCTTTGGCCGGTTGAAGTATGTGGGTTCAGAGTATGATATGAATACCAAAAGGAAGCTTAAAGAGTATATATATATATATATATATATATATATATATATATATATATATATATATATATATATATATATATATATAAATCAAACAATACAAATGGGTCTGGGACTCGAAACTTTCTGAAAGAGAAATCTGTACGAATCTTTATTTAAGCATTTGCTGCAGAAATGCTTTTATCTATATTACTTGTCCACTTGAGTTCCACAAAAAATTCATATAAACAAAAATTCATACTAGGTGATACAATTAACACACAGGTGACACATAGCCGTTGGGGGAGCTATTATCTATGAGTTTCTTTAAATATTAACTGATCATTCAGGACCTCGGCACTGTTACCTACCACCTTATTCCAAGGCAATTTTCACTAAAATAATCACGTTAACCTTGTCCACGATTCGTTCGATGGGTGTGAAATTCGAATGCTCCACACGTTAAGAATATAAAACACATTTTTATTTTAATGAATCTTATTACTAAATCTTAAATTACTTAAAAACTATTTCTATATGTTTAAATAATAAAAACTACTTAAAGGTATCATAGATTTTTCATTAGTTAATGGCTTAAATAAACGTCTCTTTGCTATAAATATATCATTTTGCCCACAACCATTTAATGACTTTTCATTTTGTTGTGTATTGTCGGTGCCACCTGTTGCAGTTGCTCCTGTCGCTGTACCAAATTTATTCTTTGCTTTAATTATAACAGGACGACATCCAGCAAATTTAAAACGTATATTACCAGCACGATTCAAACTCATGTTTATGGGTTTGAAATCGGGAAATACTTCAGTAATAGAGGGTTTAGGTTTTAAAGCTTTATTTGGATCATCACCATGACACATAGCAGCCGCTAAAGTACTCCATTCCAAACGTCTAACACCTAATTTGGGATTCAATTTAAAAGTTGCTGTCTTGCGTCTTAGAAAACGATAGTTAAGGAATTTCTCATAATATTGAGAATAATATGACATAAACGGTTGCAATTTATCGCCACCACAAACAAATTCCAACCATTCATAAAGGAAAATATCATCACGGCCTTGTAGGAAGACAGCGGAAAGCTTTTCAAATGGAAGGAAAATGTTGATTATTATAAAATTGATGTTAAAATAAAACTAATTGAAATACCGCAAAATCATTCCATAGAGATTCAGGTATATCGTCGGCGTTTAATTTATAAAGAAAAGGAATAAATTCACGGAAGGCATATTCGCCTAGAGAGATCAGACCCCGCACAGCGCGACTTATGTAATTGTAGTCTAAAAGGAGAATAAATAAAGTTTAATATAATGCGAAAGCTAATATTGATTGTATTTCCAACTTTACCTCTTTCTGTGCTTATAAAACGTCCTTCGAAAAATCTTTCCAACCTTCTGATTATATGAAACAAACATTCACTTTGAAAATAACCATTAATAGCTGCCAAGTGTCCTATTGTCTCACATAAATCATCTACGAACTTTACATCTACTGGTGAGGCAAAATACGGTGAAAATTTATAATTACCAGCTGTACCGAGATTGTTATTTCCCACCGTTATTTCCTCTTCATCCATATCGGGTTGTAATTTATAAATTTTTTCTGCATTAATACCGTTATTCGTCTCAATATGTTCTATGGTAGATTGAGTATGATCCATAAAATCTGGTTCAATATTATCCATTTCCATTTTAATACCATTATGATTATTTGAACCTTCTGTTTTTGTATTTGTGGCAGCCGAAGCTTGTACTTTAATACTTTCATAGGGCGCTAGTAATTGACATATTAAAATTTCTGTTAAATGAAAATATTCTTCGCGGGCATCAACATCACGACATTGGGGATTTGAGGTTAAAGCTCTTAGCAAACGCCAACAACGTTGACATATATCTGGACTTTGTTTAAAGGCTATAATTTGAATGATTTTAGTGAGAATCAAACGATAGCAATTTCCCATTAAAGGACTAAATGCCGCTTCTGTTAGAATTACATCCATATCCTCAGCAGATGAATTTAAAGCCACTAAGGATAAAAATTAAATACATATCATTTTCGCTGAAGACCTTAAGTTTTAGTACCACGTATTTTTAAAAATAAACAATAAAAGGGTCGATTAAGACCGACTATATAATAGAACACAAAATGATATTCTTAAGATTAAAATTTCATAGAGATCTCGGCTTAAAGTAATGTTAACAAAAAGAGGTAGTACCATTCATGAGACTTCATAATGTGTTCACTTATTTTTGGACTGACTTGGCATCCAATTATTATGGTAAACAAGCCCTTGAGTGATACAAGGGCTGGCCGGAATTAAGACCAGTGAAGAGGTATTTGGTTCTTGGTTAAAGAGAATAGAAGAGCACGGTCACTGTTAAAGAAAGTGACAAATAAACTCAATAAAACGTTAATGGAAGGGATTCGGAAAAAGCTTCAAAAGTTCATCAGTAGTGATTAAAACTATAAAATTTTCCAATATTATGAGCCATAAAAAACGAACATTTTTAAAATTATTAATTTTTCTAGTCCCATATCTTTGGTATTTAAAGGGTTAAAAATATAAAAAGGGTATTAAATGATAGCTTGAAAAATTGATTTTGTCTTCGCTTGGGTTAATAATATTACTCCTTTTTTATATCATTGGAAGGGATTCTCTAATACCTTTCACATAATATAAATATTGTTAATATATGGTAAATATCAAAAAATATCACCTGCAAGTCGAAACTTTACTTATTTTTAACCCAAATTAAAAATTGGATAGCGTAGAAATCTTTATTTGCTGCGACATCGTTCTAAAATTGTTACCTATAAATGTTGCATGTTACAGCTAACCATCCATATGGACAGACGGACTTACATCGTTAAATGGACACAGGAAGTGATTCCGAGTAAATCATATGCTGCATAATGGAATAACTTTTTTCTCTATGTCAAAAATATCTGTATTAATGCCACCATCAACTATGGTTTATAATTATTTCAAAAGTTGTTTTTTTCTTACCATATATAAAAGCGGGTACATATTTCTTTAAACTCTCTAAATGTTTATCTTCCACAGGCCACAAACATTTGAAATCTGGACCTTGGGGTAAACTGAAAGTAACATCTTTTTGATATTCATCACGAAGTTCTAACATTTTATCAGAATAGAAAAAATAACTGCCATCATAATCAATACGATCCCAATCGCTATCCATGGCACCCAAACAAGGTGGAACATCTGAATCCCTTAGAACTTCATTAACCAAATCATAGGTAATATTGCCTCCCGAATGGCGGGCATAGGTTTTAATATTCTTAAAAAAATAAACAAAGAAATGTATTAAATATTTATATTTTGTTGTTGTTCTTGTATATAAAATTTCTTACATTTATCAATTCCCATAATCTATAAGATGCATCTTCTGCTACTCGAGCACACACTTCTCCAGATAATTCTACATCACTTTGATCATGTTGTTCCCATATAATCTTTATAGATCTAGGCTCCAATCCAACATAACTTTTGTGATTACTCTAAAAGTTTATTGGAATATAAATTTACAATCTAAAATCCTTTCTTCCCCATTTAACTTACTCTTGTTGTAGTATTTAATTCATCTCTTCCACCAGAACCCCCACTTCCATGCTGTTGTTGAATGGATGTATCAAACATATTTCCTCCCACACCACCACCAGAACCAGACATTAATGTTGTGGAAGTAGGTGTGGTTGGTGTTGTTGCTGTATTCAATTGATGATTTATTTGATTATTTTGTGAGTGTTGTTGCTGCTGTTGTTGTGTTATTAATTGTGCTGCCGCTGTTGAAGAGGCCAAATTATTGGTTGCATTTTTACTGGGATTACTACTTGTACTGTTCACTTCAAGTTTAGTAGATTTGGCTCTGGATTTTGTAGATTTTTTACTTGATTTCGTTTGTGTTGTCTTCGGTGTATCTTCGTTTTGTTGTGTAGTGGAAGTTTTCATAATAAATGATAATTATTTTCACTCAAAAATAAAACAGGAAAAATAAATAAATTAAGCGAACAAAAAATGTAAATAAATGTTTTAGTCTGCATAAAAACAATTATTTTTGTAAATAAATATTTCTGCGATGCACAATTTTGTAGTTGACAATGAGTGAAAATTTTCAATTGAGTGAAAAAAATGTAAACAGCTGTTTAATTATTTTCTCTTTGTGAGAGAATTTGCATTTGTGTTATTGAATTGGGAGTTGCCATATGCGATAAAATTTTTAGTTTTTTCAATCAATCAGTTTTATTTAAAAAGTTCTTTACAATTTAACACTATGTTCACACTACTGAGTTTTTTAAAAAACGAGTCGTTTTTTTTCAAAAAAACATATCAATAGCATTAAATTACTCTCATAACTATTCCAAAAATTATCAAAATCGGCTCAGTAGAAAAAACATTATACCAAAAAATCGGCTCTAATCTTTTAAAATATTTATATATCATTTTTTTAATTATATCCATTTTGTTATCATATATTACATATTTAATAACTTTAAGTCTCTAGATCCCACAAGGAAGGAACTCTTTTCTTTTGTTTTATTTTTGTAAGATAGTTTTTAATAATATGGATTTTAATGTAGTAGCAGTACATGTTTAAAGTATTTGTTAACATTTCACTTGATATTTTTTTTATATGAACCATCTTGTGATGCCAAAAAATACAACTCTGTGTTTTGTTTATTTTTTGTAAATTACTCTCTTTGTCTCTCTCTAAAACTGTTATTATTTGCTCATATTTCTTTTTCTATTCTTCATTATTATAAATATATATTATATATATTTTTCCTTCCGATCCAACTAAAAACGAACCGAATTGGTGTTTATATTTTCTTAAACGATTCTTGTAGCAAAATTTATTCAGAGCTTGAAGAGAAAAGAACCAACAGATATAAGAAGTAATAAAAAAGAAAAAGTATACTGTATAAAAATACACTTGAAAGGAGAAAATAAAAAATAACTGTTCTTTGCTAAATACATCATAAATAGAAAAAAAACAAGTGTTATATTAATTTTCTTTCTCTTTCTACTTTTTTCTAGTTTAATTAATTTTATTTGTGTGATTTGTGAAGAAATACTGGAAATTGTTTCAATTAAACAAAATATTACTATAATACAATAAAAAATAAATAAAAAACGAACGAAAATGACAATTATAACAAAACCCTCAATTGAAAAGGCTTTTAAATTGCCTTTACCCTTGGGATTTGGTGGTATGGGTAAAGATAATCTCGAGAAATCATTACTAGGGGTAAGTTTAAAAATCTCAATAGAAAAACTTTAAGACGTAATTTATAATTTTACATATTCAAATTTCCTATTCCTTGACACTATTGTCCTTGTGAATAAATGTTATATATTTATTTGTTATATGATAATTTTAGTCGATTTCATCAGCAATAACATTGAATCTTCGTACATATATTACTTGGTCTTGGTGTTATATTTTTCATATTTCCTTTTTATCTCGTCACGTACAATGAATATTATGTATCCTTGTGTCAGGTTCAGTCAAGTGCATTTATTGATTTTTCCCTTTTTTGTTATTTTTTTTTGTATAGTTTGACATTATTTACTGTATGTCATGTAATATTGACATTTTTATAACATTATATTATTATTGGACGATATATGGGGTATTATGATTTAATGATGAAGTTTGTAACATATAGAACAAATTTTCTTATTCTTATTTTTGGAAGGTTCACAAATCATTTTTAAGTGTTTTGCTATATCCATCAAATAGGATATCTATGTTAGACTTGTAAAGAAGGTCAAGAAATCGTGAAGTCTTCTTGGCTAAAATTTTCATTCTTGAAGTAACTTTTGAGTTCATCAGTCAGTTTGTTTTGTGATTAGTTTACAGTTTTTATTGATTTATCGTTAGTTTTTCAATGGAATTGGAGCAAATGTTGGTTATGTAGACGAAACTATACACTATCGCATATTCCTATAAACGCAACCTTTGTCGTGGATTACTTTAAAATATGATATGGTATTGTTACCATATCCAAAGACTTATTCTTAGCACCACAAATTTTTGATTTGTTGACTGCAGAAAATGCTGCCCAACCCTAACACTGCCACCACATAAATTACGTTTTGACATTATTTTTTTCGTCAGAGATAATAACCTTTTTCCACTCCTCTTCCAGTTTTATATATTTTCGTTAAAATTTTAGAAGATTTTCTGCATGTTTCTTTCTTTGCATTAGCTTACACTTTGGCTACTTTCATGTTATGTTCCTTATTTGTGGCCAATTGAATTTCTTACGAATTGTTTCTTGTTTTATAAGATTAATATGTATTTTTGTTAATTTCTCCGAACATCATAATTCTCCCTTTTTTAAAGAAATAACGCACCATTCATTTGGAACATTTAGTTTTTTATTAAAATATCCCTGGTCTTCATGACCATGAATTAAATTCTGCAGTAAAATAGAGAAACTATCGTCAAAAATATACTTTTATTTCATATATTTCATTTTCACCTCTGCGTTCATAGAAATATCCCACATGAAGTAGCACCAACAACATTGGATTGCATGAATACGACAAATAACAAGCCTTAGAAAAAATCTTCTTTGCTTTAAAGAAGTATCATTAAGTTGGCTCTCATTAAAAAAACATTGTTTTTGGATGAAGACAACAAAGATGAAGAAAAGAATTAATGTGTTTATATTTAAACTTATAGACAACGCATATTGTATCCTTAATTAATAAAATGCCAAAACTATTTTACTTTACTATTGAATAAAGAGCAAAATGTTATAACTTTTCCATATAGTTTAGAGTAAGAAAGGTGTGTAGGGTTACCTAAAGTCGTTTTAACAGTTTAGTTTTTGTTATTATAAAATGTTATTATTTCATTGTGTAAACATGTTCGTTTATATATATACTGTACACTTATTCTTAGATAATTTTTATGTTTACTTTATTTATATAGTGAATCCTTAAAGGCGTATTTTAATAACCATGGACCCATCCTTCTCTCTTAATCTTTTTCTTATCCTTGATTTATTACTATTTTTTTTTTTTAGTTTTTGTTATTTATTTAGCAAATCAATTAAATGTTTTCTTTACAATTATTTTTGTTTTGCTTTGGTTTCCATTGTGTGTTAAAAGTTATTCTATTGTTATAATCAAAAAAAATTATATTTTTGTGATCGTAGATATTTTTTTTGTTTGCGTTCTAAAGAAACGAAACCCATAAACTGGGTTTTTTGAAAATATTATAAATATTATACATTTTATATGAACTTAGCAAAATTATTGAAATACGATAATGCACCAAAGCTAAAAAACTTATACTTTTAGTTCTTATTGAACTTCAGATGCTCTACTTTCTAAAAGAAAAAACAGTAACACACATAACATTTTTGCAATAGTTATTAGTTATATAAATAATAATTTGGGGTTAAGACCTTGATATTTTTTCCTAAAATTAAAGAATAGATCAGAAATATCATAAATATTAATGAATTTGGTCTACCTGTCCTCAAGATTATCGCGTTGAAGAGTAGTTTCTCCACTGACCGCTATAGCATACATTGATTTTATTCATCCTGATAATTACTATCTATAATTGCCGCGTAGATATACTCCTTTAACAGTATCCTTCGGGAGTAAGGTAGAGGTTTCAGCTCACTATATATTCGATGTTAGTAATTGCCGAGGATCCCTTTTTTCCAAACACAATTTTTGTCTTCTCCTTCGTTCGAGCTGTTGAGCTGGTTTGTTTTCCTAATAGTGTTATCGGCTCTTGCAATTTTCACTTTGGTGCTGACGATGACATAGCTTCCGATTGCATAGTTGGTGATGTTAGGCTCGTTTCTTGATGGGTCATCAAAACGTCGTAAATGTAGTCTGTATGGTCAATGGTTTTATGTAACCCATCTAGCTGAGCAACAGTTGTGTGGGTTAGAAGGATTTAAATTCTAATGATCTACAATGTCCTACTCGAAAGTCCTATAATCACCTAAAGTTCCCTTTTATATCATATTGGTAGTTCTTGTTTTGTTCGACGAAAATAAAAGTAAAATTCGATCATCTCGCACAGTAAAGACGAACGCGGACTAAACTAAAAATTTTTAGTTTCATTTAAAAATCCTACTTTAACAAAAAGTTCTTTAAAATTCAAATTCACTAAAAATTAAAATTTTTGCTAAAAATTCCAATTTTTACTAAAAATTTATATTTTCACTAAAATTTCAAATCACTAAATTATTATTAATTGTCAGGAAAATTAAAATTTTCACAACAAATTTTAGTTTTCATTACAAAAAATAAAAATTTTCATTAAAAATTCAAATTTATAAATAATTTATAAAAATTCAAATTTTGCACAACATTAAAATTTTTCACTAAATTTAATTTTCATCAAAAATTCGACATTTCACAAAAAAGTTCAGAACCACCCATAGGAGGTCGAAGTTCCTCTTCTACCTATTTCATATAAATACAATCAGTCGATCAAAACTTGCAGATTTATTTCCAATATAATCGATTTGTCCCACCTTGTGATTTATGTAATTTTCCATTTCTATTCGGTATTTTACTGGAATACATTGAATTTTTTTTAAATTGTAGACTTTATTACAAAATATATATTTTTTGTAATTTTAATAAGTTCAATCTCAAGTTTATAGGGCTGACTTATACTATTGTATGTATGTGTGTAGTTATTTTTAATAATATTTAGATAAGGTTTTTGAATCATATAGTTTATTGTGCTGTTTATATTTGTTTACATCAACGTTTAATACAAGTAGTATCGTTACTTAAACAATTTATATACATTCATACATACTCACTTATATATTTATAAAATTATACAACTTTATTTAAGCATTTGTATATGATTTTTATTATATTTAATGGACTTTAGCTTCAATCTATTTAATATTTATTAATTTATCGTTTAAGTAAACAATAAAAAATGCACGCTACTATTTTGATTTTATTTCAAATTTAATTTTGCCTTAATTGCAATTAATTTATTTTGTTTTATAAACATAATAATAAAAGAAATTCAAAATTAAAAAAATTAAATTGCATTAATTTTGTTTTGTTAATGTAACTAAATAACACTAGTGTTTGTTTCAACGAAGGTAATTTATGCATTTTTTTGTTTATCTTATCATTTGTATTATTTTAATTCTAAAATGTAATAAAACTTTTTATAATTTTATTAAAAATAACAATATTTTTTTTTATATTAGCGAATCGAACACAAAGGAAAATTAAAAAAAAAAATCATTTTTGTTTGGTGAATTTATAAAGTTTGGTTTTGTTAAAATCGTTTTTATTATTTGAACATTTTTTTGTATCTTTATTAAACGTCTGTTTTTTAACAAATAATCAATGACAGTTGTTTTTCATTTTATCTATAATTGTTTAACAATGAGTAATTATTTATTTAAATATGTTTATTTATATTCAATATGCATTTTAATTTTTCTAATTAATTCATTCTTTTAAATACATTTTGTAAATGTAAATAAGATTCTTGTTAGATTCCAAAAATTTAGAGAATAATTTTAGAAATCTAATAACTTCGGTTTTAGATCAGTTCCAGTTTAGTTCTAGTTCAGTTCTAATTCAGTTCCAGTTCAGTTCTTGTTCTATTTTAGTTCACTTCTTGTTCTGTTCTAGTTCTGTTTTAGTTCAATATTAGTTAAGCTATAATTCAATTCTACTTCAGTTCTAGTTAAGCTCTGGCACTAAACTATAGTTTAGACCAGAGTCTAAAATATGGTTTGTGGAATGATATCGACAAATGAAATGTTTAACTTTTTTGGAAACCCTTCAATAAATGTTTTTATGGTGCTTTCTGTCAATCTGCTTAACTAGATAGCCTATTTCCGTTTAAAATATATCACGGTTTTGAACACTTTTTTGTGCTCTTTAATTTTTTTTTTAACAAGATTACAATACTTCTTCACTGGCCTTAGCTCTAGGCAGTTTAAAGGATTTGTCTCTCTTGGTTTAAATACCGCCTTATTGTTCATAATAATAAGTGGACACATAATGAAGCCAGCCTTATGATTGGACTCAGTGTTTTTGGTAAACAGTTCTTAATGTAAATTTCGGTACTTATAGAGCCCGTTCTGCCGTAACTGCATATTGCTTGCCATACCAAGAACTTTGACAGCAGAACTTGGCCCATTTTTTGTAGGACCAAGTCAGATTTTGTTGAAAATATTTAATAATTTTGTAATGCACTTTTTTCTGACATTAAACATAAAAACTAACAAGTCTTACAAAGGTTACTTGATCACAAAAAAAATAAAAAATCAAACAATACTTGTATTTATAGTTTTAATAAAAAGCGTGTATAAAGAATTGTTCAATCTCATTTCTTAATGGATTTTTTTATACTTTTAAAGAGCGATTTCATAATATAAGTTACACTTAAAAATGTCGCCATCCTCCATGTTTATTTAATGTTTAAAAAATGTTTAAATTTCAATTTATATTTTAACGACTCAATTGATTGTTTAAAGTTATTTATACTTTTATTTTAAAACAATCAATTAAAAGCAATTGTAAAAGACACTGATTCACTTATAACACTCTTTATATACAAATTTACATTTTACCCATTAAATGTGTATGAGTGTAAATTATTTTGTTCGTTTTTAAATATGTAACAAACTTAATTTGCAAATAAATCACACAAACATACATAAATAGTTTTAAATTCATATTGATTTTCTGGCAATATTCATGTCATCGAACACAAAGCTTATTTAGTTATTGAGTTCATACATATTCTTTTGTTTACTTACTAATACGAGGGTCGTTGACCATTGTCAGATTACGTGTAAATAGATATTAATGTCCAATGTAATAATTATTTTTCATTTATTTCTCTTTCTTTTCTTTTTAGCCTAAAGCTTATCTACCCCAAAACGGTGCTGGTGGTGTTGGGGCTGGGGATGTTGAATCTGTCCATTACACTCATCCCCATGCATTCAATTGTATTAAAAATGGTTTAACAGTTCTCTTAATATTCATTACCATTTTGTTGGGCATGTTTGGTGGCTATTTCATTTATCGTTCCTTTGGCGCAGACAATCCAACCAAATTTCATTATCGTACATTTTGCGATGTACCCTATGAATATACCAGTAATTTAACGGTGCCACGTTTCTATCCACAACCCGAGGATTTTGATTTAGGTTTCAATTGGTTGTTACCCCGTCTCACTGGCCGAAATTTCGAATCAACCAATATCAATGATGATGATTTCTTCCGCGAAGAAATCGAAATGGATATAAGTGATGATGAGAGTTATACAAAAATTGATGTACCCGACTTTAAAGATGGTCGTCGTGGACGTTTTATGCATGATTTCAAAGAAAATCAATCGGCTATTATAGATACAACAGCAAATCGTTGTTTCATTATGCCATTAGATCGTAATACCACTTTGCCACCAAAGAATTTTATTGATTTAATGGAAAAAATGAGTTCGGGATATTATAATATTGATACTGATCGTGTTAGACGTAATATGAGAGTCGTAGTACCACCAATAACCGATTTAACACAAATATCCGAACGTATTGCCAATGAATGTTATGATATGAAAGTTTATATGTTGGAAAATTATGTATCAGGAGGTAAGTTATTATTTTTTTGTTAGAATAATAAAAAATGTTTTTATATCATACACCACCATAGGTGATTGGAACTTATGCACTAAAAAATGCCTTTATTGACTCAGAATCACTTTCCTAGTCGATTTAACGATTCCCGTCCGTCTGTTCGTTTAGCTGGCCATTTAAATGTTGAGAACAATCTACAGTTCGCAATTTTAATGAAGTTTTGTTATAATTTTTGGCTAAGGACGAATTCACATTATGTCATAGTATTACTCGGAATAGTAAGCAATCGTAAATAATTACTTCATCGAATGCGTAACAACTGTATTAAAACAGAAGAAAAAAAAAGAGATTATAAGTTCAAATTACAAAGATCTGCTACGAAAGGGAGAGAAAGAAGCTCTCCCGGTGCCGGGCAATCACACAAGAGATGAAGTCATTATAGGGAAACTCATTCTCTTAGCATTAGACACAATATTCAGTGTCCGGTTAACACCATGCTCTAACTCGTCCTCTGCCGAAACCAAAAACTGGTTTGGTTGGGTCTCATACAGGGGCCTCACTGATCAATATCGTCTGCGCTATCTCTTAAATTGTTTAAATAAGTATGTTTCATACAAGCACTGAGACTTAATTACCTATCATGGTACAGGGTATTACATAAAGTGTGAGATCGAACAATTTGTAATACAAGTTTTACAGAAACAGCACGAAAATTGAAGTAAAATTAAAAAAAAAAATGAAAAACGTATGTTCTGGCAGAAGTTTTTGGTAGGCAGACAAGTTGCAGTTTGCGGCATAAGATGCCAATCATTAGTTACAACAGGATCTATAAATACCGGTACAAGAACAATAAGAGGCAAATCCAATGGAGAGATAATGGGCTCTTGTTAAATGAGAATTAAACAAAAGGTCTTGAAAAGAGTGGTAGATGTAAAATGGAAATAGACTAACTGTTCGATCAAATTGGCAGAAAGTACTATAAAAACGTTAATGGAAGGGTTTCTGAAAAAAATATTCAAAGTTTCATCACATGTGATTAAAACTATAGAAATATATTTTTCTGTAAATTAAGTGGTTTCGATTCGATCTCATTCTTTAAGTATGTTTTATACAAGAGCAGCGACCGATTTATAAATTTTTTATACATACATCATGGTGTAGGGTATAATACAGTCGGTCTTAATCGACTATTACACTCTTGTTTAATTTTTCTCATTTATGTTTCTTCCCTTTGCAGTTTTTAAACGTGATGCTAAACCTTTAACTGAACAGGGTAAATTTGCCGAATATTCGGGTAAAGGTATTGTTGAATTTGATATTGTTAATATCGGTGAACTCGAGGAGTACGAGAGGCAACATTTGAAATAAAATTTTAAAAAATTAAGTTCTGCTTAATATTATAGATATTAAACAGAGAAAAGAAACCTAAAACTTATATTTGTAATTTTACTCCAAAATGATAAATGATAACAAGAAAAAATGATTGATCTCGCTTGTAGCGAGTTTCATCCATTTTCAAAACATTTTTAGTAGTTTGTAGGTTTTCTTTTTTTGGTTTTAATTGTAAAAAAAAATTGTGTATTACCTGCAAAAAAAAATATTTTTAAATAAAATAACAACTTGAAATAAATATACATAATAATAAGATGAAATGCTACTACAACAAATAACGAAAACTATTATTAAATTTAGTTACAATAAGAGAAAACAAAAACAACAAATTCAACAAAAAATATTCATTTCAAAGAAATTGGTTTAAAACAAATTATATTTTTAAGAATGATAAATTGATAAGGTTTTTAAAATCAAAACAATCAGTTATTTTACTTTTGACTTTTGCAAAAAAGGTGCAAGATGAATTAATTAAGCTAAGCCCTAGTTTTTGCAACATTATTTTTCCAAATTCCTTTAACTTGAGCACCAAATGAATTTATTATACATTCCCCCTTATTGTAAAGAATCAAGTCCAAATTTTTTCGCAAAAATAAAAAAATACCTACTCTGGTACCTTTAAATAAACAAATAAAAAGTTAACTCCATTTTGTGATTTATTTAATAATTATTTTTAAATTTTCTTTTTTTTCATTCATAAATAATTTGAATTTTATTTTTCAATCTCAAATTTTATTTAAATTAAATAAATTCTTCATAAATACTAAGACATTTGTCATTTAAAACGAAAAAAGTATTTTACATACTTGTATTAAAAAAATCAGAATTTTATGAAATGTTATCTCAAAGAATAATTTATCTAATGTGTACAATGTTTAATTAAAACTATAAACAAAAAATAAATAAAAATATAAATAAGAAAAATCTTAAAAAAACAATAAAAAATCTTTTATTTACAACAAATTGAAGTTCCAAAACAAAACTTAAATTTGGAAAAGATACATTAATAAAATTTCACATGTTTGGAGTTAGAGGATCGCCAACTACGCCCCTGGTCACTTAATGCGAATACATCTTAGCTCTAACTGTGTAAAACTTAGAATATCTTTAATAGCTCAAAAGTTACAGAATTATTAAAAAGAACGTTTCCTCAGAAGTAATTTTCTAACTTTGGAACAATTGACGATTTTTTTTTAACAAAATTTCACATGGATATTTTTGGTTTGTTTACCAATTATTTATATGTATGTTTATCATTTTTATAATTTGGTGCTAATTTCCTAAAATCAAATAAAAATGTTGCAAAAAACTTTTTAACTTTTTGAAAATGTTGCAACTAAAAACAAAATTTTTTGTTGAAGTATGAAATTTGAAATGAAATAAAACTATTTTTTTTTTCTTTTTTTTAATTTAAGTTAAAATTTTGATGTTAACAAAAGTTTTAACTTTTAACTTAATTTTTGAATTTTTAATAAAAATTTTAATTTAAAAATTGGATAAAAATTATTTTTTTATTTTTTTATTTATTTATTTTTTTTTTACGAAAATTTAAATTTTTAATGAAAAATTGATTTTTTTTAATTGAATTCTTAGTGGAAATCTTTTGGTGAAAAATAGAATTTTTAGTAAGAATTTGAATTTTTAATAAAAATTTTAATTTTTTGTAAAAATTTTAATTTTTTGTAAAAATTTTAATTTTTTGTAAAAATTTTAATTTTTTGTAAAAATTTAAATTTTTTGTAAAAATTTTAATTTTTAGTAAAAGTTAAAATTTCTAGATGAAAATTGAATTTTTAGTAGAATGTAATTTTTAAAGAAAATTTCATTTTTTTAACAAAAATTTTAAAATTAATTTGAATTTATACGAATTAGGGTTCAGGTGATGTCGATTTCATAGCGTGATGCTTCAAATGTTTTCAATAAATTTTGATAGGATTGAGAATACCGTCATATTAATACAATTTCACATATTCACTCTTGTAATCATGATAAAAATTCCTTAAAATAGCGTTTGCTTCCAAAATTGTTTAACAAACCCTTTCTTATGATATACACATAAGGCAAAATCAAGTATCGATGTAAATTAATGTATATATATCAAAAATTCTTAACCGTATATTTTTAAAACTACTGGAAAGTACGAAAATCAGTAGTAGTAATTTTATAAAATTTAAAACAAACTTCCAACCCCGTTCTTGGTTTAAAAACATCTTAATCGATAACAAAGTTATCGATTAACAAAGTGTCATCACTAATTCTGAAACAGCTGTGTTTACATTTTAATTTTCAGCACCAACAACAAAACAATTGAAACATGTTATTACCAAACAAATTAATTAAATTAGTTTAATTAGAAATAGTAAATAAAAAACCAAAATTGTTTAAATAAAAATGTTGGCAAATTTAACGAGACATAAAAATTTACTGTATCGCGCTTACACCACAAAAGCGAAAAGAAGTTTACTTAAACAAGATCAAACAAAAATTAAAGGTAAGTTTTGTTAGCAAATAATTCTTTCCTTTTAAAAAATTAAAAAAATCGATAATCTTTCCATAGTTGTTGACATAAAACCTTCAAATCCTCATAAAGAAAGAGTATATGCATGGGGCTTTCAGGAGACTGGAGCTTTGGGTCTTCAAACAAATATTAAGAAAGCTCAAGAACGTTATACCGAAATGGTACATCATCCCACACGCATGCAGTTTTCAGTGAATAATGAAATTATTAATATAACCGCCGGTTATGGTTTCTCAGCATTTGCTGTTAAACGTTCTGATGGAGAAACTTTATTTGGTTCGGGTTTAAATACCGATTCCCAATTGGGTTTGCAAGTGAAAGGACATCCCAAGGATCCTAGAAATTTAGATGTGATAATCTATCCCACAGCTATAAAATTGCCTCGTATTGATGGTGAATCCGATGAGGATATGTTAATTAAATGCATGTCAGCTGGTAGGGCACATTTAGTGGTGGTAACACAAAATGGTACTGTCTTTACTATGGGCAATAATGCTTATGGTCAGTGTTGTCGTGATATTATTGAAGATGAAGCCTATAAGGGCAGTTCGCTAATACATCGTATTGCTCAAAAAGATATTTGTGGTGAAGAAGATGAAATCGTAGATGTAGTATGTGGTCAAGATCATACCATGTTTTTAACTCAAAAAGGACGTGTTTATACCTGCGGTTGGGGAGCAGATGGTCAAACTGGCCAAGGAAACTATGAAACTTCGGGCAGAATATCACAGGCATTGGGTGATATATCCAAGGAACATATTGTTAAATTGGCATGTGCTTCCGACTGTGTTTTAGCTCTCAACGATAAAGGAGAAGTATTCGGTTGGGGAAATTCAGAATATGGCCAACTGGATGATTCGGATAATGCCATTACGCAAATACATACACCTCAATACTTAAAATTAACTCAGGGCATTGGTAAACTCAAGGATATAGCAGCAGGGGGTTCTTTCTGTATGGTACTCAATGAAGAAGGTTTAGTTTATACATGGGGTTTTGGTATTTTAGGTTTTGGTCCTTATGTGGAGCAAACCTCTAAGCCACAACATTTGTTACCTCCTCTGTTTGGTCGTAATGATTTTAGCGATAAAACTTATGTGACATCCATTGGATGTGGCGTTTTCCACATGGGTGCCATTAATTCGGATGGTGATCTTTTTATGTGGGGTAAAAATCGTTTTGGTCACTTAGGTTTGGGCCATAAACAAGATCAATATTTTCCCTTAAAAACTGCCGTCAATGGTAAAGTGACAAAAGTGGCATTTGGTGTTGATCACACATTGGCCATGTGTAAACCTTTTATGTAAACAAAATAATTTTGTTAATTTATTTGTTTTTAGTTTAAGGAGACTGTATGTAGATTATTACCTAAAAATAAAAAATTTTTAATTAATGTGTACAATTAAATTAAATCTGTGCTAATGACTTAATCTAGATCTGAAAACCATGCACTTTTGGTAATAAAGCTGTAATTTTTGAACTGTAAAAGATATTTTAATAAAACATCTCATGGTTAAACTGTTTTTAAGTTGACTTGAAGGAGTTCTGGCCCCTATCTGGTCAAGGGCGTAATCGGAGAACCTCCAGACTAAGCCACCTCTGGTATGTTAATAAAAAATGTAAAAAATTCAAAACAAGATTTTATACAAAATTTCCATACCTCCCTATATTTTCCATATTTTTAGCTATTTGATAATTTTTTGTGAAAACTACAACGTCCATTACGTTATTCATTTTTTCAATTATTTAAAATTAACTATAAGCTAATGTATAAAAAACTACAATCCAAAAATAATATCCATACAGATTGTAACAGGTAAAATATCAGATTTTCAGATTACTAGACAATTGTGGTTACAATTGAATTCAAACTTTATATTTTCTTTTTGAGAGCCAATATACATAAACAATATGGGTATTATGTAAAAGGTCTCCAATATGGGGACTAAAGAAATTTTTTATAAAAGTTTTTTTTTCACACTATCAATTATCTCAAAAAGGTATTGATATACTTAAAGCTCTCATTTAGTACCCATATCAAACTCTTAACCTACTTGTTACCAAAGATATGGAATTACAAAAATGAAAAAAAACATTTAGTTCCATATATTTGTTACTAATTGGGTTAAGGATATAAAATGAATATCAAATGAATGCTTGAAGTGTTGTCTACAAGTTTCATTATGTATGAGAATACCGTTATTTATCAGAGAGCGAAAAAGAAAAGAACTTTGTTACTTATCGATAGCATACGGATCTTAAATTGTTTCCAATAATGTAGAGATTTAGATTTAAGTCTTTTTTGTTTAATAATATTAGAGATATTCACATAAATAATTTCAATATGTAAAAATCATGGTGGAAAGATCTTATATAATGAATGTAATGCTCAGCTGTTTCTTTCTTGGTCTCTCTCTTGGGAAAATATTGCTAAAATTTGTTAGCTGTGTGTTTTTACATTTTTACCCTATGCTACACTACGTGTTTGTATGTTTATATGCTGCTAATGTTGTTCCGTTATATAAAGAGAGAATTTTGACGTTCTCATAACATTTTGTTTTTGTAGTGTTGTATTAATACAGCCACCTTCCACAAATCTGACTTGAAATAAGAAACAAATAATAAACACCTTACATACACTTTATTACAACCATGTATACTACTGCTATTTCATAGAAGAAAAATATCTACGCCGTTAAAATTCACTTGATTTGTAAAACGGCTATCTTAGATTAAATAATAATAGAAAGTTATATTTTTATCTCACTAAAAATAAAATAGTTATCGAAATAACGTTATATTTTTTATTTTAATGCCAAAAAATTGTAACTTTTAACTTAAAAAAGCTTATAACAATACAAACAATCGACGGCCTACTTACAATAGTTTCTAGTTTTTTAAGCTGTAAGAGTTTAACGGCGATACCAACTTAAAAAATTATTGAATGGCGGACAAACGCCTTTATGAATTTAAACGTCTTGGTTTTCTGTCACACATAGAAAACGAAAAAAAGAGAAGAAAGACAGATGCAAAAAAGAAATTGGACGTATAATAAAGGTGTCTGAGTGAATCGCGTATTGGAAAAAATCTTAAAATTAATAAAATATTAAAAAAATATACAGAAGACTTAAAATGAATTTATTCTGAAAATATTTAAAAAGTGAAAGAATCAAACTAAAACAGAATAACTAAGAAATTAGAAAAAATATTAAAGTCTCCAGGAAAAAAAGTGAGTCAAAGAAGGAAGAATAAAAAATAAGTCTTTTTTGCAAGTGAAATTTTCTTTCAAGTAATAAAAGAAATAAGTGAAAAATTTGATATTAAACAAAATTTATTAGAGTGCTCAAGAATATAGCGAAAAGTTAAAGTGAAAATTGTTTGATTAAAACAAAAATATGTGAGATTTAAAAAGAAGTTTTTTTATTTAGTTTCTATTGCATTTTTTCAATAAGAAAAAATTGGCGTCATCAAATTAAAAAAAAAAAAAATCTGTGAAATCAATATTGTAAATTAAAAAAAGAAAAACTATAAAATTTTGTTTACTAAATTAAGTAAAAAAACTAACAGTATCATAATTAAACATCTTTTTGGATATAACAAATTAAACGGCGAAAAAAAAGTAAGAAAAATCAGTCTAAAGCCTTTTTTCCATGTTCATAATGCATTAAAGGGGCTGGGGCTGCTTTTTTCACAACGACAACGACGACGAAGAAAAGTTGAACAAAAAAACGCATTTTCATCGTAGTTTTGTCTCCGGTAGGTACACACACAAAATATCCGACCACATATATCCAGTCATTTTTTATCCCCATATTAATGTATCTCTTGCATATATTCATACTTTTCAAAATTTCATATTGTTCATAGAGAATAGAGTTCGCTCCAATAATACAGAATCTTCGTATATTTATTCTATATATCGTGTTCATATTCCTTGTGCTCCTGTTTTTATGTTGGTTCTCTTTCTTTTTTTATGTGGAATTTTGGTAAAATTCAATGTTTTTGCTCCCTGTTGGATAAATCTTGTTGTTGTTTTAATTTTTGCATTTTACTCTCTTTCATTTTTATTGATAATAACAACAACAATATTAACAATGTTAGTAGCAGCAACAAACTCGTATAAACACCACCCCAAAATTGTATTTAATTTTGTTCACAATTTTCAACATTTTCAACAAATATCCTGCTGCTGTTGTTGTATTTGTATTTTTCATATTCACCTCATTTGCTTTTTTAAACCACCTTTTTCTTGTTTTTGTTTTTTAACTGTTATTTCCATATGTCAACCACTTCATTTTACTAGTGAGTTCTTATAGGAAATAATTTTTCTCTCTATTTAAATCTCTCTTTTTTCATTACATATTTTATAGTGTGTCTATAAGGAAACCGGCATATAGATTTGTTTTACCGTTACACCGGTTTTCACTCTTTAGTATCCGTTGTTTTGTATAATATTCTCTCTCTCTCTCTTTAACCCCCTACAAATTTTGTTGGTTTCTATGAACAACGACCGACCTCTTTTTCGTTTTTTGCTTATTTTCCTTACTTGTTTTTGTTAACAACACCCCATTCTTGAATTTTCTTTTCAACCACCTTTTTGTGTTGTTTGTTGTTGTATTTCTGTTTGTATTTTATTTATTATCTTTATGTTGTTGTTTTGATTTGCCTTTCGCTCTTTACCCATTTTGTATAATTCTGTATTTTTTTGCATTATTGTTTGTTATTGTAAACAAATTTTTTGTTGTTAATTGGAGAAAATGAAAATGTAATAAGGAAAGAAAATAAAACAAACATAATTTCAATAAGAAATTCAAAAAAATCTTAATTTTTTTAATTTATATAAATTTTAAATTATTAAGTAATTTGTTATGAAGGTATCTTCTAATATCTGATGAAAATAATTATCTTGGAATGAAATATGTTTCTCTGACACTTTGATTCTGATCGTTTTTCCAAAATGTGCTTTATAACAAAGTAAATCAATCTCATTATCAAGCAAAAATATTGATCTCTAGTGATAAAAATTTGAAACTTTTTCCGAAACTCCTTCATTAACATTTTTGAAGTGCTTTCTCTCATTTTGCTCGAAGATTTAGTTCATCAACTTTTTTGTAGCTCCTCTTTGTTCAAATGCCACATCATTGTTTACTATATCTTGTTTTCCGTAGTGACAAGATGTCAAGTCAGGCCAAAAAATAAGTGGACACATTATGAAGACTTATGAATATAGGCAACTTTATTTTAAACATTCCTTGAAGTAAAGTCCGTTGTAACATATATCTGCCTTCTTTTGGAGCAAAAACATATTGCCTGCTATACCAAGCACTTTTTGGGGAATGTTGACTGTTTTTGGGCTACTATATACTTTTCGTTATCATCATACACATACATAGAGAATATTTTTTTAAAACATGACTTCAATTTCTGTGCTCTAATTTACCAGCATTCCTGTCACGAAGCTCCGAGCTCCCAACTAGATGTGTTGGGAGCTCTTCTAAAAATTCTTCCTATTTTTTGGCTTAAGAAAGATCATGCGGAACATTCCCTCTACCTGAACCAAGTTATCTGTAAACGGACAATTTCTCTAATAACACTTAGTTTCAAAGTTATAATGAAAAACGTTTGTTAAGAATTTTTAGATTTCTCTCCATTTTCTTAACTATTTACCTTGAGTATTACACTAAGTATCCAAGACATGTCTGCATCTAGGTAATATTCCATATATTACCCTGTATTATTAGCAAGAATATCCAATGTGTAATAATAAAAATTTACTATTAATTTCGTGTTTCTCATAAACGTGATTTCATTGGTCAAAGTTTGTCTCCGTCTTAACAATCAATAAAAGAGGATTCTACGATAACTGGATCTCTGTTCGGTCAAAGATTGTCAACCCAGTGACAGCTGCATAAAACGGAAGTTCTTTTCCCAAGAAAAACAATCAGATACAACCGAACTGTTACAGCAACCAACTGAAGGTTTTCTGTATCCTTGTACTTTATGTCATCCACTTTGTCTGACAGTTTCTCCAACGTTTTTATATTTCAGAAAAGCAGATTTTATTTGGATAGAAAACTAATTCCATTCTAGATGTTTTATTTTTTCTTAATTAAATTAAAAATCGACATACAAGAGAAACTATTGACGACTAATTTTCGTTTACCATTCATTAATCCTCGAGGTACTTGGCACTGCTACCAACTACCTTAACATATCAGACTGGGGTATAAGTTACACTTTTGTTTGTAGCAATTCTGTCCGAAACTAAAACTTTTCAAATGAAATTTAGATTTTTGAATACGTTTGCATTTTTCTTGACTAAAACTTTTGAATTTTCAGTAGAACTTTGAATTTATGGTAAAATTTGAAATTTTTTGTGAAATTAAAATTTTTTTGTAAAAATTTGAATTCATAGACAAAAATTTTTATTTATAGTGAAAATTTAATTTTTTTTATGAAATGAAGGTCCAAATTTTAAATTTATTAAGAATTGAATTTTTTGTGAAAACTTGATTTTTAGTGAAAATTCGAATTTTTAGTGAAAATTCAAATTTTTAGTGAAATTTTCACTAAAAATTCGAATTTTTAGTGAAAATTTGAATTTTTAGTGAAAATTTGAATTTTTAGTGAAAATTCGAATTTTTAGTGAAAATTTGAATTTTAGTGAAAATTCGAATTTTTAGTGAAAATTCGAATTTTTAGTGAAAATTCGAATTTTTAGTGAAAATTCGAATTTTTAGTGAAAATTCGAATTTTTAGTGAAAATTCGAATTTTTAGTGAAAATTCGAATTTTTAGTGAAAATTCGAATTTTTAGTGAAAATTCGAATTTTTAGTGAAAATTCGAATTTTTAGTGAAAATTCGAATTTTTAGTGAAAATTCGAATTTTTAGTGAAAATTCGAATTTTTAGTGAAAATTCGAATTTTTAGTGAAAATTCGAATTTTTAGTGAAAATTCGAATTTTTAGTGAAAATTCGAATTTTTAGTGAAAATTCGAATTTATAGTGAAAATTTGAATTTTTAGTGAAAATTTGAATTTTTAGTGAAAATTTGATTTTTTAGTGAAAATTTGAATTTTTAGTGAAAATTTGAATTTTTAGTGAAAATTTGAATTTTTAGTGAAAATTCGAATTTTTAGTGAAAATTCGAATTTTTGGTGAAAATTCGAATTTTTATTTCAATACTTATGCCGTTTTGTTTCGAATCAAATTTCAACAACAGCAACATTAAGTAAGAATATCTAAAGTTACAAGTTGACCAACCATATGGCTAACAAACATCATCAACAACTATAACAAAAACAAAAAAATACAATGAACATGTCCTTTTTTTTGCTTCTTCTTCTACTACTGCTTGCATCATCAGTAAATCAACAGCATAATCATTGTCATCATTCTCATCCTTTTTGCTGTTCATTCTGATGATGCTCTTATGTTTTATCCTTCTATCAAAACCCATTAATGTTGGGGTGAGGAGGGACTATGAGTACTTGGTTTTGGTACTCGTACTCTGTGTGAAAAAGTTGATTTGCAAAATAAATAAAAATAAAACAATAAAAAAACAATATTGTTTTTTTTTTTTCATTGTTGTAAATTGTTTGTTGTTGCCGAGTGGATTTTTTACGTAGAAAAAAACTTCTTTTTCATTTTATTTTGTTTTTAGTTTTTACAGGAAGAATGAATTTTTCAAAAGGGTTTTTTTATATTCTATAGATTTTATTTGTGAATGTACATATGTTTTCTTATGTGTATGTATGTGTGTGTATTTATATATGAATTTTTGTATGTATTTAGTGTATATGACCATTTTAAAACCTTTTTTGTGCAGCAAAAAAACCCAATTGGAAAATTAAATTTTGAATCACTTTTTAAGAAATTCGATATTTGATTTATTTTTTTACTTCAATTTGAATTTTTAAAGAAATTTTGAAATTTTAGTAAATATTTTTATTTTATTTATCAATTTATCAATTCCAAATTTCACTAAATTTTCTTTAAAATTATTTATGTTTTTTTTTCAATTTTTTATAAATTTAAAATTTTTAAAATATAAATATGAGAAAGTAGTTGGGACGAAATTTGAAAACTCTCCCTGTAGTAGATTTTTAGATATTCGATAATCAATATTTGCTTTGTATGGGGGTACTCTTCCCCTGGTCCTATCAGAACTTTTTATAGCCTATTTACTTTTAGGTTATTCTCTAGAAGTTTCATTAAAATGTACCCAGTCGTTTTGAAGTCTATACGTTTCATACATATATACACACATACTGTATAGATCTTTGGTAATTTTGTTTTTTATTTAAAAAGAATGCAAAAATTTTAACTTCAATTTAAATTTAAATTCATGTAAAAATTTTAATTTTTAGTGAAAATTACACAGTTTTTTCTATGAACTTTAAGTTTTAGTGAAATTTACAGTTTAAGTGAAAATTTTAATTTTGAGTAAAAAATTTCAAATTTGCAATGAAAAGTCAAAAGTTGTTATTGAAAAATTTGTCAAAATTTTAAAAAATTCACCAAAGTACACGAATGATCAAACATAGAGGTTTGGTGAGTTGTCTTGAATTGTAATGAATTGGATTTTCTATCATTCACAAAATAGAACCAATAAATAACAAATACGTCATTAATCCTTTAAGCTACGATGGGATCTCATTAATTTTCGAGAGATCACATTAAAGAGGACATATTGAAGTTGTCAGAGTTGTAGTTCTTTTTGTTCTCTAAATTAACTGAAAATCGATTAATCTCTTAAATAGAATTTCTTCAAATATCATTATTTAACTCTTTTCCATAAAATAATAGTTTACCAGTTTTGACAAGTTAAGCAGATACAAACCAATCAATTGAGAACTTGATATCGTCAATTAATTTCTTCTTTCTTAGTTTAATTTTATAAAGTTCCATATTTTGTCTTTTTTTGTACGTTTTGATCTTTCGTACTATTCTATCTATTTAAAGATAAATATAAATGAAATATGTATAATCAAATTTTATAAAGAACATTTAAAGTTTCAATTTCTTCTTTTGAGGAAATTTCCCTTAAACATTTTGTCGACATAAATTTCATTCGACATCTTGGAACACATATCGCACACATTATTCTTTTTTATGTAATTAAATTTTATATCTTTTTAGCATTGTGGGTTTTTAAAATTAGACCTAAATTTATGTTTGACATTCAGAATCAAATTCCAAATTATCGCTCTCCAAAAGAAACACATTTCAGTTCACACTTTCATGATTTTTCTCTACCGGCTTCAAATATTTTTCAAAACACAATTTAATTTAATTTTCGAGTGTATTTTTTTATACCCTACACTATCACAAGTGGTGAAGAGGGTAAATTAACTTTGTCTTGCCGTGTGTAACGTTTAGAAGGAATCATCTCAGACCCCATAATGTATATATGTATTCCTTCATAAAATCATAATCTGAGTCGATTTAGCTATATACGTCTGTCTGTTGTTTGCCACGCCTACATCCACAATAATTGACAGATCTCAATGAAATTTGGCCAGTGTTTTTAATATAGTATAACATATTTACTTCACACACATTTGTCGTGGAGGGTATTGAAGATTCGGTATGGCCGATTATGTCATTCTAATTTGTTTTTTATTCTATTTGTTTATATTATTTTCTTTTCTTTTTTGTGTATTTGTTATTTTTAAAATTCACAGTTTATTTTCGTAAATATTTTGTTGTTATTTGCATTTTTTTGTTGTTTTCTGTTTCATTATGTTTTTGTTTATACAAAATTATATGCCGGCAAGTTGTCGAGATCTAATTGGAAAATACATACACGTTTTCTATATGTTGTGTGTGTATGTATGTATATGAATGTGTGTTGGTGTATAGCAGTTTTGAGGTATATATATGAATAAAAAGGGTGGTTATCAGGATAATATAACAAATGACATGAGTATAGGCTGTCAGTGTTGGAACATATATAAACAAACAGTTCAACCTAATGACAGACAAGTCGAAGTAAACAGCAGGTTTAGTTTTCTTTTGTATTGTTGTTGTTGTTATTATTATTATTATCGTTTTGTACGTGTTGTACAAAAATTCTCAACTGTCAAGTGTTATTTCAACTGTGAGTGGTGAAATTCAATACAAGAGACTCACACATACATATGCACAACAAGGGGTGTGATATGGTGAAAATATATTATAATAATATTTAGCCAAAGGCCAAGTGAATGAAATTATTTGGAATTTTTTTTTGTTTTTTGTTATATAGAATTGATTTTAAGGGTAAATTTTAAAGTTTTAACACTTTTTAAGTGGTTAATGGCACGTTCAAAATTTAGGTTCATCCAAATTCAAAATAAATTAATTAACATTTTTATCGAAGCTCCGTTAGTGTTATTTAAGTTTTTTTCGTTTAACCTCTTTTTTTTAATTTCCTGTATTAAAAAAAAAAAAAAAATACATTTAACATAATTTTCTTGTTTTTTGTTTTATTTCGTTATTTGGAGGAAAAAATTAACTAAAGAAAAATAAAAAAATAAGTAAGAAAATATTAAAAATTTAATGGCTCATAAATTTATTATTCTATTTCATTCTATTTTTGTTGTTGTACTCATTAATTCCACTTCAATTCTTTTGATCTCTCTTTCGGTTTTAAACTATGTTACTTTGTTTTTATTTATTTTTCTTGTCTCTCACTTTTTATTTCTAAGTTTCTTTTTCTGATTAGAAAATAATTGAAAACAAAAAACTGTGAGAATTATGTATTCGATTAAAACGAATTTTAAATACCCTTTGCTTGTTTTTTATATTTTTGAACCACTTCTCTGTCCATATACGACACAGATTTTTTCATCGTTTTTGATAGATTCTACATAAGGAGTGAGATTGAAAAATTCATCACTAGTTTTCATCACTAGTGATAAAATTATGAACTTTTTTCGTTTACCCTTTCATTTAACGTTTTTATAGTGCTTTCCGTCACTTTGCTCGAACTGGTAGTCCTTCTCCGTATAAAATCCACCACACATTTAAGTACAGTTTTGTGTTCTCCTTTTCCAATTCTTTTTTAACAAAAACCCAAAATATCTCCTCTGGTCTAAACTTCGGACAGCTTGGTGGATTTACGAAGAGCTCAATGAATTTTAAGAAGAACTCAATATTTCTCTACTGGCTATATCTCCACCACATTGTTGTTGTTGTACCTTTCAAAGAATTGATTACCATAGTGTCAGATCTTAAATAAGTGGCTACATTATACGAAGTCATATGAGTGTAAACAATTGTTGACGTTATTTTTTATTTTTATAAAGAATTTTTTGGTAAATTTTGAATGATTTTGGATCTTTAACTTTTCTTCAACATTCCCTTGAGCATCAGCATAAACATAAAATTTTTGACCAGGAAGTTGCGAAAATATTATCTTTAGCATTTTTTTAAAGATAAATTCTTTTAAAGAATTATTTATAGAAAAATTCTCTTCAACAATTTTTTATAGAAAAAATTCTCTTTAGTAATTTTTTTATAGAAAAAATTCTCTTTAGTAATTTTTTTTTATAGAAAAAATTCTCTTTAGTAATTTTTTTTATAGAAAAAATTCTCTTTAGTAATTTTTTTATAGAAAAAATTCTCTTTAGTAATTTTTTTATAGAAAAAATTCTCTTTAGTAATTTTTTTATAGAAAAAATTCTCTTTAGTAATTTTTTTATAGAAAAAATTCTCTTTAGTAATTTTTTTTATAGAAAAAATTCTCTTTGTAATTTTTATAGAAAAAATCTCTTTAGTAATTTTTATAGAAAAATTATCTTTAGCAATTTTTTATAGAAAAATTATCTTTAGCAATTTTTACAGAAAAAATTCTCTTTAGCAACTTTTTTTATAAAAAATTTTCTTTAGCAATTTTTTTTATAGAAAAAACTCTTTTTAGCAATTTTTTATAGAAAAAACTCTCTTAATTTTTATTTAAAAACTCGGTCATAGACGGAATATTTAAAATAATGACATTTAAGTACCGTTAGTGTGATTTATGAAATGTCAAACTTAATATACTTCACCTTTTTAAAAGTGTATGGTACAAAAATATTATTAGAACCTAAATTTCATAAACTCTTTCATTTTCTTAGGAGCTTTATAGTTTATGTCAGTTTCTGTTTTCGTCTCTTATGCTTTATTGTTATTTTTACATTGTCAACATCATGTCGAAACTTCACAACTTTGGCTACGTTTTGAATAACAAGTAATGGCGACAATACACTCTTGTCAACATTATACAAAAAAAAAAACACACAAACTAGAGACCAACCAGACCCTGTCATTGTCGTTCATACCCGACCAAAACAACCAACAATTTTGTGCACATTAACAAAACAACAATTACAACTAAAAATAAAATTAATAATAAAAAAAGAAGAAAAATTTATAAAAATACAAATGTATCTTAATAGTAATCACACAACAACAATAACAGCAACAACAACAACTATAGTAAATACACTTAATTTGTAAATGTTTTCAAACTGAACTAAACTCTGAAGTTCATTGGCCATTAACCAAAGTATTGTAAAGTGTAATAAGAAAAAAAATAGGAAAATAAAAGAAATAATAATGACAAATAATAACAACAACATAAACTCATAAAAATGACAATGAAAAAAGTGCCAAAAGAAAACTTATAATAATTATATGTCTAATAGTTGGTTTAGCGTTAGTTATTATGGTCTTTAAGTGAAAACGAATGGAAATATTTTCCTAATTGTTTTAAATATTTTTTGGAAAGATTTCAATATTGTTGCTTGTGTTAGGAAAATTTTAAGATAAAGATATAAAAATTTCAATTAATTAAACGTTCACTTAAAGTGAAATGTGAAATTTGCATATTTTGATAAGTTTGAAAATTCGAACTAAATTCGAAATTAAAATTTCACGCCAAAATTTAATAAAATATTTTTTTTATCACAATTTTATAGTGAATTATAAAATTTTGCATTTTAAGCTAATTTCGAAAATTCGAAATTTATAACATTTTCATTTAATAGTAATAATTCTTCACTTTATTCAAATATATAAACTTTTGAGATTTTGTCTATGTGCGAAAATTCGAACTTAGAGTGAAATTTAAATATTGAAAGAAATTTGAATAAAATAATGATTTTAGCTTACTTCCTTAGATTTATTAAATAATATGAAATTTTTAAGTTTTAAGTAATGTTCGAAAATTCGAACATAAGTTTTATTATGCTTTGCATAATTATTCAAATATAATTTTATTCAAATATAATTATTATTCACTTGCTTTTAACAAAAAACCTTTAAATAATAATTTTCGAAAATTCGAACTTATTTCGAAATTAAAGTTTTTGATAAAATTTTGATTCTTTCGTGACATTGCCTATTGTATACATTGATATGGATTACAGTTTAATCTATGTCCTGAAATATTATTGTTTTTAACATTTATCTGGCATCACTGGTTAATACTCAATAAAATCTACTTTTCTCTCAAAACTTCTATTTAATTGTGTTTTGCTCAGTTCTGTGAGAAATTTAAATAAATTTTTAAATTAATTTTAAAAAGTAATAAAACTTATTTTTATTTTAAAAGAAATTTTATTATAAACAAAATTAATTTTATAAATAAATTTCAATCTCACTCTCAATATATTTCCAAGAAAGATTTATGAGTTTTATGTTAATTTTTTAGCAAATATTTTTCTTTACTAAAATGCTAATTTCTTTAAAATAAACTACAAAATGTTTATAACAATTTTATGATCGTGTTATGGAAAAATGCTTCTATTTTTCACAAAAACTTCCCTTCCATATAATTTTTATAAAATTCCCCAGATTTTTATAAAATTCGTTTTCCAATAATCTAAAGTAAATTTTTATGTACTTCAGAAGATACTTTATAGAGTAAATAATAAAAACAAGTAAGAATGCTATATTCGGCTATGCCGAATCTTAAATACCCTCCACCACAAATTCGTGTAAAGTTAATACGTTAGGTTCCATAGACACACATATACTCACAAATGTATATAACACAGAAATACTTAATTAGTCATAAAATTAGTTACAATTTATGCTATAAAATTTTTCTATTAACTGCCTTTTTTCTACCAATTTTTATTGAGCTCTGTTAAATTTGCGAATGTGAGCAGACAAAGAGATTGACGAAAATCGATTGAGATTTTGACTTGATGCAAGAATATATACATTATGGGGTCTGAAATAATTCATTCTTAGCGTTACACACAGAATAACAAAGTTAATATTCTCTCTCTACCACTTGTACTGTGGAGCGTATAAAAACAAAAAATATGCTTGTTATAAGCTCAAAACTATTTTCCGGGAAGGGGTCTTATATGTAGCTCCCATATAAGACCCCTTCCCGAAGTTTGGACCAAGATTGCTCATATTTATAATATACTTTGATTATAGTTAGAAAAATCATTGTGCTAAATTTTAATGGAATTGATCTTTATTTAAATGTTTTATAAACTCTAATCCGTTTTCCGGAAAATCCCGTTATAAGGGAGCTATAGGAAAATTTGGACCGATACAGGGCAAATTAATATAATATCTTCAGAACAGTTAGCAAAATAATTGTGTCGACTTTCAGTAGAATTGGTCTTTATTTACTCGAGAAGGGGCGTTATAATGGAGCTATATCATAATATGGACCCATTTTAATAAAGTTTACAACATATATTTAAAATAGCTAGAAAATAGTTGTGCCAAATTTCAATAGAATTGGTTCAAATCTAAAAGTGTTATAAGCTATAAATCATATTCCGGGAAGGGGCCTTATATGGGAGCTATATCAAAATATGGACCCATGTAAATAAAACTTAATACATATATTTAAAATAGCTAGAAAATCAATTGTGCTAAATTTCAAAAGAATTGGTTCAAATTTAAAAGTGTTATAAGCTGTAAATCATATTCCGGGAAGGGGCCTTATATGGGAGCTATATCAAAATATGGACCCATATTAATAAATTTTATAACATATATTTAAAATAGCTAGAAAATTAGTTGTGCCAAATTTCAATAGAATTGGTTCAAATTTAAGAGTTTTATAAGCTATAAATCATATTCCGGGAAGAGGCCTTATATGGTTCAAATTAAAGAGTTTTATGAGCTATAAATCACATTCCGGGAAGGGGCCTTATATGGGAGCTATATCAAAATACGGACCCATGTAAATAAAATTTATAGTATATATTTAAAATGGTTAAAAAATTATTTGTGCCAAATTTCAATAGAATTGGTTCCAATTTAAGAGTTTTATGAGCTATAAATCAAATTCCGGGAAGGGGCCTTATATGGGAGCTATATCAAAATACGGACCCATGTAAATAAAATTTATAGTATATATTTAAAATAGTTAAAACAATAATTGTGCCAAATTTCAAAAGAATTGGTTCAAATTTAAGAGTTTTATGAGCTTTAAATCACATTCCGGGAAGGGGCCTTATATGGGAGCTATATCAAAATACGGACCCATGTGAATAAAATTTATAGTATATATTTAAAATGGTTAAAAAATTATTTGTGCCAAATTTCAATAGAATTGGTTCCAATTTAAGAGTTTTATGAGCTATAAATCAAATTCCGGGAAGGGGCCTTATATGGGAGCTATATCAAAATATGGATCCATATTAATAAAATTCACAATATATATTTAAAATAGTTGAAACAATAATTGTGCCAAATTTCAAAAGAATTAGTTCAAATTTAAAAGTTTTATAAGCTATAAATCATATTCCGAGAAAGTCCTTATATGGGAGCTATATCAAAATATGGACCCATGTTAATATAATTTATAACATATATTTAAAATAGCTAGAAAATCAGTTGTGCCAAATTTCAAAAGAATTGGTTCAAATTTAAGAGTTTTATGAGCTATAAATCACATTCCGGGAAGGGGCCTTATATGGGAGCTATATCAAAATACGGACCCATGTAAATAAAATTTATAGTATATATTTAAAATAGTTGAAACAATAATTGTGCCAAATTTCAAAAGAATTAGTTCAAATTTAAAAGTTTTATAAGCTATAAATCATATTCCGGGAAAGTCCTTATATGGGAGCTATATCAAAATATGGACCCATCTTAATATAATTTATAACATATATTTAAAATGGCTAGGAAATAAGTTGTGCCAAATTTCAATAGAATTGGTTCAAATTTAAGAGTTTTATGAGCTATAAATCACATTCCGGGAAGGGGCCTTATATGGGAGCTATATCAAAATACGGACCCATGTAAATAAAATTTATAGTATATATTTAAAATAGTTAAACAATTATTTGTGCCAAATTTCAATAGAATTGGTTCCAATTTAAGAGTTTTATGAGCTATAAATCATATTCCGGGAAATGGCGTTATATGGGAGCTATATCAAAATATGGACCAATGTTAATAAAATTTATAACATATATTAAGAATGGTTTAAAAATTAGTTGTGACAAATTTCAGTAAATTATCTTAAAAATTGCGGTCCATATGACACAAAGAGTTTGGGGTGTATCAAAATTTTGCATATTATAGCCTATAACTTTTTTCCGGTTAATCAGATTTTGATAATTTTTGGCACGATGATGAAGCACGTGTAATTGTATGCTAAAATTAATTTTTTGTTTTAGTCCAATTACATTTTTAGAAGAAATTATAAGAGTTCATTTTTGAAATTTTGAGGTTGTTTCAGATATCGGTCTATAACTTCCTTGCTTATAAACCGATATAGCTGGTTTTAAATAGCAAACTGCTTAGGACAATAACAAATAATGTGGCCAAGTTTTATTGAATTCGGTCAATTATTCTAGGCGTGAGAATGTTTCCAACAGACAGACAGACGGACAGACGGACAGACGGACAGACGGACATAGCTAAATCGACTCAGTTTTTGATTTGATGCAATAATATATATACATTGTTGGGTCTGAGATGATTCCTTCTTGGCGTTACATACAGAATGACAAACTTAATATACCCTCACCACTTGTGGTGGTGGAGGGTATAAAAATATATAAATATATTTGTTTCGTATATAAAGTAATAAATTTCTATAAATATATATGTAGTTACTGTGTAAAATATAAAATTTATGGTTGAATGTGTTGTTTGTAGTTTTCGTTGTTGTTGTTGTTGCTGCTGGCATAACATAAGGTCATAATGTCATTGATATGTTCGTTAGAAAATTTCTATCACACTTGAATTAAATAAATATATTTTTATAAAAATTTTCATTTTTTAATGTTGTTGTTGTTTTTCTATTTTGCAGAAATGCACAATATTTTCCTATAAATTAAATTTCATTTTTTCAATTTTACCATAAAAATAATCTAAAATCTAATGCAGAAAAATGTGACAAACAACCTAAGGCCCTTAAGTTAAATTTATGGGCTAAAGTATGTGTAAGACATTTTTTATATCCTCCACCACTGCAAGTGGTGAAGATGATATATTAACTTTGTCATTTTGTTTGTAACGTTAGGAAGAAGTCATCTTAGACCCCATAATGTATACATATATTCTTGCATCAAACCAAAATCTAAGTTGATTTAGCTACACATAGAAAAACATGAAGCAAAATCAACATTGAACATAGTTAATTTAAGATTACATTTATTTCATTTAGTTTAAAATAAACGTTTTTACGTTTGTGGTAAATAATATTAACATATTAAACATATTAGAATCTTTCGATATTAATATATAAAATTAAAATTTGATTTTAATAGTAAAATTAAAGTAAAAAAAAAACAAAAAAATTAACATTTTTATCTATGAAGTAAAATCAAAACTGTAAAAAGTTATTTCTATTTTCATTAATTTTACATTGATTTTTTCTGTGTGTATGTTCGTCTGTCTGTAAGTCTCTTGTTGACACTGTCACATCCACAATAATTTACAGAGGTCTTTGAAACTCCTGCCTGAGTATTTGTTATATTCCCGAGAAGTTTTCTATTTAAAAACAGCAAATTCGGTTCAGTATATTTAAAGTTATAGAGCGATATTTGAGGCAACCTCTAAGTACAAGCAAAAAACTTTCGTAAAATTCTAAAAAAAAAATATCTATAAGTACTTAATTACCATTCTAAAAATTATCAAAATCGGTTCAGTAGAAAAAAAGTTATATCCAAAAATATAACTAATTTTATGACTCATAAAGTGTTCCGTGTTATATTAATGAAAAACATTTATAAATTGTATACGCCTGTGAGTGTATGTGTGAGTGTGTACGTATGAAACATAAGGTATTTACTTAACAGGCATTGTGGAGGGTATTGTAGATTCGGCATAGCTGAATATAGCATTCTAACTTGTTATTATTCGAAATGGTTGTTCTTATCAGATTTTTCTCTTTAACCATATGTTGGCATATGTTTTAACTCTCTCTCTCTCTCATTCTCACCCACTCTCTTCTTGTTCTCTTTGCATAAATTTAAATAAAGAAAACATTTTTCTAAAGTGTGAATTTAGTTGCAAATGTTGTTGGCAAAATATTTTTGCACTTTCTGAATCAATTTACAGTTCATTCAATGATTTCGTCATTTCGGTCTTTTTCTAAATTCTCAAATATGTATTTTAATGACAATGACAGTAATTGTTAATTGTTTTAATTTTATTAGAATGTGTTTTTTGATGAAAAAATGCGAGAGAATTTTTTATTTTATTTTTTTTTTTTTTATAAAAAAGATACAGAATGTATAAGTTTCACTAATTTAGTTAAAAGAAAGCGACATATTTAAGTATTATTAACTAATCTTAATAGTTAACTAACCTTGGAAATGTTATTTATTATCTCGCCTCTGAATCTCTTTAAGAGGCCAACAGTCTGTTCATGTAACTTTGTGAACTTTCTACAGATTTCCATTTTAAAGATATTTCGATAAAATTTAGTACAGATGACTTTTTTAAGCTACGGATGAAGGCTTAAAATTTATGCTGATTGATCGAATATTTCCGTTAGCTATTACAGAAATGTCCTCCTTTAAATTGGAAGTTTTGAGCTCAATTAACTCGCTTATATCAACATATTTCACTTAAGTTTGATATACAATTTTAACCAAGATAGGACCACAAATGATCGTAGCTCCCATAATTCCGAAAATTGTTTGTTAAGTGCATAAATATAAATAACTTGAATTTTGATATAAACTCATATATTTCTGATAATAATTTGTGTATAAGTGAGCCTGGACTATATTTTACACTTAAGTCTGGACTATAGTTTGCACTATGGTCTGGACTATATTTTAGACTAAAGTCTGGACTATACAATCCTGAAACTGGAGAGTAGTTAACACTATAGATTATAGTATTAACTATAGTTTATACTCTAGTCTGGACAATAGTTTACATAAAAGACTGGGCAATATTTTACACAATAGTGTGGGCTGTTGTTTATACTTACTATAGTATGCACTATATTCTGGACTATAGTTTGCAATATAGTCTTCACTATGGTTTACAAAATAATCTGCACTATAGTATTCACTATAGTCTGAACAGTACTTTATACTACAGTCTGGACTATACACTACACTATGCCCGGGACTATAGTTTACACTATAGTTTGTACTACATTATATTTTACACTATAATCTATACTACAGCTTAAATTTATTCTGGACTAAAGTTTGCACAA
Organism: Cochliomyia hominivorax; assembly: GCA_004302925.2. NCBI lineage: Eukaryota > Metazoa > Arthropoda > Insecta > Diptera > Calliphoridae > Cochliomyia > Cochliomyia hominivorax. The sequence continues at coordinate 13,450,317 of PYHX02000158.1, read as the reverse complement.
TAATCTGCAAATAGTATACACTATAGTTTGGGGCATAGTTTGGACTATGGTCTACATTATAGTCTGGACTTTAGTCTATTCCATAGTTGCTACAATAGTTCGTACAATAGCTTACACTTTAATTTGGGCTACAGTTTACACTAAAGTTTAGACTATAGTTTTCGCTATAGTTGGTACAACAGTTTACACAATTATATGGGCAATATTTTTTCACAATCCTATGGACTATAGTTTACACTCTGGATTATAGTTTACATTACAATCTAGACTATAATCTGGACTTTAGTTTACGCTTTAGTCGGGACTATAGTTTACACTAAAGTCTGGACTATAGTTTTTTTATTCTGGGCTACAGTTTGTATGATAGTCTGGACTATAGCTTACACTATTCACAAGGTAACAAAATCATTTAAACATGAATATTTTATTTAAGCCCTTTTTCGGGCCCTCTCTCATGTATCGAGTTTTTTAATATGAAGTCTTTAGTCAGAATAGTTTACGTTGAAAAGAGTTATTAAATATATTTTACAATATTTTGTTAATGTTAATTATTATTTTTTTAATTAAATTTAATGTGACGTTATTTTTTATTTCGTCCATTTTAATTAGAATTGATGAAGAGTTTGTCGACATGAAAACTTTGAATTGAAATATTTCTATTGATTTTAATTGAGATCTTTTTAAATCCAAAAAAAAAAAAGAAATAACTATTAATTGAAAATATTGAAAAAAACACATACATATGGGACAATAAGCTTAAATCAGAGATGACCAAAATACAGATTACAGACAAATTTGGACTATGAATTGCGTTTACTTGACACCTACATTTTAAAAGTCTTAAGTTCTTTTATTAATTTAAGCAGAACGATCCACCAGAGTTGTTCCACCTCTGATCTTAACAACTATTTTAAATAACTTCCTAGAAAAAGTAATGTTATCTTAGAATTATTTCGTAAGTGTAATTTAAGATTTGTAAGTACTCAATTTATCATTCCTCTTGCTTGATTTTTTCTTTATATACTTTTCCGTCTTTTGCTGAGTTGAAAAAGAATTAATAATTCCATAAACAGACTGATTAATAATTATTCAATTATTACAAAAACAACAACAAAAATAATAAAAAATTATTACGTTAACAATTCTCTCTCTCTAAAACTTTAAGTTGGCGAAAGAATTTTATGGAAAAAAGGCATACAAAACAAGAAAAAAAATTATAGTCGATCAAGTCCGACAATGTAATAACATACACCACATTGTTGCTTGTACAGGACAGTTAAGAAAAATTTATGAACACGAGATTGTTTTTCTAATTAATGATTAAATAAGTAGTACATTTTTGTGATACAAACATTTACATGAAATTTATGGGTTTGGAAATGATTTTTTCTGGAGTTGCAATGAAGCTAGAAGAAATTATAAGCCGGTCTTCACATAATTTCGGACATGAGAAGTTATGGTCCGATTCAAGCATAATTTTTGGCATCGATTAGCAATATCATAGATTTTATTATTGTTGAATTTCGTAAATCATGAATTATTATGATATTAAAACTCCATTACGGGAGTAAATTTGTATTGAAAATACCACAAAGTGATTTTAAGTCAAACTAACGTTATGGTTCGAATTCGGTGCATCGATTTAGAATACCATAATACTAATAATTGTAGAATTTCGTAAAATCGTATTATGGTTATGACCTTTATGTTCTTAAAACCACATTCCGGAAGGAAATTTAGAACTATGAGACCGAACATAACCAATTTCAATAGACTTCGTTCTTAGTCCAAAATAATATAAAAATAAAATAATATATGACGAATTTCATCTGGAATTTCAGCCGGATAGACTGACTGACTGACTTACAGATAAACGGACATTGTTAACTGACTCAAAGTGGGTGTTACACCATTTACACATCAGTACAAACGCCTAATACTCCAGCCACATATGGTGGTGTAGGGTGTAATATTAACAATAAAAACTGATTTAATAAAAATCCATATTTGTTTTAAAGTCAATGATTCACTTGTGTTTGTTGTCAGTTGAGTACAACAAATATCCAACCATATGGATGAATTTAATAATAAAAAAATCATAAACAAATATAGAACGACCTTTCCTATGGCTGATGAATGTTAATATCGTTTTGTTTTTTCTTTTTTTCAGTCGTTTTTTTTCTTGGATTTATTTTCTGTCTTTTATTCTTCATTATTATGTTTCTTGTCTGTTTGTCTGTCTGTCTGTTTACGTTTATTTTGCTGAGGTTTCTTTTAATAACTTATTTATGATATTTTTAGTTTTTGATTTATTTAAATAAAAATGAATATTTTTTATTTATTTTAAAAAAAATATCAGTTATATTTTTAATGGATTTTATTTATGGTTTATTAACAAAGAAAAAATGTTATAAATAATATTATGTAATATTTTAAATGGCCAAGAATTGTATTAAGTTTTATAGCAATTTTAAGTGTTACTAACGGGTTCAATTCTCAAGAGAATACTGTTATTCGAAAATTTGATAAATAATGAACATAACCACACTTTTTGTTTAAAGAAATTTTGCTGAAAGATTCGATTTTGACTTTAACTCAGGAAAAAAGAGTTTAATATTCGATTAAAAAATTACAACACACTCTTGCGCAGAATATTTTTTTGGAAATAAATCTAATCGGCTTCATCCTTTGTATGAAATTTAGTATAATGAGAGTAGAGGATTGTATCATTATAGCTTAGTAAGTTTGGAATCAATAAAGGCTTCATGGGCGGAGTTATATGACTGAGTGTTTTCAGTCTATGAGTTTTATGAGTTTTAAATCCCAATCCGAGAGGACATTAAATACATTTTGAATACAATTTAAACTGTAACATCAACTTTTATTTTTATATAATTATTAATCACCCTGTATCCGCTTGTTTTGTTTTTCTTTCTATTTCGCTGCAGTTAATTAAAAATTTTAAGGTGAAGGTCGTTGTGTAGTATTTTGTTATAATAATTATAATTTTTTTTCATATAATGTAAACTATAATTTATATTCATATTTTACAAATTAATCATAAATCATAAGAGCTCAATGGATAAAAATAATGATTAATTTAGAGCAAAAATAGTTTATTAAACACGTTTTACTACATTTATAGTAATTATAAATTATAATAATTATATTTTTATAAATTATTTCAATTTATTTTTTTAGTTTAAAAATAAATTAATCTTTTTTATATCATAAAAATATTTTTGTAATATGTTTAAATGTTAATGTTTAAAAACCCAACTAGAAATGGGTTAAAAACTTATTTCAGATTAAATATATCTGAATCTACAAGAGATGCCCCACAAAGACTAATTTTTATTCAAAAATTCGTTTTTTTTCATATCAAATGAATTGTTCAACATCTTTCAGTAGCCAAATTTGGAAGCCCTAAAATTGTCTATGAGTCTGTTCTTCTCCAATCTAACTCGAAAACAGCTCAGCTGTTTGGACATCTCCTGTGCCTCAAAACTTCTTGATTTATTTGCAAAAAATCCTTTTGAAACCTTCATGTCATGTTCGATTTGTCTCATCTCGTCACTTCCACGACCAAATGAATAATTTTATGATGGAGTTACCCTTGCTAAAAATTCAAGTATACTATAGGGTGAATCAATCTATGTCACTGTTGATCCTTTGCAACTTATAGATCCCGAAATTGCATATCTCAACTTAAAATGGTTGGTTGGGTGAAATCTAGAAGTTATGTTTATGACACTCGATTCCTATAGTTACTTATGGTTAATAAATGTTTCTCACAGATGGTGAACGTACAACAAGCCGAAAAATGACTTACCAAAAAGTTAACCATAGTTAAGCATAGTTTTTGTATCTAACGGGTTCAATTCTTAAGAGAATACTGTTATTCGAAAATTTGATAAATAATGAACATAACCACATTTTTTTTAAGAAATTTTGCTGAAAGATTCGATTTTGACTTTAACTCAAGAAAAAAGAGTTTAATATTCGATTAAAAAACTACAACACACTCTTGCGCAGAATATTTTTTGGAGATGTCCATAGTTAAGCATAGTTTTTGTAAAACATTTGCAAGGACAATTTGTATATAAAATTTCTTTTGTCATATCATAAATGAGTCTTCTGCAAATTTTATGAAATCCACATACCTGAGATTGTCAACTTTGGAAGGCCACGCATTTCTCCGTCCCCAGCTGATCTGGGAGTAGTGAATGAATTTCAAAATAATTCATGCATTATAACTATGTTATATTTTCTTTAAATTAAGGCTCAAAACAATTATCAGAGGTACAAATTCATTTTGATCTTCAGACTTTTAATAAAAACCTTTTTTCGGTCCCACCGAAAATTGGCGTGTTAGTTATTCGGCTTTAACGTTGGTTGGCGTTTGGGATAATCCCAATGTATTCCTTTGTCATTTCCAGTAACAATACAATGCAAAAAATCTTTGCACATGATGATTCTTGATTTAACATCTCTTGACATAAGAAATACACTGATTTTCAGTGCTTTTTGGCACCTTAATTCTTGTATATGACAATAATATTCCAATTTCAAACCAATTTTTTCGGCAGACCAAGCGTCTTCGGTATTGGAATTTTCATTATCCATTTTCATTATGTCAAAGAAGATTAACGAAATTCACGGCAAAATATATCATAACGACACCAAAACTTATGAAGCCCACTTTTTGCCTGCTTTTGCATTTATTTCAATGCTTCTAAGCAAAGGAAATGTTTGAACCTTAAAGTTATTCTTGTGATCCGCGATAATTATTGTCATGTTGTCCTTCCAATTACATATGAATTATATTCTACAGACTGAGCCTTTTCTTATTGGACTAGACAGGGCCTCGTCCTGTTGGAATAACCATTTTTGAAACGCTATACATGTTTTACGTTGAACATAGGCTCTTGTCAACAAAATCGATTAAATCAGCAGCCAATTCTCTTGTTATACAAAAAGGTTATTAAACTTTCCAGCAAAGTTTTTTTTCAACAACAATTCCTTTATTCCAATATTCCTAAACGTTGATTTCCATATTCCTTTTCATGTTGTGCTTCCAATTTCATACCAACATTTTTTCGGGAAACCAAGTCAATAAAAAAGTGACATACAATTTTATGTGATCATTTTTACAAATCTCAACACCCGATTCCGAAAAAATTTCTAATTAAAAATTTTATACTTAAAAGTGCTAAAGAAATGTGTCGCCTCCTACATAATAATTATAACAGGAAGTCGCCTAAATTCTAAAACCAAAAAAATAAATTCATTAAAATATGTTTCCCCACCATTTCAAAACCCCCTCCGCCCAAAAAAAGATCTGCTAATTTAATGGCGTAACGAATGCATTAAATAACTAATTAAAAACTGCTGGATTAGGTATTTTCTTCTTCTTCTTCCTTTTTTTATTATGACAACCAAAAAATACATAAAAATGAAATACAAGAGAGAAATTACATAAATCTTTTTTCTTTTTTGTCCAATTTTAATATAAAAATTTTCCTTTCAAACTGAAAAATACTAAAAATTGTGGCAAAAAACCGCAGACGAAAAAATGTGAAATACAAAACAAAATATTCCAAAAACTGAAAAGGGAGGACATTTAAGAGGCCAGGAAATAATGCAAATTATAATGATGAAAAAATTAGCCTCGTTATATATAAAATTTAAATTAGATTTTGTAGAACCAACTAAGGACTCACCCTATATGTAATTTATGCACCTGTAATAAAGTCAAGAAGTTGTTAAGAGAGAAAAAAAAACAACTTTTCTAATGCATAACTAATATTAAAATGGAATATATATGTAGTAAATAGAAAAAAAATTGTTGAGGGCAATTATTGTAAAGGAATGTATTGTTTGAGGGTTTTGAGAGGGGTCGCAGTAAGATCCCAAAATAGTTAATGGGAAGTTTGTCATAATGCGAAAAGAGAAGTATAAACTAAAATGGTCATTATTAATGAGGTCTATAAATATATTCACTTGTAGGGGATGTATTTATAATCCAGATAAAGCTCGTAGTCTATTACATCCCCACGTCCTAATATTGAACTCTCTCTCTTTTATAAATCACTATATTTTTCATTTTTAAGTCTAAATGTTTCAAGAACTGTTACCCTAAACATACTTGGTTCAAAAGTTCCGACAACTTGTTGTGTTATATAGACCCAAAATACCGATTTTCTGACTCACGAGGATCGACTACAAAATCTGCAAACTTCACATACACTATAAACGCTCTCTCATCAATTTGAACTGGGTGAGCATTCATTCAATGTACCGAAATAATATTTTAAACTCATTCAGGACAATTATCTCAAGAACTATCGCCGCAGAACTTTCTTTTTTCTAGACCCAAACTCTTTAAAGAATTTTTGGAAAATTGTCCGCGGATTGTGGGTCAGGGTGTGAACCAAATCAATGAATAAATAAAAAATTTAAGATTTCACTCAAAATTTCCTGATTCTAGAAGTCGCCGCGCATACTAGATGAGGAAGAGCGGATGTTCTTAGGGTAGTAATTCATAAATGGAAAATGGAGTTCGGGGGGCAGTGGCTAAATATTGACTTTAGTTCGCTGTTTTAACTCTTCTCGAGAATTTTCGGATTAAAAAAGTATCAATTTTGTAGTTCTAAATAAAAAATTATGTATCTATAAACTGCTTCAATTCTACTGCGGATTTTTTGGATCTGTTGTTTAATGACTGTTCTATTGAATTATAGATGGCGCTGTTTCCCATATTCGTTGGTTCTAGATCTATCATTATATTTATTTATTATTAAGGCCCAAAAATGGAGATACGATTCTCCGTTTTTTTTTAATTTTAAAAAAATGTCAATTCGGACATGCGTGAATCGGGAAGAAAAAGGGTCCATATAAGATTTGGAAAAGTAAGAACATATAGATATATTGTCAAGAACATCTGTCAGAAAAATAGCTGCTTTAGAGACTATTTGCTGCCAACAGTACCAATTTAAAAAAATCAGATCGGAACGCTTAAAACCATTTTATTTACTTCACAACTTCTGATGGTTTCAAAATTTTAATGTTACTAATAGGGGCAGCGTGGTGTAGAGACCTTACAAGACGATCATACCGGGTTATTTATTCCAACGAAAGTTTCCAAAAATAATTTTCCTTTTAATAAGGGATTTGGATCCGATAAATCATCGTTTTACTAAAAAGTTAAAAGTCCTGAATGGTCTTAAGTTTAGGGCCAAATTTTCATTCTTATAGTAAAATACAAAAGCTTGGAATTGGAAGCAATGTAATATAGTCTTTGTAAATTGTCTGAAGATAAGATCAGAGAGATAAGAATTTCTGTAAAAAAAATTAGAGAGAAAGAAGAAAAAAGGAACTCAAATATGAATAATGCCTTAAGCATTTCCCAAAAATCTTTAAAAAGTCAAGGTGTAACTTCTCCGTCAAGGGATTTCGCTAATAAGTAATATAAGACATTCTAATTAAGCGCAGGAGAGACCTTCATTGGAAAAAGTAAAAAAAGTGATGACAATAACGTTTTGTTGAATTTACTAAGGAATTTGTTAATAATTTGCTCTATATAAAGGGACGCAAGATTTCATCGCTTCAATTCTCTGCTATTTACATCGGCAGCATACAAAAACATCCAGCTTAGCACAATAATAGTGGTTTTTCTTTCATTTATTCATGATTTTTTTATTGTTATTGCTTCTTCTTACTTTTCTAATTTCACCAAACAAGGTGGAGCATGAATAAAGTGAAAATACTTAAAAAACATAAGAAAAAAATCAAATTAAAGAAATGAAAAAATAAAAATAAAAAATACTTGTTGGCACAAAGCCCTAAAGTTGTAGCATGAAGAGTCACAGAAGAAAACTGTCGTCGACAATGTCAGCGGCAGCAAACAACAACAACAACAGCAGCAGCGATATACAAATTTCATTTTGGCGCTAACAAATGCTGCATACAATTTTTTTCTCTATGTAGACAACACTTTTGCATACAAAAATCTTTAATGTCGGTATTTTCGTTTATTTTCACAAATTTCTTTCACTACAGATTAAAATATTTAAGAAAAAATAAAACAACAACGCGGAAAAAATATAAAAATAAATGAAATAAAGGAAAATTGAATATCGCTTTTTATGCTCTCAAACGACAAAAAAAGTCATTTTCGTAAAAGTATTTTTTTGTAGCCTGTAAAATATATAATTTCTTTTCATACCCTCTACTACCACAATTATGGAGTCTGACATGATTCCTTCTTAGCTTTATACACGGAATGACAAACTTAACATACCCCAACTTTGTCATTCTGCTAAAAAGGAATCATCCCAGACCCCATAACGTGTATATATTCCTGCATTAAATTAAAATCTGAGTCGATTTAGCTTTGTTCATCTGCCTGTCAGTCCACAATAATTAACAGAGTTTAGGACTATAACAAATAATCAGTTCGGCCTGATTATTTGTTATAGTCCTGAGAAGTTTTTTTAAAGATATAGACCGATATCTGAGGCAACTTCTAAGCTTAAGTTAAAACATTCGTAAAATTTTCAATATATAAATCGGCAAATTAGAATGAAATTTTACCATAACTATCAAAATCGGTTCAGTAGAAAAAAAGTTATAGCCAAAAATATAACTAATTTTATGACTCATACTGTGTCCCTTATAAATTGTATACGTCTGTGAGTGTATGTGTGAGTGTGTATGTATGAAACATGAGGTAATTACTGCACATGCATTGTAATGGAGGGTATTGAAGATTCGCCATTGTCGAAACTTGTATATTTTTTCATCTTTTGTTGTTGGTTTGCCTTCATTGTTGTTGTTGTTTTTCTTGCTTGTCTTCTAACACCGGAAAATCAATTTTCTCTTGTCAACTTAGACGACAACAAAATGGAAAAATCCTAAAAAAATAAGGAAGAAGATTTTGTAAAAAAAAATTTTATTTTTATTATTTTTTAAGAAGTTGAACTAACAAGAGATTTGAATAGAATTTGCTTTTTCGAAAAAGAATCGTGTTTTCTTTGAAAATATTGCAAGAGAGAGGAAAAATGTGTAAAATGATATGAGTTTTTTGTTGTAAAGAAATTTTATTTTTATTAATTAAGTTTAAACAAAATTGTCATCTTAAAGAAAATATGAATTTCTACTTAAAATTTTGATTTTTAATAAAAATTTCAAGTTTTATGAAATTTCAAATTTTTAATAAAAAAATTAGAATTTTTAATAAAATTTTTAATTTTATTATAAAAATGAGAATTTTTTGTGAAAATAAAAATTTTTTAAATTGACTTTTCAGTTAAAATTTTATTTTTTAAAATGTTTAGTTTTTTAGATAAAAATTAGATTTAAAAAAATTATAAATTTGAATTTTTGGTAAAAAAAATGAAATATGTATTTTTCAGTGAATATTTGATTTTTTATTTTATTCTATTATTTTTATTTTAGTAAAATTTTGAATATTTTGCGAAAATTTAAAAATTTGAACTTAGCGAAATTTGGATTTTTTTGTGAATTTCTAATAAAAATTTGAAATTTTAATAAAAAAGTTGCATTTTTTTGTGAAAATTGTAAAATCTTTTGCAATTTTGAATTAGTAAAAATTTAATTATTTTTATTTTTGAAATTTTGAAATTATTAGTGAAAAATTTAAATATGATTGTTAAATAAAAAAATGAATTTATAGTAAAAACTAAATTTGTAGAAAAAAGTTTATAAAAACTTTAATTTTTAATACAAAATTTTAGGTTTTATAAAAACTAAAATAAATAAAAAAATTTTGATTTTCAATACAAAATTTTTATTTTCAGTGAAAGTTTGGATTTGTCGCAAAATTTCGTGTTTTTGTTAACAATTCTGAATATTAGTAAATTTTTTATTTACTATTTCCTTTTTTATTAAAAATTTAATTTTAAAATAAAAATTTGTTTATTTATTAAAAATAATTTTAATTTTACGTTTTATTAAAAATGTTAATAAAACTGAAAATTTAGCATTCGTAGTATTTTTTAACTTGAAATTTATGTGAAAATTTAAATTAGTCAAAAATTTAAATTAAAATTTTTCAACAAAACTTTTAAATTTTTAATAAAAATTCAATTTGTTAATTGTTTTAAACAATTTAAAAGTTTTATTAAAAATTTTATTTTTACGTTTTTTTAAGTAAATATTTGAATTAAAATTAAAGAAACTTTTAATAAAAAAATATTTTTTTGTGAAAATTTATGTTATAATTAAAAATTAATTAAAAAAAATAATTTTAGTGAACATTAAATTTTTCTTTTAAAATTTTAAAATTTTTGATTTTTTGAAACTTTTAGTGAAATTTTTTAATTTTTGCAAAATTTAGAATTTTTGATAAAAATTTGAAATTTTTCTAAAAAATTTTAACTTTTGGTGAAAATGATAATTTTGAAAAGAATTTTCAACTCATTCCTTCATATCTCTGTTTTATTCCCAAGGTGAATTCTTAAGGTTTACATTTTTTCAAGTGCATAACAAATACTTGACAATTTCTTTCAGTGTATTTTTTGTTTTTGTTTATTTATATTTCCCTTCAATCACAGTTTTAATACCAAATTTTTTTTGTGTCATTTCTTGTCTTAGTTTTTTATGTCTTTTTTTTTCTTCTAAACAATTGTATTTCCCACTATAAATTTTCGACTGAAAATGTTATGAGTCACCAACAGGAATTGTTACTTTTTCTCTGACCACAGTGCGAGTGCGGTGCGAGAGTTGTATCAAATCTAAGACACACAAAACATAAAACAAGAAAAAAAAACAATCACGAGACTTCTTTGTTTATTAAACTCATTTTCAAAAAATTATTTTGTTATTATACCCTACACTACCGCAAGTAGCGAAGAGGGTACATTAACTTTGTCATTCCTTGTGTAAGACTAAGAAGGAATCATCTTAGACCCCATAATATATATTTGTATTTATATATCAAACTGAAATCTGAATCGATTTTGCTACGTCCGTCTGTTTCTCTGTCTGTTGTTAACAAGCTCACATCCATAATAATTGACACAACTCAATAAATTTTGGCCTGAGTACTTGTTATAGTCCTGAGAAGTGTCTTATTTTAAACCTGCGAAATCGGTTAAGTATATTAAAAGATATAGACCGCTATCTTAGGCATATTCTTGAAATTTTTGATTACAAGTAGACAAATTAGAATAAAATTTTAAATATAAATATTAGGCTTTGTGTACTTTATTACCACTCTAAATATTACCAAGATCGGTTCAGTGTAAAAAAGTTAAATGTTCCATGTTTTATTTAAGAAAAACTTTTGTATGTTGTATACGTCTGTAAGTTTATGTGTGAGTGCGTATGTACGCAACATAACATAGTTACTTCACACGCATTAGTGATGAAGGGTACTGAAGATTCGCCATAGCCGAAAATATGTTCTTGTTATTTTTATTTTGGTTATTTGAATATTTTCAATAAAATAAATTGTGATTTTAATTTTATGTTCAATTCTTTTTTTATAACAAATTTATTTAAATAAATTTTCAATATTTTCTTATTTATAAATTGTTCAATGAATTGGAAGCTGTTTAATGCTCTGAACATTTTTTTCAATATTTCAAAAAAAAAAATTCATTTTCAATTAACTGAATTGTGAAATTTATAATGTTGGTGAATTGTTTGTTTTTGTTTTTTGTTATTTTTGTTAAATTAATGAAATGATTAATTATAATTGATATAGAAATTGTTTTGAAGGGTACAAAATTTTTTCTGTTGTTTTGGAATAAAATCTAATCATGAATTTAGGTCAAATATTTGTGTTGCTGAGTTTTAAGGGAACTTGAAAAATCGATTGATTTATTTAAAAATATATTGACATGAAATTCTTAATTGAGCAATAAAAACATTTTGATTGAAGGAATGCAATTTTTAATTAATCCATTCATTGTAATTCAAACTGATTTTGATGAATTAAGAATAATATAAGATCAATTTTTAAGTCCAATAGACTCGCAAAATAATTATGCCCTACATCACCTTAACTGGGTACACTTGTGCAGTTATTTGTACCTACCCGCCCACCTCAAAGTATAATGACCTACTCAGAATAATTCCCTGAGGCAATTTTGTGATATTCGTCTTTCTAGCCTTCCAGACTAGCAGGGAACTATTTTAAAAAGGTTGTTTTTAACAAACACAAATTATAACTTCAAATTCTACATGGTCCATAACAATCCATGCCTCCGTTATGGTGTATGGTATTATATAGTCGAGCTTGACCGACAATTACATTCTTTGCTTGTTGATATACTTGTTCAGATGTTTGTAATACACAACAAATATTTTCAACAAAACCCAACTTGGCCCTACAAAAAGTTTGCCCATCATACAAATGCCTCCCCTTAAATTGTTTCCAAAGTTGTTAAACAGTGCCCAAGCCCTTGAGAGATACAAAGTACCGTCCGGAGCTAAGGCCAAGGAAAGGTCTTTGAATTTTTAAGAGAATTGAAGAGCACGAAAAGGTTTCCAATAGAGTTATAGATTTTAGACGGAGGTAAGTGTATTTCAAATCAGAAACCGGAAACCGGTTAACCGGTTTTTTGCATTCGGAAAATCAGCCGGTTTCGAATAATTTCATTTTTCAAATTATTCAACATGCAGGTTTTTTATTCAGTTAATAATCAACCGGTTCTTTTGACATAAAACCGTATTAGAACCTGTTTTTTATGAATATCCCATTTTTCGAATAACTCAAAAACCGGTTTTCTGAAAATGTCGTTTTTTTTTAATACACTAAATGAGATGGACTACTTGTTCGAGCAAAATGAGAGAAAACACTATTAAAACGTTTATGTAAGGGTTACCGAAAAAGGTTCAATATTCCATCGCTAGCGATTAAATCTATAAAATATATTTTTTGTCATGTAAATTTAAATAATTTCTTTAATCAAATGAAAAAAATTAAACTGTAAACTTTATTAGTTGGAAATGTATTAAATTTCATAATCATAGATTTATTAAACAACCCTCGTATATTATTTATTAGCACACTTTTTACTTATTTCATTAGCAAATTTTCTAATGAAAGTGAAACTCTCTTAACTATTTTTTTTAAGTAGACTTATTGAAAACAACAATAATTAAGTCGATTTCTATTTTATATTAAATAACAATTTCATGACGATGATGATGATGATGATGAAGGAAAAAAAGTATTTTTTAAGAAAAAATAACTGAAACCCCACATTTATCTATTATAAAACTCTTTAGCCACCATTAATTCCACAAACATTGTTTCTTTGTTGCTTTTTTGTGGCAACAAAATTGAAAAAATTTTTTCTTGATAATTAAAATTTTTGTTGTTGATGAAATTGAAATTCTTCTAATTATTATTTTTAACATTAAATTTGTTTGTATGTATGAGTGAGTATCTGTGTGTATGTATGTACATTTAACAGAAAAGAGGAGAAAAAAGTCTGTTGTCATTGAAATTTATTTTGATCTTAATAATAAGTGAAAGTTTCCATCAACAACTACAACAACAAAAACAAAAAAATATCTAACAATGAAAAACGGCTCTAAAGCTGAAGCAGCGGCAACATTAAACTTCAAACATGACAACCACAATTGATGATAAATAAAAAGAAAACGATACTAAAAAGTGTGAAAAAAACTAATAGAAAAAAATAGAGACAGACGGTCAAGTAAGCCGTAATGAAGCTTTGTAGTACAAAGTGGGCTTTATGACATTTTTTTTTGGAATATTAGGATCATTTAAGTTTTGAATCAGTACTGGGAGAATTTGTCCCTTGATAGAAAACCTGCTGCAGGTAGAAACAATGGTCCATGCTTCTAAAGCCTAAAAATATAAAAATTTTCAAAAGCGCTCCCAACATATTCGGTAGGTAAGCAGCCCGATTAGCTCAGTGCTCGGACTATATAAAGCAATTTATAACACATAATCTCAAAAAGTTCCTGCTTAAAATTTAGAGACCGAAAACAGTACACGAAAATTGAAGTCAAATTTGCTAAAAACAATTTTTTGCTGCTTGATGACGAAACGTATGTTCTGGCAGATTTTCGGAACTTTTTGGTCAAACATTTAATGTTGTTGATATTCGAAAGAATGTTGATGAAAAGTTTAGGACCCAAAAGCAGTCAAAATTTCCCAAAAAGTTCTTGCAAGTACTTCTTGCGAAATTTTTACTGAAAATTTAAAATTTTCACTAAAAATTTTAAAATTTCACTAAAAATTTAAAATTTTCACTAAAAATTTAAAATTTTCACTAAAAATTTAAAATTTTCACTAAAATTTGAAATTTTCACTAAAAATTAAAATTTCACTAAAATTTGAAATTTTCACTAAAATTTGAAATTTTCACTAAAATTTGAAATTTTCACTAAAAATTTGAAATTTTCACTAAAATTTGAAATTTTCATTAAAAAATTAAAATTTTCACAAAAAATTTGAAATTTTCACAAAAAATTTTAAATTTTCACAAAAAAATTTGAAATTTTCACAAAAATATTTGAAATTTTCACTAAAAATTTGAAATTTTCACTATAAGTTTGAAATTTTCACTAAAAATTGAAATTTCACTAAAAATTGAAATTTTCACTAATAATTGAAATTTCACTAAAAATTTGAAATTTTCACTAAAAATTTAAATTTTACTTAAACTTGAAATTATCACTAAGAATTGAAATTTCACTAAAATTTTAAATTTCACTAAAAATTGAAATTTTCACTAAGAATTGAAATTTCACTAAAATTTGAAATTTTCACTAAAAATTGAAATTTGCACTAAAAATTAAAATTTCCCTAAAATTTAAAATTTTCACTAAAAATTAAAATTTCACTAAAAAAAAACTCGAAATTATCAGTAAAAATTAAAATTTCACTATAAATTTGAAATTAAAATTTCACTAGAAAATTTGAAATTTTCACTGAATTAAAATTTTAATTTTTTTCTAAAAATGTTATTTATAACTAAAAATTACTAAGGAATGTTCAACTTAATATACCTTTATAAACATTTGTGATGGTGTAGGATATAGAAAAACTTGTTTTTCTTTTATAAACTTTTTTTTCTAAAACACAAGTATTTCTTTTTTTTTCTTCAATATAATTCTTTTTTAGCCATAATCATAGAAGAAACTACAATAAAATGCTACAATATAGTGATTTAGTCATTTAGAGTTAAATGTACAAAATGGTTTTAAGTCATTTCGACTTGATATGTTTGCTTAATATTTTGTGGCAAAAAACACTTGAGTAAGATAGATAGACAGACAGACGGACGAATAGACAGACAATAAAGACACACAGAGATTAATCTTTTAAATCATTGTCTCTAAAAGGTGGTATTTGTTACATTGTCTAGAATTAGTTAAAACATTTAAATTTGTTTTTTTCTCTTTTTGGTGGATTTTTTTTGAAGTCACAAAACAATTGAATTATTGTGTATTTTTTCGAAAATTTACTTAATGTTTGCTAATACGGCTTAAGTGTTAAATATTTGCTTAACCCCTTAAGGTCACGAAGAATTATATTTTTAATAAAAGAAGATTTTTTTTGAAAAAAAATTACAAAAGTTAAAATTTGCAATTTTATAAGACCCTGACACGAATGTAAAAATAAATATTTTATTACGTTAAAAATGTGTGTAATTTTCTCCTTGGAAGCTGGTGATGTCGATAAATCGGGTAAATTGTTAGAGATATATCGAAAGAAATATGTTTATAGTCTGAAAAACTATGTCTCGGTCGATTGTCTATTCTTTTAGATTTTCGTGACTTAAAACAAGTAAGAATGCTTTATTCAGCTCTGAATAATCTTCGATACCCTCCACCACAAATGAGTGTGAAGTAAATACATTATGTTTCGTACATACATACTTACACATACAATCACAGACGTATAAAAAATACACAAGAAAACTTTTCAGGACTATAACAAATACTCATGCCAAATTTCATTGAGCTCTGTCTATTATTGTGGATATGAGCGCGCTAGCAACAGACGGACATAGCAAAATCGACTCATATTTTGGTTTGATACAAGAATATAAATATACATTTTGAGGTCTGAAATGATTCCTTCTTAGCGTTACACACGGAATGACATAGTTAATATACCCTCTTCACCACTTGTGGTGGTAGAGGATGTTAAAAAGACTTTCGAAAATCCATTTACTTTTGTCACCCACTGTATTTTTTCGTTATCCGTCTTTCTGTCTTTCTTTTTTTGCATTTAATACCACAAAATATTTGAAATATTTCTTTGTGATATTTTCCAATATTAAATTAAAATAAAAACTTAAAAAAATGCAATAATTTGTTGACGTTTTTTCTGTTTTCATTGTCAATTATTGCATATTTTACTTACAAGACATACACTCACTCATTCATGTAAGTTTAGTGAAACAGTAAATTCACTTCACTAAACCCAAACAAACATTTACAACAACAACAATTTCAAGTTTATTCGAATGTACTTGGCAAAGTTAAAAAAAAAATAATGATGACGTTACTTTTACTATTTTTTTCATATCGTTAGATATAAATTATAGCGTTTTTTCACTTTTAACCAACCGCTGACTTCACAGCAGCATGACAGCGTGAAAGAAAGTCTTATTATTATCTTAAGTAAATAATTAAATGCATTAACAAGAAAGAATTTGTTAAATATATTTTTTATTTTAATTTCATTTAGTTTGTTAAGATTTATTTTGTTTTTTAAAAAGAGAATAAAGGAATGAGTCAGTTAAGAGGGGAAAGGGATGGGTGGTATTTAAAGGAGTTAGTTTATCATGGATGACTTAAAGAATTAAATTTTATATACATTACAGAGAGCCTCGACTTGCATTTTTAATGGGGATGAGACGAACGCGACTCATATCGAATAACCTGCTTCTACATAAATGAACTTTATTGGAGAAAATATTCAAAACAAGCAAACAATTTAAAATATTTTATAAAATAAAGTTAAAAACCAACCATTACTTAAGGTCGGAGTTAATAAGTCCTTATTCAGTGGCATTTTTCGCTATTTTCAATCATATATCCAAATTGAAAGCAGGGACTCCATCTTTCTAATAAGGGATTTCGTGCTATATTATTTTGTTTAGATTGGAGTGGTGGTAGAATGTCAGCTAATTGATATATTTAGTCACTGTCTTTTGTGTAAATTGTAATCTTTTACTTAACAAAAAGGCACAAATCGGACTGCAACGACGCAAATCGAATTTTTTCAGTCAGACGCAAATCGGGATGAATCAAGTCGGAGCTCTAGAGTACTGAAAATTTTGTATCTATTTATAAATCCATATTATTTTTATTAATTATTTTCTCTCAATGTTAAAGTCATTTCAATAGAAAATCTGATCTGATATAAAGAAAACTGAAATAGAGATTTACTCAATGTAGTCACTAGTTTCGATTCGATTTAAGTATCGAGACCGTTAAATTATTATAATATACAAAAGATCACAGAACTCACGACACTTTGCTTGAAGCCTTTTATTAAATAGTTCAGACACAGAAAAAAAAAATTAATATAGGGAGATACTCAGTGTAGTCTCTAGTTTCCGAAATATGTCCATCTTTTTTAAAAATCTCACAAACTCAATTCAGGTATTCCACTTATTGGAGATGATAAACCTTGTATTAGAAGATCCTCAGATGATCGTAACTCCTATATATTCTTACTTCGCAAAAATAAAAATAAAGTTCATATATCTCAAAAATATCTGAGAAATTTGGTTTTAGCTTTACAAAAAAAAAGAAAAATAAAATAAAAGTATCAAAACTTTATAAAAGTTTTTTTTGTCCCATTTATACATTTAAAACTAATTTAACACCATTTAAGTTTAAATGTATTTTTCTTACAAAATACCTCCCAATACAAATTTGACACCTTTTGAAACCATAATGTTTTCCTTCTTCTTTATACTAAATTATAACTCATTTTTCAAGGTAAAATAAAAAAATTCATATTTTTTTAAAGTTTTGAAAATTATAATTTACAAAATACCAAATGAACGTTTTGAATTTCTTAACTTGACCGCTTAAAATATAAACTAATCAGCTTAAAATTTTGAAATACAACTTAAATGGCTCTCTCTGTCTCTATTTACCCTCTTTTTCTCATCCCCTCTCTCTCACTGTAGCCAGAGAAAGATACAAGTAAATATGATAACGACTAAAAATAAAGTGTTGCAAAATAACCCTTAAGTATGTACTTTAGTTAGTAACTAAAGCAGTACTAGCTGCTGCTACTTGCTTCAAGTTAAATAAGTATGTTGCTACATTATGTGTTTGTGTTTTTAGTTGTTATTTGCAAATGTTGCCGCAACATTACGAAAGAAAAAGAGAGAGAGAAACATGAAATAAGTAGTTAATAGTTAAATTTCAAAAGAAAAAGGCAATTGCCCAACATAATATTATGATTAAAATGTAATAAGTAGTATGCAAAACTATATATGTACATACAAACTATACACTGATGATAAGAAAAATAGCATTTTTAACATTTTTTTCTACAGTTATTATGAAATTGTTTTTAGTTTAATTTTGAAAATTTTGTCTTCACTTAATTGCGTTTTTATTTATTGAAATGCTCATTTTATAACCACAACTGTTATTTCTGGAACAAAGAAGACTTCAAAGTGTGAACAATTGTATGTTATTATTCTTATTAAGAACAAATATGTTTGAACAAAATTAGACCCCATTTTACTTAGAACTAACAAAATATCTTATTCAAATAAAATAAAGCAGAATAATATGCCCTTCATCATGTCCAAGTCTTTATTTAGAGACTATATATCAACTGGAAGCTACATGACTTGTATCTTTGCTACTGACGTCCTTTCCATCATACTGACATACTTATATAACATATAATATGACACGTCATAATTACTTTCCTGAAATTCCGGATTCATAAATTTCTTATCAATCTTTAAGATCTCCAATTTAAATCAATTTTACGGTTTTAATTAATTTTAAATTATTTGGTAACTCATTTTGATCAAAATCACTACAAAATAAAGTTAAATCTTATTAAAACAATAAAAATACAGAAACTTTAGAATCTCTCACGAACATCCCTGAGGTGTTTTGCAGCTGATTTGGTTGTTAATGAGGCCAGGGGACAACGGGTGATCTTCCAAATTTAGCCACCTCGCACAGTGTGTCCAAGTCGATTTTTTTTTGGAAAATAATTGTAAAAATTAATGAAAATTTCTATGTTTAGATCTGAGATGTTTCTGAGTCCATTTGAGAAGTACAGTACCTGGTCATAGGCGTAGTAAGCGAATCTCTGAATGTGGCCATCTAAGGGTTAAAAAATTCGTCATAAATTCATTTATTAATTGAGACGAAATAAATTTTACAAATATATAGTTCTTATAAATCTCTTGTTGTTTAATTTTTAACCAATTTTTATCCTTGTCTATTTTTAATTAGTGAGAGAAATCTTGGTCTTAAACATTTTTAAAATATGTTTAATTTTTTTTTTTCAAAAAGGTGGCAACATTTATTCAATGATGAAAATTTATTTCTGTTCTGAACTATTTTAACTTCTTCATCAGAACGCTAACAAACGTAATTTAAATAAACTTAGACGAAAACTCTGCTCGCAAACCCTAAACATAATTGGGAAATTAAAAATTTTGTAGTTAATTTCTCAAATGTGAAATCATCCTTAAATTATCCTTAGTATAAAGCAACAGTAAAGTAATCAGTCAAAAGAGACGGCCCTTATAATGACAAGGTATTCTTTTTAGGGAAAAAAGTCAGATTGTTAAACGTAATTTATATGTGTTGGAATAGAATATATTGTTCATGGAAATAATCATTATCAATTAAAGCTTAAGTAAAATTTGGTTCCCTTCATCAAAATTTATAGAAGTAATTAGATTTTGCCTGATAGATAGATAGAAAGATATATCAAATGGTCGATATTAAAGAGATGATATCGAAAATAAAGATAAATATCTAGATTGATTGAAAGGTATATCGATCGAGAGATAAATGGATAAAGGTCAGATGGAAATTTTAAAAGATATATCAAACAGTAAAGGATGGATATATAAAAACAACAAGGGATAAGTTAAATAAAGTTTTATTATATGCATCAATTGAATGTATAGATCCAGAGATAAAAATATGGGTAGAAATATTGATCGGAAGATAAATTAAAAAAATGTATAAAATGAAGAATAGAAGACTCGATCGAATGATAAATAGAGAGATGATATATTAGATGATAAGTATTTAAGGTTTATGAACCATAAAATATACATGATCAGTTCTTATGACAGACACATAAAAAATTAAATGGAAAGATTATTGTTAAGATTTAACCATAAAGACTAAAGCGAAATATTGATGGAAAACTATAACGATATATTGAAAGATTTATGTATATACTTAAAGATCAGAGGTGCCCACCTATACATTTATGCATTTGCTCTGCTCGAATTGATAAGAGAGAGAGAGAGCAGACGTTTTTAGTGTACGTGTGAAGTAACTGAATAGAACTGCATTTTGGGCACCCCTGATGCGGATTTATAGATATATAGTTTTGTACAATTTGACATCGAAAAAATCTCATTTAAACAATAAAAATGTTAATGAAAAATAAAATTCTAAAATTAATTTTTTTTACAAAAATTCCTTTCTAAATTTATTCTTAATTTTCTTTTATTTTTCTTTCTTTTATGAAAAAAATCTTTATTTTTATCTAAAAATATATTTTTGTATAAAATTCACGCTAAAATAATTTAATTAATTTTTTTAAAGCGTTTTGAAATAAAAACACAACAAACAAGAATTGAATTAAAAGAAATAAATTTATTTTTATTTTTTCACATGCAGACAATTTAAATACATCGAGCATAAAATAAAAGAAGAAAAGATAGAAAAAAATAAAATAAAATTATTTATAAAACAATCAACCAAGCAGCGCCTGCCTCCATTCATTCATTCATCCATCGCCTGCCATCCAACCATCTCATCCATCCATCTTACCATCTATCAATCGCTATCAATTTCCCTTGACAATTATAAACAAGAAATCTCAAATAATTTACAAGAAAAATATCAAAATAAAAAATATCTTTTGGTCGTTGCACAGTGTGTCCAAAAATTAATGACATTTCACATAGTCAGAGCATAGTAGTCCGTGACCCCCCCCCCAAATTTAATCACTTCGGGTTTGTTGATTTTTAAAGTCCTTCAAATTTTTGTAAAAATACGCTTACATGTTTGGGTTATCTCTTACAGTTTTGGAGATATTCGAAATGAAATTTAAATTCATTTTTGGATCCGTTAATTTTTAGTTTTTTAAGGTAGCGCATTTACTAAAGTACGTGCCAGATTTCTTAAAAAACTCTTAAAAAATATTATTGCAATAATCATGAGTCCATTTTAATGTTATATTAACCTGAAATTGGAATTAAAAAAAATAATTTTTTTGGGATTTTTTACAAAATGGTGGTAACTATTATTTGATTATGAAACCATTTTTTAAGTTCCATGGTTTATGATTTTTTTATTCACGGTTATGCGTGCAAAGTAAATCCAGATGAGATTGTTTAAGAGACATTTCCACATGTTCTATCCGAATTTGGAGAATTTATTTTTTTTTGCTAAGTTCTCAAATCGTAAAATTGGGTTTGTCTTTTAATTATCCTTAATTTATAGCTACATATCTGAGGTAAACATACAAAAAGTATTCTCTGCCAGAGGGTCCCTGTAATGACAAAACGATAATTCAAATGAAAATAGTCAAATTTCTAAACATGATTTATATGGATTGAAATTTTTGGCATTTCAATACGAAATGTGAGAATTTTTTTTCATTTCCTGAATTATGGATAAGTTTCAATACATCATACTAAAATTAAAAAATAGATCTGTATTCGCTTCAATTTTATTGGAATTTAAATATAAATTTTATTTTTCAAAAAAAGAACTGAAAAATTTAAATTTCAAGTTTTTCATTTATTTTTGATATCAAGTGACATTCAATTTATGTTTTCTTTAAAATTTGTGAATTCTCAGGTTATAACGTTTTCATAGATACCAAATACTTCTGAAGGAAGTTTATAACTTCGATGAAAATCCATCATAAACTAGACTGCCACTAGTAAAGTTAAAAAAAAAAAAAAAATTAACATACCCGAGATGGTCAACTTTAAAGATCTACGCCCCTTAACATACCGGGGTTTGTATTCCCTCAGATCAACTTAATGTGAAATTTCATTTAGATATCTTTAAGGGTTCAAAATTTATAGAATTATTTCCAAAAAATTATTAATTTGGACACACTGTGCGTTGAAAAATTATATTAAAATCTTTATTGAAATTATTGTTGTTGTTGTTGTTTTGGGGATTCAAGTCTCTTTTTTATTTTTCTATATGAAAAAGAAATTTCCAATAATAACAACAAAAACGAAAAAGAAATGTGTTGTTTTTCTTAATGTTATCAATTAAGTGTCAAAAGTTCAAATATTGAGCTGAAAACAAAATCAGAAAAAAAAAAAACATAATAAAAACGAATCATTTCAGAACGCCCACTAATGAATTAAAGTTTTTATTAAATTCTTTTTAATTAAAGGAAGAAATAAAAAAGAATTTAAAAAATCACATATTTTAAGCAAAATCTCTTGTTTAAATTCTTGTGTGAATTTTTTATATCCACCACCATCATAAGTAGTGAAGAGGGTATATAAACATTGTCATACCGAGTGTAACGCTAATCATCTCAGACCCCATAATGTATATATATTTTTGCATTAGCTTAATACCAGAGCGGATTAAGTTATATCCGTTTGTCTGTCTGTTTTTGGCACGCTCACATCCGCAATAACTGACACAGCTTAATGAAATTTGGACTGAGTTTTTTCATTTTCCTGAGAAATTTCCTAATTAAAACCATTCAAATCGGTTCAGTATGTTTAGATATGTAGAACGACATCTGAGATAACCTTTCATAAAATTGTCAAATATAAATCCACAAATTAGAATAAAAACCTCCTTACGATTCCAAAAAATAATTAAAACCGGTTCAGTAAAATATAACTAATTTTATTGCTCATTAAGGTTTTTGTGTTATATTTAAGAAAAACCTTCATATTTTTATGTGTATGTGAGTGTATATGTGAATTCCTATGTGCGTATATTATATATGTACGAAAATATAATGTATTTAATACTCAGGCCTTTTTTGGTGGAGGGTATTGAAGATTCGGCATAGCTGAATATAGCATTCTTACTAGTTATACTCTCCACCACCATAAGTAGCGAAGTGGTTATACTAATTTTGTAATTTGGTGTGAAACGCTAAGAAGGAATTATCTCAAATCCCATAATTTATATGAGTTCTTGCATCAAATCTAAATCTGAGTCGACTTAGCTATATGCGTCTGTTTTTCTGTCGTTGATGCGCTCACATCCACAAAAATTTACAGAGCTCAATGAAAATTTTCTTTAGAATCTGTTATGGTGCTGGGAAGTTCTCTATTAAAACCAGCAAAGTCGAATCAGTATATTAAAAGATATAGAACGATGTCTGAGACAACCTCTAATGTCATGCATATAATTTTCGCAAAATTGTTAATTATAAATCGACAAATTAGAATGAAAATTTTCCATATCATTATCATTCCAAAAGTTATTAAAATCGGATCAGTAGAAAAAATCTTATTGGCACAATATAACTAATTTTATAAATTTTAGAAAAACATATATTGTGAGTGTGTATGTACGAAACATAACGTTTTTAAATTCACACTCACTTGTGGTGGAGGGTATTGAAGATTCGGCATAACCGAAATCACAACATTCTTACTTGTTTTTAATAAAAAAATATGTAACATATTTTACAATTTTATAACTTTTCCGCATTTTAAGTAAATATTCACAACAACAACATCCCCCAGCAAGAAACAATAACAACACTATCATCATCTACGTGATATTTTTGTGATAAATTTTTCTGTATTTTTTTTTTTTTAATATTATAACATATAATAATATCGGATTTCCGGTAATAAGCCATTGAGTCTACACTTACACAAGCAAACACTTATACATACATATATGTATATGTGTGTAAAAAATAAACCACACATACTTAGACAAGTATGTACATTTGTAAAACATAAATCTGACAGTATCTGTTCACTTCTTTTTCTTTTAACAATGAAAAAGAGTGTAAATAAAATGTGCAGACATAGAAAAGACAGATTTGTGATTTGTTTTAAGTATTTATTTGTTATTTCTTTTTTTCTATTTTTATATTTTTCTATGTTTTTCTTTGTGATTTATTTTCCTACGATTGTTCTTTTAAAATTAAATATGTTTTTTTTTATAATAACTGAACTCAGTTTGTATAAAATATATTTTCCAATGTTACAAACAAATTGTACTTTTTAATAGTGCCACTACTGTTAACTAGATGTGTAAAATATATGGTTAATTATTTGTGCGAAATCCAGGCTTTAAAGGAAGTTATTCTTAAATTAAAAAACTATTTCACTTTAAGTATCTTTTGATGAAAAAGATCAAAAGACAGATGCAGGATTAAGCGATAAATCGTACGATAGATAAAATCATCCAATACTTTATGTTAAGATCGAAAGACAGTTGAATTAATTGAAGCATAGATGGATAAGTTTGGACTAACTTGATAGAAATAATTTTGGAACTTTTTTTCTTAAAGAATTCTTTATAAACTTTAGAGATTTTGTGATCTTTAAATCGATTTCGAGAAGAACAAATAAAACTTTCCAGATAAATTTCATTGAATTCTTATTATTCCTTTGGACAAGAGGTTAATTGTAACAAGATGACATCCATAAAGACAGACAAATATACATACTACTCCAGATTTTTATTAAAAAAAAGGAAAAATATTGAAAATACAATTTTTTATTGTAAATTTACGTGAATTAAATGTTGTACTTGTACTTCATTTTTTTCTGAATTTCAAACTTCACTAAAAAATCAAATTTTCTGTAAAATTAAAAATTTTCTAGCTTTTTTTAAATTCAATTAAAACAATCAATACTTTACTTCGGATTTCTATTAAATATAAAAATTTTTATTAAAAATTCCCAAAAAATCGAATTTTCACTTAAATTCAAATTTTCACAAAATCAAGAAATTAAAATTATATTAAAAGCTTACATTTCAGTAAAAATTAAAAATTAAAAAAAAAAAAAATAATAAAAAAAATAAAAACCACAAAATTGCAAATTTTCACCAAAAAATCAAAAATTAAAATTTTCCGAAAATTAAATTTTTTATTAAAAATTAAAGAAAAAAAATTCAAAATTTTATCGAAAAATTTTCAGTAAAATTCAAAATTTCAACTAAATTTACACTAAAATATCAAATTTTTCAAAAATTTCAACTTTTCACTAAAATATCAAATTTTTCAAAAATTTCAAATTTTCACAAAAATTTCAAATTTTCGCAAAAAATTCAAATTTTCACAAAAATTTCAAATTTTCGCAAAAAAATCAAATTTTCGCAAAAAATTAAAATTTTTAACAAAAATTTCAAATTTTCACTAAAATTTCAAATTTTCACAAAAATTTCAAATTTTCACAAAAATTTCAAATTTTCACTAAAATTTCAAATTTTCACAAAAATTTCAAATTTTCACTAAAATTTCAAATTTTCACAAAAATTTCAAATTTGCACAAAAATTTCAAATTTTCACAAAAATTTCAAATTTGCACAAAAATTTTAAATTTTTACAAAAATTTCAAATTTTCACAAAAATTTCAAATTTTCACAAAAATTTCAAATTTTCACAAAAATTTCAAATTTTCACAAAAAATTCTAAATTTCACAAAAATTTCTTGTGAAAAATTCAATATATCAAAAAAATCAAAAATTTGCACTAAAAGCTAAAAATTGAAAATTTTACAAAAAATTCAAAATTTGACTCAAAACTCAAATTTTGATTGGAAAATTCAAATTTCTAATAAAATTTTGAATTTACATAAAAATTTTGAATTTCAAAAAAAAAAAATTTAAATTTCGGCTAAAAATTAAAATTTTCTAAAAAAATATCAAAATTCCAAAAAATTATACTAATAATCAGATTTTTTTAAATTAAATTTTCATTAAAAGGAATTAAATTTTCCAAAATTCACTAAAAAAAATATTCACTTCAAATACAAATTTTTTGCTTCATTCAAACATTAAAATTCGTTGATACAAAACTATAATTTATAATTATGGTATCAAATTTTTACTAAAATTCCTTTAAAATCTTTTTTTTTACAAAAAATAAAAATAGTTAAAATATCATGTTTTACGTTTAACTTAATTGAAAAAGCTATCAGACGTTTATTAATGTCATATAGGAAGTACTTTTCCATAATTCCTGCATTTCAGCAGTATTTTCGCGATATACTGACTTTTTCAAATCGAACATCATAATATATTAAAAATATATTGTCAACATTGAATGACAATTTTGTTAATTTTAATGAGCGATCGATATAGAAAACTTTTCATAATGATGATTTTTGATCAAAAGAAATTTCTTTCGATCTTTAACTTATTTTTAAATAAGTTAAATTTTCTAATAAGACTTGAAATGAATTAGCTGCTTTCACTAAAAAAAGAAAACAATTTGAAATATAGCTTCTAAAATAAATCTATTTAGTATTGCCCGATATTGTTTCTGAACGAATGCTAACGAATTAATTCTATTAAATCTTAAAAGTACTCACAAAAAAATGTATTTATCTTGAGTACTCATATATTTTATGATACGAACATACGTAATATATGAGATACAATATTATATGTATGTGTGTATGTATCTATCTGTATGATGGTTATGGTAATCAACATCTAAACATCTAATAATAGAAGCTTATAACGTCCTTGAAATTTTATGGTTGTTGATGTTGTT
Source organism: Cochliomyia hominivorax (assembly GCA_004302925.2). Lineage (NCBI taxonomy): Eukaryota > Metazoa > Arthropoda > Insecta > Diptera > Calliphoridae > Cochliomyia > Cochliomyia hominivorax. Next base: position 13,423,379 of record PYHX02000158.1, on the reverse strand, counting down.
GTCTTTGTCTAAGACGTCAAAAGAATCTATACTCCGTACAAAATTTAAGAAAAAGTTACAAATTCACATACAAACACAAACCACAGGCTTGAAGTCTTTATTATTTAAGTTTTTTGGTCGTTTACCACCAAACAACAGCAACTACAACAAGAACTTGATACAAGTTGTAGATGACTGACATGAAATGAATAGAAAAAAATGAATGAGAAAACGGAAAAGATGTTGTAATCGTAGTAGTAATTTTTTTTGGACATATTGTTTTGGTTATTTTTTTTTTTGTTTCTTCTAAGATATCATTCCTTTTTATGAGTTGTAGGTTGTGTAGGCGTTGCTGCTTGCTGTTCCATGTTGTAAAGATTTTAAAAATCTATAATTTTTTTTATTCGTATGAACATATTTCTTTGTTTAGTTAGATATTCCCCTAGCACGCCCTTTTTACGTAATACTTATTTTTTCCTAATTTAGGGTTGGGTGTCCAAATGAACAATGATTTTGGTTCTCTTTTTTGGTAGAATATTAAGAATATTTGCTTATTTAGCTGCATTAGAATTGATGAATAATTTGGAGAATAAATTTTGAATGCAAAAATGTTCAGACTAAAAAAATGAAAAAAGGTGAAATTTTCCCAATAGTTTGGTCCCAAGAAGGTCAGGTATACAAAATTCTTAATCTCCTCTCCTTTAAAGGCAGAATTAAGGTACTCAATACGCCCTAAATTTGCTCACACTAACAGTGATTCCAAAAGGCTTTTTTTTACATTATTTTGCAACTAATTAAAAGTTTCTTAAGGTGTTCTGAAAGAGTTCAAGGGAATGAGGGTTAAATCTCTAGAATATTTTACCTGTTTTTTTAATTACCCAAAAGGCAATAAAATTCCTGTTCAGCCACTACATCACCACCTGATACTCTTGGTGAAAGAGACATTAAAGTTCATTCCTCACCAAAACAAAATAGGTAATGAAAAGATACTGTGCTTTTCCACAATATGTATCGTAGGGAGACATTCAGTGAGCACAAGTGTCCCTATTGTCTATAGAGACTATTAAAGAGACAATAGGACAAGTCCATGTTAAAATGATTAGTCTTAGTTAAGTGAAAAGTGGACTGGTTCGGAACCTTAACTAATTACTTTTTTTGGACATAATTTTTTAACTTGGTGGGCTCGATTCAGAGTTAAAAAACTCATGAAGTATTTTTCAGACTATGAGCAAGTTTTTCTTTTTTTTAATGTGTAATAATCAGATATCTATATTGATCCGATATAAAATTAATATTTTTAAATAAAAATTTAAAAAAAAAAATCATGAAAAAGTGCAAAATTTTGCTGAAGGAGGGACCAAGTTTCAGTTAAATTTTAATTGATTGTGTGAGTAATTAATATATGTATTAGGTATCGCGGGAAAGGTAATTACTTTGAAAATTATGAATTGTTCATATTAATTGTTAAACTAAATTGTTTAAATATAATTTTATAACAAATTTAAAATTTTCATGTTCATTACAATATTATATATATACATTTACATTAAGATTTATTTCAGAATTATAAAGAAAAAAATATAGCGCAGAAGAGAAATAGTGAAGTTTTAAGTGAAATAATGTTACCATCTTTTTAAGTCATCTTATTGTTCAAAATTCAAAATAATAACTTTTTATATCGAAACTACCTAAAAAAATATGATTTTTTGCATAAAAATACTTGTTGTATAGAATCCAAAAAATATAATTATATTTTCACCCTTAAATGAGCTCATCAAGCAAAAAGAACATTCAAAATATGTCTACAATTTTTTCAAAATTTTTATTTCAAATTAATGTAACTTTTGATTGAATTATTTTATGATTCGACCCAAAAATTATTGAGAATTTTGTACGGAATCTCGACAATATATTAGAAATTATTTCGGACCTAAATAGACCGCATCAAGTTCAAAAAAACTAATAAAACGTTCTAAAATGGATCAAAATTTTCCTTTGGCCATAATATCTCTAAAAGTTTGGAGATTTTTTAAATATGCACATCCGAAGTGAACAAAATTGGAGGTACACCCCCATGTATCCTGTAATCAATTTAAACTAGTTCTGATCGAAATCAATTGGAAAACACCTCTATAGTGTCTATCTAACTATAAAATGTTTAGTGGTTCCAAAGTTATAGAATTATTAAAAAAAAAATGGGAACAACATAATTTTTAAAGTCTCAATTCTTTTTTCTGTTTGGTCCTATGGCTTCTTATAATTTTGACAAATTTGATAGCTCGAATACAAATAATTTTGTATTAATCGATTAAATTTTAATCGTTCAACTTTTTAGGGGTCTCTATCTTTTAATAATAACTAAAAACCCATAAGTAATTGAATTGAATTTATGACTTTTAATATTTAGATTTTTTAAACTCAATATTTTTTTCAGAATATTTATCTTTAAATTGAAATCTATGTTTATTCATAAATTTAAATTGAAAATATATTTCAGTTCATTATTATTGACAGGGTGTTGAACATATTTTTGTTAAAAGACCAAAAATTGAATTAATTAAAAAAGGTGTAACAATTATGATTCATTTAATAGATTTTTTGTTATGTTAATTAAAGTTTAAAAATGATTAAGGAATTTCCATAAAAATAGCAATTTTATTCATTAATAAATTTTCCTTTATTTTCAAATATTAAACTATAATAGAGATATGTCGTTTATAACTTTAATATTGCAATTTTTATTATTATTACTTTTTTCCCTCTTAACACATATTGAAATGTATTTCTTTCCAATTTTATTTTTCATAACTGATCTATATTTGCTATTTATTTTAGAGTTTCAAATTCAAAACCCTTAACATAAAAATAAAAAAATGAACCAGGGTACGGAATCATTGAAGAAAAATCTTTATTTTCAGATTTTCTTCCTTTTGAAAATCATTTGTGAAAAATAAAGAAAATAGATATCTTGATGGATATAATCAGTGTGAAACGCCTTAAAAATCACATAACATCAATTAAGTATGCACTGGTGCATATTCCTAAAAACGCATATCACTCTTTAAAGAATTAGAACAAATTGAACAAGAAAACTTTATTTTAATTTTTTATTTATTTTTTCAACTTTGTAATTTAACTTTCATTTTGAAAGATATTTTACTATAAACGCACTTAAGTTTAACAGTCTCTATTGCATTATTAATAATGGGTGTATCATTTGTTGAGGATATACTTAACTATAGGGTCTGGCATTCATTCCACTAATATTTTTTTAAAAGATCGAAATCATTTCCTCCCAAACTTGTTTTTTGTTTGTTTTATCTCTATTAAAGTCATTATGTTTTCGTTTTGGTCATGATTTTAATAAACTGTACGGGCCATTTATACAGGTCTCCATTTGATATGTAGTCTATATTAAACCATGATTAAACCATGGGCGGACAGAAAAGTTCCCTTGAACATCTTTAATCGTTATGAAACTTATCGATTTTAAACGTCTGCGTTTATAGAAATATTCCACATGACGCATGAATAAGGCAAACAAGACCTCTCATGAACAAAAACTTCAACTTTACTTTTGGATGAGAACAGAAAAAATCAAATGTGTTTAAAAGAATAAGCACCAGTGTATTCTTTCATTGCAAATTGCCTTGTCTGTATGTTAGAAACTTTCTCACTTCTACATTAATTGTCTGAATTTGATGAAATTTGACCACATTCTTTGTTATTGTCCTAAGCAGTTTCCTATTTAAAATTAGTTATATCGGTTCAATACGAAAAATGTTATAGACCGATATCTGAGGCAACCTTTTTAGAATCAAAATTAAACTTTGCAAAATTAAACTGAAATAAAAGATTCGATCTTCTTAGTCTGGGAACATGGAAAAAACAACATGAACTGAATGCTGCACATGAACTACTCTAGAAGTTATATTTGCATAACACACTTTAACTGTGAACAATTTGAATATGAAAAAATACTAAATAATATAAAACGTCATACGTCGTCTCTAATACTCATATATATATATTTATATTAGCATGAATAACTAGGACACCAAACGAAGCATAATTTCAAAATGTGCGAAAATAAAGAAAAAAAATTATAATAAAAACTCTCTCAAAAGAATAAAATTCTACGTTATAAACTTTTCTTACGAGTTTTGCTTTTTTAATCTTTTTCATTCAAATTTTAAAAAATACACATTTATTTAAATAATGTTTTATTCAAATTTTGAAAATTATTCAAAATATGTTTTTTTTTTTAATATTTGTTTTTTTAAGTAACGTAAACTAGTTTGAAATGAACTTTTTATTGAGATTATATAACGGTAATTTAATGAATTATTAAATAGTTTATTGATAAAAGATTTTGTTCTATTTAAAATTATTCAATTCCAGCAGGCCTGGCAAACTTCATTTTGCCAAAAAAAAACAAAATATTAGGGTTTTGCTAATCAAACATTAGTGTTGTACTATCGTACAATTTAGATAGATTTTTAGTTATTTAAATATGTTTTGTATAAGGGGTACTCTCTCTCCCTGTTCTTATCCGTCCTACGTTTTGTCCGGTAAAACAAATCCTTGAGAAAGTGATTAAGGCCAAATATAGTTTTTTAGATATTCAATAATCAATATTTGATTCGTATAAGGGGTACCACTCCCCCTGGTCGTATCCGTCCTATATTTTGTTCAGTAAAACAGTTCCTTAAGAAAGTAGTTGGGATAAAATTTGGGAACTCCTACTGTTATAGTTCTTTACACATTCGATAATCAATATTTGCTTTGTATAGGGAGTACCCCTCCCCCCTGATGGTATCTGCCCTACATTTTGTCTAGTTAAAAAGTTCCTTGTGAAATTAGTTGTTATCAAAATTTGATAACTCTCGCTGTTATAGTTCTATAGATATTCGATAGTTTGTTTGGGCGGTACTCCTCCCCCTAGTTCTATCGGAATTAGCCTATGTTACTTTTGAGTTTATTAAATCATTCTGTTATTTATAATCGTTTAATATTTTAAGAACATAGAATTTAGTATATTCTATTGGGTCTACAAGTTTATACATTTTTAAAAATATGGTTTATTGTGAGCCATCTTCCTAGAACCATAAGGATTTCGTTCCTCAAGAACTTTTTTCCGTTTTGATGTAAAGTGGTGTACATCAGGTCAATTTTTAACTTGGTTAAGTCAATTTGTGTGCAAACAATTTTCGAAAAATTTGCCTAAAGTCTGTACAAAATTCTAAAAATTTTTTGTAAAAGAATCATATAACTATTTGGATTCCATAAAAAGTTATATTATTATGATATAGAAATCTTAAAAATGTGTCATTATATAGCTACATATAGTGGTGGTCAAACCTCCTTTAGGGACACAGTGAACAATTTAGCTGAAAATGTTAATTTTTTGGTTTTTTGAAAATTCTATTAAAAAAATAAGTTTTAATAGATTAATAACCTTTTTAACGATATATAAATACTTTACTCGTTCAATAAAAACTTTACTGAAACTTGGTTTCCACCCAACAAAATTTGCTCACATTCTTGTATTTCTGTGATAATTTTCATAAGGATATTGAATCTTGTTTAAATTTTTTTTTGCAATTTTGGATTAAAATTATGAAAACAAATCGATTTCGGTTAAATTTATTTCCAAAAATTATTATATATTAAGATTCAGAAGTTTTTTCGATTTTTATTGATACTGTTTTTGTATTTGAATTTAATTAAATTGCAGTCTTCAATTAAAATTTGTGTCGTATGATGCAACTTATTTGTGCAACTACATTTATTTTATATCGTATAATCTAATCATTGCAAGTGTAAATGGGGCATAAGAAAGTTCTATCTAATTATTCCATAATTCACATATCATCAATCATGTTAAATTTTCAAAAATTTAATTTTATGTAACAAAAAATATTTATTTTAAATCATTGATTTATTTTCGAAATTGCTTGTATTTGTATTTATTTAAAAGCTTAGTTTTTACTATATCAATTAATATGCTTTTTTGTAAAACTTATAATTTATATTCTCTTTCTTATTTTTGTTTCTTTTCATTTTCCGTTTTGGTTGCTTTTTTATAAAAAAATGCAATTTTTTTGTTTTCGCTTTATTGCAACTTTAGAAATGTTTAACTATTGGCATCATCATCATCAAACTTTAGACGATCATTGTAGACAATTGGATTCAACTTAAGGGCTAAACAAACAAACAAACAAACTCATCGTCATTGAATCATCCAACAAAATCATCAATAAATTCTGGTCTAATTCTAAAAATAAACACTAATTTTATAATTTAACGGCAGCTAGAACTAAAAGAGCGAACAAATATCCCAAAAGGATCAATAACACATTCCATCATTCCTCCCCAGATCATTTTAAGAGGTGTGAGTGTACGTGTGTACGAAAGAGAGAGAGAGAGAGTGAGAGAGAAAGTGGTAGTGTTATATTTCTTCTTTAAGTTCTCCTCTAAATAAATTTTAGAGGAGTTTCTTGGAATGTTGGAATATCCTCAACGTTTTGCGCGTAATATCCCCGAACCCTCAACAACAACAACAACACAAAATAATACACACCACGGACATCATTTACATCATCAACAGCCACAACCACTGCCACATCAAAACTATCAACAACAACAACAACAGCAGCAACAGCATATAGTTGTGGGCTCACATTATCATCCTCAATCAACACAGGGATCATATCCAACAACACCAGCTTCACCAGCTCATCAACGTTATCCACAACCACCTCAGCATCAACGCAACTTATCGACAGCATCTTCCTGCAGTGCTCAACATAAAAGTGTCACATTTAGTCAAGTAACTACGTCTAATAGTGGCGATTATAGTGCTGGCAGTAGTAGCGGTAATTCCAGTTGTGGTGGTCAACAATCAATGGCGGGCAATATGAAGCACGGTAATTATAATTTATACAATTTTGTTGAAATTTAAAAGAATTTTTAAAGATTGAGATTTTTAACAGAATCAATTTTGGTTATTTTTATTGGTCCTATTGGTCCGATTTATATAGACCACCAAACAATTTAAGATATAATTCATATTGCATTAGTATTAGTAATTAGATTAGTTATTGTTGTGACAGTTCGGGCGATTTAGGCAACTGTTACTTGATTGACAATATTTGGCTTTAGATTAATAATTTCGATTGTTTCAGAAATGTATCAAATTTGTTTTCCTTTAGAAGGGAGAGGAAAGTAAAAAGAATAAGAGAATTTTAAATAATTTTAATATTAAAGTGCTGAGGAATGTTACCTAAATATCGTTTTGACTTTCCTAAGGCAATAAATCTAATATTCATAGAAAGATATGGACATTAATTAGGACACTTAATAGATACAAAATGTTTTGGTTTTTAATATCGGATAAGATTTCCATTTAAATCGATTTCAAACCTTTAACAAATACAATTTTCAAATAAAGTTAAGAACGACTATATAATACTTTACACTATGATTTGACCATGATTAATTGAATATACAGTTTTACTCACAGTAGTCTCCAGTATAGAATATCTAGTATCGGAGACTTTTGTCAATGTTTTTATAAACCTTTTCATATTCTCCATATTTCATTTTTCATTTTCTTCTTTTAGGAAAATCACAAGAAGATGTCTGCTACGTTGTAGCCAAATACGATTATGCTGCTCAGGGAGCCCAAGAATTGGATTTACGAAAAAATGAACGTTATTTACTATTAGATGATTCCAAACATTGGTGGCGTGTACAAAATAATCGCAATCAATCGGGTTATGTCCCCAGTAATTATGTAAAAAAAGAAAAACCATCATTATTCGATAGGTAAGTAAAAATATTCCAATTAATTTTAATTATAACAATAATGAAAAATTATACATTTACATTTATCAAATCCTACGACTGTTACTAATCCAAAAATATATATATTTTTTCTTTTTATTGTTTTTTCCCCTTCATTTAGCTATGCTTTTTCTTTTATTATCATTATTACACTCATTTGATTTATATGAATAAATATTATGTATTTTGTATTATTTCAGTAGCAATTTTAGTTCATTATATTTCACATTATTATTATTATGATTTTTATATCAATTTTATGTATTGCTATTCAAAATGGGAAAACAACTTTATTTGAAATCACTTTTTCAAACCCCTAAGTGTTATGTGAAATTATTTCTTGTTTTTTTATCACTCCTGAAACGCCCACTCATTTCACTGTTTTCTTCTTTAACGTATTGTGGTATTTTGTCTCTCCCCTTTTGTAAAAAAGAAATTTCAAAATATTGTTCCACGCTCCATTTGTGTTCTAGTTTTGTATAAATTTTATCTCTTTTTTAGAAAAATTATTTTTTCTCCCTTTTTTTTAATCCAGACTTTAATACTGGAAATTGTAATGAATATTTATTAAAAGATTATTATAGCAGGGCAATATTAATAAACAAATATTTGTTATAAATAAATTATGGACAAGAGAAAGAGAAATACTTGTTGTAATACTTTTACCTCAAACAAATTTTAACTTTAATCTTAAAATTTGTTTGAGCAAATTTGTGTTACAAAAAAAAATTAACCAATTTCTACACAAATGTTCTTGAAATATTTTTTTTATAAAATAAACCCCAAAGGAGTGAGATTGAAAAATTCTTAACATAGCTAATTTACAGTTTTAACTTTTCTATTTGATTGAAATCGTTATTAAAATTTATAAAATTTAATCACTAGTGATTAAATTTTGAACGTATTTATAGTGCACTTTGCTTGAACAGGTTTAGACACCTCTTTTTAAAAGAAACAAATATCTACACACTGGCCTTAGCTCCAGCCAGTTTTGAGGATTTGCCTCTATTGTTCTTGTATCACTCAAGTGCTTGTTTATTTTAGTGACAGGCTTTCAAGTCAGTACAAAAGTCAGTTGAGACATTATGAAACCTTATGAATGGAAGCAGTTTTTTTAACATTTCTTGATGTAAATTTTGGTATTTATCAAACCCATCGTAATATATGATTGGCTTCTTTTGCCGCAATTGAATATTACAAAAACTTGTTTTGAAATTTTGTCTAAACTTTTCTTCAACATTTCCCGAGCATCAGCAATATAAAATTTTTGACTTAAATTCAATTTCTGTGCTCTGTTTTTGCCATCAAAGTTTTTGAGCAGAGTTCTTTCTTTGAACCTTGTATGCTTTTAAGCCTGCATGAGCTAACCGGGCTGCTTTCTTATCAGTTGTATTGGGTACTATTTTAAAATGCTTTCAATTTTTTGGCTTTAGAAACGTCTATTAACGGAAATGTACTGTCGGCACTGTTAAATAACATTGGAAACAGTTTCATGGTAGACTTTTGAATGCTTGGTCAATTTTTTGTAGGACTAAGTTAGGTTTTGTTGAAAATATTTTACAATTTTAGTACTCGCTATTTTGTGATCACTCATTTTAATCAAATTAACAATAAATTCAGTTTTTTGTTAATGTTAAACATAATAAGTGACACGTTTTACAAAGGTAACATGATCAATAAAAAATTTTCAATCTCACTCCTTAAATGTTCCTGGAAACTTTCTTTTATAACACAAAATAAACTTCTATTCTCGATTGCATACATTAAATGCAAATATATGCAAAAGTACTTTAAAATTTCATGTTTACAAAACATTTCAAAAATTCCCCTTTGTATTTTTCTATGTCAAAGTATCTGCCTTAATATTACACACATACATTCTATATATACATGTGTATGTAGGATTGTTTATTTAATATTATGTGTTTTTGTTTTTACAAACTCGCGTGCCTCAAAATTATCATTAAAATTCCTCCCTTAAATATTGTAGTTCCATCGTAATCATCATTATCATCATTATCGTCATCTCTAAATGTATATGATGCATATGGTAGTGTTTGGTATATATATATTTTTACGTAATATTTAAGTAGTAATAAAAATATAATAAAGTTCATTTGTGATAACATAATATTCTCTTCTTCTTTCTTGATATTTTGTTTTGAAATATGTTTTTGCCACAAACATATGATTATTTTAGAGCCAATTAATTGTTCAATTTATTAATAATAATAATGATGATGAACGACATTAAGTTCATTATTAAGAATAAAAAATATTTAATAAAGTAAATGAGTTTTTTTTCAAGAATAACTAATGGAAAGCTATTGATGTGTTGAGACCAGAAATTGATAACAGATAAATTATGACTGGATTTATGTTTGTGTTGTAATTTGAAAATCTATGAAAATATTGAGATAAAGGAAGTTCCTTATAAAATGCGTTAAGGTTAAAAAAAAACTAAATGATTGTTTTCAGAAATTCTATTCAGAATATTTAAATTAAAAATTATCAACAAATCATATTCAATTCTAAATATCTAAAATACTTGATAGATTTTTGGTCAGAATTTCATTCGGGAAATTATAGATCAAACCTCGTAAAATTTCGAACATTGATTTCTGTTCATATTTGTCTTATTTTAATCAAATATGAATGCAATATATATTTGATTTTTGCACTTTAAAGTGATAATCGGATGTTGGGGATGTAGGGAAGTAATAGAAAAAAATGACCCATCTTCTTCACCAATTTCAATAGGCATAAAATAAAATTAGTGAAATAATTTCAATAGACATGTTTGACAACTGCGTTGTTCACAAGGTTTACACGGACGTTGAAAGTGTTAGGTGCAATATTTTTTCTGTGCGTTACAAACATTTGCAAAAGCGCATAATTACATAAACTATTCTTGCATCAAATCAAAATCTGAGTTAATTTGGTAATGTCCTGTCTGTTGGAAACATTCTCACTTTAAAAATTAATTCATTTAAAAACAGCTAAATCGTTTCATTAGCAAAAGAGTTTTAAATTATAACCGACATTAATGATTGTTTCTCACTATTGAATTATGTTATTGTTACCAATTGATCTGTTTCTAATTATCAATAAAAATCTAACCCAGAACACAGTTGCATGCTTTGTAAACTTCATTAATCTAATCATTTTGGAAAAAAAATGTTATGCTTCAAACTATTGAAATTTCTTACGATATCGCCTACTCTTTAAGCTCTATCGGAATATTATGTAGATAAATTAAAGAAAGTTTCGGAGTTCATCTCAAGGAATTTTTCAAAACGTAGGACGGATAAGACTCAGAGGAGGGTTATCGCCCATGGCATAGCAAATATTGGATGATCGAATATAAAAACGAACTTAACAAGAGAGTTCTTAAATTTGGTCCTAATTACTTCTCAACTAAATGTTAACTGGTTCAAAACGTAGGGACCATATGAGACCAAGGGGGGGGGGGGGGTATCGTTCATAACAAACTAAATTTGATTAATTAAACAGTTTAAATTTGGTCCTAATCACTTCCTCAAGGATCTGTTTTAACAGAGAAAACGTAATACAAAGAACACTATGGGAGATGTACGCCCACACACTAAAATATATTTAAATCATATAATAATACAACACTTATGTTTACTTAGGGCCACCAACGTCCTAAACACATTTTTTAGCAAAACGAAGTTTGCCGGGTCTGCTATTAGAATATACAATTTAAAATATTGGTGTAATTTGAGAAATATTTTTGTAATAATTTTAATTATATAAAAAAACAATTCAAAATTTTGTGGTGTTTTCAGAATTTTGTTTTGTAGCATTTGCAAAATTTTGGTGAATATTCTCGAATATTGAAGAAACTTTACGAAATTTCCGAAATATGAAAAACATTCATAAAATGTTTATGATTTGATCAATTTATTTTTAGAAATTTTTATTAAAAAATATTTATTCAATATCGTATTATTTCTTCCAGTATAAAGAAAAAAGTGAAAAAAGGTTCAGGTTCAAAAACATTACCCAATTGTTCTCCATCAAGACAAATCGAAAGTCCAACAATGTCTCGAAGACTGCCCCCAGATCCATCAGAGGCTATTGGCTCAGCCATTGTTAAATATAATTATCAAGCACAACAACCGGATGAGCTATCACTAACCAAGGGTACACGTATACTTATATTGGAGAAATCGAATGATGGCTGGTGGCGAGGACAAAGTGGTAATGCCGTGGGCTGGTTTCCAAGCAATTACACAACTGAAGATTGTGATAATGATGGTGAAATACATACATATGCAATGGCCGAAAATGTATTAGATATAGTGGTGAGTATCTCAATCTAATCTCAATTATTTTTTCTATAACAAAATAACTGATTTTTGTTTTATTTTAGGTGGCTTTGTATAGCTTCAATTCAAATAATGATCAAGAATTATCATTTGAAAAAGGCGATCGTTTAGAAATTGTTGATCGTCCTGCCTCCGATCCCGATTGGTATAAAGCTCGAAATAATCAGGGTCAAGTCGGTTTAGTTCCACGCAATTATTTACAAGAGTTAAATGATTATTTGGCCACACCATATCGTAATAATGGTGGGGCAGCGGGTAATGGTAATGCTGGTAATGGTGGCGGCAGTATTGGTGGTGGGGCAAATGCCAATGGTGATTCAATTGATCGTCGTGCGGATGGTATGCCACAAAATTCACCACCACCCATGGAAAGACCTAATTTGGCAGGTAAATCATGGTATTATGGAGCTATAACACGTAGTCAATGTGATACGGTCTTAAACCAACACGGTCATGATGGTGATTTTCTAATACGTGACAGTGAAACTAATGTAAGTTTGTGATCTTATGATTGATTTACGATGTATATATGATTTTTTGTTTTTATATTTCTTTTTTGGTGTTATGATGCAGATGGGTGACTATTCTGTTTCTCTTAAGGCTCCGGGACGTAATAAACATTTTCGTGTTCATGTGGAGAATAGCATGTATTGCATAGGCCAGCGTAAGTTTCATACTTTAGATCAACTTGTAGATCATTACCAAAGAGCGCCCATATATACAAATAAACAGGGCGAAAAATTATATTTAGTACGACCGTTACCAAAAGCAAATGGTACGTAAATTATTTAAAACAAATAAATAAGAATAAAAAAGTAAAGAAAAGAACAAAAACCTCAATTCAAATACCCCACTTTAAGATCTAAGGAAAAAAGGTTTACTGTTATATAAACAAATTACAAAAAAGAAAAAAACGTAAAAATTACTGAATGATGAAAGAACGTTTTCTATTTTTTCGCCACTAAACCTTTAAATGAAAGTTATACATATTCATTAAACATACACGGAGATACCATTTACCAATTACGCTAAATATGTTGTCACAATATCACCTTTAAACAAAATAAATACAAAAATTATTAAAAAAACATTGTAGTTTTTTTCAAAACCAACAAAAAAACAAAACAATTTCATATTTATATATATACACATCTACATTAAAACATTACATACATACTTACATACACAAGGCGTAAATATATATTTAAAGAAAAAGAAAAACAAAAAACATAATTGTCAAATTACATTTTACATTTATAGCTATTTACATATTAAAATGTATAAATAAATAATAATTATTATATATTTCTTTCTTTGATATTAACTTTTCATTTATAAAGAATTTCGAAAATTAGATTTTTTTCACAATTCGAAATTGTACTTACAAATGCTTCACAGTTCTTTGAAGACGTTTATTTTTAGAAAGAATTCTATAATTTTTGATCTGTTAGAGATATCATAACTAATGATCACATGTTAAAAACTAAGGTGTTTTCGAATTGATGGGGTGGAGTACAATTTGAAAAAGTAGATTTTTTATAATTCGAAATTGTACTTACTACACAGTTGTTCGAAAACGTTAGTTTTTGGAAATAATTCTGTTATTTGTGATCTATTGGAGATAACTTTATAAAATTCCAAAAGGTTAGAGTTGAGGTGTTTTCGAGTGGATATGATGGATTGCAAGTCCCTATGTGGTTAGGGGCGAAGTCGGTGATCCTCAAAAATTCACTTTATTAAGATCCATTTAACGGTTCAAAATGATACATAATTATTTTCAAAGAACTCTTTTTAAATCACTTTTGAAACTGTATAAATTATTAAATTAAATAAATTCTCTTTGTTATCTCGAATATGTTCCTTATTTCTAAATTGTTATATCCCACACCACAATGGGTGTAGAAGTTTGTAATATTACTAACACCACTTTTTCTGAGTCAATTTAACGTTGTCCGTCCGTATGACCGGCTGCCTGATTGTCCATGTAAACCTTGTGAATAAAATGCTGATTGCAATTTTAAAGATATTTTTAAGAAACTTGGCACATGTCATTATTTTGCGCCAAGGACGATTAAAATTGGTGATGGTGGGTTCATTACTTTACAAAGCCCCCATAAAAATGTTCCTATTGGGTTTTAAGGTCATATAAATCCTAAATATTAAGCGATTCTAACGAAATTTGATGTCTATAATTTCACATAAGTCTCATACAACCCTACAACCCTAATGATATCGCTTTAATCTCACATATACGTTGGTATTGTGATAAGAACTGGTCAAATTAATATAAACATAATCCAAAATCGGTCAAATTTCTTGTAGCTCCCAGTTAACTCCCACAAAATTTCATTTTAATTTCATTTTCATTAAATTTTACACAAATTTTAGTTATCATTTATAACTAACATTGTGAAGTAGGGTATTTTATAGTCGGGCTTAACCGACTGTAGTTATCTTACTTGTTTGTAATAAATTTATTCATAATTTATATTTTTTAATATCAAAGAAATTATATATAAATATAAAAATTATTTATACACAATACTAAATCAATATATTTAATATAAAACATAAATTTAAAACGAGAAAAACTTTAATTTTTTGCTAATTCAGCTTAAAAGCGTGATCATTCTAAAAAAACCAAAACGAAAATGAAATGAAAGAAAAAGAATAGAAAAATAACATCTCAAAAATATCATTTGAAATTTAAACCAGAAAATGAAGAAAGAAAACAAAAATTAAATTTTCTCTTAAAAACAAAATACCACAAGAAAAATGTCAACCATAACGTAACGTATATATATATGAAACACAAAAAATGATATTAATTTACATATTCATATCTAGGATATAAATTTAATAAATAATACCCCCCTCTCCTTAACCATTGCACAGTGTCTCCAAATCGATTTGTTTTTGGAAATAATTCTGTTACTTTTGAACCGTTTGAGATATCTAAATGAAATTTCACATAGTCAGATCTGAGGTGCTACTGAGTTGAATTCTTGTAATACAAGCCCCTACAAAGTATGAGGCGTAGTCAGTGACCCTCTTAATTGACCTCCTCGGGTATGTTGGTTTTAAAAAAATATATGGTTAGTCCTTGCAAATGTCTATAAAATGCGCTTATCTGTTTGGGTTGTCTCTTATAGTTTTGGAAATATTCAAGTCGAATAAATTTTACACCGTGTTAATCTTTACGTTTTTAGGTTTAGCGGACTTACTGTAGGTTCTAAATTTTTTCAAATATGTGCCAGATTTCCTATAAATATATTGGTCTAATAACTGTACAAATATATGCATCCGTTAAAAGGTTATGTTAATCTGAAATTGGAAATATATATTTCTTTTGTGCTTTATAATTCGTTTATTGTTTCGAAAAGAAATCTTAATGGGAATGAGTCTAAACAAATCCCGGATGATATTGGGTCAGAGACATGACCACAATATGATGTATATTAACTTATCTAAGATTTAAGGATTTAAAACATTCCTACCTTTCTTTACGAAAATGCCCAAAATCTCAATCTGTATTTAAAAATTTGACTTTTTTCTCTTAAATGCTCGTTCTGTCATTGCAAGGGCCGTCCGGCAGAAAATAATTTTTGTAGGTATTTCTTACATATGTAGCGATATATTAAGGATAATTAAAAATGATACAGCTTGCGATTGAAACTAAAAAACTTTTTTCCCAAAATTGCCAAAGTTTGGTAAGGTTTAGTGGGCATGTCTCTGCCCCAACGGCATGCGGATTTAGTTTACATTCATTCCCTTCAAGATTTCTTTATAAAACAGTACAAAAAATTATAAAGCACAGAACAAAAACAATTGGATTTTATAAATAAAGAACTGTTGCCACTTTTTCGTAAAAAAAATTTATTTTAAAAGTTCCCACTTTCGATAAATATAATTTTTTAGAGGATGGATATATTTATAGAGTTATAGCACTAACATTTTTATATGAAATCTAACACAAATTAAAAAAAATTAGAGTCGACAGTAAGTCCGCTAGGATTATCTATGTACAAAATTTCTTTTTTATCTCAATTCATGAATGGATTTTTGCCGAATAATCTAGATGGTCAACTTAAGAGGTCATTGACTACTTCTCTGACCATATGAGGGCTTGTGTTCCTCCAAATCAACTCAGCACTGACTATGTGAAGTTTCATTAAGTTTACTCTTACGGTTCAAAAGTTACAGAATTATTTCTAAAAATAAAATCAACTTGGACACACTGTGCATGATCAATATAAAAACAAAATCCCAATTTTATATATAAAAATATAATTACTTAAATAGTAAATGATAAAAATGAATGAAATATCATAAAAATACTCAAATCACTTCACTCAACACTCACTTTCTATCTCTATCTCTATATATATATATCTCCCTCATCAGATATTTTTTTAAATAAATTAAAAGTTATTAAATTTCTTTTGCATATAAATTTTAATTTAATAATAATCAATTATAATAAATAATTTAATTTAATTTAATATTATTATTAGTATACTATAATATAATAATTTTTGTTTTAATTAATTTATAGGCTGTTTTTTTGTTTGTAATATTATTATTTTTTATATACATATATTATTAAATACAAATATCGCTCTTTTTTATTTTTAAAATCGTAGTTTTTAAATTAGAAATAAATTCATAAATAAATAAATAAAAAAATCTATTTTAAATTGAAAGCAAAATAAAAACAAATTAATGTTTAATTATTTATATTTTAATTTAATTTTTTTTTAATTTAATAAATTAAAAGGAAAATAATTTTTGAAATAGATTTTCTTTTTTAGGAAAATGATAGATATTAGTTTCGTTTAATGGTTTTCTGAGAAATTTTGCAATTCAAATCTTTTAGCATAAATTATGCTAAAGAATTTGAAAACCGAAAAGCATATCAAAAAGATTTATGATAAAGGCTTCGAAGAATTTCTTTATTAAAGGAACATTGCTCCTATTCGCAAGCATCAATAATATTTGAGGTAACAACATTTCAGAAACAAAAAGTGCTAATGTTTTAAGTCTACTAAAATCGACAATTTCGAAAATTGTCGATTAAAAGTTCTAAAAAAATTAAATTGTTTAATAAAAATGTCAATTTTTTTTTAACTTCCGTAAATAATTGACAACTTTAAAAATTGTAAATTAAAAACAAAATAACAGTTTAAAAATTAGAGCATTTCTTCCAAAAACTCCTTTTGGAACCACTGAGTACTATAAATTTAAAAACAGCAATTTGTTCTAAAAAAAAATTCGAAAGATGTTGTGCTATTAAATTTACCACTTTTTTTCTTCTTCTCTTTTAACAAGAGCCCAATAACTCTCTCCACTAACCTTAGCTCAGGGGAGTTTGGAGAATTTCCTTCTCTTGGTTTAAATACCACAAAATTGTTGTTACACCACTCATGGGCTTGTTTATCATAGCAACAGGATGCCAAGTCGAGCCAAAAATAAAAAGACACATTATGAAGTCTTAGAAAACTTGACTTTAATTTCCGTGCTCTGTTTTTGGCCTTAAAATTTTTTGTTAGGAACTTTTTGAGCCTTGCATGTTGCATTAGCATTAACTTTTCGTACCAAACAGTCCGAGCACTGAGCTAACCGAGCTAATTTCCTACATGATATGTAGGGAGTTTTTATTACTTTCTATTTTTTGGCTTTAGAAACACCATGTGGACTATCCTTTCTATTTGAACCAGGTTTTCCAGCTACGGACAAGTTCTTCTGGTACTGTTTAATAGCCTGCGAATGCTTGGCCAACTTTTTGTAGAACCATGTTGGTTTTTGTTGAAAAATTTAATAATTTTAGTACACACTTATTTACTGATCACTCATTTGAATCAGTATATATATATTAATTTTATTGATATTGAGCTTTAATAACTGACATGTTTTACAAGGGTAACTCGATCAAAAAGAAATAAAATAATACTTGAGTTAAAAGTTTTAATAAAAATCTTACTCCTAAGTAAAACTTCTCATATTATTAAATGTTCAATAATGTAGCAAACGATATCGTTTAAGGTGTTTCGCTTTTTTAATCATATCGCTAAATAATTAATAATAATTAACCCTTTTACAAAACTAATATTTATCATTAATTCAATTGTATATATAGATTTATAATTTTAAATTTAAAATTTTAGATTATCCTTTAAATATTTCTCTTAAAACGATTAGGCAATATAAGCAAACATATAAACATAAAAAAGGTTTCAAATAAGATACATATGAAAATAAAATATTCATTAAAAACTTTAAAAATTTTCAAAATTGTTCATGTTTATTTGTTTGGCAATTTTTTTTTATCTAAAAATAAAACATATGATTTATTAGAAAAAAGTAAATCTTTCATTTGCTGCAAGATCGTCATAACTCAGAATTTGCAAGTTTTGTCTTAACATCCTTTTGTCAGGTCAAAAATTGGACACATTATGAAGTCTCATAAATGGTAGCAGCCTTTTTTGGAAACATTGCTTGACGAAAAATGTTGGTATTTAAAGAGCCTGCTATAAAAAATGATTGGCTTCTTTTGCGGCAACTGTATATTGCTTGCCATAACAAGAACTTTTTGGGAAATTTTAACTGCAATTGGGTTCTAAACTTTTGACCAGGAAGTTGAGAAAAATTTGCCAAAGCATATGTTTCGTCATCCATCATCTTTAAAGTCTTAGCAGCGTACTGGTCAGGAAGTTTTTGAGCTTTGTATGTTTTTTTTAACCTGCATTAGTTTTCACTTTTCGTACCAAATAGTTTTAGCACTGCTTTCCTGCCTGATGTGTTGGGAGCTATTTTGAAAATACTTCCTTCTTCCGGAGATAGATTTTCTAACAACCAAAAATTTCTTCCGGAATTGTTTAAGATTGGAAACAGCTTGACGTAAAGTAAATAATGTATTTTATTATCTGGCATGTATTTTCAAATGAACCATTCATATATCAGACAGAATTTCGTTATTATGCCAATAACATAGTTTGTTGATTATTGCCAGAAATATATCATTATTCGGGTTACGCATTGGGAAGTTGTTAAGTGTTTGAAAAAGAAAATTAACTAAATATAAAGTTTTCATTCATAAATTTCAAGAAATATGATTCCGCAGAAAGCTTGAAAATACTTCTACTGAAAAAATGATTTTTGAAGTTATGACTATATTGCAGCAAATGAGTGAAATTATTTCCAAAAAAGAATGATCACATCTTTTTCAATTCTAATTGAAGCTTGTATTGTATGAAATAATTTTAAGTTGTTTTTTAGAAATCTTAAAAGTTTGCTTGATAAAAAAATTACATTTCAACAAATCCATTTCTAAACACTATCACCACCACCAAAAACAAAAAAAAAATCATACATTTCTTTTTGTAAAATTTTTGAACATCTAACTACCTACAACAAGAAATTGACCCTCCAAATCAATAAGTAAAAATAATAAAAAATGTTCACATTAATATATATATATAATATATAGGATTCCATTATTATAACTATAAAGAAAAACTTAGCAGCTTTTAAAACAAATACATAGAAGAAACATGGACAATTAAAAAAAGTATAAAAAATTTAAATTAAAGAAAAAACGAAAAAAACACTATTAATCAAGAAACAAAAATGTAGAAGGCAAAAAAATCCCATAGAAACAAAATTACAAAAAAAATTAAGGCTTTTAAACAAAATTATAACCAAAAAACAACACACTCATGCATAAATTTTATTAAAAAAAAAACAAAGAGTTTTGATATTAAAACAAATTGATTTTTTTATATATTTTTATACCCTCCAAAAGCACAAGTGTCACTTCCTGTGTATCGCTAAGATCCCATAATGCAATGTCTGTCTGTTGTTGTCACGCTCACATCCACAATATTTAACAGAGTTCACTAAAATTTATTCTGAATATTTGTTATAAATTTCCTATTTAAAATCGGCAAAATCGGTTTAGAATATTAAAAGATATAGAACGATATCTGAGGCAATCTTTAACTTCAAACGAAGAAATTTCTTCAAATTGTCAATCATAAATCGACAAATTAGAATAAATTAATTGCTATAATATTATGTTATAAGTACTTCATAATCATCCCAAAAATTATCAAAATCAGTTCAGTAGAAAACAAGTTATAGCCAAAAAATATGTGAGTGTGTTAGAACGTACACTGTGTATGTACAAAATGTATTTATGAATATATCATTTATTCATGTCTTTACTTCGCACGCAATTGTGATGGGAGGGTATTAAAGATTCGGCATAGCCGATTACAACAGTCTTACTTGATTTAATTTCCAATTATTTGTTAATTTAAAAACTCTTTGTTTTTTACAAATATGGAACAAATTCTTAAAGAAACTCTTAAAAAATATAAAAAAATATACACTCACTATTTAAATTTATAAGATAAAAATAGCGACAAATTAACAACTCAATGAAATATGAAAAAACGATTAAAAAAACTCTTTAAGATCTACATAAAAATAAAAATCAAATTTTATAATAAAATTAAAAAAACATATAAGACGACACATACACTATCTAATATGAAAATTAAAAAAAAAAATATTTAATAATTTTTTTTAATAATAAAAAGAAAATTAACTCATATTTATAAAAAGTAAAAACAAAAATAAAAATAAATTAATGTGTGTGAGAATTTCTATATTTTTTAGTTTATTTGTTTTGTATAATTAATATTTAAAAAATTAAAAACAATGAAACAAAACTTGTATATGTTGCCTAAATATCTTTATATATATAAATGTGTGTGTGTGTGTATAACTGGTTAAATGAAATAACATTTTTTGCTAAAATTAAAAAAAAATTACAACAAATGGCCAATTAATGAAAAATTTATTAAAAAAAAAACTGATTTTTAAATATCTTTAATAAAACTAAATAATATTTACTCAATATTGTAATAACGTTTTTTTTTTCGATATTATTTTACAATTATTAGAAAAACGCTGCTTTGAAACTAAATTATTTAAATTGTTTTCGTTGTTTTTCCATTAATTGAAATGAAAAGATATTATTTTTCATTTAAATGAATCAAATTTTTATTATTTTTTTTGTTAATAAATTAATTTGTTATTGAAAATTTTTTTAACGATTTTAATCAATTTCTAAATGAAATGATAAATTTAAAAAGAAATAAGCAAGATCTATATAAAAGACGTTTTCTATAAGATATTTAGAATCCTTTTTATCTGTAAATATAGAAGATGTTGATGAAACATTTATTCCGAATATTTTTTAAATTAAATTCATAAAATTTCAAAAATTTTTTAATTAAAAACAGTTAAAATTTGTGAATTTCGGAAACAATTATGATCAAAAACACTTGAAAAATTTTAAAACATCAGCAAAATATTGAAATTATCATTATTATCATATCTATTGAAGTTATCATATTTCATTCGGAATGGTTTCAATTCCGTAGTAACTAATCCGATCGATATTGATTTAGCTTTATTTCGAAAAAAATTTCGTTTTACTTTGTCTTTTTCTCCGTTTAAAATATTTTTGTTTTTTTGCTCTTTTAACAAGAGTCCAATATCTCTTAGCTCCGGGCAATTTGAAGGATTTGCTTCTCTTGGTTCAAATATCACATAATTGTTCTTGTTTCACTCAAGGGCTTGTTTATCAGAATGACAGGTGGCCAAGTCAGGTCAAAAATTGGACACATTATGAAGTTATTATAAATGGTAGCAGCCTTTTTTGGAAACATGGCTTGACGAAAAATGTTGGTATTTAAAGAGTCTGCTATAAAAAATGATTGGCTTCTTTTGCCGGCAACTGTATATTGCTTGCCATAACAAGAACTTTTTGGGAAATTTTGACTACAATTGGTTCTAAACTTTTGACCAGGAAGTTGAGAAAAATTGCCAAAGCATATGTTTCGTCATCCATCATCTTTAAAGTTTTAGCAGCGTTCTAGTCAGGAAGTTTTTGAGCTTTGTATGTTTTTTTAACCTGCATTAGTTTTCACTTTTCGTACCAAATAGTTTTAGCACTGCTGTCCTGCCTAATGTGTTGGAAGCTATTTTGAAAATACTTCCTTCTACCGGAGACAGATTTTCTAACAACCAAAAATTTCTTCCGGAAGTGTTTAGCATTGGAAACAGCTTGACGTTAGAATGTTTAGCGAAATTTTTGTTGGACTTTGTTGAAAATATTGAATAATTTAAGTGCCCACTTTTATCTGGCCACTCATAATGGAAAGGTGGAGAATTATTAATCTTGCGTTTAATAATTAATTATTGTTATAAATTTGAAATCAAATTAATTTATTAACAAAAATATTATTAAATTCCTGGCTAAAATCTTTTTTATTAGAAAAGAATTAATTTTATACATTAAAAATAAAAGAAAGATATTATGTAAAACGTGCAATAAAAATAAATCGGAAGTTCATAATGACCATAAAGTCCATATTTAAATTTGTATTTTTACAAATTCATGTTCAAGCGTTTTACCTAAATTTTTAAAAAAATTTGATTTTTTTGCAAAACAAAATTATTAAAAAAATGTTTTTGCATTCAGTTTTATATTTTAGACGTTTGTTTTAAAAGATTTAAAAGATTTTTTTTTTTGAAAATTAAAAATTTCAATACAATTTTTTTAGAATAATTTTAATTTTTGTTTATGTTGAATAACTTTATTAATTTTTTTGTAAAGTTAAAAATAAATTCTTCTTTTTTAAATAAAATATTAAAATATATAAACAGTTTTAAGATTTTTTATATTAAAAATAAAATAAAAAAATAAAAAAAAATCATTTACTCTTTAAAACACACAAGGTAAAGCTAAACTAGTAATTAATTTAACTTAAAATACTAAAAACAACAAGAAAAAAATGAAAATAAAAATAAAAACAAAAATGAAACCAAAATAATATTTAAATAATTTAAATAAATAACAAGAAAAGAAAATGGAACAAAAAAGAAAACAGAAATAAAACACTAAAAAAATTATAAATTATACCGAAGCGGAAATAAAAATAAAAATTATAAATAATATTTAAAAATTCATAAAAAAATAAAAAAAAATAGTTGTTTTCTTTTTAACACAAAGAAGGAATCACCTCAGACCCCATATGGAATATATATTCTTGCATCAAATCGAAATCATACTCACATCCACAATAATTGACAGAGCTCAATAAAATTTGGTCTGAGTATTTGCTTTAGTCCTGAAAAGTTTCCTATTTTAAAGTAGCACAATCGGTTTAGTATATTAAAAGATATAGATCGATATATAAGGTAATCTCAAAAGTTCAAGCTAAGAACTTTCTTAAAATTGTCTATTATAAGTCGACAAGTTAGAATGGCAACCGCACTTGAGTTGCGCTGTCAGTTGCCAAATTATAATATAGATGGCAACTGGCAACTGAAGTTGTTAATTTCAGTTGCTAAATAGCAAAATTTTTTTCTGGTCGCCTACAATATTTTATGCACATGTTTTCGATTTAAATGGTAAAATTTTGGTTCTATTAAGTGTTATGCTACATCTTTCCAAATAAAAGTTACAAAATTATTAAAGTTACAATAAGAAAATAATTTGAAATAGTTTTAAAACAAATTGAGTTAAGTCCAAATATTGGTGATTGATACAAATTTCAGATATTTGCTTTAGATCTCAATTTTAGTTGTTCCCTCCCTGGTAATTTCGGAAACAATTTATTTAGAATATTTTTTTCGTTTTATTGACTGAACTATTACCTTAAGTATAACTGATATCGTAGGCTGAGCCATACCCAAATTAAAACCATTGCTGTAGGATTTTTGAAAGCTTCCACCGTAAAAAAAAATACTTTTAGCAACAGCATTGCAGTTGGAGGATACACTCGTTTATCGTTTTTGTAAAGGGTATAAACTGAATATAGTACTGTGTCATTCGGAAGACGAATATTTATATGTAATTTTTAATTCAATTATAAATTCACACACACGCAGTACATTTGTATGTATTTACTTCTTTGTTTATATTTGTCGGTTGCTGAACTGTCAAATTGGTAACTGACCCCAGTTGCCACACATAATACGTTTTTTTATATATCAGTTGTCGTTGCCTGTTTGTTGGCCATACATAATCGACCCATAAGTTGTATATTATTCATTACCATTCCAAAAATTAAATTAAAATCGTTACAGTAGAAAAGAAGTTATAGCCAAAAACATTCTATGACTCATTAAGTGTTCCTTTCTTATATTCCTGAAAAAAACTTTTATATATTTTATGCGTTTGTGAGTTCACGTTTAAGTGTGTATGAACGTACATACTGTATGTACGAAATGTATTTGCTTTAATGTATTTACTTCACAAGCATTTGTGGTGGAGGGTATTAAAGATTCGCGTAGCCGAATACTTACTTCTCAGAACAAGTGAAAATTTAAAAATATCAATAATTTTTTTTATAGTTTTTTTTTTTATAATTTTATTGTATTATTTTTTATTATTATCAATTAATTAATATTATACATAAAATGTATAAATGATTAAATATTTATAGAATTTGAAATATGAAAATGTTTTTTTTTTATTTTTATAATTTATTTTGTTGTTATTTAATAATTTATTTAATTGTTTTTTATTTATATTTTTTTATATTTTAAGCATTTTTAGTTTTTGTTGAGCAAATTGCAATAATTTTTTATTCTCAATAAAAACCATTAATTCTTTTAATTATCATTAATTATTATTTAATTATAATTAATATGATACATTATATTTGTATTTTTTTAAGGTACAAAAATTCATTTATGAAACATAATTTTATTATTTAGAAACACTTTTGTTAATGTTTTTTTATATTAATTATTTTTTAGTGCAAAAAAGGCCACAAATTTATTTATAAAAAAGCTTTTTAACTTAAAGTTTATATAAAACTTAAAAATTTTAAAGGGCTCCTTTTAATATAGAACTCAAAAAAAATTAAATTATAAGAAAGGAAAAAAGGAAAACAAGCTTTGGAAACTTTGACTGCTTTTGGGTCCTTAACTTTTATTCTACATTCCCTCGACCGTCAGCAACATTAAACATACGTTTTGTCCACCATTTCTAAAAAAAAAATTTACTTAAATTTCCCTGATTTGTTTTTGGCCTCTAAATTTTTGGCAGCGTCAGAAACTTTTTGAGACTTGTATGGTTTTTAAACCCGCATCAACTTTAATTTTCTGTAGCAAATAGTCCGGAGACTTAGCTTACGGGACTGCTCTCCTACCGGATGTGTTGGGAGCTCTTTTGAAAAGGTTTTTCTATTTTTTGGTTTTAGAACCAAACCACCTTTTCTATCAATTGACAAGATTTCCCGGTATATAATAAGATTGGAAACAGTACGACAGACATTTGATTGCTTGGCCAACTTCTCGTTGTGGACCAAGTTGTGTTTTGTTCGATATTAAAAATAATAACTGACATGTTTTACAAAGGTAACTTGATGAATAAAAAAAAATAAATAATGTTTGGGTTAAAAGTTTTAATGAAAAACGTGTGTTAAGAATTTTTTGATCTCACTCCTTATTTATAGTAAAAACATTCTTTGATTGAGTAAAGAAACGAGCACTTCTAATTTAACATACATTGTTAAAACTTTTTGCGATCTCACTCTTTTTGCTACATTTTAAACAGATACAGACAAATTTATTTTAGGTGTCAATAATTATAACAGTTTTCAAGTTAACATCATTAATTGCTTGCTACACAAGTTTTTAACATTAAATTTGGAAAAATTAGCACAGACTTGAAAAATATAAAAAAATAATATTATTTTACAGTTATTTTATAGTTAACATTTCGCGTTATCTTAAAGGAAATGCAATGATAAACATACAAACTTGTAAATTGCAAATAAATTCATTTGTATTCAAAAAAGTACAAGTTTGAATTTAAATAATGTTACATGATTTCCGTTACTTTTTCTACTTTTCACATAACTAATTGGGTTTATGGGTCTGTGTTCAAATTATATATATATATATATATATATATATATATATATATATATATATATATATATATATATATATATATATATATATATATATATATATATATATATATATATATATATATATATATATATATATATATATATATATATATATATATATTTTTTTTTTTTTTTAAATTAATTTGGCAGACTATAAAATTAATTTACATGTTATGGTTTTGGTTTTATATGAATTTTTTTATTTAACAAATTACAAAGAAAATACTTAAATTAATTTCACAATCATTTTGTGTAAAATTTCGTTTTACAAAAAAAATATTGATTTTTTTTCTTAAAAATAACGAAAATTAAACAAAAAAGTCTTATAATTCAACTCATAGGGAATAATTTGGCAAAATTAACAAAAAAAAAGTATATATTCTAATATTTAAGTCCATTTGTTTTTTAAACTACTTATTCGTGATGATAGTGTTCATAGTGTTTGGGTTCTTCATAATGACCATGTTCATGGAATTTCGATTCACTGTGTTCTTCTAAAACTAAACCATGATTATGATTCTTTTCAGTTTCGGGATGAAGGATTTTCAATTTTTGTTTAGTGCCACCAATTTCAATGGGTTTCTTGACCAAATGTTGATCTTCTTTCTTAATGTACACGGGAACAGCATGATAATGATGTAATTTTACACTTTGATGAGAAGTGGCATGTTTGTGTTCGACCTCATGATGCAGTTCTGTTTCCTCAACATGTTCGGGTTCCTCATGTTTGGCATATTCAATGTGTTCATATTCCTGGTGACCACCATGTCCATGATAATCATGTATCTTCAAGCCAGCTGTAACAGCCACAATAAAAGTGCACAAAATCTAAAAATTTTGATAAAGTAAAAAGGGAATTAACACATCAAATCAAAAAACTTCCTTACAATGAATTTCATCATATTGTTGGTTGGATTTTTTTTTGGTGAGTTTAACTTTCTATTATATAAAATTATATATATTTCACTTGGAATGTTTCCTTAGCACGCGATTTTTTCGTTATTCTTTTTTTTATTTCGCCGATAACATAAATATATCACAAATTTTTAATTAAATTATTTTTATTTATTTTTTTATAGTCGATTGTTTTATCAAAGAGTACGTTGCTCTAAGACGTTTTGGCTTTGACTGTGATTATGGTTGGAATCCAGATTCGATTTATACCCAAAAATCGACATCCAAACAAACTAATTCGGATTTACAAATGACTACAATACAACACTTTCTTACTGGCAACATTTGTTTCAACACACATACATACACACACACACTTGCACATACCAATAGATGTTTAAGGTGAATCGTAAGTTGTAATAGTAGTTGTTAACGCTCTCATATTGTATTAGTAGTTATTATTGTTATGTTGTTGAGGTGTTGTTACTGTTGCTGTTGCAGCTGTTTTCTCTGAAGCTGTTACAACATTTAAAATACAACAAAAACTGAAAATGAAATGTTTTTCTTTCTTACAATTTAATAGAAATTAAACAAAAACAAAAACAAAAACAACAAATTCCCAGTCTAACGAACTCTTTTAAACTCTTGTCGACTTTTGCCACCATTTAAATTTATTTATGAGCACCAACTGCAGCAACAAAATCAGCAACAATTTAGTTTTGTTAACTGCTTTCTTATTGTCAAAGACCCCAAATGATATTACGTATACGCCATTGTGGTATAATACGTCACTTTTCTAACTGTGATCATTTAAATCGCTTTTTGTCATTCAAATTAACCCCATTTTTTCTTATATAACTTAAGCAATTAATTGAGAACGTGTTAAGATTTTAAACAGGACAACATTTATCTATCTTTGTAATCGAAATTTACAAATAGAGGGCGTGTCATAGAAAATGCATTGCAATCGAATATGGTCCATGTTTTAATTCTGTTGGAAAAATGTAAAAAAATAAACAAAATAACGTCCATTTTTTAATTTTTTGAAAAAAACGGTCAATCATTTTTATAGTAATTTTTTTTTAATTCTTTGAAAAAAACGGTCAATCATTTTTATAGTAATTTATCTGGAAAATCAAAACTTCGATTTCGATTGCATGATTTGGTGATTTTTTTTTTTAACTGAAAATCTATTTTTATTCATCTCATAATTGTCATTCATATTTAACACTATATATAATTAACGTCAAAATTTTTTAAATCTTTCCATGTAGAATTATTGGTAAAAAAAATTGAACCACATTTTTTCAAAGCCGTCGTTTTCAGTCATATTTGTTTCCATCAAATATGATTTCGATAGAAATAACAGTTTTACATTGAATGCTGCTGACTTTTCAAGGATTCTAAATAAATATCTGTCAAATTATCAAAAATATATGTAGTCTAGACTTAACCTCTTATAAACTGTTTTCTTTATCAGTCGGCCCTTTCTGTTTGCTCCTTCTCAATAGCTTTGTTCAATCGCAGTTGGTGTAAATAATTGATTTTCAATAACATGAAAATCATTACAATTCCATCTAATTCTCAGCATAACCTTGTTTGCCGACAATTCACTTTTTAAAATCTTTTGGGACCGCTTTGATCCAGGCGTTGTTCTAATTTTTGAAATGTTCTAAAATCTAGACGTTTTTACTTTCATAAAAAATTTAAAATGCTCAGAACTTTTGAATTAGGAATAAAGGCCGATATCTACAAATTCAAGCTTGAGTCCTATTATTACACTTTATTTACGTTTTGTTCATCTGACAGACATTGCCGACAAATATCACATTCGTAAATGTGATGGCAATGTAGATACCGAATTTAATTCGGTACTTTCCCATTTCCTTACAATTTTCTATATATAAAAATTAATGGATCTAATAACTAGTTAATTGGACTTAAAAACGTTATAATTTCAGCAAACAGCTTGTGACTATTAATGTAGGATAAAACTTGGGCATTAGTATTATTTGAAGTACTTTTAGACATTAAGTCAACTGTTTTAAGTGGAAAACGTAATGGGTACTTTTTGTTTAAAATAGTACTTTTTAATGTTTTCATTAAGTAACGAATATAGTCCTGTTTATATAATTCCTATGGTACATTTTTTGTTCTTTTTTTATAAAGAGGACATTTTTGGTTCGTATTGTGTCTTAAAAAGTATTTTTTGGAATTCTTGCAATATTAAATGTACCAAATATTTTTTGGTACTTTTCGACTTCTGGAAAATACTTTATTTCTGTAATATGAATTATCAACCTGAAAATACCTATGAACAACTTGGGATAATTTAATGGTACTTTTTCTATCTTCTTAAAAATGAAATTCATCAAAAGGCGGGAGCTCACATTAACTGAAAATACTTTTTGTAATTTTTTCTTTGAAAATAAAACAGTAAGCAACCATACACCCCTCTCACTCCTTACAGGGTTAAAGTCTTTACAAATCAAATACATAAACAATTTACCGCTATCTGCAAGAAAAAGTCAACATAAAGAAAACATTTATCCCGTTTCAAACGAAACCGGTACCAAAAAAATATTATAAATTGCTTTGCAACACTAAACACACAGAAAATAAAATCTTTATGCTTCAAACTAATAAAAAACAAGTAAGAATGTTACAGTCGGTCAAGCCCGACAATATAATGAGCTACACATAAATGTTGGTTATAAATGGTAGTTGCGATTAAGTAATGAATGACCCTCGTATAACTATATTTTCTGATTTATTATTTAATGTACAGGGAACTATTGTGAAACTAACATTTATGTGAAATTTATGCATTTTTAAGTGAATTTTTGTGAGGGGTTAAATGAGAGCTACATGAAATTATGGACCGACCCACCGTATAATTCTGCACATCGATTTTTGCTTATTTTGATCTTAATTTCACCAATTATTATTGCAATACCAGTATGTGTGAGATTTATGCCCTACAAAGGATCTTGTAAGGGACTTATGAGAAGCAATGGACCGATAATCGGTTAAGAATATCAAGACTTATTTTTGTAAAATTTCGATAAAATCGCTTTATATTAAAGACTTTTATGAGTTTAAACCTCATACCGGGGCGACATTTGTATGGGAGGTACATGAAATATTGGTCCGAACATGACCAATTTCAATAAGCTTCGTCCTTGTGCAAAAAATAAAAATAATTTAATCAAGATATTTGAAAGATTGTGACCTGTAGAGTGTTTACTACGTTTACATGGACAACCAACCGAACTCAGAAAGTGATTCTGAGTCGAGTGGTTTACTTAGTTGTGGGTGTAACGCCATTTATTGTGTTACAAACATCAACACAAACGTATAGTGCCTCAAACATATACGGTGGTGTAGGGTATAAAAATTTTAAAAAATTAAAAAAAAAAAAAAAAGAAAATAAACAAACTTAATTGAAGACAAGTCCAAGGTAATTGAGCTTTAAATTATAAACAAGAGATGACAGTTTTCGGAAAAAAAACATAAAGAAAAAACATACGCATTAAAACAACAAAGTGTGACTTATTTTTGTAATCACTTTAAAAAAAATATTTAATTTTTTTTTGAAAATTTCAAACGTTATGTTTATTGTTATAATCACAGGGGATTTTTCAATATAAATTTTATAACCGGTTGAACAAAAGTTTAATTAATTTTTATATTTTTTAATTAAAAAATTTAATTCAAAACTTAAAAAAGAAAATTTTAAAAATTCAATTTAAAATGTTTGAGATAAAAATGTAAATTTTTAATTGCATAATAACATTATTAAACCACGATTTACAAAAAAAAATCAATTGTTTTCAAATTATAAAAAAAAAACATCTGAATTAAATCTCAATTTCCCATCATTATTTTTAATGAAATCTTTCGTTAATCAGTTGCAATATAAATTATTTCTTTGTTTAATTAATTAAAAATCTGCATGAAATTTTTTATTAAATTTCATGTAAATGAATTAAATTTCTTCTTCTTTACATAAAGAAAAAACATAACCTAGTTTTAATTAAATTATAGTTATTGCAATTAAACATTGTTGTTTTTAATATAAATTATTTATTTAATTGCTTTCACTTTATCAATTGAGTTGTTATTTATTAAAACTATTTGAAAGGAGGCGGTTTTTGGAAATTTCAATTATGAATAAATTCTACAGTCAGCGACAGAAGGAAATGGACAATGTGAAAAATTAAAATAAATTTCTAAAATAAATAAGAAGTTAATGGAGAGGGAATATTGAGGCCCACCATATCTATTACCAAATAGTAGTGAATGTAGTATTTAGAATATTAAGAATTCTCAATACCATTTAAACAATCCGAATTTATTACAATTTAGACATCTGTAGAAAATGACCCATGTAGAATTCGATTCTCTTAATTGCTTATTCTAGATTCTAACATGAAACATTTATGACGTGTGGGATGATTTTTGGAACAGGGATTAATACGAGGACTATAATAAAGTTGATTCGATGCTCGTAAAATATTCTGTTTGCATAATTCTTATACTCTTATACTTCAAATTTTCACTAAAAATTCAAATTTTCACTAAAAATTAAAATTTTCACTAAAAATTCAAATTTTCACTAAAAATTCAAATTTTCACTAAAAATTCAAATTTTCACTAAAAATTCAAATTTTCACTAAAAATTCAAATTTTCACTAAAAATTCAAATTTTCACTAAAAATTCAAATTTTCACTAAAAATTCAAATTTTCACTAAAAATTCAAATTTTCACTAAAAATTCAAATTTTCACTAAAAATTCAAATTTTCACAAAAAATTCAAATTTTCACAAAAAATTCAAATTTTCACAAAAAATTCAAATTTTCACTAAAAATTCAAATTTTCACTAAAAACTCAAATTTTCACTAAAAATTCAAATTTTCACTAAAAATTCAAATTTTCATTAAAAATTAAAATTTTCATTAAAAATTCAAATTTTCATTAAAAATTCAAATTTTCACTAAAAATTCAAATTTTCACTAAAAACTCAAATTTTCACTAAAAATTCAAATTTTCACTAAAAATTCAAATTTTCATTAAAAATTAAAATTTTCATTAAAAATTCAAATTTTCATTAAAAATTCAAATTTTCACTAAAAATTCAAATTTTCACTAAAAAATCAAATTTTTACTAAAAATTCAAATTTTCACTAAAAATTCAAATTTTCACTAGAAATTAAAATTTTCACTAGAAATTCAAATTTCCAAATCCAAATTTTCACTAAAAATTAAAATTTTCACTAGAAATTCAAATTTTCACTAAAAATTCAAATTTTCACTAGAAATTCAAATTTTCACTAGAAATCCAAATTTTCACTAGAAATCCAAATTTTCACTAAAAATTCAAATTTTCACTAGAAATTCAAATTTTCACTAGAAATTCAAATTTTCACTAGAAATTCAAAATTTTTCACTAGAAATTTCAAATTGTCACTAAAAACTCAAATTTCACTTAAAATTCAAGTTTTCAATTAAAATTCAAATTTTCACTAGAAATTCAAATTTTCACTAGAATTCAATTTTCACTAGAAATTCAAAATTTTCACTAGAAATTCAAATTTTCACCTTAAATTCAATTTTCACTAAAAAATTCAAATTTTCACTAGAAATTCAAAATTTTCACTAAAATTCAAAATTTTCACTAGAAATTCAAATTTTCCTAAAAATTTCAAATTTTTTCAACTAGAAATTCAAATTTTCACTAAAAATTCAAATTTTCACTAGAAATTCAAATTTTCACGAAAATTAAATTTCACGAAAATTCAAATTTTCACTAAAAATTCAAATTTTCACTAAAAATTCAAATTTTCATTAAAAATTTTCAGAATATTTTTGAAACCAAAACGAACGGTTTAGAATTAAGTGTTATATAATACAAGTTTTGTTATTTACATTTAGTAATAGACTAATAAATTCCATCCTTCAATCCTTCTTAACTTTATTTTGTGGCTTTTCAATTTTTTGTTGTTCTACTTTTAACACTCACTGTATAAGTGTTGTAATACATATTAATCTTCATTTACTGTTAACAGTTTTTTCTCCTCAAAATACACTTAATAATATGGACTTTTTTGTATCTATATCTTAAAGATTTATGTAAATTATTACTATATAGCATAGGTTCGCGTCCGTCTGTCTGTCTGTCTGTCTGATTGTATCTCTATAGTAGTGTTGCCTGGCAATTGACCAATTTGCGGTATTGTATTTTAAAATGTGTAACAACATTTATGACAGTTTGGCTTAGATTTTTTTGGGTTGTAAAACATTATTGTGTATTTCGTTACAAAATTTTGTTTAAACAAAAAAGCCTTAAATACAAAAAAGGAAAGTACTGCACCATTTATGTGACATACAATTTAGTAGGGTAATTACTTTTTCAATAGAGTGTAAATAAGGGATATTTTAATTATTATGTTTGATATGAGAAGAAATAAAATTTTGAGATCTTTAGCGGAGGGATATTTACCAAAATCTGATTAAAATTAAAATTTTGTCAAAATTTTTTATGACACCCTAATACTTTTAACTGCCTCCACATTAGGAGTAGATATTAACTATTGTCTTAAAATAAACTTTACAATTTGGCGGAGTCTGATACTAAATCACTTTTAACAATAAACATTTGTATTACTTCCTTATTGTTGTTATTGTTATTGTTTGTATGTCATATGCATAAAAATTCGAAATTACACTGGGAGCACACATGTGCCACAAGTGCCACAAGATTTTGCTGTTATTTATATTATTATAATTTTCTTCTTTTTTTCATAAATTACAATAATTTTTCAGCATAAAATGAAAATATTTTACAAAAAATACAAAATAAAACATGATTTAATGATTTAAGTATAAAAAATTATATGTGATTTATGAGACAGATGTAGGGAATCGTAACAAATCAAAAAAAATTGTAATTTCAAATCACATTTGAAATTGAAGAAAAATATACGAAGTAACAGGAGAACAGGTGTCAGAAAGAGTGAAATGTTATAATCCGTAGGTTGCACAAACATTTTTGAAGTGAGATGAAATATTTGTTTTTTAATATTTGCTTTGTATGGGAGGTACCCCTCGCCCTGGTGCTATCTGAAAATTTTTGAAATTTCATCAATATTGGCGTAGCCATTTTGGCGTCTATACTTTACATACATACAAACAAGTAACAAAAATGTTTTATAATCCATTCTAAAGTTTTTAAAACTAGAAGCTTTGCCTGTAAAACGCTTTTTGGCTTTGTATGGGCGTAGGTCTCACCTGATTACTATCCATCGTACATTTTGTCCTGTTAAACAGTTCCTTAAGAAAGTGATTGGAACTGAATTTTCAAACTGATGCATGTGGTTTTATATATCAACGCTTGGGTAAAAAAATAAATTGATCAAATAGACGTCTGTGGTTTACAGGTCCCAACAAATGTGCATAATTTTGATTTAACTTTTTTATAATCAATAAATGTGGAATAATAATGAACTCCATAAAATATCGTGAAATCAACTTCATAAAAATTAACATTTTTCGAAGTTAATTTTACATTGTAATTTCTCGGTAACTCAAATTTTTGAGAATTCAAATTTGAGAGAGTCTATTGTAAAAATATAGAAACAGCCTACTGACCCTCATATTATTTCAAACATATTTAATTGAGATGTAAATAACAATTACTTGACAATTTTGTAATTTTACACTAATTTCGTATTAAATTTAAGATCTCCATTAAATGAGGTTATGTTAAATTAAGTGTTTTACCATTAAATGAGGTTATGTTAAATTAAGTGTTTTACCATTAAATCTATGTTAATGTTAATATAAATGGCATTTGCCAATGTTAAGCGATTTTTGTGATCGTTGATTGCAGTTAGCAATAATTTTTATTTTTAAATACTTTTCAATGATTTAAGATTCAAATTATTTGCTCAAAATTTGTTGCACAAAATAATTTTTATGTTTTTATACCCTACACCACCGTAGGTGATTGGGGTATTATGCGTTGGTGCTGATGTTTGTAACATACAGAAAATATGAAGTTACACCCACCTTTAAGTATACCATTTTACTTAGAATTGTTTTCTGAGACAATTTGGACAATGTCCGTCCATTTGTCTGTCTGTCCGGCTGTCCATGTAAATGTTGTGAACACTCTACAGGTCGCAATGTTTGAGATATCTTGATACATGTTATTATTTTGGACTTAGGACGAAGCCTATTGAAAATGGCCATGTTCGGTCCAATACTTTGGGAACCTCCTACACAAATGTCCTCCCGAAATGAGATTTAATCTTATAAAAGTCCTAAGTATAAAGCGATTTTAACAAAATTTATGACTTTCGAATTATGCAAATAATGGACCAATCATTACTTCTCATATGTCCCATACAAGCTCCCTTACATATACGTAGGTTTTATAATAATGATTAGTGAAATTAAAATCTATGTGCAAAACTATACGGGGGTCGGTCCATAATTTCTTCTAGGTCACATATAACCCCCAGAAAAAATCATTTTAATACTCCTAAAATAAAATGTTTCACCATAATATACTGCACACTTAAGATTACTTAAAAAATAAAATTATACGAGGGTCGTTCATTAATTTTTAGTAACTACTATTTTTTTTAACCAACATTGTGGTGTAGTGTATTACATAGTCGGACTTGACCGACTATAACATTTTTACTTGATTTTTCCTCAGTTTTAGTTTTAGAGGAAAGAAACACTATTTTAACATTCCATTCAAAGTGAAAGGTTTTACAAAAATTCAGTAGCATTTTTCGCTAAGTGAATACTTGCATATGGATTGAATTTGTTTTTTTTTTTTTTTTTTTTTTTTTTTTAATTTGAAAACAACTTAACCTAATTAAACGCTTAATTGATGGTTTAAATTTTATTTTAGTATCTGCCTCTTTTTTTTTTTTTTTTTTTTTTTTGAAATTATTGAAACCTTAGAAAAAGCTTTGAACGATTATTGCATTAAAGTATTTCGATTTTATTTTTTGCTATAAAAATGTTTTCTTAAATATTGAGAAAAGAAATAATTTCAAATTTGAATTCATAACATTTATGAATAATGGAATTTCAAATTGTTTACAATTGAAAAAATATTTTAAACATTTCTTTATAGTAACTTATAGATTAGTTACTATAATTTCTTAAATTTATTATAGCATATAAATTAGTCATCAATATTGTTTCATAATAAATTTTTAAATTAATAAAACTGTTATTTTATATTTAAATCAATGAAAACTAGTAGCACTTTTCCATTACAGTTTCCCCGAAAGGAAAATAAATGTCCCCAACATTAACAGTTATCTTATATGCTGCTATAAAATTTACATAATCTTTCTTTTACGTTTTTTATTAGTTTTGTCTTTATGTCACTTAGTTTGGATAACTTTTTTACAGGATTTCAGACAAATGAAAAAACATGAAAGAAGTTTATGTCAGTCAAGCCCCTCTACATAATACCCTACCTCAAGTTGTGGGTCAAAAATGGTGTACCTAACAAAAACTAATGAACGACACTCGTATTAGTTAATTAACTGATTTATGCTTAAGAGTCCTTTACATTATAATACCAACATTTCTGTGGTATTTATGGCTTTTAAAATGAAGTTTTCTGGTAGGTATTACAGGAGCTGCCCTCGTAATTTCGGACCTTGATATTTGTTAATATTTTTCTTAATTACTACGACACTAACACATATATGAGATTTTTGAACTTAAAAATTATATTTGAAAGTGCCGGTTGTACGGGAGCAAAAAAAAAAATAACGGATAAATTATTTCTGTAGTGCTGCCACAGTATGGCAAATTGATACGCAATTGATGAATTCACAAAGTTGTCAAAATACAGCTATAAGAACCACAAAAGACTTATCATAAAATTCAGTTGGTGTCTCCAACGAGAAAGAACTTCCTGATCGAGATTCGTATACAGTAGATTTGAACGACTTTCACGGAGGCCGCCCTCTTCTAAACGTTGACAATAAAAATAATTTGTCGAGATCGAGATGGAGAAATAGGCTCAAAGCTTACCGTTCCTAACAACATGATACACGGTATTTCTTTAACTATAGAGCCAACCTACCACTCTTAGTCCAGAAGATCTATGAATCTATAAGTTTGCACAATTTCTTAGGCTGGTGTTGAACCAGAATATAAATCATAATAATTATTTAATTTGTTTTTACAGTTATTACAATAACAACAACTACAACTAAAAGACTTTTCCGACATTTTGTTAAAATCATTTCATATTTAGGACTTTTAGGAGCATTAAATCCCATTCCGTGGGGGCTATATGAAATAACGTACCCATCATCGCCAATTTAAAAAATACGTAGTCCTTTGACCAATGTAATGCCTAATTTCATAGAATTTGATGAAATTAGGCCATGATTCCGAGTCGAACAATATACTTGAAATGGGTGATAACAATATATTTCCTGCCTTTTGAAAACATCCGTCAAATCGTGTAATACCCCAACCACCTGTGGTAGTGTAGGGTATAAAAATGTATAAACTGGATCATTTGCAAATAAAAAAAGAGTTCAACAACTTCCTTTACTGTGTTTTCTTTCTTTCAATGGTTTTTGTTATAAGTTATTAGGTAAATATAACATATATAACGATCTCTTGTTTGATATTTAAACCCATATTTTATCTGTTCAATTAAAAAAAAAAAACAAAAACAACTTTAAATATATAATATACTGTAATTTTTTTAAAAATGTTGTTTGTTTTTAGACCCTCAACCACCACCATAAGAGGTGAAAGGGAATTTATTAAGTTTATAATTTTGTGAGTAACGCCAAATAGGAATCATCTAAAGACCTAAATTTAAAATTTAAAGTTATCAAAAATCGCTTCTGTAAAAAGAATTACAGCCCAAAAATGTGTTCGAAAATTTGAAAAAAATTTTCGACAAAATAGAATAAATTATTTTAAAAATATATTTAGACATTTTATATAAACTATTTTTAGCTATAACTAAGTCAAAGCTTATGGAGCACAATATTGTGAAAGAAATTTTACAAAAAAAGAACTTATAAAACTTATTAAAACTTATTAAGCGTTTAAAATTTTAAAAAGTTATTGCTAAAAGTAGTCGTAGCGATAAGAGATTCGAAAGTACTTTCACAAAAAGAGAAACTTCCTATGTATAACATGACACCACCTCTAGCTTTATAGCAGGCATAGTTCAAAAGTTATAGCCATTTTAAAAATAAATATTTCTGAAAATTTACTTACTAGAAGATTATGTTCGCCTGGTACTCAATAAAAATGTGAAATTTTGAGTCGCGGGGTTTTGTTTTTGGTAAAAATTTTTATTTTTGCCACAATTTTCTCAGTATTAAGATGAAATTTAGCCTAAATGTAGAAGTGCGAAATTTTCATAAGACGTTGTTATTTTGAAAACGCTTGTAAATTCTGTAACTAAAAAGCGTTTAAACTTCATAATTAAATTTCCCAAAATGTGGACATGAAAAAATGTTTCTTATTAAACAGAAATATTTAATGTACAAACTACAATAACTATCACGTTAATACATAATCCAGTTTAGAAGTTATAGCTGTTTAAATAAAATATTGTTGTTTCCCTAAACATTCTTTTTAACTATAATCTAACTGTGTGGGCATGGTCATATGTAGAATATTAATATATCACCAATTAGAGTAGACCTCAGGCTATAAAATGTAATAATTTGTAGCAAAATATGTATTCGAATTCAGAAATAATCGTTTATTGAATATAACTAATAATATTCAACATTTTAATGTATTTTGTGAAAAATTTTTATAAATTTATTTTCGCTATAACTCTTGAATTTTAAAAGCTTTTAAGTTGAAACATCTCATGTGAATAAAGAATGTTAAGAAGCCCAAATCTTGGAAAGAAAACTTTTTAAACGCCTTATAGTTTTGATGCTGTAAGCGTTTGAAATATTAAAACGCTTATTGCTAAGAGTAGGCGTGGCAGTGGGCGGTTCAAAAGTGACCATTCAAAAAGAGGAACCTATTAGCTAAAATATGACACCACTTTCAGCTTAGTAGCTGGCATAGTTCAAAAGTTATAGCTTTTTGAAGATAAGTTTTATTGAAAATTTACCTACTGGAGGATTCTGTTGGCCTAACACTCACTGAAAATTTGGAATTTTCAGTTTTGTGTTTTCGTAGATTTTTTAAAAAGCTATCGCGATGAAATTTGACACGAATGTAGACAAGAGTATGGAGTAACTTTTCATAAGGCAAAAATTGCAAAACGCTTGAAAATTCCACATCTACAAAGCGTTTCAAATGTTTGAATCAGATTTGCTAAATTTATGCGTGACAGTGACTAACAAAAATTACGTTAATCTTAAAAAGGAATACTTAAACTACAAGCTACAACAACTTTCACGTCAATAGCTAATCTAGTTTTGAAGTTATTGAAATAAAATTAAATTAAGCGTTTAATTTAATTATAGTTAAATTGTGTAGCGTGGGCATGGTCATATGAAGCATATAAATATATCATCAGTTAGAATAGACTTTTAGGCTACAAAATGTAATCGTATCCACCAAAATATGTGCTATAATTCAGAAGTAATTGTATTTTTAACATAACTAAAAATATTCAAAATTTTGTTGTATTTTTGGAAAATCTGTACAAACTTAACTCTTGAAATACAAAAGAT
This sequence comes from Cochliomyia hominivorax, assembly GCA_004302925.2. Lineage (NCBI taxonomy): Eukaryota > Metazoa > Arthropoda > Insecta > Diptera > Calliphoridae > Cochliomyia > Cochliomyia hominivorax. The sequence goes on along the minus strand of PYHX02000158.1, from coordinate 13,383,591 downwards.
TTTACGTTAAAATTTTCCAAATGAATAAAGAATGTTTAGGAGCACCAATCTCGGAAAGAAAATTTATAAAATTCTTTATAGTTTTGATGTTGAAAGCGTTTAAAACATTAAAAGGCCAATGCACTAAAGTAGGCGGGACAGTGGGCGGCTCAAAAGTAACCATTTAGAAAGAGGAACTTCTTACCTAAAACATGACACCAATTTCGTTTTAATAAGTAGTATAGTTTAAAAGATATAGCATTTTGAAAATAAATATTTCTGAAAATCTACTTACTGGAAGATTCTGTTGGCCTAATACTTAACGAAAAATCGGAATTTTCAGTTTTTTTGTGATTTTTTTGACAAAAGCTATCGAAATTAAATTTGGCACAAATGAAGACAAGATTTTATTTAATAAGATTATATTTCGAAAACGCTGGTAAATTTTTCAACTAAAAAGAACTTAAAATTTATAAATTCGATTTTCTAAATATGTTGGAGTTATAGTGGGCGGTGAAAGATGTTTCTATATTTAAAGGACTACCGAATATACAAACTACAACAAATTTCACGTCAATAGCTAATCTAGTTTTGATGTTATAGATGTTTAAAAATATATTTAAAATATTGTAGGTTTCCTAAGCGTTTAATTTAATTTTAGTCTCATTGTGCAGAGTGGGCGTGGTCAAATGTGGAAAACAAATATGTCACCAATTAGAGTAACCCTCATGCTACAAAATGCTATAATTTGTAGCAAAATATGTATTCTAATACAGAAGTAATATAACTAATTGTATTCGAAATTGTGATGTATTTTAGGAAAATTTTTTATACTTATTTTCGCTATAACTCTTAAAATTCAAAAACTTTCATGTTGAAATTTTTCATACAAATAAAGAATGTTGAGGAGCACAAATTACGGAAAGAAAAAATTTTTAAATATCTTATAGTTTTGATGCTGTAAGAGTTTGAAATATTAAAACGCTTATTGCTAAGAGTAGGCGTGGCAGTGGGCGGTTCAAAAGTGACCATTAAAAAAGAGGAACCTATAAGCTAAAATATGACACCACTTTCAGCTTAGTAGCTGGCATTGTTCCAAAGTTATAGCTTTTTGAAAAAAAATATTTCTGAAAATTTACTTACTGGAAGATTCTGTTGGCCTAATACTCACTGAAATTTCGGACTTTTCAGTTTTGTGTGTTTTTTGAGAATTTTAATAAAAATTGTTTTTGCCACAACTCTTTCATTTTTAAAGTAATCGAGATGAAATTTGGCATATATGCAGACAAGGGTATGGAGTAACATTTCATAAGAAAAAATTAGAAAACGCTTGTAAATTCTACATCTACAAAGCGTTTGAATCAGATTTGCTAAATCTAGGAGTGGCAGTGGGCCCAAAAAACTGTCTATCTTATTAACAGGGAATAATGTTTTTTTCTACAAACTGCAATAACTTTCGTGCAATTAGCTTATCTAATTTAGAAGTTGTAGGTGTTTGAATAAAATTATTAAAATATAGAATTTCTAATTTATAGAAAATAATGATAAATAATTATAAAATAAAAAAACAATTTTGTATATTTTTTTATTACAAATTTTGGTAAATATTATTTATTTAAGAACATGATGGAATTAATGTAGAATTTTGGTAAACAAAAATATAATATGAATGAAAATAATCACATAATTAAATATCAATAATAAAATAATAAAATTAATTTATATTAAAAAAAAATAAAAATATGTATAAAAAATCTTTGTTCTTGTTTTGGAAAAAAACTATATATATATAATTAAGACACATTTTCTTTTAAGATATCTATACCGAGTTTTTGTTTTCTCCTCTAGTTTTTAAATAAAATTTATTGTTATAACAACCTTCAAAGAGGATTAATAAAATATTACTTAAATATTTATTATAATAAACTTAAATGTTTTAGATCAAAATTAAAATGTTAGTATTAAATTACAAATAAAAAAAAACAATTAAAAAATAATATACACATAATAAAACTTAAGGTAAAAAGGGATGAAAAAAATATATATTAAATTTTAAACAAAATTATAGATAAAAATCCTTTTTTTTAAGTTACAGAAATAAAACGATCCAAATGAGAAATCGTTTTAAATGGGGGCCCCTGTGGTTGGTAGATTATTTTTAAATAGTTTATACTTTAACAAAAAGTAAACAATAATTTATTTAAATATTTTGAAGCTTTTTCTGTTTTGTTTGATTTCTTTTAAGGATTTTATACAATTATTAAGCAAATTATAACATAAATTGTAGAATTAAAAAAAAAATAAACTGTTTAAATACAGTTTGTCAATTATATTTTTGCATTCATAAAATATATGAAACAATTTTAAATTCATTTATGAATTCCAACTTAAAATCCTTTAATTATCCAGTTTTTTTGAACACGTTACGTTGCTATACCTGTTAATTACTATAAGACGCCAAAAATTTTCAAATAAATCAAAACAACAAAATGTGAAATTTACTAATTTTGAAAAGAGTCAAATAATTGTTTGCAAATATTTTGAGAACATTGAAATTGAATGCTTCTAAAGCCACTAGTCCCTCATTACCGAAAGTAAAACGTGCTTAAAAGGGAAGTTTCAAAGGATTTGAACAATTCAACTATTAAAAGGACGAATTTGTTAATAAAATCGGTGATATGTTATCATTCATATTCAGGATTATATACGTTACCATATCTCATGCCAAAAACTGTGAAAACCTCGAGTTAAAATATTAACAGGCTGCTTGAAGTAAAAAACTTTACGAATTGAAGCCAACATTATTGAAACTATTCATCTTAAGTATTAAAGGAGATCTTTTTCCAGCGAAAAATAATTATTTTTCCAATTATGTTTCCAATAAAACTATTTCAAATAATTTTCACCAACCATACTGAGCACTGTAATTATTTTGGAAAAGAAAATCAGAAAGAACATAAACAACTGTTCGGATTCCCAAAATGAAGTTTCAGTATGTAAGGGAAACGTGCTTGGTGGCATTCCTTTCCTCATTATGATGATTAAAGCGTTTTCCTAGACATTAGTGAAGAATATTTGAGTTTTTGTCATAAATTTGCATTAGATTCAAGTGATACAGCTCCTTCATTTATACTTATTATGTACAGATTTAAAAATATTACTTTCAATTTGAATGGATACCTAATTCAACTAACTTGTGGGTGGTTTTAACTCGGGTCATTCATTAATTTCTTACTGGGATTTGGTATTGTATATAATCATGATTATGGGAGATAACAAAGGATCGTTTTTCTTGACGTATTTTCCCTTATAATAATTTAATTTAGATTTGCCTTCTAAGCAATTTTTACATCCAGATATGAAATCACTAGTGGCATTATAGACTTTTATAATTTCTTGTGACAAGGTCAGCAATGTGTTTTTATAATTGTTGTTATTGTAATGGTGCATCTCTTTTGAAAATGTTGGCTACTTGTTGGTCTACCATCGTAGACAGGTAGAGCAGCAATATGTGTGCAGAAAAAAGTTAATAATTAAAGAATGAAGTTAAAATTTATCATATATTTTTTGTGATTCCAAAGATATTTTTGACAAACTGTACATATATTTTTTTCATAATTTTCGTAATTAATTAAAATGAGAATTTACAGAAGAAAAAATCACATTTCTTGTATGTATGATTTAATATATATAAAAGCCGATTATTAAAATAGAATTTAAATTTTGCATAATTTCAAAATTGAATAATAATTTTTATGAGTTATTTAAATGTGAAACTGTAGCAAAAACATAAGTTTATATATATTTTACATATTTTTTAACAATTATTTTCTTTAAGGATAAATTTTCGAATTTTATTTATGGACTTTTTTTGATTATTTCGCAGTTTTCATTTATCATAACTATATTTTTGTTACTATAACTATATAATTTTTGTAGTTTGATTTTGTTTGCTTTCATAATTTTGTTTTTATTGTAATAATTTTTACAATTTCTAAAAGCATTTTATTTAAATTTAATATATATTTTTTATTTCATAATTATTATCAATTTCTTTTAGTTTTTCTTAATTTTTGATTTAATATAATTTTTGTTAAGTTTTTTTTTAATGTAATTTTGTTTCGTTTATCTTAAAAGTAAAAATAATTAATTTTGTATAATTTTAATAAATTTTTATTTTTGTATTTTGTTCTTAATTTGTTTTATTTTGATTTTGTTTTTAAAGGAAAATGTGAAATTTTTCTTAATTTAGTTTTTTTTTTATTTATTTTTGTTAATTTTTTAAGTTTAGTAAATATTTTTTTATTTTAATATTAAGAAAAGTTTAGTTTAGTTTTTAATTTTCTATATTTAAGAAATATTTATAACTATTGTTCATAAAATGGACTAAGATTTTTTATTCTTTATGTTTTTTATTCTTCTTCTTTTAGATAAGGCTTGAGATTTTTTATATTTAAAAAAAAAAACTTAATGCAGCCTGTATTATTTATATTTTATTTATTTTTGTTTTTTAATGTTAGAAAAATAATTATATATTTTTAAAAATAAACCACAGTTTGTTTAAATGGATCCTTTGAAAACTTTTGATTTTGTTTTTTTCAGTTTCTTTTTCTTTTTTATTTCTTGTGAACTATTTCAAATGTTTAGTTGGGTCTAAGCATTTCATAGTTGTTGATTAAAGGATCATTGTTGTATTTAAGGCTTCTTAAATCTCATAAAAATGGATTGTTTGAGTTAAGAGCTCCGGTAGCCTGAAAGAAAATAATGAAATATTTATATTAAACTAAATTAATTTAACTCAAAATCTAGTTATTCAGAATTGTATATATATAGTAACCCTGTCGGGCTGATGTGATAGTCCAGCAGATATTATATAAAAAAGTAAGTAAGAAATCGACTATGTATTACCCTACCACAACATTGTTGGTTGAAATTGACAGCAATGAAAAATTTATGAACGACCCTCGTATAATTTGACTTTCTGATTAATGATTAATTGTGAAGTACGTTTTTATTACAAAAAACATTTATGTAAATTTTTTCTGGGCTAGACCGACCCTCGTATAATTTCGAACATCGATTTAAGATTGTATTTATGTCTAGTTGTTATTAGAATACCAACACATATGTGAGATTTATGCCCATCAAAGTGGTATTTGGAAGGGATCTTGTATCAGATCTATGAGAAATAGTGGATCGACCATCGCATTATTTGGCATATCGATTTAGAATAATATAAGAATTATATGTATTGAATTTCATTAAAATCGTTTTATATTTAGAACTTTGCCTTAAACCCTCATTCCGGGAGCACATTTGTATGTGAGTTAAAGATTGCGAACTGTAGAGAGTGCGCAAAGTTTACATGGACATCTAGTCGAACAGACAAATTGACAGACGACGGACATTGTTAAATCGAGTCATAAATTGATTCTGTGTCGAACGGTATCAAATCTTATCTGTTTTATAGCTTTGATCGGTTTTGGACTTAAGGACTTTATTTTATATACAATTTGCATGGTATGGCATACCCTCGTCAATGCAAACAAGGTGTCACAATGATTGCAATGAAAGATTTTAAAGTCCAGATTGGCTCTGATAGTAATAACTTAAGATCAATAATTAGAACCGAAAATATTTTAAAATGTGATTTAAAAAAAGTGATACGATATTTTACTCTAATAAAAAGTTTAGAAAAGGACTACAAGACCATGAGTAGTATTTTGAATAAAAAATATTTATTAAATCAAATTCTCCAAGCGATTAGCCATTGCAAACTATAGGATTTTACGGAAATATGTTTCGATAGCGTGTAAAAAATTAAGATAAATTCATCATATTTCAGATTTCCTAAGGATTCTTAAAAAAAAGATATCAAAGGAAATGCGTTATGCGTGATAATTTTAATTAATCCATATTAAAACATTTATGCAATTTTATCAAGATATTTGCAATAATTTTTAATTGATTATTAGAAATGAAAGTTTTTGATTTAAGTTTCTATCACGAGTTTAAATAATAAATAAATCAGATTACAAGTTTTTACATTAATTGTTAGAAAATTATCCTTTAACTGTAATCGAATTTTTGCATATATTTTATGAAATTTCTTTTAAACCTCAATGTTTCTGGGATGAAAATAATTAAAAACATTTTTCCATTAAATCTAACATTCTAAACAAAATTTCACCTTTAAATCCTTATAAAATATTGAAAAGGATAAACTTATCACAAGTGAAATTAAAAGAGAAACTGAAAATATGTAATTCTATTTTATTATTTTCCATTTGATGCAAATGTGAAACAATCATTTCTAACTGACGATTATTTAAAGCTCATGTTTTTTTTCTCTCTCTTTTCCCCTTTTTTCCAATTGTTCTGCTAACTTAATTGAAATTTCAAAATAAAATGGAAATAAAAACTAAAAAAAAAATGGTTCTTCATTTCAATTTCCACAATATGTGGCAACAAATGGAAAAAAAAAGGAGAAATTGTAAATAACTAGATTTTTGTTGTACGTATGTATGTGTAGGAGTATATGTAGAAATATTCAAAAAAACTTACAGCAAATGGATTATTAAAAGTATTTGTTGTTAGGCCTGTGCCAGTTGAGGCGATTTGTTGTTGTAGTGTGCCAAAACCAAAGCCACAACCATTTGGTCCTGTTTGTATTGATGTTGGATATAAAATATTTGCTTGCTGCTGCTGCTGTTGTTGTTGTTGTTGCTGTTGCTGCTGCTGTAGTTGTGGCATATTGGCATTTGTAAATCCACTTGCCGTATAATTAAAGAATCCCGTATTGGCAGTATGAGTTTTTTGAGGATTTAAAAAACCATTTGCCGCTGCTATTCCATTTGGTATTAAAGTCATTTGACCAAACAACTGTTGTGTTGTATTTTGCGTTGGATTATTCGCAACATTTTGAAAAGGATTGACAACAGCTGCTTGCTGAGGATGATGTGTTGCAAAAGGATTCACTGTGCCATTTACAATATTTGCTGTTGGTAGTAGTTGGAGTTGTTAAACAAAAAATGAAATTTATTTTAGTTAAAATAAATAATAAATATAAACAAAAAAAAATTCATTGGAAAAACTTACGATTTCCAAAACCAGAATCTACCACATTTGCTGTTACAATTGAGGCAGCTTGGGCAGCCACAGCTTTACTTTCTCTTAATTGTTCATCTAAATCTTTTAAGGCTGCATAACGATCTTCTGCGGGTGCTGAGGAATTATTGTTATTATTTATATTGTTGATGTGGTTATTATTGTTATTGTTGTTGTTGTTATTATTATTATTAAAACCATTTGTTGTGGAATTTTTATTATTAATTGGAAGACCTAAAATATTTACAAGAATAGAAAAAAAAGAAAGAAAAAAATATATACAAAATAAATGTTTTAGTAAGCAGCAATTGCAAAATAAAAATGTATATTGATCGTAAAAAGCTATATCAAATTATATATATATATATGTATAATATAGAATTATATATATAAATATGTGTTAAATTAAATAAATTAACAAAAACAGCAAACTGAACAAAAATTAGGCAAAAGTGCGTTAAATGTTTAAACAAACTATTCATCAAAACAAACAAACAAATGTGTGTTAAAACCAACGTCTATTAATAGTACTAAGTCTATAATTAATAATGATATATTTTTGTGTAAAAATAATGTTCTTATCAATCTGAAAATTCAGCAAATAATAACGAAACTTCAAATTTTTCGCTAAAAATTAGAACTGTAAAAAGATCTATTTTAATTCGGCAAAAGAATATAATTACATCCTGCTTCATTCATTGTTAATCAATTTTATAAAACAGCTCTAAAATAGTACCACATAATAACATTGTTTAGGTTCAAAGAGAGTTCAATGCCCCAAATCGTATAGACGTACGACAAGAAGAAGAAATTGTTAGAATATTGAACACTTGTAATATAATTTTTGTCATTTTTGTGATAAAGAGTTTGACTTGGAAAAGGTCACAGACAAATGTTGTTTAAATTTTAGTCAAGACTGTAGTCTAAACTAAACAGCACTGAATACTTAATTTGATTCAAGACTATAGACTAAGCAAAACTCAAATCGATATGCTAAACTAAAATCAAGACTATAGAATAAAATAGGGAGTGCGATCGAGAAATTCTTAACACACATGTGTGTTAGTTATTATTTGATTTCTTTAGATTTTTGTAAAAAAATGTCAGTTATTATGTTTAATGTGAAACAAGTTCCAGTCTGTAACGCAGCTAAAAATTTAGAGGCCATAAACAGAGCACGGAAATTTAAGTTATGTTAAACAAAATTGATGATGCAACGTATGTTTTGCCAAATTTTTCGTAACTTCCTGACAAAAAACTTGATGTTTCTAATGCTCGAGGAAATGTTGAAGAAAAGTTTAGGACCAAAAAGTAGTCAAAATTTTCCATAACAGTTCTTGATATGCCAAGCAATATGTTTCTGTTTCGGAGTCAAGGAGTGTTTGCATAAAAGACTGCTTCCATTCATAAGGCTTTATAATGTGTCCACTTATTTTGGTGGAGAGATATTGAGCTCTTGTTTTAAGAGAATTAAAGAGTACAAAAAGGAGTATTTGTAATAATTTCACTCAAATAAAATAAATAATTGTAAATTTAGTGTTTATGTATATAAAGAATTTTTTAATCACACTCCTTATAATTTTATGATTTTTCGAGTCCATTTCCTTATCAAGATTAAATAGGCAGAACTATGGGGTAAACTATAGAATGAACTAAAATATAATACAGTCAATAAAAAATCTATAACCAGTCCAAGAAAAAACTTTTGGATTTTTATGGAATAAAGTACAGTCCCGTAGAGTAGAATAAATTAATGTCTTGATATATAAAATGTTTTGATATATAAACTGAAATCAAGACTGTAAAATAAACTACATTTTGGACTATAAAATTTAATATAGTATCGACTATAAAATATACTACAGTCTGGACTATGGAATAAAATATAGTCTGGTCTAGAGAACAAGCTATAGTCTTCATTAAAGATTAACTATAGTATGCACTATGAAATAAACTGCAATCCGGGCTATGGAATAAACTATTGTCTGGATAGTAGAATATACTATAGTCTGGACTTTGAAATAAAATTTAGTCTGGTCAAGGGAATTAGCTGTTGGACTAAAGAAAAAACTACAGTTTTCATTATAGAATAAACTATAGCTTGATCAAGAGAATAAACTGTAATTTGGACTAGAGAATAAATAGTTTTCAATATAGAATAAACTATAGTCTGCATTATAAAATAAACTGTAATCTGTGCTATGGAATAAACTGTTGCCTGGATAATAGAATAAACAGAATAAAAGTTTGCAGAATAAAGTACTATAGAATATGCTGCAATTTAGATTATAAAATAAACTATAGTTTTTACTATAGAATAAACTACAGTTTGGACTATAGAGGTATTGTGCACTTACGCAAACTTTTGGGATGAAGGAATTTTGGTTCAATGGTTTATGGTCTATAGAATAATTAATTAAAGTCTGGATTATATTATACAGACTGGATTATAGAATGGACTATAGAATAAATCACTATATAGAATAAACCACAGTCTGAAATATAGAATAAGCTTTAGTCTGGTCTAAACAATAAACTATATATTATAGAATAAACTATACTATACACTACATAATCAACTATAATCTGGACGTTTAAATAAACTATTGACTAGATAGTAGAATATACTATAGTCTGTAGAATAAACTACAGTTAGGACTATATATTATGCTACAGTCTAGACTATAGAATAAACTATAGTTTTGATTGTATAATAAAATACAGTTTGGACTATAGACTATGCGTAAGCTCACAATAGTCTATAATCCAAACTGTTTTAGATGAAGAAATTTTTGTTCAATATTAAAAAACTTGAATTCGTTCGACAGTAATAAGAGTAAACTATTATTGACTCTTATTATTATTATTATTATAATTATTTTACAATTAGAATAGAAACAATAGAACAGAAAACAAAACATTCCATGCAAATTTTAGCGCAAAAATACATGGCAAAAATAGCAAAAGAATAACGAAACAATAAGAACAAACAAATAAACGAGATTATAAAAAACAACAATTGCAGCAAATAACGCAAAAACAAAATTTGGCAAAATCACTTAATTTAACAGCAAAAAAAGAAAACAACGTTAAAGAAAATTGTATGTAGAGAAAGAAACAACAACGAAAATTTAAAACAAAAATAAAATAAATTAACAAAAAGAAACAAAGAATATTTAATACAAATAAAAAACACAACACAAAACTTACGCCAACTATAATTATTATTATTTTATTATTATTATTATGATTTGATTATCATTTTGATAATTATTTTGTTTCTGATTTGCATTTTCATTTGGATTTGAATTTGAATACGAATTAAAGTTGCAATTTGAATTTGAATTAAAATTTGAATTTTTATTTAAATAAAAACTGTTGGCAACATCTTTATTAGGATCAACAATATTTTTAGAGGAAGAATAATAATAATTGTTGTCATCATAATTATTACTATTGTTATTGTTTTGAATTCTATTTGCATTATCACCATCATCATCATTATGATTATAATTATTATCAACAACTTTATGAGTAAATGTTGGTAGAGAAGTTGTTGTTGTTGTATTAGAATCATATAAATTAAGTTTGAAAGGATTTGTTGTTTGTGTAGTAACAGGATTACAAGACACAAAAAAATTATTTGCTACAGATGAACAATAAGAAGAAGCAGAAGAAGAGGTATTGCAAGTTGCAGAAAAAGACGTTGCAATGGTGCATGGTGTTGAATTTATGAAAGATTGTTCGGATAGATTTGAAATTTTTGAATACTTTAAAGCAGTTCGAAAAGGATTTTTATTATTTTCTAAAATTCGATTATCATCATTTCGAATATTTTCAATTTTTGAGTCTTCTTCAATATTATAGTTGTTCAAATTATTGTTGATATCCTTTATGTGGTTGTTGTGATTTTCAGAATTTTGAAAAAGAGTTAAGGGAGTAGAAGTTGTTGTTATGTATGGATTTGATAATGATGTTGTTGTAATGGTTGTTGTTGCAGTTGAATTTAAATCAAAATTAAATGATAAAATTGAATTTGAAACAAAATTGAAATCATTAAAATTTGTATTGAAATCAGAATATAAAGTTGTTGGTGTAGTGTTGGTTGTGTTAGAATTTTTGAAATAATTATTATTATCATTCGCATAAGAAATCGTATCATTACAGTAATTATCATTTACATCAAGATGCATACGAAACGGATTTGTAGAATTTATTGTATTTTTTTTATTAAACATACTCGTTGTTGTTGTTGTTGCTAATAATGGTGTTGTTGCTGTTGTCGTTTTGGCTGTATCAAATATTGTCGCTGACGATGGTGTTGAAAATGTGCTGGTAGGGAAATGTTGTTGATTTGCATGGAAATTCCCCGTATTAAAATTGGCTATCGAAGCATAAAGATTTTGTTGTTGTTGTTGTTGCTGTTGCTGCTGCTGTTGTTGCTGTTCATAAGGATTTTGTATTAAATTATTGCTACTAGGAAACCATGATGTTGTTGATAATGTTGTGCTTGTTGCTGCCACATCTTTCGTTGTCGACCACACATCCCATTGATTTGTTGTAAAGGATTTCATTTCATTCGTTTGCTGTTGATTATTGAAATGACTTTGGTTGCCCAATACAGCCATTGCTGTAGCATGAGCTGCCAAAGCCAAAGGCGTAAATTTACTACCAGTTGCCATTTGCTGTTGTTGATTTCCTCCACCTCCTCCTTCACCCCCTCTTCCTACAGCTACATTCGCATAATCACTTTCAAATTCTTTGAAATTTGTCATTTTCACATTATTATCGTCCAGCGTTAAAAGTGTATCGAAATCATCAAAAAGATTACTATAACCCCCAGACTTGTTGCCACTTTTAGTGGCAGATGTTTGTGTTTCACCAAATACATTGTCATCATTAAAATTGATATAGTCGGCAGCATTCTCATTATTATCCATTTCCAATATATCCTTTAATTGTCGCTCATTTCGTCGTATTATTGAACCGGATATGCTGGATGTCGATTTTTTTCGTATGGCATTTTTCCTTACAAACTGATAATTGGGTGGTTCTTCAACTGTATAGCAGTTATATAGTGAATACAACAAAAACAAATGTGAATATTGTTGTAAGAGACAAAAATTAAGGCAGCATGTAAAAAAAAAGCGTTTCGGTGTCAAAGTTTTCGTTACATTTTCGCAAATGTGTGTTTATTTTTGTTGGGTAGAAAAGAGAAGAAATTTCATATATTTTTTGTTGATGGTGGAAAGAAAATGACAAATAAAAAAGAATAAAAAAAGAAACGGAATTAAGTATTTTCATGTGAAAATCCAATTGAAGTTAAACGAAGATTAAAGAAAAAAAATATATGTAAAGAAAAACTAACACATACAAACATGGAGTTGAATGGATGTAAAAGTTTGTTTGATCAGAGTTAAAAAAAATATTTATGAACAAAAAGGACAAAATTACATTATAAAGAAATTAAGAGCAAAATGCGCCAAAGTTGGATTAAATAAAATTTAAAAGAAAATTCACACTTTTCACTAAAACTATATATAGAGTATAACTAGAGAGACAAGCCTTTATGGTTGGTCCACTACAAATTAGTGGAAATCGTATTTTTGGCTATTCCGAATATTCCAGTCAAATATGATTCGATATTCTTGCAATTTCGAGTCGATGATACTATTGTCGAATTTTATTAAAAAACTTTATTACTTTTATTTTAAGCACTTTTATGAACACAAAACTCTATTGTAGGTAGAAGATCTAATTTAAAGCTGCTATTACGGGATTGTTTTCTCATATAGAAGCTCTAATAGAATATGAATTGATATTAATAAATTTCACCATATATATTTACGCCAAAGTTAAAGTTATTTTACGCCAGAATTATTAGATCAGAATTAGATGATTTTGGGTTTGATCATGTATTAGGGTTGAACTCTGTCTTAGATATCATAATTATTTTCTTATTGGAACGAAATAGGAAACTTTTTAAAATAATAAAAAACAATTTAGCCAAATATTATTGAATTCTTAGATGATTTCCGAAGTTAAAAAAAAATGAATTTCTCGGGAACATCCAGTGAACGTTGTCCCGTGGAAAACCCTACTTTTAATTTGGCAAAATAGTTGTAATTCTAATTCATTTTCTATTCTTAGTAAGGAATTTTGAATTTGCAATTTAAATTAAAAGAACTAATCAATAATTAATTATTATAATAATTATGATTAACTAATTAATATCAAGTATTACTAATCACTTTAATTCATACAGACCAATTTAATTTGTCTAATGTTGACTCAGAAATTAGTCATTTTATAGAGAATATCCAATATGTGGGTTTGGAAATTATCAAATGATCTAATGATCATTTTTCATTAATTATTACATGAACAATAAAACAATTGTTTTGATTAATTAATTAATTAATTAAAATGAAACTCATTAGAAATCATTCGTATAAACTTACAAAATATTGGTAATGCCAATAACTGAATGAAAGGAAATAATTTATGTACTTTTTTTTAAGAAATTAAACAAGCAGCTGTACTTTTTTAAAATATGCTTTGAAAAGACACAGATCATGAATTTAAAATCTATGCATTTCAATAAAAAATATAAAAATTTCTATTTTTTATACAAAGTGGAAATTTTAATAAAAATTTGATTTTCTATAAAAAATTGATTGTTCTAGAAAATATAAAAGAAAGTGATTTTTATACAAAAGTTCGAAATTTCGAAGTTTTTTAAAGAAACGAACGAAATTTTGATTTTTCCTTAAAAATGTTCTAAAATTCAATCATCCTATAAATCTTTAAATTTCAATTCGGATTTTTGTAAAAAATCGAATTTAATTAAAAAAACGATTTTCAGTAAAGCTCCGACATTACCGCTGAATCTCATAATTTCAGTAAAAATTAAAATAAAAATAAAAATAGAAAACACGAATTTTAGCTAAATAATCAAATTTTCTCTGAAACTTAGTGTATTTAACCCAAATTTCCAAATTTAATTTTTTACAAAATTTATTGTAAGTATTTTCCCTAATTGTTTCACTAACATTTTGAATATTTAACTTATACTTTTTGCTAAAAATATTTTTTTTTTTTTACTAAAATTTAAATTTTATTAAAAATTCAAATTTCCCATAAGAATTTCATTTCAGCTTTTACTAAAAATTCTAATAAAAACTGAAATTTAATTTTTTGTCTTTAATTTCAACATTAAAATTTTCACTAAAAAATTCAAATTTTCACTAAAAATTCAAATTTTCAACCAAAAATTCAAATTTTCACTAAAAATTCTAATTTTCACTAAAAATTCAAATTTTCACTAAAAATTCAAATTTTCACTAAAAATTCAAATTTTCACTAAAAATTCAAATTTTCACTAAAAATTCAAATTTTCACTAAAAATTCAAATTTTCACTAAAAATTCAAATTTTCATTAAAAATTCAAATTTTCACTAAAAATTCAAATTTTCATTAAAAATTCAAATTTTCACTAAAAATTCAAATTTTCACTAAAAATTCAAATTTTCACTAAAAATTCAAATTTTCACAAAAAATTCTTAATTTCACTAACACAGTAAAATTTAAAAGAAAAAATCCAGCTATACAAAAATTGGAACCATGTATTTCATTTCATTGCACGCTCTGAATTTGGAATTGGGACAAATTGAATCTTCATTTCAGAACGGGAATTACCAAATTAATAGTGATGTGAAAATATATCCCACATTTCCCATTTCCTATATACATTGTGTATAAGGAAAACTTCCAGAAATGAGAAAATTTCAAATATAAGAAACACTTTTGGATCAAAGTGGTTATAATATTTTAGAGTCTACTATTCAAACTTACACAAAAATTTTTTATTTTATTTTCATAAAATTTAAATTTTATTAAAAATTCCAATTTTTACTATTCATATATAAGTAATTAAGTGGAACGTCTATTGCAAACCAGTAGTTCTTTGCATAATTAAAATAGAATTCGAAAATAAACAGATCATAAATTTAATCATTTTATCATGCACTCAAGATGGACGACTTTAAATCTTTAACGCTTAAATCTTAAATTCATATACTTTTTCCTGTACAACTTATAAAAAATTGATATAAATCAAGAAATTAGTAAGCAAAATCATATTTAAGCCAAAGAAATGGGGGAAAATGGAAATGAAAAAAATAAAAGACCAAAGAAAATTATGTCATAAATCCTGTTTAACAGCTTAAAATAAATAATAAATCTGCTGCACACAAGAAGAAAGCAAGAATTAACTAAACTCGTAAAAAGAGAGAAAAAAGGAAGCAAAAAATTATTTGCTTTTTGCTGAAATGGCAAAAGAAATGTAACGATGGATAAAGGTGGCGTGAAAAACATTGGACAGGAAATAGTTTTCTGGTTCTTTTTTTAGTTTTAAGAAAATGTAGGTTAAATTTCTTAAGAAAGTTTAGTTCTTCATAAATAAAGTAAAGAAAATATGTATAAAGTTGTAATTAATGTCTAAAAAAATAACAAGAAAAAGAGAAAGAAGAAATAGAGTCGAAAAGGTGCAATTGGGGAAAACACCGATAGAAATAAACCTGATATTGGAATAGGATTCTGGTGGAATAAAGGAACGTGACATTATGAAGTCACTTTAAAATAATTTGGAAATTGTTCCTTTATTATTTCTAAAAATAATAGATTTTAAAACAAAATCCCATAAATTATTAAGGGACTGTCTTTTCGACCCTTTTCCCTAAATAGACACAAACACAAATTTGAAAATCGGAAAAACATTAAAATTAAAAAAAAAATTATGATGAATTAAACAAAAATTAACAAGAATCGAACACAAACTCACCTGCAGCATTATATATAGGAGCATGATCAAAATCAGCAAAATTTTCGGTATTTCCATTACTCAAATTTCCATTTTGTAGATTTGTTGTATTGTTGCCATGACCATTCATAAACTGCTGATGAGCTGCTGCAGTCACTTTCATGGGCTGGATTTTGGCATAACCATTATTTGTCGTCGACGAGGCAACCGATGAAGCTGGTGAACTGGCTACAGTGGCATTAAATATATCTGCCGAACCGAAATCGGCTACAAAATCTGCTTCAGCACCAAAACCATTGGCACTAGCACAACTACTAGTATCGGATAAAGCTCCTGTGGACATGGAACCAACTGAAGAATTTAAACCATTATGTAAACCAAAAGCATCTGTAGTGTGTGACGATAACGAAGAGGAGAAGCCATTTTGAGGTTGTGGTGTATTATGTTGCGGACGACTAATGGCCGTTGAGGAAGTCTTGTGTAGACCATTGGCTGTAGTACGTTGCGATGTTGGTGGTGTTAATTGTATTTGTGTCTTAATATTATTATTATTATTGCTGCCATTTATCGCTGAAGACGTTGTTACTGAGGCTGTGGACGATGATGATGTTGATGTGTTTGCGGCGGTTGTAGTCTTAAGATTTGTGGCATTTGTTAAGGATTTTAAGGGACTAGCTGGCTCTAAGTAATAACGTTTACGTTCATATTTATCAATCATCAATTCACGTTGATCCTGGTGTACAGCACGTTTTGGATCCCATAGACCCAACCATGTTTTGGCACATACATCATTGCCATGCGCTTTAAGAAAATCAATTTCATCCTGTGTGAATGTGGCCATTGATATGGATTTAACACGATGTGGTGGTGTAATGCCGCGTCTGCAATAAAGATTGGAAAATAGTTAGAGTCCATCTGTATAATTTTTAGGGAATTAAACTTAATGTGGCACAAGTGTTGAGACTATGACTTTAACTAATACATTAAAAATTAAAAGAGCTAATTTTAGTAGTAGACTAAAATAAAAATAAACTTTAAACTATACAACAAACTGATTATAGACTGAACTATGGTCCAGTTTATATAATTTTATATTATATATTCCAGAACGTACACAAACCATAATCCGAACTATATACTAAGCTGTAGTTCAGAGCGTAGAGAGAACTATACACTGAACTAAAGCCCACTTTATTAAGTAACTATTACCCAGTCTATAGACTGAACCATAGTGCAGACAGTAGACTGAATCATAATCCAGATTATAGACTGAATCATAGTCTAGATAATTAAGTGAACTATAACCTAGACTATAGCCCAAAATATAGACTAAATCATAGTTGAGGCTATAGACTGAACTATAGACCATACTCTAATTGTATTTTAGATAGAATCATAGTCGAGACAATAGAATGAGCTTTATACCATATTGTTGAGAGAACTATGGACTAAACTTCAATCTAATCTATAGACTAAACCATAGTAAAGATTGCAGACTGAATCATTATCTAGACAGTAGACTGAATCATAGGCTGACTATTGATCGAATCATAGGCGAAACTATGGATTGAAATACAGACCAGAATTTAATTGAACTATAGACTGAACTATAGTCGAGGCTGTAAACTAAACTATAGCCCAAACTATAGGCTGATCTGTAGTCTGGTTTATAGTCCATAATATAGACTGATCTATAGTCCAGACTATAAACTTAACTATAGTCAAAATATAGACTGGACTACAGTCCAAAGTATAGAGTGAAATATAGCCCATACTATGGATTAAACTATAATCTATACTATAGACTAAACTATAGTCCACTATAGTCCAGAATAAAGGCAAACAAATTTTTCTCTTCTATAACAATTTTTTCACAAATAATCCGACATCCACTATTAAAGTCATTTTATAATAACATAACGGAATGTGACTGTATATTGTATCTATTTAAAGAATATTTTAAATTCAGCACGAAAAAATAAAAAAACTGTAAAATATTCACATTTTTTTTGACGTCAAAAAGTGTTCTTGTGCTTTGTGTGGCATCAACAATGCACAAGTATGGCGTTGAAGTAAAAATTGGAATATAAAATAAAATTAAACAAAAGTTTTGGCTGATATTTCAAATGACGTTAACTTTTGATGGCATTAACAACTATAAACATTTTACTTCAAGCTTCAAAAGCTCTCAGTGTAAAATATAAGAAAATACGAGAAAATAAAAAAGAATCTTTAAACGCCGACACGTATTTATTTATAACAGAAGAATGTTAGACCCACTGACAGACAGACAGACAGACTCTTAAGGAAAATGTTCGCCAAAAAAAGGAAAAGGATACGAGAAAGTTTTAATAATTGTTAAAGTCTAACATACTTTTGTTCTGCAACAAAAAATTAACCGTGAAAATTTGTTAGAGTGTTCCATAAAAAATAAGTTTTCAAAGTGTGAATAAAGAAAACCGAATGCCTGAATACCCTTATTATGTTATGTTTACACAAATCTAATTTCCTCGAACACCCTTCCTTTTGTTTTGCTTCTTACATTTAAGATATTTTAAATACACACATGTATCTCACAGATACTCTCGTAACTGTCGTAATTTTAACTTACAAGTATGACATTGTTTCTGATATGTAAACAGGTTACAACAACGACAACAACAATCTACAAATAATGTACAAAGAATGCAAATTTTTTTTGAAATTCTTTCTCTCTTTTTTCCATTTTTAGTCTTCTTGAGTTCAAAATTTTCTTTAACTTTTCTCTAAAACATTTTGTTTTGGTTAAATACGCAAAGAAAAACGTGTAAAAGTGTTATAAATTTGTCAAAGGAAAAGTTTGTGCAGGATCACAAAAAAGAAGAAGAACAAAAACTTGAAGTAGTAAATGTTTATGTAAACGTAGAGTACTTGTGTTTTAAGTAAATTCTTTGTAAAAGACTAGAAATTTCCATTTAAATAGTCAAAATAAATAGCAGCAGATACTTTAAAAATGTATAAATTAAAAGAAAATAAAACCCTCTTTTTCATTTCATTTACATTCAAAATTGGGGTGTAAATTTTGTTGTAACATTTTTTTTCACTTTATTTATTTGAAATACAAAAATTGTGTGTGTGACATTAAGTAGTGAAATATGAAACAGGTGAAGAGTTGGAGAAGGCAAAAAAAAGGGTGAATACAAAGGAACTTTGATAGGAAAGGAAATTGAAATATGTAATTAAATAATAAAGACTATATACTAAAATCCTGACTATATAGATAACTATAATCCAGATAAAAGACTAAACTATAATTCAAGGTAAAGATCAAACAATAGCTCTTACTTTTGGCTAAATTACAGTCCTAGCTATAGATTTAATGATAGTACTGACTATAGACTAGATTGTAGTTAAGCTTATATGTTAAATTGCAGCACAGACTTTAGACTAAATCATAGACATGACTACAGGCTACGTTATATCACAGACTATAGAATAATCTATAGTTCAAACTAAAAATTAATTTATATGATTATAAACTACATAAGCTATAGCCCAAACTATAGTTCAGGGATTATATATTAAACTTAATTTAACTTATTAACCAATTTATAGTACAGTCTGCCGGCTACAGACTGTGCTAAACTATAGCTTAATCAAAAGACTAATCTTTACACCTTTTGGACTCTAAATTTTTAGTATCCTTCCTGTCAGGAACAAGGCTCAACTTGCATTAGCTTTACCTTTTCGTACCAAATAGTCCGAGCCCTGAGCCAACAGGGCTCTAAATAATAATCGATAACATATACAAAACTATAGATTAAACTAAAGACCAGGCTATGGACTATATTCTTGTACGAGCTATAGGCCAAACTATGGACTTAACAATGGTTAAAACTATAGGGTAATTTATAGACCAGGCTATAGATTTAAATATAATCCAGTATATTAACTCGACTATAGTTAACACTACAGATTAAACTGTAGTCAATGCTATAGATTAAACTACAGTCCAAAGGAATAACTTTTGTTCAACTGAAGGCAAAATAAATTCATACTGTAGACTAAATTATATTTCATATAATTTATGAATTAATTCTAGACTAAACAATAGGCTTAACATAAATCGATACTACTGACTATACCATAGTCCAAACTATGTACTAAACTATAGTCCATAAAATATACAAAACTATAAATGACAATGGTTAATTCCACACTATAGAATAAACTATAGCATAAAACATAAAATATACAATAGTATCCTTCCTGTCAGGAACAAGGCTCAACTTGCATTAGCTTTACCTTTTCGTACCAAATAGTCCGAGCCCTGAGCCAACAGGGCTGCTTTCCTATCGAATTTCATGGAAGCTATTTTGAAAGTGCTTTATATTTTTTTGACTTATGAAACGTCATGTGATCCATTCCTTTTACCTGAACAAGGTTATCTATCAAAGGCTAAATACTTCCGGTACTATTTAATAACATTGAAAACAGTTTGATGGCAGACCTTCGAATGCTTGGCCAACTTTTTTTGGCACCTTGATAAAAAAGTCATATAATACTTGGGAAAGTTTTAATGAAAAACGTGTGCTAAGAATTTTTCGATCTCACTACTTGAATTCAATAGTCCAGGCTATTGACTAAATTATAGTCCAGGCTATACTAAACTACAGTCTTGCTAATAGACTAAACAATAGCCCTTACTGTAGTCTATCTATATACTAATCTATATATCGGTCTGTAGAATAACTAGACCTACTAAATAAACTGTAATCATCCGTATTGACTTATTTATAATCCAGAATATACTAAATTAAATATAATACAGTAAATTGATTTAACTATAGTCCATTCTGTAGACTTACATGTAGACCAGACCATAGAATAAGGTAAAGCCTAATGATTAAAGTATATTCCTTAATTAAGCAATAGACAAAATTATGGACTAATCTATAGTCCATCCGATAGACTAAACTATAGTTCAACTTATAGACTAAACTATAAGAGACCAGTCTATGATTTACATTATCCTGTGAATTGGATATTTTAGCAGCACCTTTTGGACTGTTCACAATTCGCTGTATACACCCTTTAATATAATGCACCTTGCGTCATATTAATTTTTGTTCTGTTGACACTGCAGTATGCCATAAACCATAAAGTTGTATGAAAGGAACAAGAGTTCATTTAAAAATTATTTAAATATGAACAGAAAAAGGAAGTGAAATTTTATGTTCTACAGTCACGTTTTCAATATGGCAGCCAAAAGTATAAATATTATATCTTACGATAATGTAAAAACAGCTATAAATAAAATAAATAAATAAAATAAATAAATAAATAAAATAAAACTGTTTCTTTTTTTGCCATTCTTTTTTTATAATAAACACCCTGGTGGGTTTTATTGCTCATATTTTCAATGAACTTATTTTATTTAATATCCGTTCAAAATTCAATAACATTTTTTTAACCTTAACGAAGGAAACATTTAAATTTACTTTTAGCGTTGGTCCGAGAAAGTATGAAAAGAGAACTTAAATAAATTAATCATATTGTGTCAGCTGGTAAGAACGAATAAAGGTTGAATGAATGATTCTCTTAAATTAATGAAATCATTAAGTATCTCATGGAAGGAGAGGAAATGCAGATTTAATCAAATTTCTATAGCTTTGGGTGGAGACTAAAATGTCACCTGTGAAGATGAGTGGTAGGAGGAAATTAAAAACAGGAAGTCAGATGTTTAAAAATGCATTTCTATAGTGAAAAAATTGGGGAGATTAATGTTTTAACTGAAATATATAAAAATAATGAAAACTATTTATTACTTTCTATTAAGATAAGTTTTGAAAGGAGTTGTTCAACTCTTAATAAAATTTGTTTAATAAGAGACTAAAAATTAATTTAAATATTTTTATTTTCACAAAACACAATATAAATCAATTATCGTAAAAAAGAACACATTCTAATAATACCGAAATACAATTTCAATGCGAACTAAAACCAAACTCAACTGAGACCTACAAAAAGTCGGTAAAGCATACAAAGGGCTGTAGATGGAAAAACTTGTCCGTTGATAGAAAACCTGGTTCAGGTAGAAGCATTTTCAAAAGAGCTCTTTTATTACAACGGGCGCTATCAGTACTGATATTTAAAACAAAGAATGGTTACAAAAAAGGCTGCTCCCATTCACAAGACTTATTAATGTGTCCACTTATTTTTGGCCAGACTTAGCATTCAGTCACAATGGTAAACAAGTTCTGGAGTAGAACAAGAACAATAATGTGGTATTTGTACCAAGAAAAGCAAATCCTTCAAACTACCCTGGCAAAGTCTAGTAAAGATATACTGGGCTCTTGTTAAAAGTGAATTGAAGACCATAGATTTTAAACGGAGAAGGACTAATGAAAGGTTTACCGAAAAAATCTTCAAAACTTTATCACTAGTGATTTTTTGTTGTAAATTGTAATAATAATTTCAATCAAATAAAGAAATTAAAACTGTGTGTTAAGTGGTTTTGTTTTTATTAACACACATATAGTTAATAAGTTTCCGATTTCACTCCTTAGCTGTATTTATAACACCCTAAAGATATATTCCTCCAGACACCATCCTAAAAATTACAGGATGAAAACTTCGATGAAAAAAATCAAATTTTTAAATACGTTTCTTTACAGAAGGGAATTTTGGGTATTTATGTGTGGAAAGTTGGATTTTTAAAAATTATCTGATACAAGGACCAGACACATCATTGTAAAATTTCAAATAATTATCGTTATTTGTTTTAATTTTATAAAAATTTAAAAATTAATTATATTTTTATAAAATGCTTCACGAAATCCTGTCATCAAATACTATTCAACAAAATTTATATTTATAAATTGTTAACCCCGTGTTCTAGTATACCCATCACTTGTGTAAAAAGTCTATAACTTTTAACAGAAATCCAACCTAAACTCGGGTTTCTCTAGTCAAATTTAGCTATTTCCCATACATTTTGTAATTTTAAAACGACTTCCAGACGGACGGACGGACATTGCTGAACCATCTTAAAAATTGTTTTTAATTCGTTTTTTTGTACCATGTGGTAGGCGTAATCCTCTTCTTTACGCGCAATTCAAATAACACTATAATACCACTACCATCCATAGTGTAAGTAGTATCTAAAAATAGTTACAAATCTTATTCATAGTTTATA
This sequence comes from Cochliomyia hominivorax, assembly GCA_004302925.2. Taxonomy (NCBI): domain Eukaryota; kingdom Metazoa; phylum Arthropoda; class Insecta; order Diptera; family Calliphoridae; genus Cochliomyia; species Cochliomyia hominivorax. The sequence continues at coordinate 13,360,507 of PYHX02000158.1, read as the reverse complement.
TCCCCAAAGACTTTGTTTCTTTCTAGTTTGTCACACTTTTTTGTTGTTGTTATGCGTAAAAATATGAATGATGTTCTTTGTCGATGAACACAGTTTGTTTGTATGTTTGTTTGTTAATGTACCTGACCCACTTTTAAGGATGAATGCATCTTTTAAATTATTATGAAAATGAGAAGATTTATGATTAAGTAATTTAAGAAAGTATGATGGAAAAAAAGATCTCTTTTATATAAAAATCTAAATAATTCTTGGAACTCATCACGACTTAATTTACAAAAATGACATTAAAGAAAAAAAACTGACTTTGAAATTTCATACACAAAAAAAATCTCTCACACACACAAACATGTGAATATGCACATTAAATAAATACAAGGAACAAAATAACTAAAACAACAAAGGAGAAAAAATCACATAAACTAAAAGTTGCATTTAAGTCTTATATTAAGATTTAACACAAACAACTTATAACTAAAACGTAAAAAATACGTAACTAAAATTTACAAAAAAAAAAAAATAAAACTTGACACAGTTCTCAAATTCTTTGCATTTTGTTGTTTATACTTATGTATTGTTGTTATGCATTATTTGTTGTTGTTGTTGTTGTTTATTTTTATTATAACAAACGTGCTACATGTTGCACAAAAATAGAATTAAATTTAAATCTGTTTTCATAATAATGAAATCGTATAAAAGTGATAAAAATCCGAAATAGAATACAATAAAATACCTTGAAGATTTCTTAAATTTACAACTGGACACTCACATATACACTCACAGTCCATCAGTCAGTCAGTCAGTTCATTTAAGAAGGTTAAATAATGTGTGAATAAGTATGTTTTCACTCAGTTAGTCAGTCAGTCATAAGTCATAAAAATGCATAAATTGTTTTGTTTTGTTTTGTTCTGCTATAAATACAACGCAAAACACACCTTTTTTCCAAAAGATATTGTTCTTTTCTGTTTTCTATACAAAAAAAAAGGTATGATTTTCAGAAATTAATCTTCCAAAGTCTAGATTTTTCTATTTTTAACAAAAAGTGTGTCATAACATTGACATCTTTTGTGAAATTGCATACATTTGAATGGGTGGAGTGTTTGATAAGTTAAAACAATGATTGGAGATTCTAACAAGACTCTAGCCAGATTATGAACTTAACTTGAAGCTAAACTTCAGTCAAGTGTTTGATTAACTACAGGCGAAATTTTAAACTATACCATAAACCATGTACCAAATCATAGTCCAAACTATATCTCAAAGTAAAGACTAAACAATAGTTCATATTATACAATAAGCTATAGTCCAATCTATATACTTTTAACTTTAGTCCCAACAATAAATTAAGTCTAAATTATAGATCAGACTATAGACTTATATAATTCAAACTACACACTAAATTATAGATCAGACTATACATATACTAAATAATAATCGATAACATATACAAAACTATAGATTAAACTAAAGACCAAACTATGGACTATATTCCTATACGAGCTATAGGCCAAACAATGGGCTTAACAATAATTAAAACTATAGGGTAATTTCTAGTCCAGACTATAGATTTAAATATAATCCAGTATATTAACTCGACTATAGTCAACACTACAGACTAAACTGTAGTTAATGCTATAGATTAAACTACAGTCCAAAGGAATAACTTTTGTTCAACTAAAGGCAAAATAAATTCATACTGTAGACTAAATTATATTTCATATAATTTATGACTTAACTCTAGTACAATCAATAGACTAAACAATAGGCTTAACATAAGTCGCAACTACTGACTATACCATAGTCCAAACTATGTACTAAACTATAGTCCATAATAGAATAAACTATAGTATAAAAGATAAAATATATAATAATGCAAGCTATAGACTAAAGGGCTAACTAAAGTCCGTATTATGCATTAAAATACAGATTTAACTATGGACTAAACTACAGTTTAAACCAGAATATACACTAAATTATACACAAGACTATAGAACATCATTTACTTAATTATAGAATGTTTCTCAGACTAAAGACTTATTTATGGAGTAAACTATAGTTTATAATACAAAGTTAAGACTATAAAATAAACTATTAACCATAAAGACTATAGACTAAACTACAGTTCTGATATTAAGTTCAAACCAAAGACTATTTTAAAGTGCAAACTATAGATTAAACTATTGTTCAGACTATAGTTGAGACTATAAACTAAACTATAGTTCAGACTATAGACTAAACTATAGTTTGCACTTTAAAATAGTCTTTGGTTTGAACTTAAGTTCCGAACTGATTATAGACTTTGGAATATATTCCTGATTATGAACTTAAGTTGGAACAAATAATAGACTAAACTAGAGATAAATGTTAGACTAAACTGTATTTATATTGAGTGGACAATTTGTACAGTTTTAAATTGCAGAAAACTATATGATAAACACTTTAAAACACCCCTCGTTAACGTACATATTTATTGCATTTACTAATGTTTACTGGCAAAAAATAGGAATCTCAAGTAAAGTTTCCTATACTTCAAAAACTACACACAACACATACTTGCATATATTATGAATGAATATAGAAAAAAAAAAATATAAAATAAATAAAGAGGAGGAAGGCTGACGTGGTTGACTGAATGGTAAAGTAGTTAAATATTTTTTTCTTTTTACACATTTTCCCTCAATGTCATTATAAGTGAAGAAAAACAAGAAGAAGAAGATTCTTTTTAAGAACAAGAATATTTTTCTTGAAAACCTCAAACAGTGTTGGAAATTCATTGTTTCATTAGATTTTAAAGATGGTTTGATGTGGTTGTCAACTTAGTTGCTGCTGTTGTTGTTATTGTTATTGTTATTGTTATTATTCTTACTTTAGTACACAAGTGTTAAAATAATTATTACTACAAAATTTCTGAGGGTAAATTTAAACTAAATTTGCATAAGTAAATTTACACACACAGATGAGCCAACAAAATATACATGAAAATAAGAATATTAGAGGTGCTCAAAGTGTAAACTTAAAGGATTTGGCCTAAATTATTAATTTTAAATATCAATTATATTATAAAGTGAGGTTAGGTTTTATGAGATTCTTTTTATTTGTTCGTCATATTAATCATTCATATAGGATAACAGATCCATTTAAAGTCATACTTTTGATCCACCCTAATATTCAGATATATAAATATATATTCATTTATGTTTGCATATGATTTTGAAATGACTTTGAGTTAACAAAATTAGCATAAAATTATTTTCCAAAAACCAAAAGATATGTAAAACAATGTTAACAATTAAAATTTTGAAATGTGTTTCACATATCGCTTAAGGAAAACTTAATTTACATACGATTGACAATTTAAGATTTTCGTTAACAGCATTGTCAAGTTAATTAGCATATGGATTACAAGTGGTTTATACGAAAAAAAAAATATATATATAATATATATTAATAAGAGTCATTAGGATTAAAGCAGTACCTAGAGGACTAAAGACGTCCTGCCCAAATATTAGAAGTCAAAAACATGACATCAATACCATAGAAAAAACCTATAAACGAAACTGTGCGCTAAATTGTAGCCCAATTTACAGTACAAACTTTAATCAATAAACTAAACTATATTTAAACCCATAGTATATATTTTAATCCAGACTTGGGAATAAACCAAAGTAAACTAAAGACTAAGGACTAAACTATATTTAAGACAAAAGCTATAGACCAGATATATACTGAATGACAGATCAGAACTTACACAATAGTTCCGACTATAAACTTAACTAGTGTTGATACTATAGGCCTAAATACAGCTAAATAAAGATTGTCGTATAAATTGTTTCAGACCTTAGTGTAAACTATAGTCCAGACTATAATGTATACTAAAGTTCAGACCATAGTGTGAACTATAGTAACTGTATAACAGATTATAACTTCGGACTAAAGTGTAAACTGTAGTCCTGACCTATAGTGTAAACTGTAGGTCCTGACTATAGTGTAAACTGTAGTCCTGACTAATAGTGTAACTGTAGTCCTGACTATAGTGTAAACTATAGGCCTGACTACAGTGTAAACTATAGGCCTGACTACAGTGTAACTATAGGCTTGACTATGTGTAAACTATAGTCCTGACTATAGTGTAAACTATAGTCCTGGCTATAGTGTAACTATAGTCCTGGCTATAGTGTAAACTTTAGTCCTGACTATAGTGTAAACTTTAGTCCTGGACCCTGACTATAGTGTAACTATAGCTGACTAGTGTAAACTACGCTTGACTATAGTGTAAACTATACCCCACACTATAGTGTAAACTATAGTCCTGACTAGAGTCTTCATTTGCCTTTACTTGTCCATAATGATTTCGATAAAAAATTGTAGGGGATTTTTTTTTCTCTCTTCCATTGATTTTACTTTACAACAAAAACTGTAAGAAACATTTTTCTCTTCCTACAATTTACAAAAACAGCATAAAACAGTTATTTCCTTGTTGGTGAAAAAAATAAAACAATACGAATTTTTCTGGTCATTTGTTTAACAAATACGCCAAAATAAGTCAAGTCATTTAATCCATGACTACTATTATTGTATTGGAAATATCGTGTCATCGTGTCAAGCAAATGCAAAAACAAGTCTGTAGGCACATTATAAAATTGGCAGGTGATAACGGTAGTTTTGTATACATTTGTTTGTTTGTATTCATTCATTCAAATTTGGCTAAAACCCAAAACAATATTCTTTCATACACTTTTGCTCAGAATACTTCATGCCAAACGAAATCAAACCAAACAACTAAACATCAGCAGCATATGAGGAGGTAACTATTTTAAATGTTTCAACAAACGTTGCCAAACATTTGGAAAAACAACGATATTTTCCAAAATAATTTTCCAGTAATTTAAAAACAATTAATGTGTGCAAATTTTTCAAATAACATAAAACATTCATTCATTCATTCTTTCATTCGTTTTTAGTTTTTCTTTCATTTTCATTGTTTTCATCAATTTTTCTTTTCTTTTATTTTTTTTTACAGCAGCAAGTTCAATTCAATTGTAAAATTCATATGAAACAAGAAAAAAGATGTAATTACAGGTATTTTTCATTTCATTCAAATTGTTATTGTTATTGTTGTTGCTATGGTTTTTTTGTTGTTATTATTTTCTACCACCTGCCAACGGTTAAATATATTTTCATACACTCCACCACCACAAGTTGTGAAGGGGGTATATTAAGTTTGTCATTCAGTGTGTTACGTTAAGAAGGAATCATCTCCCATGCATATATTTTTATGCATCAAATTAAAATCTGAGCCGATTTTGCTATGTCCGTCTGTCTGATATTACATTAACATCCGCTATAATGAGCTCAATAAAATTTAGTCTGAATATTTGCTACAGTCCTGAGTAGAATCTTATTTAAACCTAGCAAAATCGGTTAAGCATATCAAAAGATAAAGACCGATATTTGAGACAACCTTTAAGTTCAAGTAAAAAGCTTTCGTAAATTCATCAATTATAAATCGACAAATTGGAATGAAATTTAACCATTTAAAACATTTTTCAAAATCGGTTCAGTAGAAAAAAAGATATAGTCAAAATTAAAACTAGTTTTATGACTCATTAGATGTTCCGTGTTATATTTAAGAAAATCTTTTATATATTGCATACATTTCTGGGTGTATGTCTGCGTGTGTATGTACAAAACATCACGTCTTTACTTCACACGCATTTGTGGTGGAGGGTATTAAAGATTCGGCATGGCCAAATATAGCATTCTCACATGTTTTAATTGTTTTGGAAAATCTACAAAAATTTTATGCACAAAAACAAAAGAACAGAAGAAATTTTCAGAAAAATGCGCAAAAACTTAAAAAAAATCAATTTACATAAATATTTGTGTGAAAAATGAAATCGCAATTGATAGAGCGGAAACGGCGTAAAAAGAAGTGAAATAGAGAAATATTGCAAGAATAACACGCCAAAAGCAATAAAATAACAAAAGAAAGGAAAAAATGCAACAACATAAAATGAACTAATGAAATATAAACAAATTACTTTCATTGCACAGTGGGATGGAATAGAAATTACTGAGAAATAATTTGTGTTTTTCACATAAAATTAAATATTTTCTTGATACCGACTTTTAAAACACATAGAGATCTGTTTCTGAATGGACCGTTGGGTCATTATTTAAATACAAAATATTACAACAAAACATTCTTTGTTGTTATGATTTTATTTTCAAACAGTTTTATTTCTGTCCCACTGTGCATGTGTTATGAAAGTGATAAGAGAATTGAAATAAAAAATATGAAAATAAATAACATTAATGTTGTTAACTGTTGTATTAAAAAGACGCTTAAAAAATATTAAAATCCACATTAATGGAGTAATTTCGGAACTAATTCGGTTTAATTAAAATGAAATTGGATCCTAACAGTATTTAATTCCCGGTTTTGTACTGTATAATAGACGATCGATTTTTCGCTATATTCGGGTTCGAATTGGTTGCTGCTGTTGAAGTTAAGCACCCGAATTAAGGCAAATTAAAATGTAAGCAGCTGCTGATAAGACAAAAAAGGACATTTGGAACAGTAAGCTCTACAAACATTTAACGAGGTAGGAAAGCTCTGGAGTTGGATCAAAGCACTTATATAATTTTTGTTACAAGAGATGCCAGTTAAGTTCACAGATAAGAATCTTTTGAAGAGATAGAATAATTTGCATAAAAAGAACTTTAAACGAAAATAGTGACCAAGCAAATATCAATATCGCAAGTTTTGTAGGCAGGGGCTAAGACCAATCTTAAAACACCGTACAAGAAAAATAGTGAAATCAACCTTTAAGGATACCAATCGATTCAGAATAACGTACTCATTCAATAAAATAATGCACCGACAGTTTGACTGACCATGTCATTCTTGTGAACAATATTCTTGACACCTTGTTATTTTGGCAAAAGGACGATGTCTATGGCAATTAATAGGATCGATACAACATTTTAAATAACTCCCATATAAAAATCCTCTCAAAATATGATTTTAATTTTAGAGTCTTAAATTAAAAAATACTTTAATAAAATTTATCAGATATAAAATTTTAATTATCCTACAAAGGTTTTCAAATTTGATCATATTGAACGTCCACTTCCAAAAATCGGTTTTCGGTATCGATAATACTTTGCCTTATTAAAATTTATATGTACACATTTAATTGGTTCGAAATTTAAGAGAGTCTTAGTCGACTTAGCTATGTTCGTCAATCTCTCTGTTGTCGGCACAATCACTTTCTTACGGATAATCTCAGCTTAATATAACTGTTCATAAATTTTTATTGTTGTTCGGAACATATCGCTCTTTTTAAACCAACTTCCTATAATCAGTTGAAAATTAAATTTTAGAAGCGCTACAATTAAAATTTATAAAAAATTTCACTTTACCAAATTTTTCCAGAATCATGATCGATTAACCCATCTATTTGTTGTTGGGGCGATCAATTTTAAACTGATGATGATCTAGTGAAATTGGACATACATTTTAAATTAGCAAAATCTGTTCTGTGGAAAAAAAGTTATAGACCTAAATCTGTTGTAACAGTTTCAAGGAAAAAACCTCAGGTTGAATGCTGCTACAGAGTTTACTATCATTTGTCGATTGCTAGTCGGGTCCTTCCGTAACGGAGATTTAGTTGCTGTAGGGACGCACATAATTTGTGGTCATGGGGGACGTTTGCGCAAACAAACTTTTGATTGTCTACTTATGTTGTTCTTGGTGGCGATAAGGTGTATCGTGTGTGTTCAAAATTTTTTCTGCGTCCCTACGATACAACTGTGGTTGAACATTGACAGACATTTTAAATTAGAAAAAAGTTATAGGCCGATATCTGTAACAGTTTCAAGAGAAAGACAGGTTGATACTGCTGCTACAGAGTTGACAATCATTGGCCGATTTCTAGTCGGATCCTTTCGTTGTTGTAGGGACGCACATAATTTGTGGTCATGGGGACCTTTGCCCTCACAAACTGTGATGTGTGACTGTTACCCAAGAGAGTTTTATTGTATTTCGCATTTTTAATGTCTATTGTTACCCAAAAACTATTAACTAAACTTTAAACTTGTCATTTTAACATGTGCCTTTCCTAGGAGGTAACCTTTTCTATATTCTATATTTTTTTAAGATTTAATGTAGGGACATATACTGTCTCACAACTTATGGTTAAAAAGTAAACATTAAATATAATTTTTGGTCGTAGGAATGATGAGGTGATTGAACGCATTTGATTGGAAATTTTATTATATTTTCAGGCAACCTAAAAAACGATAAGCTATTAGGGTAGTTCCAATTTGTATGGAATGTAATTATAATTATGCCAATTTACTTAAAGCCTATTTATCAAATTTCTACGTTGATTGGAACAAATTGAATTGAATCGTTCTGGATCACCATTCAAAATGAAAGTGTTGCATTCAGTATTTATCGACGTAGAGGGTTGATATTCGCCATAAATGCTTTAAAAGATGTCTCTTTTCATAAACTAAAGTACTTTTAAATATATCTAGCAAAAAGTCCTTTTTGGATCACCCAAGTTGACATACATGACGTATTGTTGTCATTTCTATTTACACTCATGTAGTGGGGGAGTATTAAAATAACTATTTTATTTTATTTTTCCATCACTTTGTTCTGAATAAATTTTTAATCTATAAAATGAATTTTTTAATTAAAACCAAATAAATGTATTCAATATTAATTAAAAAAATTAAAATATAAATTCATTATTAATAATCCATTAAATAAACTCCATTGCCTCCAATAACAAAAGCCCATTCATTTAAATCAAATCAAATTATGTTTATGACAACCATTTTTATTATGACAATAATTTAAAAATGTCACTTGTCACACTTAAGTATTTTATCACCCCACACAAAATGACAAAACAAAGTGTCACTTGAAACTATAACAAGATTTGACAGTTAATGTTATTAAGAAAAAAGGGATTTTAACATAATTCACATAATTCAAATTTAACATTTAACTATTTTTCCTATAAATGTCGTTTTATAGTAAAACCATAAAATATAGACAAATTTAAAAAATATATATCTTTTATAGAAAACTTAACAAAAATATAGAGAATTTTTATTACAACCAAAAACAAAAAAAACTCTCATTTAACCGGACGTTTCGCATGAACGCTTCAATGCCTTTTAGGCGGTTTTTTATTATATATTTCATTTTCTACACAGATAATGATCATTATAAGCTCTTGCTATTTTTGTTCAAGAGGAGGAGGCCACTTCCATCAAACACCAACTAACCAACCTCCAAAAAAATTAAAAAAGGAAAACAGCAGCAGAAGCAGAAGCATAAAAAGTCTAATAATTTCATTTTTATACTCTCCACCATCACAAGTGGTGTAGAGGGTACACTAACATTGTTATTCAGTGTGTAACGCTAAGAAGGAATCATCTCAGACCACATATTGAGTCGAGTTACCTATTTTTCGATCGTCTGTTCGTCTGTCTGTCTGTTGTTGGTACACTCATATCCTCAATAATTGAAATTACAGTCCTGAAAATTTTTCTTTTGAAAACCAGCAAAATCGGTTCAGTGTATTAAAAGATAAAGACCAATATCCGATTCAAGCTCTAAGTTCCGCTCACATCCTCAATAATTGACAGAGCTCAATAAAATTTTACCTGTGTATTTGTTATAGTCCTGAGAAGTTTCTTATTTAAAGCCAGCATAATCGGGTCAGTATATTAAAAGATATAGACCGATATCTTAGACAACCTGACTCATTAAGTGTGTTATGTGTCATATTTAAGAAAAACCTTTATATACTGTACATGTCTATGAGTCTATGTGTAAGTGTGTATGTACGTATCATGACGTATTTACTACACACACATTAATGATGAAGGGTATTGAAAATTCGATCTAGCCGAATATGAATTATTTAAATAAAACTACAAGTGTTTTAATTTATTCGTTGTTTTTTATGTTTTTTGATAGTTTTTTTTTATTTTAATTTGGTTTTTTGTGTTTATAATAAAATGGTGTGATGATTTTCGCTTTTCTTTTAGTTTTCCAAACAATTAAAACCAAAAAAAAAAAACTCAAGAAATAAATAGGTCATAAAGAAAATAAATACAACAAAAGAAATTAGCAAATGTATAATTAAATTTTTATTTATTTATTTATTTATTTATTTATTTATTCATTATTTATTTATGAATTATTTTAAAAACATACATACATTTGTAAACATTTTAGTTTTCTAATCATTAAAAGAAAAGTCCAACAAAAAATTTTGAAGGTAAAAAATTTCCAGACAATTTTGCAATTTTGCCCAATAAGAGAGAATTTTCCAGCCAAATAAAAAAAGTTGATGTTGGGAGAGATTTATCGAGCGTTTCAATAATTTAAAACAACTTTTATTGAAAATGATTAGATAAAATGTCGTTAAAGGTAAAACTTGAGAGAAATACTCTTTTTACAGAATTTAAGAGAAATTTTTATCTACGGATAATTAAAGAGAAACTTTTTGAAGAATATTTAAGAGCAATTTTTAAAATAAAATAAATTTTTTTAACTTAATTTTAAGGGAAATTTTTCGCGTTATGGAAAATTTTAGAGTACTTTTTTTGAAGAAAGGTTAAGTTATTTATGTAAAAAATAGGTTAATTATCGATTTAAAAAAATGTTTAACGGAAAAATAAAGAGATTTTTCTTTAATTTAAAAGAAACGTTTGTATAAGACAAAATTAAAAATAATTCTTTTATTAAAAATTTAAGTAAAATTTATGAGAATTTTTAGGGACAATTTTGCTTTACAACACAACTACCAGATTTGACGATTTATCGTAAATTTGATGATTTCATGAGCCCAAGTGGCGCTTTAACGATTTACGCCTCAAATTCCACGATATTTCACAAACACAAAATTTAACCGATCACCAAAACTTGAAATTTAATAAATTTAATTCAATAAAATAAAATTAATTCGATAAAAATTATCCAAAGTCCATATAATAAAATCGTTTCAGTAACACTCAACATACACATCGATATCTGCGAGTACTTCAAAAGGCAAAGAAAATGTTGCAACATAATTTTCAAAGAATTTTGAGAAAATAATTTCAATACGATATCACTATTAATTTACCTTAAAGACTGAAGTAAAATAAGACTTCTTGAACAGTATTGTGCCATTCCATACCCTCAAGAAGTTGTGTAGAATATACTCAATTTAAAGATCTCAAGCTAATACATTTTAAGGAATTGATGATCGTATATAAACTTAATGAGATGGAGACAAATCTCTTCAAAATTATTTATGTTTTAGCGAAATACGTACAAGTTGTAGTGGTAGAGTAAAATTAGTAAAAACAGAACTTTTAATTAATTTTATATCCCAAAAAAATTTTTATTAAATTTGAATTTTAAAAAATTTCATTCATTTTAAATTATTTTGAAAATTTTTATTGTATGTGAATTTTTATAAATTTGTTTCATTGAATTAAAAGTTTAATAACAAATTTCATTGAATTTCTTATAAAATTTTCATAAAATATCAATTTTAAAGAAAAAATCTTTATATAAATATAGTGAAAATTTTCGATAAATTTCGATTTTACAAAAATTTTCAATAATTTTTAATTTTGTAAACATTTTGATATAATTTTATTTTATAAAAATTTTCTTCGAATTTCAATTTTATAGAAAAATTTCATCAAATTTGAATTTTATAGAAACTTTTCATAAAATTTTCACTTTTTTTTAAATTTTCATCAATTTAATTTTTTATAAAAATTTTCTTTGAATTTAAATTTTATAGAAAACTTTCATCTAATTAATTGGAAAATTTACATCATTTTTTTTTAAATTTTTATCAATTCAAAATTTTAACAGATAAACTTCTTTAAATTAAAATTTTATGAAAATTTTCGATAAGTTTTATTTTTAAAAAATATTTTTATTCATTTTTATAAAATGTTTCATAATTTTTGATTTTATAGTCTTTATCATGTATTTTATATATTTTCAATATTTTTAACAAATTTGAATTTTTTAACAAAATTTTCATCAAATTTCATTTTTTTGATTTTCATTAAATTTATATTTTTAGAAACTTCTTATCAAATTCAAATTTTACAGATAATTTTTATTGAAATTTGCTACTTTTTGAAATACTATAAATATTTTATGAAGTTCAATAAGGGTTCCGATAAACTCGATTTCGATATTTTGATATTGCAAAAAATCTAATTTTAATAAATTCCTACAGTATGGGAATTTAAAAACGGTTTTGTAAAAAAGTTTTCAGTCGATCGATCGATATCTGGAATAATATATTTTTGGAGAAAGATTCGTCATTAAAACTTAAGGATATTTTTGAAAATATATGGAAATCTGAGGTATAATTTATTGGACATCACTCAAATCATTATCTACTATTTGCTCTTTTTTCTCAATTTATAGTTTAGTTTTCAGTTTTTTCATTAGTTATTTTTCTGTTTAGTTATCTTCAGTGTTGCCATCGCAGAATATTTAAACTACACTTAAGCGACTCCTTTTATTTTTATTTAAAAGAATGATCTCATTTATAACCAAGAAACACCTGAGATCAATATTTCCAATCCAATTTATCGATTTGGTTCTACAAATGCCTTCATTAAGAATTGATTCAATTGTTGTTGTCTTTTAAAATAAGAGAACTTGGATTAAGTTGAATTTTCGACATTTTCAGCATGTCGCTATTTATTGTCATGTTGTTGCGAATTTATTTCAACCACTTTTATATAAGGTTAATGTCCTTGGTTTATAAGACTTTTTTTGGATTAACATAACCTAAATTCGAATTGAAATTAATTCTCCAGCCCTTTTATTACTCGATATGTGACAAATTTATTTTAAATTTGAAAAGATCAATAATTTGAGCCTTATATAAAATAGGCTTTTCTGTTTGAAAAATACTTATATTCCTCATTAGCTGTAAGATCGTCATAACTCAAAATTTGCCAGTTTCGATAAGTAGTGTGTAATAAATTAGTTTTTTATTAAGTGACAAAAATTTATGAACGAATCTCTCTTAGATCAGTCAGGATTTCGACGAAATTATTTCATGTAAATTTTATAATTTATTGATTATTCCTGGAAACAAAGCGTTATGTCAGTTGCCCATTGGTCATTGTGTAGCTTACATGACAGTATTCATAAAAGCATGTGAAAAATTAACCAAATTTTAGGTTTTAATTTATGAATTTCAAAGAATTTGTTTCTGTGTAGAAATTAGAGTTATGACTATCTTGCAGTAAATGAGCGATATGTGACAATCAAAATCATTAAACTACAATATTTTCAATGACACATGAAAATGAAAATTACACACAATATGTGTAATTTACACATGAAGTGGCAACACTGATTTTCTCGTATCCATCATCATCATCATCATCATTACAATTTGCCAGCCACTTAATAGCATTTTTTCCATAATTCTTTTCTTGCTGTTCATTTTGTTATAAAGTATTAATAATAACAATAAAAAAAGAAGAAAATGAGAAAACAAAATCGACCGAAACGAATAAGCGAGCGACCTTTCAATTTGATTCCCTTCTTATTGCATCAATAACATTATCTATCATCCAATTTAGACCATAATAATGTCTGGGAAATTGTTTTTGATTATATTATATACACTTAGTTATTTCTTGTTGTTGTTGTTGTTGTTGTTTCTCAATACTGTTACTGTTACCAGATAGACAGACAGACAGACATACAGAAAATACTCCATAACTATGAAGAACTTTCATAATATTATTCTCGTTCCATATAGTGGGGAAAATTCGATTAAGGGCAATAATTTAAGTTATTTAATAAAAATAAGAGACTCTTTTCGCTTCACCATACAAATTTGTGAGTTAAGACCTTATTCAAATCCCCTGCAGTTTAGCCTTAAACCATCAAGTCTGTCTAAAATTTTTCATATTGTGAAAAAATCGCAAAAAAGAAGCGCAAAAAAGCAGGAATGTAATCGAGTTCATAAAACAAATTATATTTCGTACATTTGTGTTCTTATATCTCGAATGTAATATTTTATAGTCATTTGTTCTCTATTGAATTCTTTTCTTTTTCTTTTTTGTGGAAATTGAAAGGTGGAAATTATTTTCCTTTTTGTTATTGTTGTTGGTTGGAAAATATAAAATTACTTGAGTATGAAAATTCAATTATTATTACACTTTTTTTGCTCTTATTTGGTGAAGAAATGAATTTATTGTTTTAATAATGAAAATAAATCATATTATTTTTAATTGCTATTAAATTGCTAGATGATTGATAAATGGAGGGATTTAAATAATTGAAAGTGATTATTTTGGAAATTGCATTCAAACCGGGAATTATGATTTAAAGAGAGAGACAAAATAATTTATAAAGAAGTTAGAGAAAAATTAAGGAAATTATTGATTTGTTAAGAGTTTGATCAAAATGAAGTATGAAAAAGAAGTATAAGCTAAAATGATTATTTATCTTAAATTGATATTAAAACCCTTCTTCAACATAATATTTTGGTGAAGAAGGTAAGTTTTGCTACCTATTTTACCGTTATTACTGACAGTGGTTTAAGCGACTACAGAATACAACAACAAATGCAGATGCAACTGATACTGTCAAATGTTTTCCTATAATCAAGAATATAAATTAACACATTCATGCAATAAAGAGTTAAAAAATAACACAAATTTGTATTCAGAACATTGATCAAAGTCGATTTAGCACAGTGTGACTAAAACGACTTTTTTTGGAAAAAATTCTGCATTTTGTTTTGAAAATATTTTTTGTAAATTAATAATTGTTATGTAAAAAATAACTATGAATTTTGATTTCACAACATTTTTTATTATTTGTTGTAGAAAAAGCGCAACATTGTTAACACACCTTTTTCATTAAAATCTTTAATCAATTTTTTGAAAAATTTTGTTGATCAAGTTATCTTTGTAAAATATGTTAATCTGATTAAAATTTTTAAATATCTTCAACAATATCCAATTTGGTCCCACAAAGAGTTTGCCAAGCATTCAAAAGTCTAAGAAAACCTGGTTCAGGAATACATGATGTTTCTAAGGTCAAAAATTAGAAAACATTTACAAAAGTGCTTCCAACACATCCGATAGGAAAGCAGTCAGGTTACTTCAGTGCTCGAGCTACTTGGTACGAAAAGTTAAAGGTAGTGGAGGTTCCTGACAGGAACGCTGCTAAAATTTTTGACACCCAAAGCTGAGCATCGAAATTAAAGTCAAGTTTTCTAAAAAAAATCCTGCTGCATAGTGAATGATGAAACTAATGGTCAAAATGTGATTTTAATGCTCGAGGGAATATTGAAGACAAGTTTAGAACTCAAAGGGAGTCAAATATTCCCAAAATGTACTTAGTATGGTAAACAATATGCAATTACGGCAAACGAACTCAATAATTTGTTACAACGACCTCTATAAATACCGAAATTTACATCAAGAAATTTTTACAAAAAAGAGTGCTTTCATACGACTTTATAACGAGTCCAATTATTTTTGACCACTTGAGTGTTACTTACTGGCCTTAGCTATGGCCAGTGGAGAGATATCGGGGTTTTGTTAAAAGAGAATTAAAAAGCTCACAACAGGTGTTTAAAAGTGTGGTCGATTTTAAACAGAGTTGGACTACCTGTTCGAGCAAAGTGACTGAAAGCACTATAAAAACGTTACGTTTAGTTTCTATTAACATACACAGAAAAAATAACCCCTAAAAATTTCAATTATAAAATTAATCAAAAATCACGAGATTTAAAATTATTGTATTAATTATTCAAAGGTTTATTTACTCATATTTTCAATATATATTTTTGATAAAAATTATAAAATTTTCATTATGGATTATTGAATGGAGAAATTTAAATAAATGAAATTTTTGTTTTAAATATTTATTTCTACATTTTTTAATAAGAACATTTTTATATATTTTTTTTCTATGAAATATTTTCTATGAAATAAACATTTTTTATATATTTTTTTCTATGAAATATTACAATTTTTTCGATCTTACTCCTTAAATTGAAAATAAAGTACAGCTGCCAGTTTAAAGTAAAGGAAAAATCTCTTTTAATTTGGGTTACATATTTGAACTCGAGAGAACTCCTTAAACGGATATATAAGTAGATATATCATCCAAGTAATAATTTATAAGATCATTAAACTAATTTTGTGGTATATTGTCTTCCAAAGTCCATTATTTCTTTGATATTTACAAAATTTCAATATCATTTTTATTTTTCACAAAATCATATTGGAATTATATGACCTTGAATTTTGCATAATAATTTAGATTATTTTTTTAAATGAATTTAGTTGTATTGAGAAAAAAACTTAAATGTGTTAATAAACTTGGCAATCAGAATAGAACAAAAATACAACAACAACAAAATACATGAAAAAGCTAAAATTGCCGAAATAAATAAAATAATTTACAATTCAACACATTTCGACAGAACAAAAATTAAACGATAATAAAAAATGGACAAAATAATAAATAATGCTATATAAGGCTACGCCGAATCTTTTATACCCTTCGCCACAAATGCGTGTGAAGTAAATACGTTAAGTACGAATTCTTATGCGTACAAACACAAACGTATACAATACATGTAAGTTTTTCTTAAATGTAACACTGGAAACCTTAATGAGTCATAAATTTTGTTATATATTTGGCAACAACTTTTTTTCTATAAACCGATTTTGATAATCTTTGCCTCAGATATCGGTCTTTATCTTTTGTTACACTAAATCGTATATTTAATTTAATTGACAATTTTAAGAAATATTTGCTTGAACTTAGAGGTTGGCTCAGTTATTGGTCTATATTTCTTAAAATATTAAACCGATTGTGCTGGTTTTAAATAGGAAACTTCTTAGGACTATAATAATGCCATAATTATGGCAAATTTTTTTGAGCTCCGTCAATTATTATGAATGTGAGAGTGTCAATAACAGACAGCCAGATGGATATAGCTAAATCGGCACAGATTTTGATTTAATTCAATAATTTATATATATTATGGGATCTTTGATGATTTCTTCTTAGCATTACACACTTATTGACAAAGTTAATATACCCTCTTTACCACTTGTGGTGGTGTAGGGGATAAAAATGTAGA
Source organism: Cochliomyia hominivorax (assembly GCA_004302925.2). NCBI lineage: Eukaryota > Metazoa > Arthropoda > Insecta > Diptera > Calliphoridae > Cochliomyia > Cochliomyia hominivorax. The sequence continues at coordinate 13,343,330 of PYHX02000158.1, read as the reverse complement.
CAAAAAATATTTTTAAAAATTCACAAAAATGTACATATTTTGGTATTTTTCGCAAATTACGAAAAAAAAATTTGAGGCTGCACCTTTTGGCGGTTATTTAACACATTTTTTTTATTTTCAAAATATTTCAATAAAATTTCGTCGTTACGGTTATTGGCCTCTATTTTTAAATAGAATGGATGGAGGGATGATTGTATGTATGAATGATAATAATGATGTTGTTGTTAATGTGTTGTTGATGGTTTTTGTTAGTTCATCAAACTTTTGCAACAGATATTTAAAATTAATGCAAACAATTTATATTCATTCCAATATTCCATCAACGTCATCATTATCATCATCCACACAAACTTAATTCCAAAGGAAAAAAGGGAAGACATAAAACGAGTAACGAGTTAAAGGAACAGACTTTGATCAGTTACAAAATTGAGAATGTTACCCCAGATACTTGGAAATGTTTGACATATGATGGTAGTTATGTATGAATGAGAGGAGAATCGAGATAATGATAATTATAACAAGAGTAATAGTGATGATTCCGACCTGCTACAGTTGTTCCTTTAACAATTTTTTAGTTTTATTTTTTTTTTTTTTTCAAGTTTTATTTTTTTTTACAGAAAATTAACAGACCGCAACGGGTGCAATTGTCATGTGCCAATGAGTCCCGTTTACCATTTTTTGACGACTTCTCAAGTAGATTTAATTGCTATTTTTGTTGTATCTTAAGTTAGAACAGTCACAATGAAAATTTTACCAACGAAACAAAACAATATTTTCTTTAGATACATCAAAGGAAAAGGTCCTTTGATGTATCTTTTGGAAAATAATTCTGCATCTTGGAAATTAGTGTATATTTCTTAATTAAATTTCACTTTAACAATCTTGATTCGTAGAACCACATGTACTTAGTGAGCCTAGGGAACGGACCCTGGTCACCTGGAGCATAAATATTTTTAATTTCAAAAATTTATGTATGATTTTATAAAAAAACATTTGAAATTGAGAACAATTTATAAAGGAAACTTAACCGATTTTTCTTTTAATATATCAAAAGAAATGATAAAAAAGAGGTAAATTAAAGCTCTACAAACACAAGTTCCAAAACTTTCTCTTTAGAATTAATTCAGTATCTTTGTTAAATTTTTAAAATAAATTTCAATTTAGCATTCTTGAAATATTTCCAAACTGAATTAAAGTTCTTGGATCGAGATGTCGTTGTGTGGACCTGCAAAGTTGACACCTTGTGAATGAAACTTTTCGAAAATTCTCAAATGAAAATAAACTTTAAAGAAAATTAAACAAATCTTGAACAAAACTGAAAATATTTTCATTAATGTTTACGTGGATTTTTTAAGACGTTTTCCAATTGATTTGGAAAAGCAAAATTTTTTAGTGGTTTCAGGGGACGGGAGATGGCCTCCAAAAGTTGTACACATCACTTTAAATTACATTTAAGGTTAAAGAGTCTTACATATATATTATTTTAAATGATAATTGTTACAAATGATATTTATATAAATATATGCCTCCACAAAAATTTACAGTTTTTTCTAGTAAAAAGTGTACAGCAGTTTCAACATGTTTTTAAACAATGTTGCGCAACTTTTAAACTGTTAAATAAATTTCAAGGGAACATTAACATATTCTTTCCTTCGGTATTTGTCGGATTATTTTGGAAGAGCTAAACTTTCCAGCTCATCTTGGGACTAAGTTTCAAGAAGTAAAGTTCCAAAGTTGTATGATTTCGATAGATTTTATTATTTTAAAATTCTTATCGCTATGAACAGGATCATAATATAGATATTTCAATTAAACAACATACCACAAAAATGTACTAACATATTTTTAAAATTCGTTTATTAACTTTTTTATTTCACTGTACTGTTATATATTTCATTGTTTTTTAAGAACCATTAACATTTTTTGTCTTTATTTATTATTATTTTTTTGTACCCGTTTTATACATTTTGTAGAATAATTTATGATTTTAGAACACAAAAATAAAGAAAATAATTTAAACGATTTCCTGTCTTTAACTGCACTCACTGTAACATTGAAAATTACACAAGATTAACGACGAACCATTTAAAAAAAAACTTTGAACCAATGAAACTACGAAAAATTCTAAATTAATAGATACAAATGTTGTCTGAAAATGATGGTAATGAAAAAAATATTATGAAATTAAAGTTTTATTAATATAAATTTTAATAAAATTTAATAAATGAAACAAAAGTTTAAGAAAAAATACAAATAAAGTTATTATTGTACATATAGATCATTTCATTATAGAGAAATATGATTGTTTTTATATATCACACGATCAAATAAATTGAAAACTTATACACCTCTCAGGCGTACTAATACACCTTTTCTACCACCTTATAAATAAGGTGGTAAAAGTGGTGTATATATACGGCTATGAAATCGGGAATGTTACATCAAATAATCTAAAATGACTAACATGAAGTACGAATTTTTAACAGACCTACGATTGTGATTTGTGTAAATGTTAAATGTTCCATTCAAGATTAAAAATGAAAACTAAAATCATTTTAGACCTATAATTTTGCTTTGCTTAGGAGTTCCAAATCTCGTTAATTCTGAAATGGTTATAGTATCGCTAAAGTAAAAAATTCATTAAATTATAATATTTTTTAAGTTAAAATACTAATACGGACTAAATACGAGATTTCCAAGATTAGAGATAATTCAAAATATAGATCTCTAATATCGGCCTATAATCATATTTCAACTGAGACGATTTCACTGCCTTTTTGTACAAATATGTAAAACAGAAAAAGACGTCTAACACACGTTATTAGTTTGAAGATCAGAATTCAGTATACTGAGTGCAGACTCTAGCAAAGTTGACCAATTCAGATTTCTTGTTTCTTTAAATAAAACAAAAATTAATTTAGAACATGAGACAAAATATTTGGTCCTACAAAAAGTTGGCCAATCATTCAATGGTCTGCCGTCAAACTGTTTCCAAATTTATTAATCAGCAGCGGGAGAGCTCATCTGTTGATGGTGGTTCACATGATGCTCCCCAAACCAAAAATAGAAACCATTTCCAAAAACCCGGTTAACTCAGTGCTCGGACTATTTGGTACGAAAAGTAAAGAAGGTTTAAAAACCTATAAGGCTCAAATGGTTCCGGACAGGAACGTTGGTAAAAATTTAGAGACAAAAAACTACCATAGAAATTGAAGTATATTTTAGCTACATAATGGATGATGGAACGCATGTTTTAACAGATTTTGGGAAGTTTCTGAACAAAAATTTTTTGATGATGAGTTCAAGAGAATGCTGAAGAAAAGTTTAGGAACCAAAAGTAGTCAAAATTTCCCAACATGCAATTGCGGCATAAAAGCCAATCATTTGTTATGATTGGCAAAAGGCTGTTTCCATCTATGAGACTTCATAATATGTCTACTTATTTCTGGCCTGATATAGCATCCTTTGACTATGGTGAACATGCCATATTATATATGGTATTTTTCAAATCATCAAGAGAGTCAAATCATCCAAACAGTGCATATTTATTGTGCTCTTGTTTAAAGAGAACTGAAGAGCAAAAAAAAAGTGTTCAAAAGTCTGTTAGATTATAAGCGAGCTAAGAGACAGAAAGCACTAAAAAACGTTAATTGAGGAGTTTTCAAATAAAGTTAAATAAAATTTAAAATTAAAATTAAAGATCTTCCGAAAATTGTGCCATTAAATAATATGTCACAAACTTTTTCTTTAAAATTTATTAAGTTCCATATTGTAACCTTTTCTGAGATATCAAATACCCGTATTAATAGTGTATATCTTTGTTTGAAATCTAATCTGAAATAAGCATTCTCTACACGCTGAGAAACGTCAGTTCGCAATATGTTTGTCGCAAATACTAATATATTCGCGGCAAACATATAATGTTACCACCAACATGTTTATTGTTGAATTTATTCTACTATGGTAACAATTTCGTTGCTGTAATAAAATTTTTTATTAAATAAGAAAAAAATATTATTATTTGATCACAATTTTATTATTATTAAACTAACCTTATAAAAACTATTGTTGTTAGACAAATATATTTTGATTCAAAAACAAAATAATGCGAACAAAAATCTTGTTTATTGAGCTAACAATATTTTTAATTGGAATAACAATATTTTTATTGGCGATAACAATAACTATTGTTATCAAAGCAAAATAACAATACAAATAAACAAATTTTTTATTGGAATAACAACAAAATTCGTGGCGATAACAATCACCATTTTAATTAATGCAAAATCACAATGTCCATAAACAAAATTTTTAGTTACGGTAACAATATCTAATAACAATAGTATGTTGCTTCTCGTTTATGGTTACCGCAAATATATTTTTTCTCTGCGTGTAGCCAAAATTATGTAAACATGAAAACAGCTTAAGAATTTTATTCAAACTATAAATAATTAAAATTATAAATTCATCACCTCTTCATACACGTTTCAAAATTTCAAGGGGTATGATTTTGGTTATTTATCCTGCAAAACTTGTTAAGATTTGTTTGAGTCAATTAAAATTATTATTGCTTGTTTAATCAATTAAATAAAAATATATTTACCATAATAATTTTCTTTTTAAGTGAAAAAAATGTTTAGATTTTGTTTTATTTTTCTATTTCCATTTTTTTTTGTAAAAAACACCAAAATAAGAGATAAAAAGTAAAAAAAATCGTTAAATTATACTCTACATTGACTATATGGCGGCCTTATATATAATAGAATATATAGTTGTCTGTATATGTTATGTATATTTATGTCTGCCATACACACGACGACAAAAAATCAAGACATTTAAAAAATGAAAAAAATTCGAAGACGAAGTAAACTAAGGATCCAAATTAAAATTCAAAAAGCCTAAATCTTGTTATTACTTGTCAGGGTTTTTTAAAATGGATCTTAAAGGATCTTAAGCATGAACCCAAATAATATTTAAATTATCTTGTAATAAATTATCACGGTCCTTCGAAATGGATGAAAAATTTTCGCGGTTGAATCATTTAAAATATGGTTCGAAAGACCCATAAATTAGTGTGCAAATATATCTTAAATAATAATTTAGTCTCACGAATAAGCTACAATTTTAATTCAATATTTTTTGATCTACTTTCACAGACCTTCCGGTTCGAAGGACCATAAATTGAAACTAACTAACCTCCATTCATAACAAATCTTTTTATCACATTTTTTTGTCGTTCCCTGTATATGAAAATAAATGATTTTTTTCATACTTAAAACAAATTGCCGTGAGGAATATGACCTTGTATGTAGTTTTCATGTAGATATGTATGTAGATATGTATATCTGTTCATATTTCAATTTCATACTTTTATCGGTATAAAAAAAATCATGTTTTTGTAATGCAATATTCCGTATTTTTTTCTCATTTTTACAGCCGTCGTTTGTTTATAAAACTCGATGTTGTTGTTTTTTATAATCACAACATCATCATCTTCAAAGCCAGAGCGTAATCGCAAATATAATTCATCGTTATAATTAAAATAGAAACTGAAACTGTTTAAAGCGCTTAAACAGAATTTTGATTTTGAATATAAATATTTTCATACACAACGAAAATAAATTTAGAATAAGAAAAGCGAGAGAGAGAGAGAATACTTTACATATGGGTATGAAGCGAACCTAAAATACCCTGCTCTTGCTACCATTCAGCTGTCCCTGATCTTATTAAAAGATATAGTGGTCCATAATCTCAGTGTACAAATTGTATTATTGAAAAGATTTACGATAATAATCCGTTAATGCGATGATTATTACCTCCTGCTTCTATCGGAGAATATTAGGGCCCATTACTTTCTTTATATCATTATATACAGTATAGTGTAGTATAGTGTAGTATAGTGTAGTATAGTGTAGTATAGTATAGTATAGTATAGTATAGTATAGTATAGTATAGTATAGTATAGTATAGTATAGTGTAGTATAGTATAGTATAGTATAGTATAGTATAGTATAGTATAGTATAGTATAGAGTATAGTATAGTATAGTATAGTATATTATCATTCTGTCAAAATTCATGAAAAGCGTTTCAATTTCAGATTTAACTGTATTTATCATAAACATTTTCGAATTTTTGTGTTTGTTTCTGATGCTCGTAATTAGCCGAGTGTTATTTTCGATGTTAATTCTGCTCCTATCGGAGAATATTGTGATGTAGGACCTTCACAGTTTAAGATATTATCAGTCTACCAAATTCCATGCAAATCGTTGCAGATTCCGACTAAACAAAATGGATTATAATAGTTTTCAAGTCAGCCAGTTTTTAAGTCTAGACACATCTACAATAAAGTGGACTAGAGAAGCTGATATGATTTGGATAAATTTTATTTAATTAGGATTGTTGCTTTGGTCATGAGAACGTCAGATATAGACAAAACTTAAATGGGGATTTAACAAGTTTTGTAAAATTTTCTCGATAATCTAATTTTTACTGAGACGATTTTGCTCGATTTTACCACCGAGTTAAAGCAAGGAATAATAAACAATCTTAAATGCGAAATTACAAGCTAAGGATATAACCTAGTTAAGAGATCGCTATCAAGGAATCTTGTAGCCAAGAGTCTTTAAAAAAATCGTTTCATATTATATTGTTTTACAGTTTTGAAGATGGTTTTAAAGATCGGTCCATAACTTTAATAATACTGAAACGATTTTGGTATTTTCAAACAATAAGCTATGTCGGGGATGTTAATTCAAAGAATGGACACAGGTAAAATTTAAATTTTTAAGTCATATAAATTGCTTTAGATATCGGCCTTAATCATATTTCAACTGAATCGTTTTTGGGGTATAGCAAACAATAAAGAAAGTGTCATGTTATCCAGATTATTGGTTAAAAAAGTTCTATAGAGATATAAATAAATTTCAGATTTTCAGTTATTGATGTATAACTTTTTCTAGAGAACCGATTCTGCTGATTAAGTGGGAACTAACAAATAATTTTGAAAATTTTCGATCAAATCGAATTTTTGTTTTGGACGTGAAATCGCCAGATATGGAAATACATAATTGAAGATTTCCAACTTTAAAAGATCATTTCAGTTATAGTGTTTTTTGTGATTCAACCGATTTTGATGTTATTTAAAAATAAACTGATGCAGATACTGATAAATTATCTGCAGAAATTTCATTCAATTCAGAATTTTAATTCGAATATGGGAAACACAGATGCGGATATAATTAAATTTTAGATTTTCTTTCTATATTTATATGTCTATAACTGAACCGATTTTGATAATTTAATTAATAATAAGGTTTGATACGAATATAACTGAATTGTGAATTTTTAAGTTTTAAAAATTTTATCGAATCATAGATTTGAAGCCCAGAGTTGAAACGGACTCATATAAACTTACATAGATATTAAAGCCGACTCAGTAGTATATCAACTTTATGATCCGCCTAACATACATGGGGTATAACGAACTTAATATCCGGTCACTCATATCTTGTCTTGGTGTAGGGTATTTAAATAAAAACACTTGCTTTTTCTAAATAAAATTTTTACAAAAAAAAAAAAATCATATGAAAACAACCAAACTAAACTGCTGAGGTAATCAGGCATTTAAGAGTTTATTTATATTTACGTGTTTTTCTTCTTATGATATAAATTTATAAGATTTGTTTTTGTTATATTTTGCATCAAGATAAGAAAAAAAACATATTTTGTTATAATTATTTTCCTTCTTTTTTTTCATTTTAAAATCATAAAACCATGAAATGAAACATTTATGTTCTTTTGTTGTATTTTCTATTAAGACATATTTAATTAATGTCATTATACAATTATTGTTTGATCATGATTATTTTTCTTCCTTATTTTTATGCCCAGTTAAATTTTCTAAAGGTTGAGACGATTTGATAAGGAAATCTAGTGGAAAATTACTTACATTTAATGCCACAATTATGAAATTATAGACAAATTAAATGAAAAACATTTTAAGGAAACACTTACCTAAAATGAGAGAAAAAGTAAAAATCAGTGATAAGGAAATAAAATAGTTAAAAAAAGATAAGAAAATTAGTCTATAATTATTTAATAACTTAATATATAAACTAAATATAAATTTTATTCTCAAATGTATAAGGACAGACAGCTGGACGGACGTTATTGTAAGGGCTCTATAAGAGAAAAGCTATAATTTTAGATCTCTGCAATTAAACTTAACTCACAATATATATTCCATAATTAAAACAAATTGGAAAATGACAATAGAGAAAAGATTTGCCGTAATTTTTCTACCACGATTAATGTTAGAAAAATATATTAAAAATACAAATCTTAACCAGACAGAAGGACAGACAAGTTGAGATCATTTTAAATAAAGATATTCAATATTTCAGCTTATTGAAAATATCGCCCTAAAGTTATTAATTTGTTTATTTAGAGTGATATTTGTCACAAAGAATTGTACTAAACATTATGCGGGATAATAAAACATAACCTTACTCGTTGACATATAAAGATGGACGGCCGGAAGGACCTTATTAAAATTACTCTACATGAGTTTAACTATAATATACTTGGATTTTTGAAAATATCCATATCTAACAAAATATTTCATATTTTAGAAAATTGGTGATAACTATTAAGATTGTAACTAAAAAAATGTATTATAACTCTAATTTTTGTTTGGACGGAAGGACGGACTCCTTTTAACCAATATTGAATGCCGTTATTCAATATTTTGTTATATCGCATATATCAGCTTAATGTCATCATATCATAATCCTTTAAAAAATCTAAATCGTAAATAATAATTTAAGTCATTCTTACACTTCTATAATTGAATTCTAAAAGCGGATGGACAGAAAGACGGACATTATTAAATTGATTCAGTTAGTCTTAACTAAGATTTTTCAGTAATATCTGGAAAAGTAATTTAAGCTCTTTGCCAGGAAAGTCTCTTTACAAAATGAATGTAGCAATTTCCAACTTTTCACCAAAGGACTTTAAATTATCTTGTATGTTTAAACTTGTCATTTTGTATTCCGAATTAAAAAGACGGACATACAGACCGACGAACGTTTTCAATGGGACTAAGCATAAAATTAACCTTTAGGGTTTTTGAGTTACTATTACCATCATTCTATCGCCTCTAAAAAATTATTCGCCACAATGAATGAATACCGATTACAGCCATTTTTAATCTTAGAAGTCTTTAAACAAAATTGAAATGGAAAATATTCTAAATCGGATATTGATAATTCATTCTTACTACTTAACGGTTACTGCGTTACAAAAAATATATATAATAAATATATATAATAATATATAATAAAATGATAAGCGTTCAGTCATTTTTGGCGCTTAGATTTTATTATATTAACAAAATTAGCGATTATTGATTTTATAATAGAATGGATGGAACGACGGACATTTTATGCAACTGTTACGTTTTCGCAAAAAAATCTGAATTTTCGGAAATATTAAACCCTTCATTGAGCCGATTAAAAAGATTATCTTTTTACAAAATGTTTAAAAAATCCATAAATAAGATCTTTTTAATTTTAAAACGGCATTAAAAATGCCAAAAATTTTATGTGAAGTAAAAAGTGTATCCTGCGCATAAAAATGGCGTTTTAAACCCATACTTGATCATAAAATAGATCAAGTGATATCTAGGAAATCACACTTTATAAATATTTAATTCGTTCGATTTTACAGTTAGAATTAAAAAAAAAAAAAAAAAAAAAAAAAAACATCGTAAATTGAATATTAATAAATAATTTTAACTTATTATGAAGTTATTATAATATAAGTATTAATCGAATGAAATATAGTATATCCCTGCTTATTCGAATATTAAAAAATAAATATGGTCCACAAGAAAAATTTAATGGAATTAAATTTTTACTTCCGAACCGCTAAACCAATTTCAATGAAATTTTACACAGCAATAACAGAGGTGAATGTAAGTTTAAGTTGAGACTTTGTGAAGCTAGACTTGTAAGACTACACTGAACCAGAAAAAAAAGGTAGTACATATAACGAAAAAGGGTGTAGAATTGAAGAAAAGTAGATTCAGTTAACGAAACATTTATTCATCATAATGAAAATTTACGTTAATATTTTTAATATGTAAAATTGATTAAATTTGTGTGATATTTTATTTGTGATGAGTTACTGCCGTTTTTACTAAATATCTGTTAATATAACATATTTTTTTATACATCTTTTTGATGAAATTTATATAAAAAAAATATTTAAAGAAAATTCTTCAATTTAAAGAAAAAATAAGTTTATTAAAATAAAAATCTGTTTATTTAATAGATTTTTTCGCTAAAGTTCTACGAAATTTGTTCATTAATATAACCCACGATATTTGATTCAGTGTAGAGGTTCTCTATTTAAACACTTCGGGACATAAAATATTTAAAACGTTACAGATTTGGGATTTTCATTTTCAAAGATTTTCATTTGAATGAATTCTACTAGTTATAGAGATATTTATGTTAAAAAAACTAAAATTTTACTTTTTGGCCGATCTTAACGAAATTTTAAAGGTTATAGCGGGTCAAAATGCCTAAGGTAGGTCCAATAATTTGATTGATCATTTTTAACAATAACTTCATAAAATCAACAGTTATCAGATTTTTAATTAAAATTTTCAAAAAGAATCCGATTTTTTGCAAAAAGAGTTAGGAATTGAACTCTTTTTGAGTTATAAGCGATTTTTATTAAATAATCTTTAACGCATTTATATTCTTCCGAAAAACTTTTTAGGCTTTTGTGTGATGCAGAAAAAAAGTTTCAAATTTAACATTTAAATTTTCGACTTTCAAAGCTGAAATTTTAGAAAAGACTTGTATTCTTTGTATGGCTTGAAGTGTTCTAGAATTTTGGGTAAAAGACATTTTGGTTTCCCAAAATCGGTTAAAAAGATATAGAAAAAACGAAAAACAACTTTTTGCACATTTTTTTATGTTTGACAAATTGTAATTATTATCAAAAATCAATTTATGGTAAATTTATATCTCCTGAATATGAACTTTCAAAAAATTGTAAAATCAATAAATAAAAACTTAAATATGTCAACTGTCGTTTTTTTCGTGATAATTCCAATTGATTGTCCAATTTCTTAAGAATATGAACTTTTACCATAAACATTTGCTTAATCTTTTACTAAAATTACAACAAAAATGTATGTGGAAACTTTAGATTCGCCTTTTTTAAGTGATTTGAGTGAATGTAATTTTGCTGATAAAATTCCTGTCACGAGAAAAAAAAGAGAACTGAAACTAAAAATAAAGAAAACGAATTTATGTTCTCAAATTGAACTTTAGACTTCTTTTTGTGAAAAAAAAAACAATTATATTATTGTTGTAACTATTGTTATTGGTAATTCCTTTTGTTAACATAATTTAGCACAAAAAAAAAACATTTTTTTGTTCAACTCAGTTTATGGGTCAAAAAAAAAAAAAAATATTTCAGTCTTAAGAAGAAATAAGAAAAACAAATACGAATTTAACACGCATGTAGAAGGAAATCCATAAACATATATTAACACAAACATGCACACACACACAGACACATACAGTGGGGGATATATATGTATTTATGTATGTATGCAGGGTTTTTTTATCTTTAACATATGAAATTTTGTAGTTTCAGTCTTAAAACTTTAACTATGCCAAACCATGCATTTTTACATGCACATACACACAAACAAACATATCCGTTCAAATATCCGTTCAACATGTCCAACAATAACAGAAACATAAACATAAACGAGGACATTGTCCGTTGCAGTATGTTGTTTTTTTTTTGTAGCTACGAAAAATGTGGTTAAAACTTTAGCAAGAAGTCAAACAAGTCAAATTGTAACAGTCATGACAAAGAAAATGACCAGAACAATAATAATAACAACAACGACTCTCTGCTCTGCTCAACACAGACCAGTTAAGTTTAGTCCAAATCCCGTCCATAACAACAGAACAGAACAGACCAGACCAGAGACCAAATGATAACAACAGCTCTGTAGGTTGTTTTAAATACGTTTATTTTAGTTGTTTTCATGCAATTTGTTATTTATTATATTTCTTTCCTTTCTCTCCTGCCTGCCAGCCTGCCCTCTTAGGTTGCAACAAAATGTGGAATGAAAAAAAAGTAGAAGAATAAAGAGGAAATACTTAAATATTTTGCAGCTGTTCTTAAGGAATTTCTTTTAATTTTTCATTGAAAAAAAGTGAAATGAAAAAACGTTTTAATATTTATCGCTTTTTTATCATTACAACATCATTATCATGATCTTTAAGTAAGGAAATTATTATTAAGGACAAAGATCAGTTATTAAGGTGTGAGATCGAAATAACACATATGTTTTTAAAAACAAAACCACTAAACTTACAGTTTTAATTTTTTTTATTTCATCACAAGTTATCAAATTTGGCAAATTTCGGATACCATTGCTTTCTATTGGAAAGAGACTTGGACTCTTTATATTTATTTTTGAAGCTAAATGACTCTTAAGCTATAAGATATAACCTTCCCATATGGAAAGTATTTTTGTAGGTCTTCACTACTTAATGAGAATTTGTACTGTTTTAAATATTTTTATGCCCGAGGTGTCAAATTTTGGAACACTGTGTTGTCCTTCCTGTTAGTTTCACAAAGTCGAAGGCAGAAACCTGTGTGAAATTTCACTGAAATTCGATCAGCCGTGAGATATAAAAGTTTTGCCATGGTTTTCATATAAAAATATTTCAAAATATAAAACTAAAAGATATCGGGCAATATGAATATGTGACATGTGATATCACCATATGGAGGGAGGGATTTATTAAGGGTCATAATTATTTGAAACTCTCGAATTAAGATGAATTTAAATTCAAATTAAAAAAAAACGTTACAAATCTTTAAAGGTTTACGGTGTAAAAGGAAAAGATGACAGGGTGACTCGAGATGACATAATATGAAAAAAGTGACCAACAATATAAACTAATTAATAATGAAATCAAAATAACTGAATTGAGATTTCTGAGTTTTAATAAGATATGTAACAAGATATTTATCAAGTGTGACCAACTTAAATGGTGACATATGATGACATTTAGTGGACAATATGTATAAGGCTCCCTATTATCGAGAAAAAATAATAAAGTTTCTGAAATAAGTTTGTGGGACTTAAAGTCACCTCATGAAGTTTAAAAAAACTAATTTAGAGTTCTATTACGAATTTTAATCTCTGTGTCCAAATTGAACATATGACATAAGAAGAGGACAAGTGGTATAATTAAAATTATAAAAAGAAATTCAAATGCTTTATTATAGTCTGAACTTGATAAATTTTGTTGATTGCAACCATAATAAGAACTGACCAAATAGTTCTGTGGGATATCAGGACATGAAATAAGACATCAAAGAAATTGATCTATAAAACATTTTTACTAATTAGCGAAGTGACAGTGTCATCATATGAAAATGGTGCTAAAAGGTCAGTGGGTTTTTTAATAAATTTTCAAAATCAAAAAAGAATTTTCTTTCGAGACCCATAAAAATTTTTACCGTATAGTGAAGTGATAGTTAGTGTTTTCAAAAACCGAAACCGGTTAACCGTTTCTTTTGCATTTCAGAAAACCGAGCAGTTTCAAATAATTTATATTTATTAAATTATTCGATATGCCGTTTTTTAGTCGGTTAACCGGTTTCTAATGGAAGTCATTTTTAACTTTTCACTTCTTTATTCAGATTAATTTTTGTATATTCCGCCATGACTGAGTCAATATATAAAAATGTTTTATTCGTGTGTTACACGAGGGTAGTATTTTACGCATTCTGAGACATCATATTCTGAATCGATTTTTCTATGTCTGTCTGTTTTAGACGAAATCACGTCAATAAAAGAATGATAGAAATTGCGACAAGAAAAATAATCAAATTTAAGTCAAATTTAACTCATCTCATTCCTTACATGAAATCCTAAAAGTCTTTATAAGTCTTACAGCTAACACGTTCCAAAATAAAAAAAAAACAATTTATTTTTTTTTTAATTTTAATTATTAACAAGTAATTTAAGTCTTTTTACTGTATTTTTATATAAAACAGCAGTTATAATTTATTTTTGTTATTTATTATATAAATAAAATTAAAATTAAAAATAAAAATAATGCAATAATTAACTTTGAACTGGTTTTATTGCCACTTTTTGCCATAAAATGTTGCATAATCAATGTTTGTTGTTAGTGCCACCGTTAAATACTCGTTAAACTCGTGCTACTTCAACAGAAAAGCAACAACAACAACCATATTTCGTATTTTAAAATCTCATTTTTTTACAAAACTCCGAATTGTTGTTTGTGCCACAATATCTTTGTTCATATCAATGAACATATTTATTTGCCATCCCTGAGTTCTAAACACAATCCACCCCCAACTTCACAATCTTTTGAGTTTTTAACGAAAAGTTAAGAATAAGAGATCGTTTTTGAAAATCGAAAGGTTCGCTCGTCTTCCTTATTATAGAAATAAAATTTTTGTGAAATTACAAAAAAGGTTATTATTTGAATAAAATAAAAAATAAAATACCTTAAATACGTTTTGAAATTAAACAAGTGTTTAAAAAATAAATTACCCTTACAACTGTAATAAACTATTTGTGAAATTTAATAAAAATAATAATAATAATAATAATAATAATAATAATAATAATAATAAAAATATATGAATTAAATAAATATTTAAAATTAAAATAAGTTACTCACCCTAAAACATAATTAAAATAAATATTATAAATTAATATAAAAAACATTAAAATTTAACCTAAAATATTTACCCTAAATTTGCGCATTCCATAACCTAAAAATAATATTATATATATATACCTTTTGTACATTTATATATTTATTCTTTATATATTCAATAAACTGGAAATTATAACGTTTTTTAAAATACATAAAAAATACTTCTCCTCTTTTTATTTATCCCTATTACCCTTCCCCGCGTAAGTACCCTATCTACCCATCTCCCTCTAACCCCCAAATAAACATTGGTCCTATCGAACCGTCGTGTAAGTGAAACGGCTAATAGAATATACAGTCCACTAAAGAATACGGAAGAAGAAAATTGAAGTGTAAAGTGTAAAAGAAGAAAGCTTAACAAGTGTGTTAAAAATTAAAAAATAAAATAAAATTTATAAAACTAAAAACCCACCCTTAAAATCCCAAATAATATATAAAAACTAAAAACAAATAAACAATAGTTATAAAAATAATTACAAAAAATTGAAAATAAAATACAAAGTGGACAAATCAAAATATTTTTTACAAAAAATACACAAAATTTAAAAATTAAAACAAAATAAAAATAAAAACAAAACAAGAAACATAAAAAATTGTTACAAAATACACCTAAAATTTCATAAAAAATAAGAATTGGAAATATACAAAGAAAAACAACAGTGTACAAATTAAAAGCAAAACAATTTTTTTACAAAAAACAACAAACATAAAAATTTTTACAAAATACAGTGCAAACAAAAATTTTATTTTAAAATAAATTTTAAATATAAAATAAAAATAAATATTGTGTAAACAAAAATTTAAAAATAAAATTTTAATAATAATTTGAAATACCCGCAATAGAATTCCTTTTATTAAAACTTATAAACTTTTTTTTAAATTCTTATATTTGGATAAATTTTTTATATATACACATTTACAAAAAAAAAATATATTAAAACACAAAATTATAAAAACAATACATATTACATACGCTGTATGTTTAACAAAAATATAAAAATAAAATATAATACAAAAAAAGAAAAAACAACAAAATTTTTGCAATAAATATATACAAAAATAATATATATATATTAACAATCAAAAACCCAAAAAACATTGTTCAAAATAAAACTAAAAAATAAGAAATTAATAAACAAAAACACTAACAAAATATACACACGTTCAAACACACAAAACCCAGCTTACACTTTACAACAACAACACACATTAACTTACAAAGCGGGAAGAAGGTTTAAAGAGGAATTAACAACACAAGAGAATTTACATTTTTTGTTTTGTTTTCTCTTGTGAAGGTTTGTACCCTACCCCCAGCAAACAAGGTAAGTGTAAATTTTTACATTTACTAATAAAGTTTAAATTTCCTATTTTTTCAAATAATATTAGGAAATTTCTGTTTGCTGTAATATATTTTTTATACATATTTGTAAATTTTTAAACACAAAATGTCGCATTTAGAATCTTTGGCCGCCACTTTAATGCGATACATCCAAATGGATTTAGAGTCATTTGATGAAGACTATCGCTCTTCTCCGGAAAGTTTTCAATCTCTACCCGCACTCAAGTTTAGGAAACGCGAGTTAAGTGAATTATGGTCTAAAATAGATCACAAGTACACACAAATTAAAGAATCGCCTGAATTAATTGACCCAAAGAAGGCAGAAGAAATTAATTTAACGGAAATTGTACACAATGTCAGATCTGCAAGACATTTTTACAGGACGAGTATGATCGCAATTGATGAATCAATTGCGGAAATTTCAAAAGCGAACGAAAATCGACCCTCACTACCCGAACCCACACAACCCAACAATTCCGTAGCCTTCAATGTACCCCCTTGCGATATGCCCACATTCAATGGCGATTTTAAAACATGGGCATCATTCCGGGATCTCTTCAAGGCCATTTATGGTAACAATACCCGCTTAAGTGGAGTTGAAAAACTCTTTTATCTTAAGCAAAAGACAAGCGGCGAAGCCAAAGAAATAGTCGACAACGCACCCTTGACAAATGATGGCTTTCTTATTGCGTGGACCCAACTCGTCTCTCAATTTGAGAACAAACGAATGCAAATAAATGCGCAATTAAAAACCCTTTTTAATTTACCCTCAGTAAGCACCATGTGTAGTGCTTCCATAAGAAAGCTTCAAAGAAAGATAAATTGCTGTATTGCGAATTTAAATTCATTAGATATAGATACGGATAATTGGGATCCTATCTTTATATATCTTTGTTCAACAAAACTACCCAAAGAAACCCGAAGAGAATTTGAGAAAACTCTTGAAGATAGTGCAGAAATGCCGTCGTGGTTGACTCTAGATATATTCTTAACAAACACGTTTAAAGAATTAACGTCTGTTAATGATGTCTTAGAGTCGAATATTAACCCGAACCCTAACACCCACCCTAAACCCAAGCAATTTACCCAAAATAACTACAATTTTGATAGAAGAGCTAAAGCTTTTCATAATGTAACACATTCTGTAAATAGAACTTACCCGAACACTAATTCTCAAGAAAGAAAATTTTCTAACACCACCCAAATACCCAAATTCAGTATGCAGAATAAAACAAATACCCAATTCACCCAAGATAAACCCGATGGGTCTATTTGTAAATTCTGTAAGAAGAATCATACCCTCAGAGAATGTTCGGCATTTAAAACTTTAAGTTTAAATGAGAGAATAGAATTTGTGAAAAGAAATGGAATATGTTACAATTGTTTAGCTATTGGCCATGTATTAAAAGATTGTCATAGCACATTTACATGTAGATATTGCGGCGGCAAACATAATTCAATTTTGCACAAACCCAACTCTAACCCTAACCCACAAGTTGACAACACCCAACCCTCAACATCACACAACGCAGTACAGTCTTTCTCAACCCATACCCAATCAAGCAAACCCATATTAGATGACAGAACTAAATTATTAGGAACAGCTGTTCTGAATGTTGAAGTTCAGGGAGAATTGTTTCCAGCCAGAGCGCTTATTGACCCAGCTTCAGACTTCTCATTTATCACAGATAAACTGAGAAGGAAGCTACACTTACCCACAACACCAATAGTTGCCGAAATTTCCGGGATAAATGAAATTGTTTCAGCCCGATCCAATAAACTATGTCAAGTTTTAATACGCTCAAATACCCAAGACAAATTTAAATTAAATATCCAAGCAATAGTTGTTAAAACTCTTACCAAAAATTTACCCACCCAAAATTTTAACCCTACCTTAATTAAAGACTTGGGAAATATTCAATTAGCTGACCAAAAATTCTATGAAAGTCGGCCTATTGACTTTATAATTGGCAGCGATTTTTACCCACAAATTTTGAGATCTGGAGTAAGAAAAGACTTACTTAACACTTTAATAGCTCAGGAAACTGAGTTTGGCTGGATTTTAACAGGACCTGTTCAGAATTCGAAAAACACCCAACCCTTAGTTTCTTATTTCAGTTCTGTTACGCTTGATAAAGTTTTAACGAAATTCTGGGAAATCGAGGATATACCCACCCAACCCGAAGTTTCAGAAGAAAGTTCTTTGTGTGAAGAATCTTTTAAGACCACTACCCGTCGATTGCCGAATGGCCGTTATCAAGTTAATCTTCCATTTCGATACCCACCCGTTGAGTTAGGAAACTCTAGACACATTGCTATGGCTCAATTCTTACGGAATGAGAAAAGTTTGATGAAAAAGCCTGAACTTAAAATGGAATATGATAACGTGCTACAAGAATATATCGACTTAGGTCATATGAAACAAGTTAAATATAACCCAAATATTCCTCCAGATACCCATTATTATTTACCCCATCACGCTGTTGTAAAACTTGATCGTGTTACGACAAAAGTTCGAATTGTTTTTAATGCTTCTAGCAAAACATCGAACAGCAACAGTCTCAATGATACCCTACATATTGGACCCACCCTACAACAAGATTTAGTTGTATTGATCTTGAAATGGCGCCTTTATAAAATAGTTTATAATGCCGACATTGAGAAAATGTATCGGC
The DNA here is from genome assembly GCA_004302925.2 of Cochliomyia hominivorax. NCBI lineage: Eukaryota > Metazoa > Arthropoda > Insecta > Diptera > Calliphoridae > Cochliomyia > Cochliomyia hominivorax. The sequence continues at coordinate 13,324,517 of PYHX02000158.1, read as the reverse complement.
AAATTTTATTAAACCCTACCCATACTCCATATCAACGAATATTATTCCGTAAAAGTGTCAATGAACCCATTCAAGATTTTGAACTGCAAACAGTCACATTTGGTGTAAATTGTGCACCATATTTGGCTATTAGAACCCTACACGAATTAGCCAAAGACATTGCAAATACCCACCCTATCGCTTCACAAATATTGCGAAATAACATGTATGTAGACGATGTCTTAGCCGGAGCTCACACTGTTGAAGAAGCTAAAAGTTCTCAAACACAATTGATCTCGGCTCTTGACTCTGCTGGTTTTCCTTTAAGAAAGTGGATTTCCAATACAAAGGAATTACTAAACCACTTACCCAAAGATCATTTACTTGATGCTGATTTACTCACCCTACCCGAATCAAATAATGCTAAAACATTAGGCATTCGCTGGAATGCAACAGAAGACATGTTCTTTTTTAATGTACCCTTAATTGAAAGGAAATCAGCATACACAAAACGAACTGTTTTATCAGATATCGCTCGTCTTTTTGACCCAGCTGGTTGGCTAGCTCCAATAGTTATATCTGCCAAGATTATAATGCAGCAAATTTGGCAGGATAATACAGCTTGGGATGAATGTCTTAACCCACTCACTCTAACAAAATGGCAAAAGTTTTTGCAGTTCTACGATGATATTAATAAAATTCGTATTCCAAGATGGATTAACTTTTCACCTTCAACAAAAATTGAGTTTCATGGCTTTTCAGATGCTTCTGAAAAAGCATACTGTGCATGTTTATATGCACGAGTAACACCCATAAGCGGACCTATTTCCGTAACCCTACTCTTCGCGAAGACGAGAGTTGCGCCTATCAAAGTAATCTCGTTACCAAGACTAGAACTTTGTGGTGCAGTGTTGTTGGCAAACATGACACACAATTTACTCACCCAACTCAACCTAAACCCTCAGAAAACTTATTTCTGGACCGACTCATCTATAGTTTTAGCTTGGCTCAACAAATCACCCAATTCATGGAACACATTTGTAGCAAACCGAGTTTCTACAATAACCCAAACTGTCGGCGTTGAAAATTGGAAACATGTGTCATCAAATGACAATCCTGCCGATGTTGCTAGCCGAGGATGTAATGCCGATGAGTTGGTAGAAAATACATTATGGTGGAATGGACCATCATGGTTGAAAGAACCCGAATTTAAATGGCCAACAACACATACACAATATGTAACTCAGGCTGAAGCAAAGGTTAGTCAATCGTTTGCTATGAACGTTAATACCCACCCTTCCTTGGATAATACGAATAATGAAAACCCAGACATATTATCAAGATTTTCAAAATTGTCAAATGCTTTACGAGTAATGACATACGTCTATCGATTTTGTGACCGCGCATCTTATACCCGAAGAAATACAATTCGAAATGATAGAATTATTCTTGATCGAAATAACTCACCACTAGTCAATGAGAGACTAAATTTATTATTAACCCACCCAAGTATTGAACTTGATGCGACGGAAATAAAATCTACACGTGATAGACTTATTATTCTTTGTCAGATAAATTATTACAAGGATGAATATAATTCTCTGAAAAGAAATAACCCGATACCCAACAAAAGTAACCTACTCACCCTAACCCCATTTTTAGATTCTACAAATATACTGCGTGCAAATGGTCGATTAGCAAACTCCAACAGTTTGTCCTATTCTGAAAGACACCCTATCTTACTACCCTATAAAAGTACGTTTGCTAAATTACTCACCCAACACGTCCACTTGGTAACCCTGCATGGTGGAAATCAACTTATGTTGAGAATAATCCGATCTGGATATTGGATTCCAAAACTAAAGAATCTAATTAGCAACATTATTAATAAATGTACAGTATGCATAAAATATAGGAATAGGCAAACAACCCAGTTTATGGCGGCATTGCCACCAGAAAGAACCCAAATAACGAGGGCCTTTATGAATGTTGGTGTTGATTTTGCAGGGCCATTTGACATTAAAACATATAGTGGAAGAACATGTAAAATAACAAAAGGTTACATTTGTATTTTTGTTTGCTTTGCAACAAAAGCAATCCACTTGGAGCCAACATCTGATTTGTCTACCCTAGCCTTTATGGCAGCCTTCGCTCGATTTTTTTCGAGGCGGGGATGTCCTGTCGCCATTTACTCGGACAATGGAACTAATTTCATAGGAGCTAGTAAACTATTGAAGAAGGAGCGACAGGAATTTATGAAACAGTTAAAAGGATCTGTTGTTTCCACTGACAGTTTTCAGAATTTGACGTGGCATTTCATACCTCCAGGAGCACCACACATGGGTGGTTTATGGGAAGCAGGAGTAAAGAGCTTTAAGGCTCATATGAAAAAACTGAATACCCTCAAATACACATTTGAAGAACTGGCTACACTCCTTGCTAGAATTGAAGGATGTTTAAACTCGAGACCCTTAAGTCCGTCAAGTGAAAACCCTCAAGATCTCAACCCTTTAACCCCCGGACACTTTTTAATTGGCTCACCCATTCTAACCCCTGCAGAACCCGACACAAGCCATGATAATATAACCCTGGCAAACAGATGGCAAAAGTTAAAGATTCAACATCATAACTTTTGTAGAAGGTGGAAAGATGAGTATCTAAAAGAGCTCCATAAAAGATACAAGTGGAAAAACCCTACCCGAGTAGTTAAAGTTGATGATATTGTAATAATTAGACAAGATAACCTATCACCAAATGAATGGTTACTTGGCCGTATTATCAGAACTTACCCAGGTTCTGACGGAAGAAGTAGAGTTGTTGACTTACAGACTTCAACTGGGACTCTAACTCGACCAATTACAAAGATAGTAGTATTACCCACTAACTAATCTAATTTTAACTCATACCCTAACCCATTATTCAATATCATTCATTATTTTAACTAACCACCCCACACTAACACAATTTTGTTAATAACCCCAATTCACCCTAACACACTAACTCATAAATAACATTTCATTTTTATCCACATATATTTTTATTTCATTTACACAGAATGGCTCCTAACAAACAGGCTTCAGGTTTAAAAGATTTTGGCCGCTGTAATGAACGCCCAAACAATAAGAACGGTTCCCGTTTCAAAGGAAGTTTTAGACAACAATACCGTACCCAAACAGTAAGGCATCATTTTGGTTGTGGCATCTATCGAGCAGACCATCGGCTAGTCAATTGTCTTTAATTGCTCAGGACTCTACCCTTGGCTGGCTGGTGATGGGATCTTTTACCCAATAACCCTCAACAACAAGTTGTCTGGCCCGGGAGAATGTTCATATCAATGAACATATTTATTTGCCATCCCTGAGTTCTAAACACAATCCACCCCCAACTTCACAATCTTTTGAGTTTTTAACGAAAAGTTAAGAATAAGAGATCGTTTTTGAAAATCGAAAGGTTCGCTCGTCTTCCTTATTATAGAAATAAAATTTTTGTGAAATTACAAAAAAGGTTATTATTTGAATAAAATAAAAAAATAAAATACCTTAAATACGTTTTGAAATTAAACAAGTGTTTAAAAAATAAATTACCCTTACAACTGTAATAAACTATTTGTGAAATTTAATAAAAATAATAATAATAATAATAATAATAATAATAATAATAATAATAAAAATATATGAATTAAATAAATATTTAAAATTAAAATAAGTTACTCACCCTAAAACATAATTAAAATAAATATTATAAATTAATATAAAAAACATTAAAATTTAACCTAAAATATTTACCCTAAATTTGCGCATTCCATAACCTAAAAATAATATTATATATATATACCTTTTGTACATTTATATATTTATTCTTTATATATTCAATAAACTGGAAATTATAACGTTTTTTAAAATACATAAAAAATACTTCTCCTCTTTTTATTTATCCCTATTACCCTTCCCCGCGTAAGTACCCTATCTACCCATCTCCCTCTAACCCCCAAAAAAACAATCTTAATGACCATTTTAAAGTGTTTAAATATGAATGGATCCAACAAAAACAATAACAAAAACAACATTTGTTATCAAATAGAAAGTTTACCCTTGTAACCATTTCTCTCTCTCTTTTTCTGTCACTCTCTTTCTTTCATCTCTGCAAAAAATCAACGACCTGTAATTATGACTTTTTTCGTTTTTGTTTAATGAAAAAACACTTTAATCGTTTGTTTTATGACTGAAACCAGTTAATTGTATTTGAACTTTTTTTTTAACAAACGTTTAAAGTAAATAATCATTAGTTAATTATGGTTTATTTTTTTCAGTTGATCTTAAAAATAGAGATTTTTATGTTACAATTTTGACTTTGGCTTTGACATTTCGATATTTGATATTATAATCTGTCATGCTGGACTGATAAATAACCACCAATATGAATTGAACAAACATCTGTCCCTGACAGAATTAAGTTATTTTCCATAAATTTTAATTAAATTAATTAAAATTAATTAAAATTTATATAGAAATTTTAAATGTTTTAAAAATAAAAAATATTTTTTTAAAAAATTACATTTTTCACTAAAAATTTAAATTTTAACTAAAATTCAAATTTTCAATAAAAAATTCAAATTTTCAATAAAAAATTAAAATTTTCACTAAAAATTCAATTTTTCACTAAAAATTCAATTTTTCACTAAAAATTCAATTTTTCACTAAAAAATCAATTTTTCACTAAAAATTCAATTTTTCACTAAAAAATCAATTTTTCACTAAAAATTCAATTTTTCACTAAAAATTCAAATTTTCACTAAAAATTCAAATTTTCACTAAAAATTCAAATTTTCACTAAAAATTCAAATTTTCACTAAAAATTCAAATTTTCACTAAAAATTCAAATTTTCACTAAAAATTCAAATTTTCACTAAAAATTCAAATTTTCACTAAAAATTCAAATTTTCACTAAAAATTCAAATTTTCACTAAAAATTCAAATTTTCACTAAAAATTCAAATTTTTACTAAAAATTCAAATTTTCACTAAAAATTCAAATTTTCACTAAAAATTCAAATTTTCACTAAAAATTCAAATTTTCACTAAAAATTCAAATTTTCACTAAAAATTCAAATTTTCACTAAAAATTCAAATTTTCACTAAAAATTTAAATTTTCACTAAAAATTCAAATTTTCACTAAAAATTTAAATTTTCACTAAAAATTCAAATTTTCACTAAAAATTCAAATTTTCCTTAAAAATTAAAATTTTCACTAAAAATTCAAATTTTCACTAAAAATTGAATTTTTCACTAAAAATTGAATTTTTCACTAAAAATTGAATTTTTCACCAAAAATTGAATTTTTCACTAAAAATTGAATTTTTCACCAAAAATTGAATTTTTCACTAAAAATTGAATTTTTCACTAAAAATTGAATTTTTCACTAAAAATTGAATTTTTCACTAAAAATTTAATTTTTCACTAAAAATTTAATTTTTCACTAAAAATTTAATTTTTCACTAAAAATTTAATTTTTCACTAAAAATTTAATTTTTCACTAAAAATTTAATTTTTCACTAAAAATTGACTTTTTCACTAAAAATTGAATTTTTCACTAAAAATTGAATTTTTCACTAAAAATTGAATTTTTCACTAAAAATTGAATTTTTCACTAAAAATTGAATTTTTCACTAAAAATTGAATTTTTCACTAAAAATTAAATTTTTCACTATAAAAACGTAAGTGGAAGGCTTATTCGAAAAACAAAGATTTTCATAAAAAATTAATTTTCATTAAAAATTTACATTAATTTTCACAAAAATCTCAGAAAATTCAGATTTTAAACTAGAAATTTTCACTAAAAAAATTGAATTTTCAGTAGAAATTCTAATTTTCCCCAAATTAAAAAAAATTAAAATTTTCTTTAAAAATTAGAATTTTCACTTAAAATGCAAATTTTAAATTACATTTTTAATATTAATTTTTAAAAGTCTCTTGAACTTTTATGATTTTTATATATAAAATTCAAACAAAAAATATCAAGTTTTAATTACGTTTTAATTACTCTACATCATATACAGTTGTGCCACTTTTAAGTAAACCGTTCGACTCAGAATCACTATCTGAATCGATTTAACGATGTCCGTTCGTCTGTCCGTCTAACCAACTGGTTGTCCACAAAAACCTTGTGAAAAAAAAACGCAGGCCGCTGTTTTAAAGATTTGGTGTGACGTATAAAATAGTCGGACTTGACCGACTTGAATTTCTTATTTATTTTTCAGTTACTTTTATTGATGTCAATAACAAAAATCAATTATATAAATTTTGATATTAAAACATAAATTTTGATATTATTGACTTAAATACAGAAAAATTAAAAATTAATTAAATAAAATATTTACAACAATTAACAAAAAATAATTTTAACCTCAATTAGGTTCCTTGAATAATTCATAAAGATTTAACAACAACAAAAACTTGTTTTTTATTAAACAATTTTTTGTTAAATATTTGCAAAAGGATTTCAATAAAAATTCAATGGTTTAATGTTTTAAAACACTCTGAGTTTTATTGTTTAAACTTTTTATTAATAAAAAATAATAAACAATAAAATACAAAAAAAGAAGAAGAGAAGAGATGAAAAAAATCAATTTATGACCTAAACTATAAGTCAAGGTTTTACTTTGAAAAAGAGAACAGCTCTACGTAAATATTTTGCTGCTTAAACAAACAGCAACATGTACACTGAGAAAATTTTTGAAAAAAGTAATTGTTAATTTTAAATTTTTTCAAAAATTTAAAAAAAAACAGCAACATGTACACTGAGAAAATTTTTGAAAAAAGTAATTGTTAATTTTAAAATTTTTCTAATTGTTTGTTTAAAAGTGGAAAAAAATAAATTAAAAGAAAAAATAAATCTTATTTTAATATATATTTTCAATGAAACATTTTATTTCTCTAAGTGTAAGTACCACTTTTGTTATAAAGAACCCCATTTTAAAAGACTTGAGTACCAATCAATGAAATAATATTTTGATATTGCAATTTGCAAACATGTAGAGAGGGAGGAGGGCAAAAAAAAGAAAACATTTTAACTAAATCGTTTGTGTTAAACCATTTTTTGTTGTTGCCCTGACAAGAGCTAAAAGTCATCGTCTTTTTAAGAAATCATTCATATGAAAAAGCCAAAACCTTACTAACCTATAAAAGTAAGAACAAAAAAAAATAAATCTGGTGCAATTGAAA